>CM066321.1:234146349-234746349 GCA_033807775.1 Saussurea involucrata | reverse complement strand
GAAGCTAACAGACATAACCATGGTTAAGGTTCAGTGGAAGCATCATCGCGGTGCGGATGTAACTTAGGAATCTGAGGAGGATATGAAGAAGTGATACCCCAATCTTTTTAGTTAAGGCAAGATTCGGGGCCGAAATCCTTTCAAGGTGGGGAGGATTGTAACGCCCATAAAATTCTTACCTCGTATTTATGCACCTTTAGATTCACTTAATCCTTACGTGTAATTGTTATACTTCTAATGATTCCTTAAATGCTTAAATTTGTGTGTATACATGCTTGTGACTCAAATTTACTCGTTTCGTGAAAAGAATCGGATGTGGGAGTGGGTGTGGGTGTGCGAGAGTGACACCGCGAGAGTGCCCTTGGCATAATCGCCTGTCACAGTCGCCGGCCAAGTACTGCTCTCGGTACATTATGTGCGAGAGTGACACGGCGAAAGTGCCCTTGGCACAATCGCACGTCATACTCGCTGAATGGACTTGTGGTGGTCACAGTACCTTCTCTGCGAGTGTACCCGCGAGAGTGCCCTTGGGACAATCGAGGGGCACTATCGCCGTCGGGGGGGGGGGGGGCTATAAAATGCGATTTTTCAACTTTTCTTTCCACTTTTCACCCAACTTTGGTTCCAACCAATTTTTACTCAAGAAGAAGGCGCTTTTTGCCCTTCCTCCACCCTCTCCCTTCATTAAATTCCATCTAGGTTTATAATCTCATTAATGGTGGATCTTTACACATTTGGAGACATTTATTGAAGACTACACTCAAGAACCTAGCATCTACAACTCCAAATCACTTCTTGCATTTTCCTCAACTTTTAGGGTTTCATCTATTTTCTAGGTTTTGATCTTAAAACCTAGATTGTGAGTTTTCTAACCCTTCTCAAACTAGATCCATGCTATTTACTTACTTTTGTACTTATATCTACACTTTCTTGAAAACCCTAATTTTTGGGAAGACGGTTTATTGGCTTAATGGGGGTAACTATGGTTTGTAGTGGTGAGAAATACCATCCTTGACGGGTTTAATGTGTTTTGTACTATGTTATCATGTTTTGGAAGGTTTAGGGTTTCATACCCAAATGGCTATGCGCTTACTTGAATGGGAATATAATGTCTTAATGATTAAGCTAGCCAACCCACATGGCTTAATGAGTATATATGGAACCTTGGTAAAATTATATGGATTGTAATGTATATAATATGTGTGATAATAGTAATTTATCATGATGGAGGAGCATGGGAAATCTCTTGTATATATATCAATTGTTTATAATCATACGGGTCTATGAATACTAAGGGATTTGGTTACATATGCTTGAGGGCCATATGGCTTGAGCGAACACTTTGAATGAATCAAGTAAGTGTTCACTAGGAGGACATAGTTCTGGGTGCCACCGTGTTGGTATGCGCCTAGACCCTCGCCATTTGGGGCAATGCCTTTGGTTGCACCCCCGGATGTATCGGGCCTTTGGTGTCGCCTCGAGGGGCTTGACACTAAGGTATCTCGTCTCTTTGGGTGGAACTTCTTGATATTTTGGGTCTCCCCTGTTGATTTCAAATCTACTTGTGGAAATTGGAAGAAAGACACTTGTTTGCATATGTTCTTATTACGTGTTATTAATTGTTCAAACTTGCTAAGCTTTAGCCTGACACTTGTTTGATGATGAAATGTATCACATGTGCTAGCAGATCTGTCATTAAGAAGGCTTAGGTGGGAGCGTGTGAGCTTGGGGAAATACTTTTGGGATGCTAACCATAGAAGACCTTAATGGCTAGAGATGACACCCATTTTTGTAATCTTAATCCCATGTTAGGATAAAGATTAGTTGGTTGTCATTAAACTTCCATTCGAATACAATTATAATTATACCAAATATTTGTATTTCTCCCTTTTTGGGGATAGCTCGTGCAATGGCATTTATACCGCTCTTTCGTTTTTATGAAAGTTTTTTGCTTACCCATATTTTAGGGTGTTACAGTATATGTACATAAGCCCTAATAAATATTGAAGGAAATATATGTAGAGAAATTGATGTGTCAAAATCTAATGAATTATTTCGGTCATTAAATCATATTTTATCACCAACAAAAAACTTTGGGACAATGACATATATATATGTTTTGACATGACCATGTGGGACACCATGGTCATGACAGATCTGTGTATTGAATAATACACATAGATACATTCTCTTTCGATTGAAAGGTAAAATGAGACAATTAACCAAATTGTAACTGTTGACTTCTACAGCATAAGAAGCAACACCACCATTAAAATAGGCCCCTCTAATATCTAGAACTTTTGTATACTTTGATCCTTAGCCAAGACATGAATGAGGCCTTCCTGAAGTTAAGGACATAACATAAAAATATTTCATTCTTACAACGAGTACAAGGTGATATTTATGGACATAAACATCCAAAATGCGGGTCATTAAAGTATTTTATGGTTCTGGTTTCGACACGATGAACGTGTGTCGTTATATTTCCCCATGAAATGTTGCACTCCTAGCACTATCTTTGCGTTTAAGGGCTCACCACCCTTATTGTCTCATCAAGTCTACATGACTTACAATGCTCGATAAATTACATCATAAGGATTTGATGATTATTGCAAAAGTATTGAGATCAATGTAGAGTTTTCTATACCCCACATGTGTATATATAAAATGGTCTCGTAGAAAGATAGAAGTTGTCATCAAAATAATATAGATGGTAGCTAGGGCATTTGTTATGCACACCAGTTTATCCACATCTACGTGGGGTTATGCAATATTACATGCAACTTTACTTATTCGTATTTAGACCCACTATCGGCCAACCAGTCTCATGCGTACTAGTTGGTAACTGGATATAAGCCTGATGTTTTACACTTACATATGTTTGGTTGTATCGTATATGTGCCAATTACGCCCCCACAACGTACCAAAATGGGTCTTTAAAGACGATTAATCATATGTTGAATATGGATATCCAACAAATATTCTCTAATTAGAACCCATGACGAGTGATCTCTTTACCGCTAGATTTGTGGGTTGTCACTTTGATGACAATCTTCCCGTCATTAACGGGAGATAGGAAAAAGTATTTTCCAAGGGAACGATATGAACTGTCATGCAATGTTCCCACTCCGTCTCATTTTGATCCCCAAAACTTCACAATGTAAATTTGAAGTCAAAGGAATCAGACTCGATACCTGATACGTTTAATGAAGTGACAGGTTCACATATATGAGCTGCAAATATACTCGCAAGGTCAAAAGTCCCCAAACAAGGGCACAACGTCGTTGGAAAGTGTGTTGCAAGCACACATGGTAGAGGTGTGGTTGAGGTCGTAGCTCCTAAAAGGAAATGGGGGAAGGTACTTGGTTCGATATATACTCATCTAAAGTAAAAGAAGTGTAAGGCACAACTATTTATCATCAATACATAAACCTCTCATGAGATTGTCTCTGATTAAAACTATGTCTATGAATCATTACTGGAGGACGCTCCGTAGTTAATATTGATTCCAGATATCAAAGAAATCCCAAATGAATTATGATAATGCATATGAATCGATGGACAAATCATACATACTCATTGATGATATATTCGCATATATTGTTGCTCATGAGATGATAGAGCACGATGACATTGAACCATGCTCAATTGAAGAATGTCAACAAATAGCAAATAAGCCTAAAAGAAATGAAGCAATCCAGATGAATTATATTATTTAACAAATGAATGGGTGTTAATGCTAAAAAATCGTCCAAATGAAGATTTAAATTCGGTGTGTGATAACGCCACGTTTTGGCGTTATTTTCAATCTACAAACCAATGAAATTGGCTTGTGTTGGAGCAAAGAGGCGGAATTGTATGGTTTATCGAGTGAATTGTGCAGGTTATCCAAAAGAAGGCAATCATCGAGAAAAGAACCAGAGAAGAGTCCAAAAGAGAGTCTAAAATGAAGCCCAACGGAAGCCCGAGATCCAAGCCCAGAATCCATGAAACAAACCTGGCCCGAAGCTTTCAGGAAACCGCGCGGTTTGTTTCGCGGCCTGAAGCCGCGGGCCAGGTCGCGCAACCCGCTGTTCGTTTGCTATACTTGGCGTTTTTGCGATTTTAGGTTATCACTTTTCACCCGGACGACGGCAGGCGGGTTGGGGGCGATTTTCAGAAACATTTTGCGTATTTTGGAGCGATGATAGAGGATCGATTGAGGAGGAGTTAACAACGGGAATCAGATTAGATCCGAGAGAAGGGATTTCACCATTACATTCATTCGGTTCACGATCACTATGTTTGGACATGCTATTTCTCTTCCTTTTCTTGTGTTTTTGTCCACCACCAACATGAACTAATCTTTAGATGTTGGGGGTTGGTTTGAATTTGGTTTAAGCTTATGAATACTTGATTTGAGACTTTCATCCGTTTTTCCTATTTAATGAAGCATGTGACTTGGGTTTTAATGCTTTTGTGCCAACTTTCATCTGTTTTGTTTGTTATCAATTAAGTTCGAGAGAGTTAATCGTTAACTAGAACTAGAATTTGCATGCCTAAGGTGAGAAATTGGATAGAGATATACCAAGTAAGCCTTAGTTCCGTTGAAATCTTGAGTTTAATGTGCTTTGAATTCCATAAGTCGAGATCGAGAGATAAAACTTGTGTTTTCAAGATAAAACCCGGTGTTGCTTGAGAAAGAACAACGGTGATTTTAGAGATTGGGTATTCATTAAAGGGAATAACTGGTAATTATTTTAAGTCAAGTGTTTATATGTGAAAACCTTAGGATTTCCAACCCTCAACTGTTTTCTCTATCCAATGTCCTTAAGTTGTCTAATGTCTTGTTCTTGATTTATTTGCAATTGATTAGTTTAAAACCAACAACTCAAAATTGTGACCGTTCAGTTAATAGATCTTATAGTCATTGTGATACTTAGTTCCTAGTTCCATGTGTTCGATACTCGTACTTTCAGTACAATTACTTGATTCGACCCGTACACTTGCGGTAAGATTTAGGGGGGTGTAAACCCGTCTATCAAGTTTTTGGCGCCGTTGCCGGGGAACTAGTTGCAACTGATAGCACTACCAGCTATAAGCGCTATTACATTGAACATTTTTTATTTTTGTTATTCTATTTTATCACTTTCAGTTTCTGGATTGCTAATTTTGAATAATCTTTCTTTTCAGGTACTAACTGGTTTATGCCAAGAAAAACCTGAGGGAAAGACATCGAACCGGTCGATCCGGAAATTGAAAGAACCGCCCGTCGATTACGAAAAGAATCTAAAGCTAAAAGACATCTGAAGATGGAGATGGGCGACGAAGCTCCTCCTGAGAGACGTCCTATGCGGTCGTTTGCCGATCCGAACGTGGCAGCCGCACGCATAGGCATCCAATCGCCCACTACTGGGGAGAACTATTTTTTAGATCAAACCAAGTACCATCGTGATGGTACAACAGAATCAGTATGGAGGAGCCCCAACAGAAGATCCTCATCCACATCTTCGGGCATTTGAACGGATTTGCAATACGTTCAAGATAAATGGGGTGAACGAGGATGCCATCAAGCTGAGACTGTTCAGCTTTTCACTCAAAGGCAGAGTCGAAAATTGGACAGAAAGTATCCAACTAGACTCGATCACCACATGGGTACAACTGAAAGCGGCCTTCCTCCAGAAATTCTTGCCACCAAGCAGAACCGCCCAACTTATGGCTGAAATCACCCAATTTGCTCAATGGGATCAAGATACATTGTATGAAGCTTGGGAGAGGTACAAAGATATGATCAAGAAATGCCCTCATCATGGGTTACAAGGTTGGGTCATTATCCAAACGTTCTTCAGTGGACTTCACCCGCAGTTCAAAAACGACATCACAGTTGCAGCGGGTGGAGCCCTAATGGATAAGTCTTATGAGGACGCATGCGAGTTGATCGATAATCTAGCTGAACATAGTTTTTCTACTCCAAGATCAGCAGTTCTAAGAGTTGAGAGTGTGCAAGAGAATGATGAGTTGAAGGTGATGAAAGCTCAAATAGCCGCTATCACAAACCATTTGAAGGGAGGTAGTCCAGAAGTGTTCCCTGCTTCACAAGAACCTGAACAGGTTCAGTTTTTACAAAACCGGAACAACCAGCCGAGGAACGACCCTTTCTCGAACACATATAATGAGGGGTGGAAGAAACACCCTAACTTTTCATGGAGTCAACCGCAAGGGCAACCCGGCCAACAACCACAAGGTAATCATTCCAACTTCTCCAATCCTCCTAATTCTAACAACGTTTACCGTCCTCCAGGTTACAACCAACGGAGATTTAAGGATATGATGATGAAGTTCATGACCAAGATGTACAGCACAGTTGAAGGATTGGCTAGCACGGTGAGTACAGTAAAAGCAGCAACTGAGCAGAACATTGCATCCATCAAACTCCTTGAGAGGCAAGTGGGGCAAATTTCTGAAGCATTACAAAACCGAGCTCCCGGAACATTTCCAAGTCAAACCGAAAGGAAAAACCGGGAAGAGTGCAACGCCATTTATCTGAGAAGTGGCAAGGAGCTGATCAAAGAGCCTACACGAGAACCTTCATCAAAGGAAACCAAGCCCAAAAGGCAAGATGTTGAGATCGTAGATACGGATGAGTTGGAAGCCGATGAAGATATTGTGATTGAGGAGAACAAGAGAAGTGACGAGAAGAAGCAAGAGCAGCCAACCATGCCAAAGCAACCACCGGTCAAGCCGGCAACTCCAAGAGTGCCCTATCCGAGCAGGCTTAAAGCACATAAGGATGATGTTAATTTCTCTAAATTTCTTGATATATTTAAAAAGTTACATATTAACATTCCTTTTGCGGATGCTTTGGCACAAATGCCCTCATATGTGAAATTCTTGAAAGATATCCTTTCTAACAAAAGGAAGATTGAGGAGCACGCGACAGTTGCACTTACTGAGGAGTGCAGCGCGATCATCCAGCAGAAGCTTCCCCCGAAGCTTAAGGATCCAGGGAGTTTTACTATCCCTGTTCATATTGGAAATATGTGCTTTGATAAGGTATTATGAGATCTCGGAGCAAGTATTAATTTGATGCCTTTGTCTATTTTCAGGAAACTTGGACTCGGAGAAGTGCAACCAACGAATATCACCCTACAACTCGCCGATAGATCAATAACGTATCCATATGGAGTGATAGAGGATGTCCTAATTAAGGTCGATAAGTTCTATTTCCAATAGACTTTGTGGTGCTCGACATTGATGAAGATAAAGAGGTCCCGCTAATATTGGGGAGACCATTCCTGGCCACGAGCAAAGCACTTATCGACATGGAAGAAGGCGAGATGACGTTAAGGGTTGGCGGCGAAAAAGTAATGTGCAAGATGTTCGAGAGTGAAAGAGGTAGAAGTGAAGAGGAGTCCGATAATCAAGGAAGACCAGCTGTGAAACAAACTACGGAAGACCGTAAGTGTGGGCAAGTCGATTCCGCAAATACCGAGCCAAATTGAGAGCCACATAGTAGTGCCACGACTTTAACTGCGGCGCTGGGTGGGAGGCAACCCACCGAGGTTTGATTTTTTTTTTCATTTTTTTCTTTTATCATTTATGTATTGGAGCGTTTTTTATATACAAAAAAAATAAGGGATGAACAGAGACTTACACGGGTTTGTGTGCGGTTTCACGCCGCGGCCCAAGCCGCGCAAGCCTCTGGAGGTGTTGCAAAACAGAGAGTTACGCGGGATGCCACGCGGTTTCAGGTCGCGGCTCCCCTGACGCGTCTAGGGTGTTTCTCGTGCAGTGTTTTCCTTTTTCTTGCTTTGTGTCATTTCGTTTCTTTGCTTTCTTTCTTCTTTTGCTTTCATTTCTTTAGTTTCTGTACTCTCTCCATCTTCTCCGATGTCTCTCAACTGGTCGCTCCATTTTTTTCAAGAGACTCACCTCCTTCCGGCGAGACAGGTATGTACTAACTCTGTATATGTTAACGAGTTGTGTGTGATGCTTTGTTTCCTTATTAGATAAACGAGATGCAACAAACCTAAGTTTCACTTAGGTTTGGGGTGCCTCACTTTCCAACATCCATACACTCACATTCACTCCTGTACAAACCTCGGTTTTACCGAGGTTTGGGGTTGGCTTTGTTTGACAAACCTAGGCCACGGCCTAGGTTTGGGGTGGCCATAATTGAAAAACTTTGGGCTAGATCTTTGATGTTTCGTGTTAATACTTTGTCTTTCCTGTCTGATAACTGCAATAACTGCACAATGATACGTGTCACACCTGTGTATCGCATGTACCGACACTTACACATTGGGGACAATGTGTGGGTAAGGTTTGGGGTTGCCCAATCGGGTCCACGTATATGCACGTAGATTTCCTGCACATCTGAATGTCTAGATTACATTAGCTAAATTTTTGTTTTGGATGATTGAGACCGACCATTGTGGGGAGAATCTTGTGATAGTAACGTGACCATTAGGGAAGGACCGGGAAAAGGCATGATTAGGGACATTAGTGGAGACCACCCAATAGCGAGATTTGAGCCTAAAAGACGTACTTCATTTCGAGGGATTTAAACACGAAATTCATATACACTTTTTCGAATTCCTTGTCGTGATTATAGAGTGATCTCGCTATAATATTGCATTGAGTAGCAAAGACAACCATCGAGATATTGGGTAAGGGTATAGTAGACCATATCGTGTGGACCTTAAGAGATGATTCCAGGCATTGTGTGCATTTTTAACCCGTTTTTATCTATCGTCCCTTTTGACCCATTATGTGTGTACCCAAAACCCCTTTGTAGCCAAACACTCACCACTTGTTCATTTCAGACCCACCATTAAACCCTAGCCAAAAAAAACTTAGCCAACCCTTATCCGAAAGTGTGTCAATCAGAGGCGGTAATGAACAGCGAGAGATAGAGCAGAAAAGAAAAAGTACAGGCCAGTCATGAGAATAAATTGGGTCATTTTAACCCAAAAGTTAGAAAAGAGGGTCAATGCCGCCCCAATCAAATAAAGAGGGTCAATGCCGCCCCAATCAAATAAAGAGGGCCAATGATGCCCCACACAAAAAAAGAAAAATAAATACACTTAGTTAGATAGTATTTACAGCAGCTAAATAAGAGAGTCAAAAAGACTCTGGTAGTGACAAAGAGGGCCAAGTGATAGAAAGTGAAGTCAAGAAGTTCAGAACTGTTAATGGTTGACACACCGAGGATCTTTGATCCGCTTACCCTTCATTTCCTAACCAAAACCCTAGCCCCGTTACAACCCTTGAAAAGACCTGGATGATCTTCTGGAAAATGTGATTTGGGTATACGACCACCTTTACCAATATTCCCTGTCTTGCTACTTGATTCCTTTCTGAGATCGACTTTTTGGACATTTGTGCGTCTTTCATTAGAGTTGTCATGTAATTATCGAGTATTCTTGTACATAAATTTCGTACACATGACAACATGTGCGACAGCCTAGGTTCAAGTGAAATGAGGGTATCCCGTGAGGTAGGGTCGAGGCAAAATGTTTTTCCTAGTATGTGTGGACCTAGTACGACCTTAATGTAATCGGAGCAGTCACGAGTTCAACTCACAATGGAAGGCCATAGATCAAACAGAATAAGGATGAGGCGAGGATGAGATAAGCATTCACGGGTATGGGAAATCACCAGTGCATTACGTGGTACAGATTGAGAGTTGTGCAGTTATTATTTCATTGATATATGCTTTTATTCTCTTTTATCGCTAATTTGCTTGAGGACAAGCAACGCTCGGTTTGGGGTTGTTGATAACGCCACTTTTTGGCGTTATTTTCAGTCTACAAACCAATGAGATTGGCTTGTGTTGGAGCAAAGAGGCGGAATTCTATGGTTTATCGAGTGAATTCTGCATGTTATCCGAAAGAAGGCAATCATCGAGAAAAGAAGCAAAAAATAGTCCAAAAGAGAGTCTAAAATGAAGCCCAACGGAAGCCCGAGATCCAAGCCCATAATCCATGAAACAAACCTGACCCGAAGCTTTCAGGAAACCGCGCGGTTTGTTGCGCGGCCTGAAGCCGCGGTCCAGGTCG
Source organism: Saussurea involucrata (assembly GCA_033807775.1). NCBI lineage: Eukaryota > Viridiplantae > Streptophyta > Magnoliopsida > Asterales > Asteraceae > Saussurea > Saussurea involucrata. The sequence goes on along the minus strand of CM066321.1, from coordinate 234,736,309 downwards.
CGCAACCCGATGTTCGTTTGCTATACTTGGCGTTTTTGCGATTTTAGGTTATCACTTTTCACCCGGACGATGCCAGGCGGCTTGGGGGCGATTTTTAGAGACATTTTGCGTATTTTGAAGCAACGATAGAGGATCGATTGAGGAGGAGTTCACGACGGGAATCAGATTAGAGCCGAGAGAAGGGAGTTCACCATTACATTCATTCGGTTCACGATCACTATGTTTGGACATACTATTTCTCTTCCTTTTCTTGTGTTTTTGTCCACCACCAACATGAACTAATCTTTAGATGTTGGGGGTTGGTTTGAATTTGGTTTAAGCTTATGAATACTTGATTTGAGACTTTCATCTGTTTTTCCTATTTAATGAAGCATGTGATTTGGGTTTTAATGCTTTTGTGAGTTTGGCCAACTTTCATCTGTTTTATTTGTTATCAATTAAGTTCGAGAGAGTTAATTGTTAACTAGAACTAGAACTTGCATGCCTAAGGTAAGAAATTGGATAGAGATATACCAAGTAAGCCTTAATTGCGTTGAAATCTTGAGTTTAATGTGTTTTGAATTCCATAAGTCGAGATCGAGAGATAAAACTTATGTTTTCAAGATAAAACCTGTTGTTGCTTGAGAAAGAACAACGGTGATTTTAGAGATTGGGTATTCATTAAAGGGAATAACTGGTAATTATTTTAAGTCAAGTGTTTATATGTGAAAACCTTAGGATTTCCAACCCTCAACTGTTTTCTCTATCCAATGTCCTTAAGTTGTCTAATGTCTTGTTCTTGATTTATTTGCAATTGATTAGTTTAAAACCAACAACTCAAAATTGCGACCGTTCAGTTAATAGATCTTATAGTCATTGTGTTACTTAGTTCCTAGTTCACTGTGTTCGATACTCGTACTTTCAGTACTATTACTTGATTCGACCCGTACACTTGCGGTAAGATTTAGGGGGGTGTAAACCCGCCTATTAGTGTGGAGCTTTAACAACTAAAGAAAGGTATCTCGCGACAAAGTCGTACGACAGATAACAAAAATAAAAAGAGACAACCTAATTTGGTGACGCGAAAAACCCCGTCGAGGGTAAAAATCACGGTCGACAATAGAGGTCGACAGTGCACTATGGTCATAACAAGTGTTTTGAGTACAATTGAATACAATGGAAATAGAAGTAAACTAAGTCGTGTGTTGCGTCGTATGTCGTGAGTTTTAACTTGGTTGTTGTAAAATCCTTCGAGTGAAAGTCTGTCTGATGTAGAATGCTTCAGAAATTAATGTATGTCTGCGAATGAGGCCTTCATCTTGATTTTTATAGACTTCGATGTCATTAATGTTCTTTATAAATGTGAAAACGGCCTTCGTCATTTAATGCGTTTAAATGTGGTATTCGGTTATGACCGTTGTCTTTAAATGCGCTTGACTTGCATTAATTAGACAAAAAGAAAACGTTCGTCGAGAGTTAATTAATCATGGTCACAAGGAATTTTACGATGGTCGTGAAATTTTACTGGGAGACTTGGTCGTAAGTCGTGAGTACCTTACGACCAATATGCTAAGCGGCAACTATGGTCATGGTCATCGTTATTTACAGCACCTTATCTTAATGCAAGACTTGTCTTACAATATGTGTCGTTTAGTTTATAGCGTCGGTCGCGATGTGTAATTTTTGTTACCCAAACAACGGGTACTTCGTTTGGCAGTGCTAACCCACCAAGTGTAAAGCCTGTAGGACATAGATAAATCACTTGGCATAAAGCGTATTGAGAATAGTTAAGTCATCACGTATAAGGCTCTCATTTGGTGCAAGGTTTCTCACAATGCCCTAGATTGACCTCGAGAAGATTAATCTCTCACGATGGACGTTCTAACGTTCCACTAATTAATTAGCCTAGTAGTTTTCAAAGGACTGGAAATTGCAGCTCATGGATGTGGTTACTACATATCTCTATAGGGATCTAGATTCAGGGATGTATAAAAGTGTTTGATGGCATTGCATACCCAAATCAAGTAACTATAAACCACAGGGTGTGTTTGCAATAAAATTGAAACACTCAATTTATAGATCAATGCAACCTAGGAGGATATGGTATACCCGCCTAAGTGAATACTTGATTGGGAAAGGATATAAGAACGATGAACTGTGACTTTGCATATTTATTTAGGAAAACAAGTTCTAGATTTTCAAAGTAGCTTTATATGTCGATGTTATGAACATAATAGGCACTCTTGATGAAATAAGAGAAATCACAAGCTACTTGAAATATGAATTTGAGATCAAAAATCTTGGGAAAACTTGGTTTTGTTAAGCTACTTGAGCTAGGACACCGAGGTTGTGGAATATTAATCCACTGATCCACATATGTCCAGAAAATGATCAGGCGATTTAATATAGACAAAGGACATTCAACTAGCACTCTCATGATCGGTCAAAGTGTTGGATATAAGGAAAGATCCATTTCGTCTAAAGGATGAGGGCGTGGAGGTATTGGGATATGGAATTCCATACCTAAGTACAATATGCACATTATTGTACTCAACACAATACACTTGGACGTATATTTTATTTCTTAATGAACTTGTTAGCTAGATTTAGCTCAGCGCCAACGCAACGTCATTGAAAGGATATCCAAGTAACCTTTTGGAACCATTGACATTGCCTTATACTTTTCATATAGAAACTGAGCGGCCAATGTACCATCCCTTATAGAAAAAACCAAACAATGTTTTGGTATGTATTTGCTAATATTAGTTATATGTTTGACCGATACAAAGGTTGTTCCCAAATTGGATAATGAGTTATCATAGGGAACATATCTATTGCTTGGAAGTAAACTAAACAAACGTAGTGTAACTACCTCTTCAAACTATTCCAGCAATATTACTATACACGAGATTGTTCTAGAGTGTACATGGTTAAGGACTATCATTACACATATTAGAGGAGCTACTAATTTTGAGTTTAACCACTATACACCTTGCATGTATGGAAATAATGCATCATGTATTGAAGAAATGAAAGTATGATACATCAAGGGTTATAACACAAAGCATATTCCGCTTAAGTTTTTATATATAAATAACAAATTCTCCTCAAGATTCAAGTGAATTAAATAAGATGCGAGAAAAATGTGACATGTTTGTTTACCACATCGTAACCTAAAATCACAGTAAACATGTAGGAAGTATTAAAATGGAAATGTTTTCAACCTCATTTGATTATGCACGAATCAGGGGAAATAGTAGACAAAACGAGGAGTCTACTATACATGTAATTAGGGGTGTAAACGAGTCGAGCTTTTAACGAGCTACCAAATGACAATTTTTTAGGATTAGATGTTCTTTTTACTGGAAACATGTCATCATAAACATCTTTATTAGATCATCTTAAAAAAAATCACAATTTCTATTTGTTCCATCAGGGCATCCACAATGGTTAAATTATGTAAAATAATTGAACTAAATAAAAAAATATAAAAAATGTCTTGTTCCCACTATAATTTATTTTCTCTCTTTGTTTGCCTCTCACAAGTCACACACATTTCTTCAAACACTCAAGTGGTTGATAAGAGCATCTCCAACAGCTTCCCCAAAATGGGGAAAATGGAGAAAATGGGAATTTTGGGCTAAAAATGTGCTCCAACAGCTTTCCCAAAGGCCAAAACTATCCCCAAAATGGAGAAAGTTGAAGAGAGAATATTTTTCCTCCAAATATGGAGATTACTCCAAAAATGATTACCAAGTGAGAGGACCAATAGGAAACATTGAAAATAAATATGTAGAGAGAGAAATAATATTTTAATAGATAAATGGAATATTTTAATATTTTAATTAATGTTGGATTCTCTAAAATGGAGAAGCTGTTGGAGATGAATGTATATTTTTTGGGGGATTTTGGCTTTTGAATCCCCATTTTAGAGAAATTATGGGGAAGTTGTTGGAGATGCTCTAACTAAATTCTTTTTCAAGTCATTAACTTCATTGGTAAGTCTTGATTATGTCTTTTTTAAACTTTTTTCAAACAACCATTGAAGATGCTCTCATAACTTATTGGTTCTTTTTCACCTTAACGAGTTTTTAATGTCGAAATCATATGAAGGGTTTTAAAAGGAGAGATATTGCGAAGATAACAAAAGGAAAAAAAAATAAACGTTTTTTTTCCGATAGCAATTGCATATAGAAAGTATTTACTTAGCAAACTAATGGTGTGTTAACTATTTATAGAAACGTCATTATTTCAAGTCGAATGTATGTCTATAACTGAAATACGACACTTGTTATGTTTATTAAAAGTAACTTTTTAAAGTGATATAGATTTCTTGATTTTCAGTCATGCCACACATCCTCACCATATTGATCCCAAAGTCATCAAAGGGGAGGTAAGTCGTGCAAGTCCAAGCAAATACTAATGGCTAGATTCGAATCAGAACCTCTTTTGCCACTAGGTTAGATGTAGATCACGAGGACAATTTTCGGTCACGAAAAACAAACTTGATATGGGATTGGTCAAAATTCATCAAACTTTACCATTGTTTGTGTTTTAGAAAACCAAAATGAAATTAGCCTTAATTTTATTTCTATTTTAAAAAGCATAAATTCGGCCATAAATAGGTCTCTCACTCAAGTAGTGAAAATTTCCAAATTTTGGTTCTCTAGAGTCTAGGCAATTAATGAAAGTTAAGTTTATTATTTTTTATGCAAAGAGTAAACTACAAATTTGTCCTTGACGTTTACCCTTAGTTACGAAAATCGTCCATAAACTTCAATAAGTGCAGAAATCCTCCCTGACTTTATGGATTTCGCTTTGAAAGTGGTCCCTGCTCACTAACTCTGTTAACATTATTCGTTAGAGTCAGGGGTATTTTCGTCAAACCATGTTTTTTTCTCTCTTTTTATGATTTTTCTTTGTTTTTTCTTATCCTTGTAAAAACCATAAAACATTAAGAATCTAATTGTAATTTCATTTAAGTTATATTAATATTATATATATATATATATATATATAAAGTAAGGGATGATTTCTGCACTTATTGAAGTTTAGGGACGATTTTCGTCGCAAAGGGTATACGTAAAGAACGATATTTGTAGTTTACTCTTTGATGCAATTTATACTACAAATAAAAAGATAACAAGAAATAAAAAAGCTTGACATAGGTATCCTTTTCGAAGATGATTAACTTCACTCACGTGATTGAAAAATGAATAATAAAAGTTACATCTGCTAAAATATAATCAAAACTTTATAACTTATCATACTCTATGCTAACTTCAGTTACGCACTTGAGATTAGATTCTCAAGTCAAGTAAATGTACAACTTAACTTGAACAAAATTAGTAAACTTAAAAAAAACCCATTTTGTTGCAACACAATTTACACTTCCCTTTAGCTCTTAGAGGTGAAGAAGTTCATCCACATCTGGTACCATATTTAGATCAGGCAAAACAAACCCTTTTTCAATTTCAGGTTCAACAACGCATGATTTGTCTAGCATCTTGGTTGTTTTCTCGATCTATACAAGAAAATGAAAAACATTTCAGTTTAGACTATTATATAGAAATAGAAATTGGACCACAAAATAAATAAAGTAAAATTGAAAAATAAAATCTTGGGCATTTAAGGATGGAGTAGATACAAAACGTACTGGTGAGTTAATCATGCAATAAAAGTTAATAATAATAAGATGCCATTAATTTAATACAACAATTAATTCTCATAGCATATTTAATAAATTAAAGTTATATATTAAATGAAATGAAATGGATGTAGTAATTATGTTACCTTAAATTCCCTTAAATTCTGACTTGTCACAATTTGTTTATTCATGGTTACCCGCATCGATATCAATTCCTGGTAATTAAAATTTAAAACACATAAAGAAACAAGATTAGTAGTAAGAAAATTCATGATAACAGCAAAAAACACATTTTTTTAGGGAACCCAACCCCCTTCCCACACACACACACACACACACACACACATATATATATATATATATATATATATACATATAACATATGAGTGTGTGTGTGTATATATATATATATATATATAGTATGTGAAAATATCCTAAAACAAAAGCATTAATTACATAATTTTGTTTTGGATTGAAAATTGAGAACATACCCTATTTAAATGTAATCTTTCCTTCAAGAGAAAATCTTCTTCCTCTTTAAGTTCAGCAAATGACTGCAAACAAAAATAGAAGAAACCATTAAATATTTGTGAATGCTTATTTAAAAAACAAAATAAATAACAAACCTTTCTTTTTCTTGATTTCATGTAGCTAGACGTGGTTGCACCATCATTCCCCAAACCACCCTACACCAGATAAATAATTCAATCACCCCCGATTTCATTTTCATCAACTACTATGGAAATTGTAACAATAAAATATTCATATATATAAACAATTAAAATCAAAATCACGTGAGTCTCAATTAAAAACGCTACTCGTACTAATGGCACTTTTGGATGTCGACCCATAAAAAATTAAAATTAGGGTTTATATGTAAATATTTCACTTTAAACGTTTACACAAATAAATAAATTGCCTTGACATTTTGCAAGTTTATGCGAAATCAATTCATGACTTGGCAAATAACAGTTTGCCACGTGGAAAACAACAAAATATCCAAAGTCAAAACACAAACCAAAGCTACTCCTACCCCGGTCCATCTTTCTTGGTATTTACCACCATACCCTTTTCTTTTTTCCTCGAAAAAAACATAAGAAACTGAAATCAAAGTCAAACAAAGCCTAATTTCCTTGTGCTCATCAAGATTTATTAAAAATGTAAAAATAAAATAACCCGGGTCCAGAAAAGGGGTCAAAGTTTGAACCACGGGTGATCCGAATTAGCAATAACCCGAACCCGATAAAGTACCATCTTAGGGATGAGCATCGAGGACCGTTTTCTCGAACCGAACTGGTACCGGACCGAACCCGAACCGGTACCATATATTCGGTCCGGTATTCGGTTCCAAACATTCCTCAAAATCGGTATTCGGTATTTCGGTATTCGGTACCGGGATTTTCCCGAAAAAACCGAAACCGAACCGAAATTTTTAAAAGCAAAGTTTTTTTTAAAATTTTTAATTATGCATATCATCTCCTAAATAAAATTTATCTTGATTGTTGTTAACATTAATTATTATTGTTTATAGTTGTATATATAGAGATTGAAGAGTTGATAACGAACAAAACGAAAATCGTAAAAAGATACCGAAGATTGTTGAACTTTTGTTTGGTTTTGAACTTTTTGATTGTTTGTGATTAATTTTGAAACACATTTGAAACATTATGAAGGAATTTTGGTTTGCGATGGGTTTTGATACACATTTGATACATTTTAAAATTTTCGGTCCTAAGTGGTTTTAGTACCGATTTTCCCGTCCCAAAACCAAAACCGAACCGGTACCGGTACATACGGTTCGGTTTTCGGTACCAATTTTTAGTTCCAAAAAAATTCGGTAACAACCGGTTCGGTCCGGATCTCATCCCTGTACCATCTTTCTTGATTTTGAAATAATAAAAAATTAAAAAAATAGATAAAACCAATTGGGAATAAAGCCATACCAAAAAGTTAGCAGATTTTGAAATTAAAAAAAGGATGACGGAATAATAAATATTAAGTAAAAGACAAAAAAAAACCTTCGATAGTGAGGATGGAGGACCCCGCTCTCCACCTCCCTCCTCTTTTGTCATCACAAAGATGACGAAATTACCCCCAATAGGTGGATCTAATTCATGACACACGGTAAGGGCAGTTTGGTCCATAAAAAATATTATTGGTCCGTGTTGGAGAAGTTTCCTGGATCTCTATACGAATTCAGTTAAGAGTCACCACTGAATAACTCAAACATGTTCTGACAAAACTGTCCTTATACCAATATTACCCTTCAAAACAACATCCCCAAAAGACAAAAATTAATAGAGGATAAAAACGATGGGAAAATGGGCCTTTTTCCTTTTCTTGGTGAGATAAAGCCAATTTTGAAGATGAGAAGAAAACTTCGATTGTAATTTGATAGCAACTTCTTCATGGGCATTTTAGTAAAGTACTAAAGAATTGGTAAAAAAACTTATTTTTGTAAAATACCAAACAATGTGAGTTGGGAATTTGGAAGTCGGATTTGACTATAGTCATATGACGATCTATCCATCGACACTACTCCATGGGTGGATGAGTAAATTCTGGATTGACCAGAATACCCTTGTTCTCAGTTGTTTGCTGACGGAGGGTGTTTTCGTCAAATTTGTCAAGTACCCGAAAAAGCAGAAGATGAGAATTGAATTTTGCTAAAATCGTAATTTATGTTTTATATAATTCTTTTCATTGTTAAGGAAGATTAAGAATGTTTCCTTTTTAAAACACAAAACAGATCGTCTGACGCTGTATCGCCACCGGTTCGACGGCCAATCACCGGGCAAATAGGATGTGGTACAGATCCAGTCGGCGGACAACCCAGAAAAAGTGGAAGTAATGTTATAATCGGTGGATGAAACAAAGGGTATATCGGTCAAGTCAAAAGATCAATAGAGGATGAAGAGATGAGAGAAAGGGGTACATATACAAACCTTGGTGGATCTACCGCCGGATGAGAGATCTGAAGGTCGACTAGATTCGTCGTAACCGTCGCTGGTGGAAGCACCACCGCCGCTCCAATACAACGGCGTTGTTGGGCTACCACTCTGTTGTTCTTTCCCGAACCCACTGGCGGAGGCGCCGGCGCCGGCGTTCGTAGTGGTGATGGCGGATGGTTTCGACCGTGACTTACGATGGCCCCACCTAACCGGAGGTAATAACGCCGTCGGTGGTGGAAAAGCATATGATGAATCTAAAGATGAAGGTTGTTTCATACGTATGAGAAGCTCCGCCACCATGGCGTCGTTCGTCAACGCCGCCGTAACCCAGTGTTCTTTCACCATCGAAGTTGGTTCGTCAGCGTTAGAGAAAGGTTCAGAGAGAGATTTGATGGGTGTAGTTTTAGTTTTTGAGGGTGAGGGAGAGGATGAGATGGGGGAGAAGGAGGAGGGGTGGCGCAGGGAAAGGGAAAGGGAAAAGGATTTTATAGAAGCTGTGAATTGAATGACCGAAAGGATTGTGTGTTGTGTGCATCTATGCATTATATAAACTACTTTCTAAATCTTAACTTTTAGTCCTTCGAGTTTTATTTTATACAATCTACCCCTTATTACTTTAATATCTTTTTTTTTTAATTTGAATTCATTACTACGTTTATTTTTTAATTTTAAAACCCTAGAAATCATATCCAAGTAAATACAGCCATGAACTCAAGGAGTTGGCCCTATTCTAGTTTTTTTTTAAACCTAGATCAAACCAAAATGATCCAACATAAGTATCTTACATGAAGACAGGGTTTGTAAAAAATAAGATGTATAAAATTGGAAAAAAAAATTGTATTTATAAAATTGTAAATTTAACCTAATTTTCATAGATTTTATGGATCTGTTATTAGATCTAAAAGAGCTTGACAATATTATAAGTTTATAAAAAGGGAATGAATGAATATGTTTTTTTAATTTAATTTAATTTTTATTATATTATGTTAATAAGCTTGTGATACAACTAATGACCGATTTGATGAGGACACTAATGATCCGAGGTAAATCTTGGGATGGTTTTAGCTATGAAGTGTAGACAGGTGAAAGCATGATCACTTAGGGGTTCTAACATTGAAATCTCGATCAATCTTAGTTGGGTTTTAATCGAAAGAAACTAAAAGCAAATTCGCAAAATGTATAATTGAATTCTCATCAAACTTGATTAAGAAACTCTAGTGTAACCGATAAGGATATCTTTCCTAGCCTAACAAGTACTATGAAACCTAAATGAAATACATAAATAAATAAAAGACTTATATTCTTACTAATACTAGAAAACTTAATGTTTGATAAAACAACTTGGGCACCAAGTAAAGTCCCTTATTAACACAATTTTAACTAAAAAACTAACCAACTATTATTCTTTAACCCAAGTGACACATGAGACGAAAGTAGTTTTGTCATTTGAGTCCAACCCAAAAACCGAAGTATCATGCATTATGGTTATGGTTCATATGACGCAACATCATGCAAGGTGGAAGGAACAAAAGGCAAAGAAATTGTCCTGAGTTGAAGAGGATGGCGAGTGAAATGACAATCAATCTCAATATGCTTCGTCCGCTCGTGAGAAATAGAATTATGAGCAATCTACATTGCACTTTTGTTGTCACAATGTAAGGGAGTGGACTGAGAAATATCAACACCCATATCTACAAGTAACCAACGTAACCAAATAAGCTCACAAGTAGTCACAACCACAACACGATACTCAGCTTTGTAGAGGAACGAGAAACAACATCTTGTTTCTTACTCTTCAACGAGATGAGAGAGTCGCCAAGAAAAATACAGAAACCAGTAGTAGATTTGCGATCATTAGGATCGCCATCCTAGTCAGCATCATTGTAAGCACGCAGCTTTAGACAGGACGTGGAGGGAAACATGAGACTATGAAACTGAGTACCTCGTAAAAATCTCAAAATGCAAAGAATTGCTCCCCGGTGAACAGTATTAGGGGCAGTGACAAACAAACAAACCACATGAACTGCATATGTAATGTATGACCAAGTAATTGTGAGATAAACCAAACTGCCCACAATATAAAGAGGCATACCATTAGTCGGAGAATAACGAGCATATGGGAGTACCAACAGTTCTATTATCAAAGAGTCTTGCACGTTCAAGCAGATCAGATGTATAATTTGACTGAGATAAAACATAACCCTTGTCAGAGTAAGCAACCTCAATGCCCAAAAAGTAACGCGACATTCCCAAGTCTTTCATAGCAAAACGATGAGCCAAATCACATTTTAGGGAATCAATGCCATCAATATCATCACCAGTAATAATCATGTCGTTAACATAAAATGATTAGAGTATTCGACCTACACTCGTGTTTTTAACAAACAATGCTGAATCGTGATAACTTGGAAGAAAACCAAGAGAAGTAATCACCGGTGGAGAACTTCTCAAACCAAGCATGGAGGACTTGTTTAAGACCATGAAAGGCTTTACGAAGCCGACAAACTTCACCCACCAAATGAGCAATGCCCGGAGGAGGTGTCATGTAGAACTCCTCATGAAGTTCACCATTTAGAAATGCAATTTTGACATCCATCTGAGATATTTTTCGTTGACGAACAAAAACAACGACGATCAAAGTGCGAACAATCGTCATTTTTTTCAACCAAAGCAAATGTATCCTCATAAATCCATACCATATTGTGAGTATCCTTTAACAACAAGTCTGGCCATATACTGCCCAATAGACCTATCAGATTTGTTTTAATCTTGTAGACCCAACGACAACCAATGGTATGCTTTTCGGGAGGCGTTGGAACTAAATCTCACGTATGAGTGTGGTGAAGAGCAGTCAGTTCCTCAGCCATAGCATCCTACCAAAAGGGATAAAAAAACATGGTATCTATAGAACTTAGGTTCAGAAAAATGATGTATATTAGCAATAAAATAAGAAAATGAAGTTGAATAACAGGAGTAAGTGAACTCAGGAAGTTTGGTAGATAGCGAGTGGACTGCCGTGAAAGAGGGACGGTCACAACCTCAGCAGGTGAGGGAGTAGTCGTAGGTGCAGGAGGAGGATAGGATATCATGGATATCTTAGAAACAGAAGTATCTGATGTTGTAGATGTCTTATATATTGGGGTATCAGATGGAGTCAATATCAATACTAAAAGGATCAATAGACAAAAGATTAGAATGTGACATGTCGTGGGACTGGGCAGGAATAGAAAAGAAAGGAATATGCTCCAAACAGATGAATGACACGAGACATAGAGTTTTGAATTACCAGATCAAAACAACGATAACCCTTTTGACCGACCCCATGCCCCAAAAAAAGACATAATGCAGATCGGGAAGATAACTTGTTGTAACACCTCGAATTTTCCAAGGTTAATGTACTTTTATTTTTGGGAAGAATGTTTAAAATAATAGAAGGTAATTATTTTAAGCGGAATGTCGAGAAGGGATAAAGAAGTATTTGACCAAAGTTGAGGCAATTTGTGAAATGTAAACTTTGGGGTAGAAATTGTAAATAGTGGATTTGGGGTATAAAAAGTTGGAGATCGACTAAGAATTGAGGTTATCTCAATTCTCACGAAGTGAAGTCGGTTGATAGCACAGGAAGAAACCCAAATTCCAACTCTCGTTTTCGGTAAGGAAATTCAACTCTCCTTCAATTTTAATTGCTTAAGATTGAGTAATTGTAAGGAACTTGGTCTTGATTTGACTATTGAAATCGATTGAAGGAAGGACTTGAATTGAATTCACACAGAATCTTCATTTGAAACTCTTCAGGTGAGTTCATCTCTTACCAAATGCTTTTATTTGAAATTGAATGAGATGATTGGTAGCAAACTGTCTAAATTATTGAATAAACATGTATTGAAATTCAATCGACCAAGAATTTGAACTTAGATGAGTTTTTAGAGAAAATTTGACGTGCAGATCGAATTCCCAGTACCGAAGTCCCAGTGTCTAGTTCCGGAATTGGGTTGGATCCGGAATTAGATTGGATCCGGAATTGGATTAGATCCAGAATTGGATTGGATCCGAAATTGGATTGGATCCGGAGTTGGGTTGGATCTGGAATTTGGTTGTGATCCGGAATTTAGTTGGGATCCGGTTTCAATTGGGTCCCGGTTCCGGATAGTTCCGGACTTTGAGTTCGGAATACTTTTCCGGATATAGTTTCCGGATGCATTATCTGGTTAAGCATTTCTAACAAAAAATCTAGCGAAACCCCCGTGCTAAGTCGTCGAAGGGGGGACATTTGAGGATAAAGATACGATAGGTTATCTAGTATTCTTAGAATTGAGAATGTGTTACGAGATGTGGCGTGATATGTTATTATACATATACGCTAGTAAGTGTAATGGATCCATAGGCACTGGTAGTATTTGTAACGTGGAATAGGCATAAAGTAACTTGTAATTCCCGTTGACCTGAAATGAGGAATAGGCATAAAGTAACTTGTAATTCCTATTTCGTAAGGTGATGAGAAATGAGGAATAAGCATAAAGTAAATTGTAATTCCCATTTTGTGTTGTGAGTAGAGAAATCTGGGAATAGGCATAAAGTAATTGTAATTCCTGATTTCTATGGGAAGGTAAGTGTAACACCCGTAATTTTCGGATAAGTACAATTTCGAAATCAGTGTGGAACCGATCTTTTATGAAAAATATGAAAAATAGGATTTTGGGTTAAATCTTAGATTTTATGGTCTTGTTGGATGAGGATTTCGAATAAGAGTCCAACGGTTCTTTTCGGAGCGAAAACGGAGCTATAACGAAGAAGTTACGGCCGAAACGGTATCCGACCTAAAATGGGGCCGCGGAACCGCGCGGTTTGGTGCGCGACCTTAGGCCGCGGCCCAAGCCGCGTAACGCACTGAGTCCGTATTAAGTCGCGAATTTTCAGCTCAAACTTCAAACCTTCATAACTTTTTCATCCCAACTCCGATTTTGATGATTCAAGTTGCTACGATTTCGTTTTTGAGAGATCTTCAAGGATCTAGAAAGAGTTTTGAAGTATGATGAATGATCCAAGAGTATTTGGTGGTGGTTGAGGTAAGCTTCTCACTTTTCTTCATCTAAGAAGTTAGGGTTTTGGTATTTTTGGTGGTTTTGGATGATTTATGATGGGGGGAAGTGTATATAAGTGTTTGGGAATGATTATTTATGGTTGGAAACTTGTGGATCTAGGTTTTTGGAAGATTTGGCCTAAGGATTCAGGTTGCATCAAAGGAGCTTACGTTTGGGGAAAATATAGATTTAGATCGGGATTGATTGAGCTTAGTTTACGAGACGTTAGTTTCTTTTGTAGCACGGAATAGGCATCGGGTTCCATGATAAGTAAGGCGTGGACCTAGATGGTCGGGGCGTCGTCTCATGGGCAGTAAGGTGTAATTCCATATATGTGCTTAGCACGGGATAGGCATCGGGATCCATGATAAGTAAGGCGTGGACCTAGATGGTCGGGCGTCGTCTCATGGGCAGTAAGGTGTAATCCCTAACGTGCTGTGGTGGATTTGGAGTAACCCAAAGTATATACCTGGAGTGGTTGAAGTTGGGGGCTCCCTAGTCTCGCGGGCAATAGATCTGGAGTGATTGAGCTCAGTTTACGAGAGTAATCCACGTGGGTGTTTTTATTGCAAAGTAGGTGACCCACTTGTGTGTTCCGTCACGTGCATTGTATACGGGCCTCCCCCGTCACCGAAAGGTGTTATTTTGGGTATTTGTGTTTATCCATGTTTTCGGTGACGTGTCATATTTATAAGAATTGCTTTTCCACGTTATATGAGTTGTGAATTATGTTTCATCCATGTTTTGGGATGTTTTGGAATAATGGCGAATATTTATGAATTTAATCGCTTTGGTTATTAAATGTTATTTCACCTTTCACGTTGATTTTGGAAAGGAGTCTATTTTGGGAAATCATGTTATATTAAATATTTCAGCATGGGAATTCTGTGAGTTGGAAAATGGGCGAATTTCATTTAAAGTAAACTCTTTTGAAATCATGACTAAAAAACTACACTCCTCTCGATTTATGAATTTTTATAGTCATGATAAAATGCTTGAACTCACTAGGCGTTAGCCTAACCCTTTTTAATTGTCGGCATGTGCAACATGCTCAGGTTGGGAGTAGCTTTAGCTACAATGTGAAGTGGCGAGTGCAAGTAGAGTGCACGAGAGATGATTTTGATTAAGTTAATCTTCCGCATTTATTTGGGTATAGCAGTTTATACTCGTGTTAAGTAACACCCGGTGTGAACTTAGCCTTTGTAACAAGGCTTGTGTGATAATTGATTGAGAGTAAATCGTAGGTTTTAATTTGAGGTAAATTCCGTATTGTATTATAAGGAGAAATTCTATTCAATTGGATGTATTATGGAGAATTTTATTTAGTTGCTCTTTGCAAAATTTGAGGGTGTCACAAGTTGGTATCAGAGCATAAGTTTGAGAGAATTAGGTGTTGATTTTGAATACCTAGACTCAAACTAGCGATCTTTTAAGTGAGAGAAAGTGAAATTGCACTATTAGGCACATTAAGATAGGATGTTTTGAGGTTGATGGAGTCGCTAAAAACGAGAATCACGTTGAGGGTAGCAAGGATAAGCATGTACGGTACGTTCATAATTACACATGGCCAGTGTTATGGTGAACCTACTTGTTACATGTGCTTACTTGAAATACTTTAATGTGATGACCGTTGGGGTTAGTAAAGAAGTTTCTAAGCGAATAGTTATTGGAAAAGATTGACGATTTTAGTATTAGTCACTTAGGGTGACAATAAGCATGATAATTGCTTTAAGTGGACCTTTTCGGGTCAAAATTTGATGGTTGGAATAGAACCATGGACTTATTGAAACGACTTTGATTCGAGGAAGAATCGTAAGGTTAATCGATGTAATTCCCAACTTTACCTTAAAGAGGTTTGGACATCCGGATGACGGTAGTGTGACCGGAGAGATTTGGAGGAACATGGCTTGAGATGTTGAGTGCCGACTAAATTCATGCACATAACTTATTTTGAAATAAATTGTCACAGTTATTTCTTGTGTTTCGAATCCTCTTGTGGATTGAGTTACAAAATCTCGGAAAAATGGTTAACACACACACACACAAGATTTTAAATCATGGTTTTGAACGTGCATGAAAGTTGTTTTATTGCGAGGAGTTACAAACTCTGCCAGGACTTGCTTTGTTTTGTCGTTGACCAACGTTACTTTCGGATACAGTGATATCCATATTTTCATGATGTTTAAGTTGTTGGGCAAGTAACTACGGCTTATGACTTTAACATTGGATATCCTCCACATATGTTAAAGTTTGGACGAAAAGTTATCTTCCATTATGTCTATGTTGAGTTTTATTGGGAAATTTATTTAATGGAAGTTTTATCGAAAGTGTTGTTTAAATCGTATTACAACAAAATGGAATTTTGGGAGTTTTGGCACTTTGGCCATGGTTTTGCGTTGTGCAATTTGGTTGTTGGAAGCGAAAGGCTTGGCACCATTTGGTTGAGTTGAGGCAATTGAGCCCGTGGAGTTTTACGGGGTTTCGTTTTACGACGTGAGTATCGTGTGAGTGCCATTTTGTAAGATGCATACTTTCGTTATTGCGTGTGTTAAATTTTGGATTATAATGAGCATTTTGTCTCGTTCGGGTTTTATTGAGAAGTGCTATTTATGTCATAAGGCGACCAAACATAACGTTTTTGGAACTTTGGGGTCGCGTGAGTTCTCTTTCAAAGATTTGTGTTAGCACGTTTTGTTGCAATTTATCTAATTGTACAAATTGATTTATACGTGGCATGAGTAATGCATGACAGAATATGCAGGTTGTATTTCTTAACAATTTGCTTTATGTGCTTCCGGCTAGTTGACTGTTTTATTGCCCTTTCTCGCCAAAAACATGGTATTGATCTAAGGGTGTGCATAATTTGGTAGTCACTAACCCTCGAAGGCTTTGATAAATGTATCGTGAAGAAAAATGTTTTACGAATTCATTACATAAGTAAGGGTCGTTGGACCAAGTTATGTTTTAATGTTGTGTTGGTAATGCATGATTTACACTACAGAACATTTTGAAAGCACGAACGTGTGAGTCGTTAATCTTTGGTCAATTTTTGGGCTTAATGGATATTTTGGAAAATGGTAAGCCTTTTAGTTTTGGAGAAAATGGATATTTTGAGTATCCTAGCGAGTAAATTTGAAACATTGTCATTTCGACGTTTTAATTTACAAAGTGTAATTTTTTGAGTAAATGCTCCGTGATGGGAATTTTGGAAAATTAATTGTCCTAACCTAGGGTGTGTGAAATGGCTTAAATTTTTGGAACATTAATACGCACTGTTTGTACAATTCAAAATTGAAGTCGATTTAAACCATTTTCGGTGCCAACCAATTACAAATGCCTAATTTCTCCTAAGTTTTGGGAAAACATCTTAATGTGTGGGTATTGTCAAAAGTGATTCATTCTTATGTCATTATATGACTAGATTGAGAAGATTTTGAATGTTGATTTAAAGGATTTCGCTTTTGAAAACTTTGTTACGAATGATTCGGTACATGTAATTTATTTTCAAGAAAACCTACTAAGAGAGTGTTACAAGTTGCGTGCACACTCCAATATGAGATTTCTTCTTGACATTTTAGTCAATATCTTCGAATGACGAACACGTAGTGATTTTTGTTTTAGACTTGAAACTGGCATAATTCGTTTTAAGTTTTAACCAAAGTACATTATGAAACTGTTTCACCGTCTTTGTGAGATAAATTGACGTGTGCGAATTTTACTGGGGAATCTTGATTCACTGTCCTTTCATGGTTAAAAAGGAATTTTGGAGTCGGTTGTCGTTTAAACTCCTTTTGAAGTACGTACAAACCATTTTGGTGGCACCTTATTTAAAGAGGGAAATTTCCTTACGTGCATGACATAGATCAATCCATGTTAGAACCGTATCGGTTTCTTTCAGAGAAGTTGTTTGTTGTGCTTTTGCGCTTTGTGAACGATATAATTTCGGTGAAATGGTTTTGAATATGATTTTCGTATGTGGGACGAGTATGTCCATTTTTGCACGACTACCGAATTGATAGTAATGGATTTTATGCGTACAATTAAATTGATGTGAAAACCTTTATGTTGAAAGTTTCCATAAATGTTTTCGATTGACATACTTGTTAAATATTTCACTTGAGAAACCTTGAACTCATAGGAACCTTGGAAATGATAAGTGACCCCGGTTAAAAGTAAGTGCGTGGGGAACTTCGACAGTGGAAAGTCGGGTAATTTAATGCGTGTTGGTACCGTAGGTCGAGTAGTGCCGTTTGTAGAGTCGACGCATTTTGTAGCTGGAAGGGTAGACTCGTGGGATTTCCCGTTAGTGTTGGTGATAATCGTCTTGT
The DNA here is from genome assembly GCA_033807775.1 of Saussurea involucrata. Classification (NCBI taxonomy): domain Eukaryota; kingdom Viridiplantae; phylum Streptophyta; class Magnoliopsida; order Asterales; family Asteraceae; genus Saussurea; species Saussurea involucrata. Next base: position 234,718,323 of record CM066321.1, on the reverse strand, counting down.
TGGCAACCTTGTTTTGGGTCTTGGCCAATTTTCACATAAAGGGACGTGTAGGACCTTGTGGACACCATAGTGATGACCTTGGTTTTGTAAGAACGCTCGACGAATGAAACTCGTGTGTAGAGTCGGTTGTGATTCAAACTTGGTGGTATGACTAGGTGTCAACTTTTGGGCTTGAGGCCAAACACCGTGAGTGTAATCGGAGGATTGTATCCCGATTTTAAAGGAATGATGGTAATGGTTGTAGTGATCTTAAGATGTTCAATTGTGATAAGTGAATTTGGTGGGATAACCTTCCTTGCGTGGTAGGAGAATCTGTCGGTTGGATAATTGGTAATTGGAAGTATCCTTAGAGTTGTGTAATTGATGGGTCAGTGATGACCGTCGGTGTTAGAGTTTAATGGAAATCGTTAAGAGTAAATGCTAGTTCAGTAGTGGGAACATTTGGGATTCAGAGGTTTTGATTGATCTCGATAGTGATTAAACCTTGGACTGATTTGGAAAGGAAAGTTAAAGAACATGTGGATGTGGAATGATTGGGGAGTTCGAATCTGTCGTTGGGAAAGTATGGATCACTTAAGGTTGGGAGGCAACTTAAGTTTGGTGGTCGGAAGCCACTCTAGTAAATTAGGTCTTCAATTGGATGTAAGTGATTTATGCCTAAGCATGGATTTGTTGTGAGTAACACCAAGAAGCCGTTGTGGGCAATTTGGTGGGGAAATAAATTTGAACCTGGTTGAAACCGAAGGAACTTGGAATGTGTTGGACGCGGTGGCCATTAGTTACGTGAGAACTGGATTTCGAGGACGAAATCATCCTAAGGTTGGGAGGATTGTAACACCCGTAATTTTCGGATAAGTACAATTTCGAAATCAATGTGGAACCGATCTTTTATGAAAAATATGAAAAATAGGATTTTGGGTTAAATCTTAGATTTTATGGTCTTGTTGGATGAGGATTTCGAATAAGAGTCCAACGGTTATTTTCGGAGAGAAAACGGAGCTATAACGAAGAAGTTACGGCCGAAACGGTATCCGACCTAAAATGGGGCCGCGGAACCGCGCGGTTTGGTGCGCGACCTTAGGCCGCGGCCCAAGCCGCGTAACGCACTGAGTCCGTATTAAGTCGCGAATTTTCAGCTCAAACTTCAAACCTTCATAACCTTTTCATCCCAACTCCGATTTTGATGATTCAAGTTGCTACGATTTCGTTTTTGAGAGGGAAGTGTATATAAGTGTTTAGAAATGATTATTTATGGTTGGAAACTTGTGGATCTAGGTTTTTGGAAGATTTGGCCTAAGGATTCAGGTTGCATCAAAGGAGCGTACGTTTGGGGAAAATCTAGATTTAGCCTAAATCTAGCAAGGTGAGTTCAAGTTACTTTGTGAAAACTTTGTACATGCCAAAATGTTATATTCCAAGTAATTATGTGTTTTACATGAAAATTATCAATGTTGAGTTATTTGATGGGTTTTAACCTTTGAAGTATTTATGGTTGTAAATATGGTAAAACACTTACATTTGGTATTTTGGAAAAATGTGATGAATAAATCATACATAAAAATGAGTTGTTGATTTATGTGATAAACGGAGTCTATTTGTTATGAAAATGCATTTTGTGGATATTTTGGAAATATGCATATAGTACATCATAAGATGTTTTGAAAATGTAAAGATGTGAGTCCCTTGGAAAGGAGGGTTTTCCCGATCCAAGGTTTTATTTCGGGTTTTCATGGATTTGAAGTATTTACTGGCAACTTGTGTGTGTTGTTATATTTAATGTCATTTTATGACTTTCATGAACTGTCTTTTGAGTTAGTTGAGCTTGTGGCTTGGTTTTGGATTTTATCAAGTTTTGAGGACATTTGTCCGGTTTTTATAGCTCAAAGTTGAGTTTTGATCATGATTTATGTTATTGGGGAATTGCATGTTTGAATGCATTATGTTTATTTATTTGTGGTTGGGTAAAGTTTTAGACCTTGTTAGCTATGGATCCATAGGCATTTGAGTTTCCCCTTAGTCTCGCGGGCAAGAGATCGGGATTGATTGAGCTTAGTTTACGAGACGTTAGTTTCTTTTGTAGCACGGAATAGGCATCGGGTTCCATGATAAGTAAGGCGTGGACCTAGATGGTCGGGCGTCGTCTCATGGGCAGTAAGGTGTAATTCCATATATGTGCTTAGCACGGGATAGGCATCGGGATCCATGATAAGTAAGGCGTGGACCTAGATGGTCGGGCGTCATCTCATGGGCAGTAAGGTGTAATCCCTAACGTGCTGTGGTGGATTTGGAGTAACCCAAAGTATATACCTGGAGTGGTTGAAGTTGGGGGCTCCCTAGTCTCGCGGGCAATAGATCTGGAGTGATTGAGCTCAGTTTACGAGAGTAATCCACGTGGGTGTTTTTATTGCAAAGTAGGTGACCCACTTGTGTGTTCCGTCACGTGCATTGTATACGGGCCTCCCCCGTCACCGAAAGGTGTTATTTTGGGTATTTGTGTTTATCCATGTTTTCGGTGACGTGCCATATTTATAAGAATTGCTTTTCCACGTTATATGAGTTGTGAATTATGTTTCATCCATGTTTTGGGATGTTTTGGAATAATGACGAATATTTATGAATTTAATCGCTTTGGTTATTAAATGTTATTTCACCTTTCACGTTGATTTTGGAAAGGAGTCTATTTTGGGAAATCATGTTATATTAAATATTTCAGCATGGGAATTGTGTGAGTTGGAAAATGGGCGAATTTCATTTAAAGTAAACTCTTTTGAAATCATGACTAAAAAACTACACTCCTCTCGATTTATGAATTTTTGTAGTCATGATAAAATGCTTGAACTCACTAGGCGTTAGCCTAACCCTTTTTAATTGTCGGCATGTGCAACATGCTCAGGTTGGGAGTAGCTTTACCTACACTGTGAAGTGGCGAGTGCTAGTAGAGTGCACGAGAGATGATTTTGATTAAGTGAATCTTCCGCATTTATTTGGGTATAGCAGTTTATACTCGTGTTAAGTAACACCCGGTGTGAACTTAGCCTTTGTAACAAGGCTTGTGTGATAATTGATTGAGAGTAAATCGTAGGTTTTAATTTGAGGTAAATTCCGTATTGTATTATAAGGAGAAATTCTATTCAATTGGATGTATTATGGAGAATTTTATTTAGTTGCTCTTTGCAAAATTTGAGGGTGTCACAAGTTGGTATCAGAGCATAAGTTTGAGAGAATTAGGTGTTGATTTTGAATACCTAGACTCAAACTAGCGATCTTTTAAGTGAGAGAAAGTGAAATTGCACTATTAGGCACATTAAGATAGGATGTTTTGAGGTTGATGGAGTCGCTAAAAACGAGAATCACGTTGAGGGTAGCAAGGATAAGCATGTACGGTACGTTCATAATTACACATGGCCAGTGTTATGGTGAACCTACTTGTTACATGTGCTTACTTGAAATACTTTAATGTGATGACCGTTGGGGTTAGTAAAGAAGTTTCTAAGCGAATAGTTATTGGAAAAGATTGACGATTTTAGTATTAGTCACTTAGGGTGACAATAAGCATGATAATTGCTTTAAGTGGACCGTTTCGGGTCAAAATTTGATGGTTGGAATAGAACCATGGACTTATTGAAACGACTTTGATTCGAGGAAGAATCGTAAGGTTAATCGATGTAATTCCCAACTTTACCTTAAAGAGGTTTGGACATCCGGATGACGGTAGTGTGACCGGAGAGATTTGGAGGAACATGGCTTGAGATGTTGAGTGCCGACTAAATTCATGCACATAACTTATTTTGAAATAAATTGTCACAGTTATTTCTTGTGTTTCGAATCCTCTTGTGGATTGAGTTACAAAATCTCGGAAAAATGGTTAACACACACACACAAGATTTTAAATCATGGTTTTGAACGTGCATGAAAGTTGTTTTATTGCGAGGAGTTACAAACTCTGTCAGGACTTGCTTTGTTTTGTCGTTGACCAACGTTACTTTCGGATACAGTGATATCCATATTTTCATGATGTTTAAGTTGTTGGGCAAGTAACTACGGCTTATGACTTTAACATTGGATATCCTCCACATATGTTAAAGTTTGGACGAAAAGTTATCTTCCATTATGTCTATGTTGAGTTTTATTGGGAAATTTATTTAATGGAAGTTTTATCGAAAGTGTTGTTTAAATCGTATTACAACAAAATGGAATTTTGGGAGTTTTGGCACTTTGGCCATGGTTTTGCGTTGTGCAATTTGGTTGTTGGAAGCGAAAGGCTTGGCACCATTTGGTTGAGTTGAGGCAATTGAGCCCGTGGAGTTTTACGGGGTTTCGTTTTACGACGTGAGTATCGTGTGAGTGCCATTTTGTAAGATGCATACTTTCGTTATTGCGTGTGTTAAATTTTGGATTATAATGAGCATTTTGTCTCGTTCGGGTTTTATTGAGAAGTGCTATTTATGTCATAAGGCGACCAAACATAACGTTTTTGGAACTTTGGGGTCGCGTGAGTTCTCTTTCAAAGATTTGTGTTAGCACGTTTTGTTGCAATTTATCTAATTGTACAAATTGATTTATACGTGGCATGAGTAATGCATGACAGAATATGCAGGTTGTATTTCTTAACAATTTGCTTTATGTGCTTCCGGCTAGTTGACTGTTTTATTGCCCTTTCTCGCCAAAAACATGGTATTGATCTAAGGGTGTGCATAATTTGGTAGTCACTAACCCTCGAAGGCTTTGATAAATGTATCGTGAAGAAAAATGTTTTACGAATTCATTACATAAGTAAGGGTCGTTGGACCAAGTTATGTTTTAATGTTGTGTTGGTAATGCATGATTTACACTACAGAACATTTTGAAAGCACGAACGTGTGAGTCGTTAATCTTTGGTAAATTTTTGGGCTTAATGGATATTTTGGAAAATGGTAAGCCTTTTAGTTTTGGAGAAAATGGATATTTTGAGTATCCTAGCGAGTAAATTTGAAACATTGTCATTTCGACGTTTTAATTTACAAAGTGTAATTTTTTGAGTAAATGCTCCGTGATGGGAATTTTGGAAAATTAATTGTCCTAACCTAGGGTGTGTGAAATGGCTTAAATTTTTGGAACATTAATACGCACTGTTTGTACAATTCAAAATTGAAGTCGATTTAAACCATTTTCGGTGCCAACCAATTACAAATGCCTAATTTCTCCTAAGTTTTGGGAAAACATCTTAATGTGTGGGTATTGTCAAAAGTGATTCATTCTTATGTCATTATATGACTAGATTGAGAAGATTTTGAATGTTGATTTAAAGGATTTCGCTTTTGAAAACTTTGTTACGAATGATTCGGTACATGTAATTTATTTTCAAGAAAACCTACTAAGAGAGTGTTACAAGTTGCGTGCACACTCCAATATGAGATTTCTTCTTGACATTTTAGTCAATATCTTCGAATGACGAACACGTAGTGATTTTTGTTTTAGACTTGAAACTGGCATAATTCGTTTTAAGTTTTAACCAAAGTACATTATGAAACTGTTTCACCGTCTTTGTGAGATAAATTGACGTGTGCGAATTTTACTGGGGAATCTTGATTCACTGTCCTTTCATGGTTAAAAAGGAATTTTGGAGTCGGTTGTCGTTTAAACTCCTTTTGAAGTACGTACAAACCATTTTGGTGGCACCTTATTTAAAGAGGGAAATTTCCTTACGTGCATGACATAGATCAATCCATGTTAGAACCGTATCGGTTTCTTTCAGAGAAGTTGTTTGTTGTGCTTTTGCGCTTTGTGAACGATATAAATTTCGGTGAAATGGTTTTGAATATGATTTTCGTATGTGGGACGAGTATGTCCATTTTTGCACGACTACCGAATTGATAGTAATGGATTTTATGCGTACAATTAAATTGATGTGAAAAACTTTATGTTGAAAGTTTCCATAAATGTTTTCGATTGACATACTTGTTAAATATTTCACTTGAGAAACCTTGAACTCATAGGAACCTTGGAAATGATAAGTGACCCCGGTTAAAAGTAAGTGCGTGGGGAACTTCGACAGTGGAAAGTCGGGTAATTTAATGCGTGTTGGTACCGTAGGTCGAGTAGTGCCGTTTGTAGAGTCGACGCATTTTGTAGCTGGAAGGGTAGACTCGTGGGATTTCCCGTTAGTGTTGGTGAAAATCGTCTTGTTGGCAACCTTGTTTTGGGTCTTGGCCAATTTTCACATAAAGGGACGTGTAGGACCTTGTGGACACCATAGTGATGACCTTGGTTTTGTAAGAACGCTCGACGAATGAAACTCGTGTGTAGAGTCGGTTGTGATTCAAACTTGGTGGTATGATTAGGTGTCAACTTTTGGGCTTGAGGCCAAACACCGTGAGTGTAATCGGAGGATTGTATCCCGATTTTAAAGGAATGATGGTAATGGTTGTAGTGATCTTAAGATGTTCAATTGTGATAAGTGAATTTGGTGGGATAACCTTCCTTGCGTGGTAGGAGAATCTGTCGGTTGGATAATTGGTAATTGGAAGTATCCTTAGAGTTGTGTAATTGATGGGTCAGTGATGACCGTCGGTGTTAGAGTTTAATGGAAATCGTTAGAAGTAAATGCTAGTTCAGTAGTGGGAACATTTGGGATTCAGAGGTTTTGATTGATCTCGATAGTGATTAAACCTTGGACTGATTTGGAAAGGAAAGTTAAAGAACATGTGGATGTGGAATGATTGGGGAGTTCGAATCTGTCGTTGGGAAAGTATGGATCACTTAAGGTTGGGAGGCAACTTAAGTTTGGTGGTCGGAAGCCACTCTAGTAAATTAGGTCTTCAATTGGATGTAAGTGATTTATGCCTAAGCATGGATTTGTTGTGAGTAACACCAAGAAGCCGTTGTGGGCAATTTGGTGGGGAAATAAATTTGAACCTGGTTGAAACCGAAGGAACTTGGAATGTGTTGGACGCGGTGGCCATTAGTTACGTGAGAACTGGATTTCGAGGACGAAATCATCCTAAGGTTGGGAGGATTGTAACACCCGTAATTTTCGGATAAGTACAATTTCGAAATCAGTGTGGAACCGATCTTTTATGAAAAATATGAAAAATAGGATTTTGGGTTAAATCTTAGATTTTATGGTCTTGTTGGATGAGGATTTCGAATAAGAGTCCAACGGTTATTTTCGGAGAGAAAACGGAGCTATAACGAAGAAGTTACGGCCGAAACGGTATCCGACCTAAAATGGGGCCGCGGAACCGCGCGGTTTGGTGCGCGACCTTAGGCCGCGGCCCAAGCCGCGTAACGCACTGAGTCCGTATTAAGTCGCGAATTTTCAGCTCAAACTTCAAACCTTCATAACTTTTTCATCCCAACTCCGATTTTGATGATTCAAGTTGCTACGATTTCGTTTTTGAGAGGGAAGTGTATATAAGTGTTTAGGAATGATTATTTATGGTTGGAAACTTGTGGATCTAGGTTTTTGGAAGATTTGGCCTAAGGATTCAGGTTGCATCAAAGGAGCGTACGTTTGGGGAAAATCTAGATTTAGCATAAATCTAGCAAGGTGAGTTCAAGTTACTTTGTGAAAACTTTGTACATGCCAAAATGTTATATTCCAAGTAATTATGTGTTTTACATGAAAATTATCAATGTTGAGTTATTTGATGGGTTTTAACCTTTGAAGTATTTATGGTTGTAAATATGGTAAAACACTTACATTTGGTATTTTGGAAAAATGTGATGAATAAATCATACATAAAAATGAGTTGTTGATTTATGTGATAAACGGAGTCTATTTGTTATGAAAATGCATTTTGTGGATATTTTGGAAATATGCATATAGTACATCATAAGATGTTTTGAAAATGTAAAGATGTGAGTCCCTTGGAAAGGAGGGTTTTTCCGATCCAAGGTTTTATTTCGGGTTTTCATGGATTTGAAGTATTTACTGGCAACTTGTGTGTGTTGTTATATTTAATGTCATTTTATGACTTTCATGAACTATCTTTTGAGTTAGTTGAGCTTGTGGATCGGTATTGGATTTTATCAAGTTTTGAGGACATTTGTCCGGTTTTGATAGCTCAAATTTGAGTTTTGATCATGATTTATGTTATTGGGGAATTGCATGTTTGAATGCATTATGTTTATTTATTTGTGGTCGGGTAAAGTTTTAGACCTTGTTAGCTATGGATCCATAGGCATTTGAGTTTCCCCTTAGTCTCGCGGGCAAGAGATCGGGATTGATTGAGCTCAGTTTACGAGACGTTAGTTTCTTTTGTAGCACGTAATAGGCATCGGGTTCCATGATAAGTAAGGCGTGGACCTAGATGGTCGGGCGTCGTCTCATGGGCAGTAAGGTGTAATTCCATATATGTGCTTAGCACGGGATAGGCATCGGGATCCATGATAAGTAAGGCGTGGACCGAGATGGTCGGGCGTCGTCTCATGGGCAGTAAGGTGTAATCCCTAACGTGATGTGGTGGATTTGGAGTAACCCAATGTATAGACCTGGAGTGGTTGAAGTTGGGGGCTCCCTAGTCTCGCGGGCAATAGATCTGGAGTGATTGAGTTCAGTTTACGAGAGTAATCCACGTGGGTGTTTTTATTGCAAAGTAGGTGACCCACTTGTGTGTTCCGTCATGTGCATTGGATACGGGCCTCCCCCGTCACCGAAATGTGTTATTTTGGGTATTTGTGTTTATCCATGTTTTCGGTGACATATCATATTTATGAGAATTGCTTTTCCACGTTATATGAGTTGTGGATTATGTTTCATCCATGTTTTGGGATGTTTTGAAATAATGGCGAATATTTATAAATTTAATCGTTTGGTTATTAAATGTTATTTCACGTTGATTTTGGAAAGGAGTCTATTTTGGGAAATCATGTTATATTAAAGATTTCAGCATGGGAATTGTGTGAGTTGGAAAATGGGTGAATTGCATTTAAAGTAAACTCTTTTGAAATCATGACTAAAAAACTACACTCCTCTCGATTTATGAATTTTTATAGTCATGATAAAATGTTTGAACTCACTAGGCGTTAGCCTAACCCTTTTTAATTGTCGGCATGTGCAACAGGCTCAGGTTGGGAGTAGTTTTAGCTACACTGTGAAGTGGCGAGTGCTAGTAGAGTGCACGAGAGATGATTTTGATTAAGTGAATCTTTCGCATTTATTTGGGTATAGCAGGTTATACTCGTGTTAAGTAACACCCGGTGTGAACTTAGCCTTTGTAACAAGGCTTGTGTGATAATTGATTGAGAGTAAATCGTAGGTTTTAATTTGAGGTAAATTCCGTATTGTATTATAAGGAGAAATTCTATTCAATTGGATGTATTATGGAGAATTTTATTTAGTTGCTCTTTGCAAAATTTGAGGGTGTCACAGTAAGAGATAGGCATAAAGTAAATTGTAATTTCTTGGACATAAGCGATAGTCTAGAATCTGTAATGATTCATAGTAGGCTCTCGAATGTGATGATATGATTTTCTGAATGTTAGTCATATTCATGGAATCGGGTATGTTCCCGTCGTAGTAAGGTGTGTAGACGTACGGTAAGAATGATGAAAAAACCAGGTTTGTTTATACGCTTTGATTACTTGAGTTTCCAAAGTTGGCAAAGATTTTAAATTTGAAAATGGATGTTCTCAATAGGCGTAAGCCTAATCATTTCAAATTAAATTTTCTTACCAGGTACGAGCTCAGGGAAGTAACGGGAAGAGGGACGAGTGTTTTTGGTATTCAACTTTTGGTGCTAAGTAAAGACAATAGCGTATGCAAGGATGCTTTTGATGGATGGTCTAGACAACCAATTTAATCTTATCGTAGTTGTCAGGATTAGATTAATAGGTTGTTTTGATAATTAGAATATGTGTATATGAACCCTCATAGTTAATTCTTCACTTATGTATAAAAGTTTGGATGAAATTATGATTAACTCTGATGAATTTTAAGGTTTAAATTGGTCCTGATTTTAGGGTGTTACACTTGTTATGCTCAACATGAGGATGAGGGACAAAACAAGTACAACCAAAGGCACATAATGAGGAATAATCAGGAGTGTGCATGTAAAGTTTTTCGAATAATCATAGGTGTTCAAATGACCTAAACGTGTAGATGAAAAAAACTATAAACTTAACGCATATACGTGACCTAAACGAGAATGCCAGATAAAAATCAAAAGACAAACGACCCAAACGAAAAGAAGGAAAGTTAACACTTGAAGCAAAAAGATCATATACTTTGAGTTCATCCAATACACAGAGCTCCCCTAGCTTACGACCAGTCCCAATCACCTTCTGAGTTTGCGGGTCCTTAACACAACAAAGAGAATCAGAAAAGAATACCTAAAGACCATATTTACACAATTAACTAACTGAAGCAAGGTTTAAAGCAAGGGTGGGAATATACAACAGAGAGAGATACATGAGAAGTGATAATATAACCAATACCTTCTAACGGCATATACGTACGTTAGCGGTTATAATGGATACAGGTGAACCCGGAGACAAAGATACAAAAGATGACAGGCAATGTGAATATGGTGAGATGCACCAGAGTCAAAGATCCATAAGGAGGAAGATATACCTGAAGTACCAGACGAATATAGACCTGAAGGGGAGAAGGATGACATGGCGGTGCATATTGTAACGTCCTGCTTTTTATCCCAATTGAAGAAAAACGTCGAACTAGGTGAATCGGTAAAAGAAGAACCAAATATGAAGTATGGCTATAGTGTCATGTGGTTGTGACATCTGTCATAATAGCACCAATGATATTGAAAGTGTGGTAGTCCCGGCTATAGTGCCATGCAGTTGTGACATATGTCACAATAGCACCGACGTTATCGAGTGTTTGGTCGTCCCAACGAATGTGCCATGGAATTATGACAATGGCACGATAATTAGAATAATAGAATCAAATGTTTTGGGGAAACGATCGAGGAACGTCCGGAAAAATGGTCGGGGAACGGCCAGGAAAACGGTCGAAAAACTTGCGGTACGGGTTAGGCTATAGTGCCCGACGATTGTGCCAGCGGCACTATGGCATGTCAAGGTCGCCAGGTGAAAAATGACTTTCGATACATTCTGTGCGATTTTTTCCATGAGATTGTGACATGTCAAAATCGCATGTACAATCGTGGGCGGGGTGAAGTGCATAAATTCCGATTTTGAGCCTTTTTATTCATTTTGTCATATCTCTCTCATCTCAACTCTGATTTTGACGATTCTTTTTGCCATGGTTTCAGTTTTTAGAGATATTGAAGGATATACTAATATTATTTTAGTTTATTGGAAAATCCAAGAGTATTTTGTAGTGGTAAGCTTCTCGTCCCTCATATTGTTAAGCTAGGGTTTGGTGTTTTCACCCCTTTTTCCACGTATCCTCCAACTCCAGTGTGATTTTGGTGACTTGTGTAGTGAAAGAAACCTTGTGGAAGTATTAGATCTAAGATCTAGGGAGATTTCTTGAAGTTCAAGTCTTCATCAAAGGAGACTCAAGATTGGGATAAAACCTAGATTTAGCCTAAATCTAGCAAAGTAGGTTCAAGTTGATTTGTCAAAACTATGTACATGCCAAAAATATTTATTTTGAAGTATTAATGTGTTTTGCTTGTTTTTTTTATCAAATGTGTGGGTTATTTGATGAGTTTTGCATATATGCCATATCTTATTTTTATAAATTTCGTGAGATGTCCATAGTTGGTTTTTTGGACATTTTGGTAAATAAATTTTGAGAGTGTGTCATTTTGGTGATCTATATCATAAATGAGGATTATTTGACATTAATGCACTCTTGGTGCTTTTGGTTTTATAACTCATTTGGAAAATATACGTTATCGTGTTATAAAATATTTTGGGTATATAAATAGTTTTATTTTCATTTGGAAAATGTTAATGGATGGGATTTTTAGTTAATCTTGCCTATGGAGCATGTGCTTACATAATGTGGGTTAAATACATTTTATTTGCATATGTTGATTCGTGTTGAATAGTCAAATGAATTGTTGAGCTTTTGACTCGGTTTTGACTCAAATGAGTCTTGGGGACATTTGTCCAATTGATTTGCTCTATGTCTAGTTTTTGGAGTTATATGCAGTTATGGCATATTGATTTGAAAGATTACATGATTTTAGTGTGTTGGTCATTCATTTGGATTCATGTATTTTAGACTATAATCCAATGGTTCCATAGGTATAGAAGTCGGTGTTACTATGTAAATAAGGGGTAAGATCCCAAAGTTGTAATTTGGAAATAGGCATTGGTTATATACATATATGATGTAATTTCTATATGAACAAGTTTGTCTTGGATTGTGATATCCCATGGTAAAGACCCGAATAAGGATGAACTTGGTGATTCTTTGAGCAAAATACTTAGATATAGTTAAGCCCGTCATCGTGTTGTACTAAAGACCTGGATAGCGTTGGCGTTTACAAAGACTAAAGACCTGGATAGGGTTGATGTCTACAATGACTAAAGACCTGGATAAGGTTGATGTCAACGATTTGTCCATCCTTGAAACAAGCTTATGACATAGATACGTAGCTTAACTTTGTGTCCTCGCCACATTCAATGGAAATGGGTTTCCTCCGATCCTCCGTTACCGAAAGGTGTTGTTTTAGGTATTGAGTATTATCCATGTTTTCGGTGACGTTTTGAGTATGGAATGATATTCATGATTTTTTGTTTGTATTATTGAGTTTAATACACGTTTTTTGATGATTTGAATAATAGAGTTTTATCTATGTTTCAGGATTTGGATATTTAACTTTATTCTTGTTTTTTTGGAGTGAGTGTTGGGTTTTGAATTGCTATTGAATAGGTATTTTGATTTAGTGTTTTCATCACGAAAATAGTTGGAAAGATGTTGCCTTTACGATAAAAGTAACTTATACTGAGAAGTTATGTTTGAACTCACTAGGCGTTAGCCTAACCTTTTTATTTGTCGGCATGTGCATCAGGTCCTTGTTGGGGAATGGTACTAGCGGCACCATATAGAGTTGAGTTCTATTTAGATGCACGAGAAGAGTGTAACTATTGGGTGATGTATTCCGCACATTTGGAGATAACAACTGTTAAGGGGTTTTAGTAACACACGACCTTTATTTATTCTTCATATAAGACTTGGTTTATTATTTGATGGGGTTAAATCTAGAATTTTATTTTAGGTAATTCAATCATTGATTTGTAGAAAAGGATTTTTATCATTTATTTGATGTATTATTGAAAATTTTAAATTAATTTCTTGTTGGGTCATTGACAAGCATCTCCCTAAATCGAAACGTGGCGCTGGCTGCTACGCTATATGGAAATAAGTTGCGCCTTCTCCACCAGCAATTGCTTTTGGCGTAGTGGTAAGCGCTTGGATCCTAACATGTGGTATCAGAGCAGGTCACAGGTTCGAATCCCATGGAGTGCATTATAATGCCAAAGGCAAGCTGAGCAGCCAAGAGTGCTGACAGATGCTGGGGGGGATTGTTGGGTCATTGACCAACATCTCCCTAAATCGAAACGTGGCGCTGGCTGCTACGCTATATGGAAATAAGTTGCGCCTTCTCCACCAGCAATTGCTTTTGGCGTAGTGGTAAGCGCTTGGATCCTAACATTGCTCTTTCCAAATTTGAGGTTGTTAAAGATGTGGAGGCAATGAACTGTCTGAACTGCTCATAAACCTGAGGATCTAAGGCAGTCAGTGGCGTGGCGGTCGTATTAAAACCGAATTCCAAGGATGGTGTAGCAGTAGTCTTAAATTGAGGAGGACGAGGTGTCCATGGAAAAGAACATGTATGACGTGGCTGGAAGTGTCCAAAAACTTTATTTTGATGCATGGACCAAGGTTGTTGTTGTTTTTGTTGTTGTTTTTCTTTGGCAACCAATAATGGACAATGACACTTCCAATGGTTCTTCCCTTTGCAGAAAGCACATTCATCATAAGCAACATTAGGGGCTGGTCTGGACTGGTTGGCAACTGGAGGTCGTTGTGGGACAACAAAAACAACAGGAGTTGTAAATAGTTTAAACCCTTTATCAATCCGAGACTTGAGACAAGTCTCTTTTGTCATTAATTCATGGACAACCGAATCAACTGAAAGAAAAGGAGTACGACGAAGGACTGTCCCACGTAATCTTTGAAAACCAGATCCTAAAGCCATTAAGAATCGCACCAAACGTTGTTCTTCCCCCATAGCAATATACGGTTTGAAAGACTTCAATTCTGCAGATTCAGTAAGTGCCAACTGATCCCATAGGTCAAACATAGCAAAATAAAAGTCTTGAATATTCATGTTGTTGTGTTGGAGGGCTCGAATGTCTGTTTCTAATTGGTACTGTTTTGCAAATTCGATTGGGTGTAAAGTCTATCCAAATGATCCCAAACTTCTTTAGTCGTGTCATACTTAGCCAGTTGAGTATCAATGGATTGCATAACAAAGTTGTTAATCCAAGCAATGGTTTTAGAGTTATCGGTTTCCCAAAGATCAATGGATAATGCAAAATCTGCAACTTTTGTATCAATAGGCTTGACTTTGGTACCAGTCACATAACCCCACATAGATTTCCCATGCAGTAAATTTTTCATAACATAACTCTAATAAGCATATTTTTTACCATCTAGTTGTGTACTAATTGATTGAAGCGAGTCATCTTTCCGAGCAGCCATTACGACAGAGATGATAAAATGCACAAAAAACCCCAATCCACAATAGATAACCAAAACAAGAAATATGGTAAATACAGTCAACAATCAAAATCGATTCGTACCCAGTGAGAAAACGGATGCAAACTACACCTAGAAAACAACAATCTGTTGAACATCAAAATGACGATTTTCGAACCTCAAAAACCGATCTCCACCGTTTAGAATGTAGATAAAGATGTCTTGAAGCTACTGTCCAAAATCACGACGATCCGATGGTTCAAACTTCGGGAATTGACAAAACGGCGGATGCACTTGCCCTAAAAGTGTAGTCTAAACAACAACCTGTCGAACATCAAACGAACGACTTAAGAACCTTAAAAATTGATCTCTACCGTTCAGAATGTAGATAAATATGCCGTGAAGCTAGTGTTCACAAATAACAACGATCCAACGGTTGAAACTTCGGGCATAAAGAAAACGGCACAGTTGCTCTTACCTGAAAAATGCAGCCGACCTTTTCTCGCTTTTTTTTCTTAAGAAAAGATCTTCAATCGACAAAACAACTATGGATCAACCATGCTCTGATACCATGAAGATTGAAAGGCAAAAATGTCTAGGGTTTTATTATCATAGGAAAACATGACTACAAAAGAAAAAGATAGGGAATATTTATAGGTAAACAAGAAGTTTCAACCTTCATGGTATCAGAGCATGGTTGATCCATAGTTGTTAAATAAGTTATATGGAAACGTAAATCCTGCTATAAAATAAGCTAAAAATAAGCTAATAAAAATATGGTAAATATACACTTTGTTTGTCCTCAACGTTAAATATGTCTTAACTTCAAGGTTATTGAGGGGTCGTTTACCAAACGCTTATCCGGGTAAGTGTTTATCAAGTCACATTACCTTACCGAATCAATATGACAAGGACCAAAAATCTTGTCCGGTAAGGGGTAAGGCAAGGACCGAGAGTCCGAGAGTCTTACCTCGGCAAGTGATGGTGAAGACTCTTACCACGGTTAGCGCTTACCGGAAAAATTGTAGTCTAGGATAACGTTTTGGTGGACTAAAATCTTACCCGATAAGTAAATTATAGTTTTGAATTTACTGGGGAGTCTTCATTGGTAATGTACTCTTTAATTGAACAAGTCTTGAACTTTAGTAATAACTTCCAGTTGTAGACTTTAGGTTTCAGTAGTTATATTTTATGTTGAAATACTTTATTGGTCTTCAGTCCCACTAAGTCACTAAGGGGGTGTTTGGTTCGCGGAATGGAATTCGCTGGAATTGGAATTCATCAAGGAATTTGACTTTGAAGGAATTGAAATGAAATTTGATGGAATTTGACCACGCATTTTGGTCGCGTTTGTTTGAATGGAATTGGAATGAAATTATTAAGGAATTGAAATCTTTTTGTTTGGTTCATGGAATTCAACTTTGGAATTGAAGTTGGAATTAAATATCAGAAAATGTTATTTTATGATTTTTTTCTGTCATTTTCTTTAAATTATAAATATCAGTAAAATTATTATTTAATATATTAAATTATTATTTATCATGTCTTAAAAATGTTTAATTTTAAACATAATTTAATAAAATAATTGATTACATATCAAATACGTAATAAAATGTACTGTACCATACACGTTTTAAAATATAATTTAAACATGATAAATGGTATTGTAAATTTTACAGTGTATTAACATGCAGGTCTTATTAAAAAACACAACATGTAGGTTGGTGTATTTATATTTATTTTTTATTCATTATTAATCCATTAATTGTTATAATAATATTTCTCTTCCTATTTTTAGATTTTTTTTCCATGAATGGTGTATTTGCTGGAGACAGGTTGTCATCAACAGAGGAGATCGAGACCCTTGTTCTGCAGAGACGAGCCGCACAAATTGATTTGGATTAGGGAAGGATTCCGTCGAAATGAAATGAAATCCGTGCGATAACCTGTGGAATAGTGAATTCAGTAACTTAAGGATTTTGTTGGAATTTGAGGGATTCCGTCGTTAACATTCCGTGAACCAAACAGGGTCATGGAATTTGGTCAATGGAATTGGCCATTCCAATTCCTTCCAATTCCATGAACCAAACAGGCCCTAAGATGTTGGATGAATGTTTCGTTCACTTGATGATCGTTTAGTAGATCAATACTTAGGGGCCGTTTACAAAACGTTTACCCGGGTAAGTGCTTACCAAGTCATATTAGCTTACTGGATGAATATGGCAAGGACCAAGAATCTTACCCGGTAAGAACGAAAGCAAGGACCGAGAGTCGAAAGCAAGGACCGAGAGTCCTACCCGGTAAGTGAGTGCGACGACTCTTACCATGGTTAGCGCTTATCAGCTAAATTGTAGCATACGATGCCATTTTGGAGACTAAAATCTTACCCGGGAAGTAGGTGATAGTGTTGAATTTTACCGATAAGCACTTGTCCGGGTAAGTGATTAGGTAAACGGCCCCTTAGTAACCGACCATCAACTTGAACATATTTCTCGGGTTATATTTATTGTTGAAAAGTCAAAAGAATGAAATCTAGAACAAGTAAGAGGATTGTTAAGTCATGATGACTATGAATCCATCTAAGGGAACACTTATCCGGATTGATATGGTAAGGACCAAAAATCTTACCTGGTAAGAGCGAATGAAAGGACCGAGAATCTTACCCCGGTAAGTGATGGCGACGACTCTTACCACGGTTAGCGCTTACCGGGTGAATTGTTGCATTCGAAACCGATTTGGCTGATTAAAATCTTACTCGGTAAGTAAGTAATAGTGTTACATTTGACTGGTAAACGCTTACCCGGGTAAGTATTTGATAAACGGCCCCTAAAATGACTATGAATCCATCTAAGATACATTGAGGGGGTGTTTGGGAGTGCTTATATTTTTGACTTATTTGCTTATAGCTTCTCCCCACCGCAAATAAGCAATTTGGAGTGTTTGGATAGAAAAAATCAAAAGTGCTTATTTGCTTCTCCTCACCATAAATAAGTTGTTTTTGATAAGTCATTTCATACCTACTTATTTACTTCTCCTTATTTCCTTATCTATCCAAATTACCTTTTTACCCTCAATTTTTAACAAACCCTTTTTAAAAACTGCTTTTCCTCACCACATAAGCAAATAAGCATAAGTTAAAAATATAAGCACTCCCAAACACCCCCTGAGTAGAGAACACTACTCTTGAAATTTGAGTATAACTCTAACCTTCTAAAAATGTATCATCGATTAAAAAAACTTAGCCGCTTGAACTCTTAACCAAAACTATATGGATAGAATTATTTTTTTATCATTTAGGGCATCTCCAATGGGTCATACTATATTTTACACTAAACATCAAAAGTAGTGTAAAATTTAGTGTTAATAGTAAATCTTCTCCAATGAATAACACTATTTTTTACACCAAATCATTTTTATATTAATTTATTAAACTTTCAATAATATCCTTATATTTATTAACTTTACAATTTATACCCATATTTTTTATTTAGATCATAACTTATTATTTTTTATTTTTATTAATTATGAACTAAATTATTTTAATGCATATCACAAAACTTTTTATTAAACAATAAAAGTTATATTAAACAATATGTATATAAAATAAACCTATTTAAACTTTAACACTTTAAAAGACAAAAATAAGAAATCTCAAATTTGAGGGACCAAAAATGTAATTGAAAAAGTAGTGTAAATGAATAGTGTTACACCAAATATAGTGTAATACTATTCATCACACTAAATTTAGTGTAGAAAATAGTGACCCCATTGAAGATGTGAATAGTGAGATTTACACCAAATTTAGTGTTTAGTGTAAGATTTAGTGACCCCATTAGAGATTGATCACCTACAAGAGTCTCACCCATTTAGATATGTATTTCAAGAACGAACATAGATGTGACCCATTCAGGATTCAATATCGTTGCGTTTTAAACCATAAGGTGGAAAAGTGTAAGTAATAAAAACTAAGGGGGTTAAGTAAAAATGTTCAGCAAGTTCCATAATTTGATTCATATGCTTTTCGTCTTTTGTTAGGGAGTGCTTGTTGATGGGTCCCGCCTTATTGCGTGGCTATTAATTACATTTTCCCTTTTCTTTTTGGCCTTAGGGTTTATGCAGATAGCCATGATCCGGTAGATGCGAGCGTAGGATAAAGATCCACGCCGATTCTTAAAAATTGTAGGAAAATATAATAAGCATCCGAATGACACCGTTTCTTCTGATAAGTGGACACAGTCATCACGTGCTATAGGCGCTTCTCGTGGAGTATCATTTTTTAGTTTCAGAAAACCACCGCTGCCGTTGGCTCAAATAATCCGACCCGTTACTGTTACAATTTGAATCGGACCGGTTTTCTCTCAAATCACCCTAATAAACGTGTAATAAATAATCAAAATAATACTAGATGTCTTCAAATAAAAACTCATTTTTTCGTTGGGTAAGAGAAGATCAATATTAGCTATTGATCAATATTTAGAAAACTAATCAACGGTTAAAATATAATAGGATTAATTGGAAAGTGATTAGCGACAAAACTGTAAATTTGAATCAGTGTTTAACTTATTTGACTTTTTATTTTCTTTTTTAATTAAATTTTTTTTACCTCCTTAAAGTTTAAAATTAATTATCTTAAAAATTTACAATATTTTGATCAAACAAATGACGTCAAAAAAACGAGAATTTCGTGCTCTTCGATATAACATCTATCTCGATATAGTTTTTTTTTCTTCATTTTAACTGTTTTTTACGTGAAATGTTATATATGCGTTATGATCATTATCAATATGTATGCACGTCACCGGGTGTCCACATTCAGTATGAATAATAAAGGTGAACATTCACTATTCATGATGAATAATACAACATTCAGGATGAATAATACACAAATTCATGATTCATGTATTATTAATCGTGAATCGTGTATTATTCACCCTGAATGTTGTATTATTCATCTTGAATGATACATTATTTATGACGAATAATATATGAATGACCCATGAAGATGTGGACACATGGCGCACTCTATTTTTTTCGTCGATTCATATTCATTATGAATATGTACGTACATCCCCAGGTGTCCACATTCAGTATGAATAACAAAAGTGAACGTTTATTCACTATTCATGATGAATAAAACAATATTCAAGATGAATTATACAACATTCAGGATAAATAATACAATATTCAGGATAAATAATACACGAATTCATGAACCGTGCATTATTCACCATGAATGTTGTATTATTCATGATGAATAATACATGAATGGTCTGTGAAGGTGTAGAGACGTGGCGCGCACTCTTTTGTTCCTCGGTTCACAACCGAAACCCGATAGGTTCTCGATTCGTCTCGATGGGTATTGGGTTACGGTGATGAAGAACGTGATGCCTTACGACATTAAAGAAAATGTTGAAGAATGTGATGTCGAGTTACAAGGCTTTCAGTGTCGATGTGTTGTACACACTTGAACGTACATAAATATTCATGATGAATATAACACATATATAGCATTTCACATAAAAAACGGTTAAAACAACAAAAAACTATACCGAGATGGATGTTATATCGAAAAGCACGAAATTCTAGTTTTTTTGGTGTAATTTGTTTGATTAAAATATTAGTAAGTTTTAAGATAAGTTATTTTAAATTTTAAGGGAGTAAAAGTATTTAATTAAAAAAGAAAATAAGAGGTCAAATACGATAGGCGTGAGTTTAAATTAGGGAATTTAATTAAAATACCCAAAGTTTGACTTTGACTTGCCAAAATACCCATCTCTCTCTTGAATTTGCCGAAATACCCATTTTCATGCGAAAAACCCCGCGATCGCGGGACCCACAACGACGTGGCACCATCTTTGGCCATTTGTCCCGCTATGGTCCCTCAAGATAACCCGCGGCTACAAAATGACCCCTGATCCCGCGATTTTTCCCCCGATCGCGGGATTTAGCTGCCACGTGTATGGTTGGGGTTGAAACCCTAATTTTTTATAAGTGTTTCCCAACCCCCACCCTCCAATGTCGGCTATAAAGAGATAGGGTGGGGGACCAATATCCGGCCACCAACCATTTTTAAATAATCTCTCCAAACTCTCTCCAAACTCTCTCAACTTCTCGTGTCGATTACGCGCTCGGTTTGAAGATGTCACGTGTTAGGGATTTTGTAAGTCATTTTTCTTAACTTTTTGTAGTTTGTTGTTGTTATCTTAAATTTTCAAAATATATATGATATGTAAACTTTGTTGGTAAAATATATTGTTAGTCCCAGATGGCTTAACAAGAATTGTAGAAGGGGGGGTTGAATACAATACTCAAAATTTTCACAATTTTAATTCTTTATATTGAAAATCTTTCAACTAGAATTACACAAAGAAACTTAAAGACTGTTGCGGAAAAGAACAGATAAACTATTCTAACAATCTTTCACAAAGTAAACTAAACAATACAGCAGAGAACACTAAGAGCAAGGCTATAAGGTTATCAAGCAATATGAAAATCTTGCACTGAGAGAAATCCAGAAAGCGTGATTTGTATGGAGTCTTCATCTTCCTTTTATAGTGAGGATAAGGTACTGAGCATTAAATGCATGGTACTATTATCCTCAAGTCACTTGCAACGAACTAATGGTCTTTGGAAAAGTACCAGTGGACTTCTAAAAAGCTGATAAGTCACTATCACCTTTTTCTTGAAACAAGGAATAGAAGCCATGCTGAAGGGACATCTTCCAAAAAGATAATAAGACAAAAGGTTGCTTTTGCCTGTAAGAAGATTTTGTCCCGAAGTAAATGATCTTCTTGATGTGGATTCCAAGACAATCATACCGATGATATTTCACCGATACAATTGTCATTGGTCTTTGAAAACATCTGCAAGGAAACCAATTTCACAAAGATCCCACCGATTTAAGTATCCTCATCAGTGGGAAGAGTTACACCGATTTCTGAAGACCACATCGGTGGAAGATGTCTACCGAATAATGCAAGCATTATCGGTGGAGATGCTGACCACCGATTTGTGAGAACAAAATCGGTGGACATGTTGTTCACCGAATTGTGAGGACAACTTCGGTGAATGATGACTTGTTTGTTTGTTGAGAAGAGTCTTCTATTTTCCACAAGTAGAGAGTCTTCAAGCTTGGTTTCGGTTGATCTTCGACTTCACCGAACAGTTGCTATAATGTACAAGTCATATGAAGAACCAAACTAAAATATTCTAAGTAGGATTTTAGGGAAAACATCGGTGAGTCAATTTCAAATCTTTGGTGACCCAACAATCTCCCCCTATTTGAATTTGAGCTCCTTTCTTAGAATATTTAGGAGTATGAAAGATTAAAATGCATTTTGA
This sequence comes from Saussurea involucrata, assembly GCA_033807775.1. Classification (NCBI taxonomy): domain Eukaryota; kingdom Viridiplantae; phylum Streptophyta; class Magnoliopsida; order Asterales; family Asteraceae; genus Saussurea; species Saussurea involucrata. The sequence goes on along the minus strand of CM066321.1, from coordinate 234,696,359 downwards.
CCCTTTTTACTCTTTTTGGGTTCTTTTCACATAGACCATTCTTTTTGTTCTTTTTGATCTTTTTCTTTTGTATGAGTATGTATACTATGTACAGTATATATAAGTAAATGAAAGTAAAGTTATGTACCAAAAAAAATTCAAATAGAAAGGTACTTGTATTTAGATAAGTTTTCTCGTACAAATGTAAGAAGAGAAACAGACTATTACAAGCACCATTGAGAGAGAGAACCTACTTTTTGGAAATTTGCCTGCGCTTGATTTCTTCCAACACATTTCTGAAGAAAGGTTGAGCTTCGGGAATGTTTGGAAATAGGTTGGTGATGCCTTGAAGAAACAGGGTGTCGGCTATGGCAATTTGAGCAAATCTGAAGAAAGCACACGACCGTAACCATCATTGAAGAACAGCCCGGGAATCGGTGAGAGGCTCAATGTCGTAGTAGGATATGGCACCGAAGTAGGGAGGGAAAGATTTAAGTTGCTTATATTTGGGATCTTTCCTTCTGTTGCCATTTCTTTGAACACTTTGTCGGTAGGATTCTTGACTAAGGGAAGACGGATTTCTTCTTTCATCGATTGAAGTTTTGCCCTTTCATCGGAGGAAAGGATGATGTTGTGTTTTCTTTTGATCTCCTTCATCCTTTCCATCAAACCTTTAATGCATTTGATAAAAGTGTCTTTCTTCGGGTTTGCACTTTTGACTAGATGTTTAGAGATCTCATACCATTCGGTGAGGCCGAGATTTTTGAGATGAGCATCTGTTAAACTTTTCAGCAAACCATCATCTCTGTTGACGATTAGTCTGATATCCTTCGGGTTGACTTTGGAAGTAGCAATTTTACAATTTGAGATTTGGGCTCTGCTAGTTCGGTGGTGCATGGTCTTCTTATACCAACTTATTTCGTCATTCTTTTCTTCTTCAATGGCACTTAGTACCGATTTCTGGATTTCGATGGCATCGGTGGATTTTGCTTTAGCGGCTTCTTCTTCGGCAGCTTTCATAGAGAGGGCTTTATATTTATCTAAAGCAATTTGAGCAAGTTTAGCTTCCTCAAGTTCCTGAGGAGAAAGACCGAGATCGGTGGTGGTTTCTTGGGATTGAGGCTTGAGTTTAAGAGTTTCAGCACCTTCAGGTCGAGTCCCATACTTAGCCAAATCCTTTTTCTTCTTTTCTTCTTTTGCCAAGAGTTCGGCCGAAATAACTTTCTTCCCTTTGTCTTTGGGAGCTTTGCTGGATTGCTCCCCCTCAGTTGATGCATCAATTTCCACAGCCGATGGGGACTTGATCGGTGAAGCGACTGATTCGGTGGTCCCTGTATGAGTCGGTGAAGAATTAGGTGATTTCGGTGATGGCGGAGAGGTTTTCGGTGGAGACTTGTTGCTGGTAAATCTCTTGATGTATGGCAATTTCGGTCGAGCAGTGGTTTTCTCCCCCTCGGCAACAACCGGAAGCTTAAAACCCAATTCATGAAACACTTTGTTAAACTTTGAGTGCAGAGAAGCCAAGATTTTAGTGGTGGTATCGGGAACCAAGGAGAAATCCCCCAAGTCCATCTCCCATTGGGATTGCTCGGTGTTGGTAGTGTCGGTGGAGGTTTTTGAGAAGGACTCCACTTTGAAGATAGGGAATAGACTGTATCATTTATCGGTCGCAGGGCATCGGTAATGGCATCGAGAAGAATTCATGGCAACTGAGACTCGAGCATGGTTATTCTGGAGTTTGCTTGGGAGAGCAACGAAATGGTAGATTGAAGAAAAGCAGAGGGGCGGCCAATGTTTGAAGAGGTCTGACCACCGATTTCTGGGAAAGAAAATCGGAGGCGTTGGGGATCTGTTTCGGTGATGAGATTTGGGAGGTAAGTTGACATGTCATCGGTATAGAGGATTCTCGGTGGAGGAGGTGATCGGGGTGGGGTGGGTGATCGGTGTGGGGTGGGTGATCGGTGTGGGGATACGATCGGTGGTGTGAATTGGTTCTTCGGCGAGGGAGACTCGGTGGGATTCTCTTCGGTGGACGGGATGGTTCGGGGAGAACCAATGTCCGCTAAAAGAAAATCAAAGAAATCATGTGGGGGTGGAGGTAATGGGGGGGAACTCAAGGCGAGTTGTGCTTCATCATCGATCTCATAGAGATCGGGTGGAATGTCGTGAAGTGAAAAATCAGTACCCTCGAGGGGAGAGACCTCGAGGTTATCTCCACCACCCAAAGAATCGAGTGGGGAGGTAGGTTGAGGTTCCTCCAATTGTACAATTGAAACCTTTTGAGAGGCAACAAAGGAGTCGGTGGGGTAAATGGCGGATTCCCTTGGCCTGGAGGGTTGAAGTTCAACAACTGGCGATTTTCGAGAATCGACAGTTGGATTAGACGGTGGGGCCGATGGTTTCCGAGACCTCTTTGAAAGAGATATCGAAGGGGAAGACGAGTGCCTCCGCTTATGAGAAGGGGATTGAACCGGGGAAGCCTCCGAGGGATCTCTCGGTGGCATAGTTCTAGAAGCGGGTGCGGAGGTATCGGGGGCCGTACGTTGTTTCTTTCTCGCGCCGCCCGATTTTACTCGAGTAAGGGAGGATGGGGCCACTACATCATGGGGTGCTTCGGGAACTTCCGGGTGTTTAAATCCGGGAATTTCCGCATCGCCCCAATGTAGATCGGGAGAGAGAGCGAGAGAAATCATACCTTGTCTTAACGGGTTGTCGGTGGCGAGAGGTCCCACATTTAGTGTTTTGAGACCGACAACTGGGGAAGACCAATCATACTTGAATCGGGGCGCTTGAGATTTTCGAACCGTCTCTAATACCTTGTTGAGCTTGTGCTGAATGATCATCGAGATGAATCGCGGATAGGCAACGTAACACTTCTTGGGATGCTTGATTACCTCGACAAGTTCAGAAAAGAAGTATTGGGCGAAGTCGACTTTTCTTTGAAAGATGAGGGCATGGGCGAGCTTTGTGATGTATGACGGTGATTGATCATGCCCACTAGTTTTACGAGAGAGGCAGTGAATAACATGGGCAAAGAAGAAGTTCCATATGCCTCCCATTTTTCTACGGAGAAGAGTACCGGGGCCTTTAGAACTTTTGGAGGAATCGTCGATCACATAGCCGATTGTTTGAATAACATCTTCATGTATGGTTTCCACAAACATGTCTTCGTAGGTTGGAAAAGCGTCAATTTTTAGGGCGAGGCGGACATCGTCGACCCCAAACGTAAGGTCGTGATCACCTTCTTCATTGGTAAGAATGGAGGCGTGAATGGCTTCGTTTGAGGGATCGTACACACAGGTTAACCAAAAATTCCCAATGAGCATTTTGCTCATCTTGGGGTTGCAAGAAAAAGCATGAAGAAGAGGGGAGCGAGTGAGAAACTTAGCTATCGTGGAGAACTCGGGATGAGATGGATCTGATTCGAAACGAGCGACATGATTGCATGGGTTGAACTTGAGGTCTTCAAACCGTGTGGGAGTTGCATTTCTGGAAGATGCCATTGAGTGAGATGAGGTCGAGAGAGAGATCAAGTGTGGGAAGTATGATAATGGAGAAGAAGGGTTGAGAGATGAGAGGGGTTCGAGAGATTTGCAGGTTTGAGAGAATCAGAGGTGTTGAGGAAGATGGGTTTTTATAAGGGTGAGAGGGAACGGTTTTTAAAAGAAATTATGAAAAGTCATGATGAGGTTTTGGGATGCGTGAAAGAATACGGCTTGGAATGGGAAGGGTCACATCTCATCCTGACACTTAGGGTTTTTCGGCTTATGGAAGCATGGGGAAGCGTATTCGATAAGATTTGGGAATTGGTTGATTTCGGTGTACAGAGATTTGTATTTCGGTGTAAACACGTCGGTGTTATACTTTTCTACCGAAGTTCAAGAAAGATGTCGGTGTAGCTGTTTTTGAACACCGAAAAGACTTCGGTGTTAAGGCTTGAGAGGCGTCGGTGGACTTTAGGATATTAACAAGAGATTGAGTCCACCGATATGTGATTTCAGTGGAGGCTTCGGAGTTGAATCGGGGGTGGGTTTCGGTGTAGAAAGCACACAGATTTGAACACTCAGAATTGGAACCACCGAAATGTTATTTCAGTGAAGGAAAGAGAATCGGTGAAGAGAAAGTGTCCACCGATGTGAGATCGGTGGAAAAGGAGAAACTGAGAGAGTGTCCACCGATTATTGAAAGTTACACATACCAAGTTCACTTATTAGGAAGTTGAACCTGGCTTCATCTAGAGGTTTGGTGAACAGATCAGCAAGCTGTAGATCGGTGGGAATGAAATGTAACTCAACGTCTCCTTTGGATATGTGATCCCTAATGAAATGATATCTGATATCTATGTGCTTGGATCTGGAATGAAGAACAGGATTGTTTGCAATAGCTATTGCACTTGAATTATCACACAGAATTGGGACTTTGGAGAAGATTTGAGCATAGTCCCTTAGTTGGTTTCTCATCCACAGGATCTGAGCACAACAGCTTCCAGCAGCTACATATTCAGCCTCAGCAGTAGAGGTTGACACAGAGTTTTGTTTCTTGCTGGACCAACTTACCAGTTTACCACCAAGAAGTTGGCAGCTTCCTGTAGTACTCTTTCTATCAATCTGGGAACCTGCATAGTCTGAATCTGAATACCCAATTAGTTCAAAACCTGAGTCTTTGGGATACCAAAGACCCAAGTGCAAGGTACCCTTAAGATACCGAAAAATCCGTTTTACAGCCTTTAAATGTGATTCTTTAGGATTGGCCTGATAACGGGCACATAGACAAGTAGCAAACATAATATCCGGTCTGCTAGCAGTTAAGTACAGAAGAGAACCAATCATTCCTCGATAAAGGGTAATGTCCACAGATTCACCTTTAAGATCAGCATTGAGTTTCAAAGGTGGTGCCATGGGAGTTTTCATAGGAGAGCTATCTAAAAAGTTGAATTTCTTCAGAAGGTCACGAATATATTTACTTTGGTTTATAAAAATTCCTTCTGAAGTGTGTTTGACCTGAAGGCCCAAAAAGAATGTAAGCTCTCCCATCATGCTCATCTCATATTCACTCATCATGAGAGAAGCAAACTCATCACAAAGTGATTCATCAGTGGCACCAAAGATGATGTCATCAACATAGATTTGGACAAGAATGAGATTACCTGAGGTTTCCTTGATGAAGAGAGTGGTTTCGATTTTACCTCTAGAATATCCATGATTTAGAAGGAAGTTGGCAAGAGTGTCATACCAAGCACGAGGAGCTTGCTTGAGACCATAAAGAGCCTTGTCAAGTCTGTACACATAGTCTGGATGAGTTGAGTCTTCAAAGCCAGGAGGTTGTTTCACATAGACTTCCTCTGCAAGTTCCCCATTGAGGAAGGCACTTTTAACATCCATTTGAAAGACCCTAAAATTTCTGTAGGCAGCATGAGCCAGAAAGATTCTTATAGCTTCAAGTCTTGCAACAGGGGCAAATGTTTCATCATAGTCAATGCCCTCTTCCTGTCTGTATCCTTGAGCTACTAGTCTGGCCTTGTTTCTGATAACTGTACCATCTTCATCCATCTTGTTTCTGAATATCCATTTGGTTCCAATGATTGTCTTCTTTCGAGGTCTGGGAACCAATCTCCAAACTTTGTTTCTCTCAAACTGAGAAAGTTCTTCTTGCATGGCAGTGATCCAACAAGGATCTGAGAGAGCTTCATCAATCTTTTTGGGTTCAATAAGAGAGAGAAAATTCACATAGAGACAAATATTTCCAACTCCTCTACGAGTTTGGACACCTGCTTGCTGATCACCTATGATTTGGTCTATGGGGTGATCTTTGGTCCATTTGGTTGCAGGAGGTAAAGGTGGTGGAATGTTTTGTGTTTGGGGTGAAGAAGTAGTGGGATCAGAGGTTCGGTGTGAGGCAATGGGATCGGTGGAGGGATGAGCGTCGGTGGGAAAAGGTACATCGGTGGTGACATGGTCAATTTCGGTGGGAGATATAGAAGGTGACCCAACTTGATTATTTTCGGTAGAAGGAATTGGTGGGTTCAATGTAATGGGAGAAGCATTGGTGGAGTTGGTTTGGGGAGCATTACCGATGCATGAGGAGATCCATCTGTGTAGTTCATCATCATCATCATTTGGAAGAGATGAGGATCTCAAATCATCAAACTTGACATGAATAGATTCATCAATGCATTTTCTCCTTAGGTTGAACACACGATATGCTTTGGAGGAAAGAGAGTATCCAACAAAAATTCCTTCATCAGCTTTGGGATCAAACTTCCCAAGGTTGTCACTATCATTTAGAATAAAACACACACAGCCGAACACATGAAGAAAGCCAATATTTGGTTTTCTGCCATGGAAAATTTCATATGGGGTTTTATCATGCCTTTTAGAGATTACCGACCTGTTTTGGGTAAAACAAGCAGTATTAACAGCTTCAGCCCAAAAATAGGTAGGTAGATTTGATTCACTTAGCATGGATCTGGCAGCCTCACACAGAGTTCTATTTTTCCTTTCCACCACTCCATTTTGTTGTGGAGTTCGTACTGCAGAAAAGTTCTGAGAAATTCCTTTCTCAGTAAAGAAGTTTTCAAGAGCACTGTTTCTGAATTCAGTGCCATTATCACTTCTTACTGATCGAACAAGTTGGCCATTCAGAACTTCATTTTTCTTGACAAAATTGATGATTTCTTCAGTAGCATCACTTTTGTACCTGAGAAAAAAGACCCAAGTATATCTGGTAAATTCATCAACAATTACAAGAATGTACCTTTTTCCTCCTAGACTAAGAGTGCTGACAGGTCCACATAGATCCATGTGCAGCATCTGCAGTGGAAGGGTGATGGAAGAGCATTGCTTTGTCTTGAAGGATGTTTTGGTGAGCTTCCCTTTTTCACATGCATTGTAATAACCAGGTATTTTATTTAATTCAAATTGGAATTTTATAAGTCTTTATATTAGTGTTTGGTGAAATTTAAAAGTTTAGGGATGAGTTTTAATATTAATTGGAAGTTAAGGGGTAGGTTTTTATTTTTATAAAAGAAGTTAGGGGTATATTTTGACAAGTGAATCAAGTTTAGGGTTTATATGGTAATTATGTGACACCTCCTAGTATGCAAACCGACTTTCATTCTATTATGGGTGAGGTGTTCATTTTTAAAGTGATATCTCAAGATACTAGTGTGTGTGTGTGTGTGTGTGGTATTCGATTGAGAGAGAGACCGAGAGAGGCTAGAAGGAAAGAAGAAGGAAGAAATTAAGAAGTTGCTGCTGTGATTCTAGGAACAATCTGAAGTAATCAAGGTAAACAATCCATACCTTATTTGTGTTTTAATCCATTAAAGAGTTCTTGAGTTTAATAGATAAGTTCTAAGTGGGTTTTGGTTAGAAATGGATGTTTTGATGAATCTAAGCTTATGTTTAGGTCATGTTATTAGTCTTAAACATTCCTGCAAAGTTCCAGAAACATGCATAGTATAAATCTACAAATTCTGGGTTTTTAAGATGAACACTGGACTGAGATATTCATCGGAGTCGCAATAGACGACTGCGACATTCAACGAAGTCGCAACAGTTGGTTGCGACTTGGCATTGAAGTCGCAATGGTCGTTTGCGACTTGGCTTGGAATCGCAGTAGTTGGTTGCGATTCGAGTTTGGAATCGCAATAGAGGGTTGCGACTCCAGGGTGGAATCGCAATAGAGGGTTGCGACTCCAGGGTGGAATCGCAATGGAGGGTTGCGACTTCAAGATGAAATCGCAATAGGAGATTGCGATTTGGGTACTGTTCATTGCGATTTGAGTTTAGAATTTCGTAAGTTTAAGTGTTAAAAGAGATATTTGGTATTTTATCTGATTTCAGATTCTGTGAAGGATCGACATACGTGAATCATCTTGAAAGAGTTTTTGGTGATAAACGCACGAGGTGAGTTTTACTTTAAAGTATTTTTACTGGAATACATTATGTGAATATTAACTACTTGATAATTTGTATGAATATGTCATACGGGTGTGATTATAATATGTTAAGATATTATAATTACGTGAAGTATTATATGGGAATATAATACGTGACCGGGCTTTGGACCGGTGTGTTAATTGGCTCGCAACCAATAAATTTGGCCATTGTGGAGGAATAAGGTGGATGAGAGGTACAAGAGGTACGAGTTTGAATTGGTAATTATATACGTGTAGTACTTGAATGTATATGAAGGATTTTGCATAAATGGTTTTGATACAAAGGATTTACATGAATGATTTTATAATGATTTTGGGAAAGGACCGTGATTAACTCACTAGACCCGTTTGGTCTAACCCTCATCTTGTTTTCAAAAATATGTTTTCCAGGTTGAGGATCAGTGAAAGAAAGGGATAAGAATAGGAAGCTTTTGATGAACGTTGATTAGGAGACTTTTACGTATTTTTGTATTTTCGAGACCGAAGAGACCGTTTGTGATGTATTGTGTATTTCCTTCTGTAAATGTAACTACGTTATGCAATATATGTTATTTGCTGTATGTTATGGGAAAGTGGGTCGTTACATGCATCACACAGCTTTTCTTTGACAAAATTCAGCTTTGGCATACCAGTCACCAACTCTTTATTTGAAATTTTATGGAGAGTTTTGAAATTAAGATGAGAGAGACGTTTATGCCACAACCAGTTCCTTTTGGATGAGTCATCTGACACAAAGCAGACATTGGATGAATTGTTGCTCAGTCCCATGTCAATGACATAGACATTTTCCATCCTTTTTCCAGATAACACCACGTTGAAGTTTTTGTCCACAACAGTACAGATACAAAGTTCAAAGATAACTATATATCCAAGATCACACAGTTGGCTAATGCTGAGAAGATTATGCATGAGACCTTCAACAAATGCCACTTTATTGAAAGTGACAGATCCATTTGTGAGAGTTCCATAACCTTTGGTGTAGCCTTTAGAGTTGTCACCAAAAGTGACAGATGGACCCTTTCCAGACACATAGTTGATGAGAAGAGATTTGTTTCCGGTCATGTGACGTGAGCACCCACTATCCAGATACCATATTTGATGGTGCTCAGAAACCTGCATGCACACACAGATTAGTTCTTTGGTACCCATTTTGTAATGGGTCCTTTGGGGTTAGAAGAAACTGAGTCCTTTGAATTGGTTCTATCTATTCTTTCCTTGGGACAATCCTTAGCCATGTGAAACGTGTCACCACAGTTATAGCATTTTCTATAGATAAAAATCTTTTTAACACTATGACCACTTTTCCTGTTTAGGCTTTTAACATTAGGTTTTATTACCGTGTTAGAAGAGAACAAAGCAAGAGGTTTGGACCCAGGAATTCCTTTGTCAGAGTTGTGGATTGGAGAGTTGGATGATTCTTTGGGGTTTGACTTTTTCAAAAGAACAGATCTTGGAATAGGAAGACTAGAAGTGTTACCAGAAAAATTCTTTGGAGTGAATCTTTTGGGATGGGAAATGGCCACTGATTCGACCACCGATTTCCCTTTGTCAGAATATGAAAAACCTTTTGTGGGAACTTGAGGTTCTCTTTTGGGAATCTTTGAGGGCTTAGGTTCAGAGTATTCATCTATGTGAATAGACTTTAATAACTCATGGAGAGGTATTGGAGGATCATCGGTGTTGACATCAGTGTGGTTTGATTTTTTCAGCAAGGAGACTTTTGAGGAGTTTGAGGATGAGGCTTCATCAAAGGTTGATCTTTTTGAGAGATCAGGGATGAGTTTTGAAATTTCATCAGAGTCAAGTTCCTCAATGAATTGAATTGAGGAAGCCTCTTTTGCTTTTATAAATATTCCAAATTTTCGAGCTTCACCCAGATCTAAAGAATTTAAGGAGATGGAATCACAAGAACTTGAATCAGATGCATCATCCCACACACTGGAGATAGGAATAAGTGCATGGGAAGAAACTTCAGGATAGACTTTGCCAAATCCTAGACCGAATTTGCTCTTTCCACTGATTTGACTTTGAAAGAGATGTTCAAGATTTTTTGAAGAATCTGTCCATTTTCTTACAACCCCTTGCTCCTTTTTATGTTCCTTAAAAAGCGAGTTCTTTTCTTTTGAAATCACATGATTTATAGTTTTCAAGTCCTCAAGCTCAACTTTGGTTTACTCAAACTTTTTAAGCTTAGACATGCAAATTTCAAGTTCAGATTTGAGTTCTTTCACTTGAGCAGATTTTCTATTCTTGCTATCTTTGACAGAATAAAAGTCTTTAGTTAAAGATTCATACGCATCTATCTTTTCACTATCACTCATATCATTAAAAGGATGTACCTGAGCATAAGCTGTCGAGCACCCAGTCGACACAAGAGCCATTGGAGAGATAGTTTTGTCAGAATCCTCCATCTCTTCAGAAATGGCCATGAAGCACATATTGTTAGAATCACTGTCAGAGGTGTCTTCTTCATCCCAGTTATGAGTTTCTGCCATTAGACCTTTTCCTTTTCTTTCAAGACCCTCACTTCTTTCTTTCTCTTTCTTGTACTTGGCTTTATACTTCTCAGCGCGCTCCTGATGGTCTAAGGAAGAGGGCTGGGAATCCTTTTTGGAAAAGTTTGATTTGAAAGGATTATTTCTGGGTTTCTCATTCTTTGAAGAATATTTGTCAGAGGATGGGTTCCTAGACTTAGTAACACGCTTACTCCTACACTCAGATGCAAAGTGTCCTTTCTTGCCACAGTTAAAGCACTCTTCATTTGACTTATCAGATGAAGTCTTGGAAGCAGAAGATTTTCTAAAGCTTCTGGATTTGATGAAAGGACGAAATTTGTTCTTAGAGCCAGCCATCATTGCCATTTCTTCAGACAAATGTTCAACCATAATTTCCTCACCTTCATCATCAGCATCACTAAGATATGCCTCCGTTTGGTTGGTAGAGTTATTTTGGCTGTCATTGTCAGAGTCTGATGACGGATAGGTGATTCTAGGAACATTTTGAGATTTCTTGGAGCTTTCACTGACAAGAGCTATAGAATAGCTCTTTATCTCTTTGATGAAAGATTTCCTTTGTAACTTTGTTTGCTCAAAATTGAAGAGAGTTCCATAAAGGACAGTTAAGGGCATGAACTCAAGGTCCTTGGTAGTTTTAATGCAAGTACATATATTCTCCCAAAAATCTGGAAGACAATCCATGAACTTGCTTAAGACTTCCTCATTATCATAGACTCTGCCCAATAACTTCAGATCATTTAAGAGAGAGTTGAAGCGATTATAGTAGCTAGGAAGAGATTATACTTTTTCAAAAGCAAAGAGTTCATATTTTCTAATGAGACCAATCTTTTTACATTTCTTTACTTCCACAGTACCTTCGTACAGTACACACAGTGTGGTCCACATCTCTTTGGCAGTTTCAAAGTTAACCAGAGAGTGATAGACCTCATCAGGAAGAGAGAGTGCAATAATTGCTCTTAGCTTAGAGTCGAGAGAGACCAAACGTTTTTCCTCATCAGTATATTTCTTAGGATTTTTGAGGATGTAACGACCAGTAGCACTGGATTTTTCTTCATCAGAATCACTAGATAATTCTTTTTCCAAATTTTCTTTACCAGGCCTCTGCGTTTCACAGCGAGCCCAAACTCTGGGGATGATAGGCCCCTCTTTGAGAATGGTTGGATATCTAGTATCCACTCCCTCCATGAATAGCATCATGCGGCTCTTCCACAAAGAGAAGTTGTTAGCATTAAACTTAGGAGGTTTGGTTATGGAGCCATTCTCAGAAAAGTTGTTTTGAAAAGAGTTTTCAATTGTAGAAGAAGAAGAGGCAACCATCGCATATCAAGTTTATGGGATTAAACTTTCTGCTCTGATACCACTTGTTAGTCCCAGATGGCTTAACAAGTATTGTAGAAGGGGGGGGGGGGTTGAATACAATACTCAAAATTTTCACAATTTTAATTCTTTATATTGAAAATCTTTCAACTAGAATTACACAAAGAAACTTAAAGACTGTTGCGGAAAAGAACAGATAAACTATTCTAACAATCTTTCACAAAGTAAACTAAACAATACAGCAGAGAACACTAAGAGTAAGGCTATAAGGTTATCAAGCAATATGAAAATCTTGCACTGAGAGAAATCCAGAAAGCGTGATTTGTATGGAGTCTTCATCTTCCTTTTATAGTGAGGATAAGGTACTGAGCATTAAATGCATGGTACTATTATCCTCAAGTCACTTGCAACGAACCAATGGTCTTTGGAAAAGTACCAGTGGACTTCTAAAAAGCTGATAAGTCACTATCACCTTTTTCTTGAAACAAGGAATAGAAGCCATGCTGAAGGGACATCTTCCAAAAAGATAATAAGACAAAAGGTTGCTTTTGCCTGTAAGAAGATTTTGTCCCGAAGTAAATGATCTTCTTGATGTGGATTCCAAGACAATCATACCGATGATGTTTCACCGATACAATTGTCATTGGTCTTTGAAAACATCTGCAAGGAAACCAATTTCACAAAGATCCCACCGATTTAAGTATCCTCATCAGTGGGAAGAGTTCCACCGATTTCTGAAGACCACATCGGTGGAAGATGTCCACCGAATAATGCAAGCATTATCGGTGGAGATGTTGACCATCGATTTGTGAGAACAAAATCGGTGGACATGTTTTTCACCGAATTGTGAGGACAACTTCGGTGAATGATGACTTGTTTGTTTGTTGAGAAGAGTCTTCTATTTTCCACAAGTAGAGAGTCTTCAAGCTTGGTTTCGGTTGATCTTCGACTTCACCGAACAGTTGCTATAATGTACAAGTCATATGAAGAACCAAACTAAAATATTCTAAGTAGGATTTTAGGGAAAACATCGGTGACTCAATTTCAAATCTTTGGTGACCCAACATATATGATATGTAAACTTTGTTGTTTGAACTTTGTTGTTTGAATGTTGTGGTTTAAACTTTGTTGTTTGAATATTGTTGTTTAAACTTTGTTGTTATCTTAAAATTTTGAAATATATAATATGTAAACTTTGTTGTTTTTTTGTTATAAAAAGAGTGTTTTGTTATAAATAAATGTTAGAGTGAGTTTATAAAAAATAAGTTAGTGTTTTTTTTTAAAAGTTGGTGTTATTTATAGAAATAAATGTTAAATTTTTTTTATAAAAAAAGTATGTTAGTGTTTTTTTGGTTATAAAAAGAGAGTGTTTTTTTAAAAATTAAATGTTAGAGTGAGTTTTATAAAATAAATGTTAGTGTTTTTTTTTTTAAAAAGTTGGTGTTATTCATCCAAAAAAATGTTAAAGTGTTGGTTATAAAAAGATGAGTGTATTTACAACGTAGGTCCCTAAACTTTGTTAATTTACAACTTAGGTCCCTAAACTTTGCTACTTTACAACTTATGTCCCTAAACTTTGGTGAATGACAACTTAGGTCCCTAAACTTTAGTGAATGACAACTTAGGTCCATAAACTTTAGTGAATGACAACTCAGGTCCATAAACTTTAGTGAATGCCAACTTAGGTCCCTAAACTTTGCTACTTTACAACTTAGGTCACTAAACTTTAGTGAATGCAAACTTAGGTCCCTAAACTTTGCTAATTTACAACTTAGGTCCCTAAACTTTGCTAATTTACAACTTAGGTCCCTAAACTTTGGTGAACGACAACTTAGGTCACTAAACTTTAGTGAATGACAACTTAGGTCACTAAACCCTAAACCCTAAACACTAACAATGTTACATTGAAATAAAAAAAACCCACAACATATCTATTTAGATTTTGTCAAACGGGTGTAAATAGCCCTAAGGTATGTGGGGACTTAAGCAATCCTTGTGATTCCCCTGCTACCTGGAAGTCCAATTGATTGAGTGGGTTATTTTCTAAAACTAAAACAGACGAATAATTATCAACCCAATAAACCAAACAAGCATTATAACATCCGTGAATTTTCTATGCAGCGCGATTTTCTAACGATCGACTTGACGTTAAGGTGTCGCGTTTCATTCATCGTAGAGATGAGACAGCGCTTCGCCAATTTAGGAGATCGGGTACGTGCGGTTGATGAGATCTTCAGAGGGACACCTTTCGGTCCATGGCTGGATCTTACCATGAGCGGTGGCGACCCCATGCTAGTCCACATATTTCTACAGCTGGAGGTCGAGGTCGACAATGGTGATGAGGAGGAGATGTATTTTGATGTCTTCGGGCATGATATGCGGTTTGGCCGTCACGAGTTCTGTCTTATTACAGGACTACTTTTTGGAGACGAACCCCCCTTCCTCCATTATCAAACATTACTTGGGTTAGTAGGGTTTAGCCTGATGAAAGACCATCTCGTTTGAGGCTGAGGACAGTCGTGGACACGATGAAAGACGGTCTTTCTGCCCTTAGCGACGAGGATGTTGTCCGTGTATGCTTGGTGGTGATGGTGGAGATGGGCTTCATGGGTCGTGAGTGGAGCCAGTATGCTTCTGAGACGGTCCTTACGGCCGTCCTGGATTTGCGTTTGTTTAGCAGGTATCCGTGGGGTAGCCACATCTGGACATATACCTACAGACAGATGCACCGAGCCATCGCCAGACGCGCTGACATACATGCGAAGATGGCTCTTGGTGGATTTACATACGCCTTCAAGGTTAGATAAGTAGTATATAACATAAACAATAATACATACAGACTGTTTGGCTTTCCTTTTTACGTACTTGCTTTTCTTGTGTAATTCCAGATATGGATCTTGGAGATGTTTCCCATCGCCCGTTCCAGTTTCACCATGCGCACCGACAGGTTGATTAGGGGAACCCGTTGGGACAGGGTTGCTAACCTTAATAGGAACAATTGCCTTGCGTTCTTCAGCCGGGCAAGCACCGTAAGTTCTTTCACTATGTTTACAATGTTTCCTACGTTATTCCCTGTTATTAAGTTTTTGTGTTTTACCATATATTTAGCATGCGTATGCGCCTCTCGCAAACCTTGTGGCTATGGATACCGAGAGGGACACGCCTTGGTACAGAAACAACGTGACCTTTATCAATAGAGAGGAGGCACGATGTCATGGGTCTAGTTCCTCATCTAACGAAGATGAGGAAGACGACACGAGGCCTGAGTCGCCCCCTTCGATCGATATCAGCCGCCCCCTTTCGATCGATATCAGCCGCCCTATTCCGATCGATATGAGGCGCCCCCTTCCTCCTCCCATCAAGATCCGACACACGTCTACGGGCCATTTCGTGGCAGTCATGAGGAGCTGTGGGACTACGTCCACGGGCCTGTAGACACACGTTTAGACGATCTGGAGGCATTCGCCAGACAGATTCGCGCTATTCATGTTAGTGTTTAACTTAATTTGTCGGCCATGATCTTTTAGTTTGTATATTAATATTACGTTCCATATTTGTTTTAGCTGTCGGGTACGACGCCGATCTTCGCTCCGTTCGGACAGGGGGCACCGACGCCGTTTGGCACCACATCCTATCCATCATTCCCGGAGAGTGTAAGTCACACTGAATAATCAATGTAGTTATATATTCGTTCCTAGGTTTGTAACTGTTAAAATGAAATATGTCATGCAGACTGGGATGCCGACGGCGGGGGCTTATACACACCATATGACGACAGAGGCCCCCACATCCTATGCTTCATTCCCACAGAGTGTAAGTCACATACATCGACCCTTGTTATCGTTATATTTTCGTTCTTAAGTTTGTAACTGTTATAATGTCGTGCAGATTGGGATGATGGAGAAACAGGGTTATGGCGGCCAAGTGGCCACCCCATCATTCACGGACCTCCTTGATATACCGGCGACAGACTATTACAGGCCGGACATGCCGGGGCCGTCGTACGTCACACCGCCACCACATACTATGACTGTAAGTTATTTTGGTAGTTTTGGTTTAATTGTAAACATGATGAAATTGTACTTAAAACATCTAATAAGTTAATTTTCAGACGATGGGGTCAGGAGAGGACTTGCGGTGCTCGGAAATTGTCGAGGACCACTTCTCGGAGCCGGAAATTGACCCGATGGATGTGGTAGAACCTGGTAGGCCGAAGCGGAATAGGAAAGCTTCATCATGGTTCGATACCCCACTATTTGGCCGACAAGGATCTACCACACCGCCCCCTGAAAAAAGAGCCATGCCAAAGGTGACAGGAAAGGGAGCGGGAAAGAAAGCGGGAAAGAAAGCGGGAAAGGGAAAGATGGCTTCACCGGAGCGTCTTTCGGCCTCGGAGATATTGAACCTGTGCCAGACTGGTGACCTCCCCCGCATGATATTCATCCCTTTCATCAACCTGGACATCACCCCCTCGTTTTTCCAAGTATTGCTGGCGGTTGACCCTTTGCTGTCTGATTTAGAGGATGTGGTTAGTATTGAAGTTTAACTATAGTCATATAATCAAATATATTTATATTACATGTCTAACCATCTATTTTTTGTATATAGCATATGGATTGTTGGGTCGCAATGCTCCTACGTTCCCGACAACCAGACACGAGGTGGACCATCATGCACACTTCTTTCTTTCTGTTCATGGTCCTTCCACATTAAGGTCCCGCCTCCGTGGCTAACTCATGCAATGGTGTGGAAGGGGTTTCTTGGCGGTACCTCGATACTGTATGTAAATTGTTTTACTCTTATTTTATTTAAGTTGTTTGGTTGCTAACTAAGTTGTCTAATATTGTAATATTTCAGGTGTACATCCCTATCTGCATTCATCCTAAACATTGGGTGCTCGGAGTGTTTGATCTTCCTCGTATGTTGATGATCATATATGACAGCGACCCTGGCAATCTCTTCACAGACGCTTTGCATGAGCGTCTTGCCATATTTAAAGATCAGCTGCCGGGGTTCTTTAGTCTGCTCGGGGATGTGGACCGTCGCGAAAAGTCAGTGTACTTCCGTCACAAGTCCGCCAAGAATGCACCACAACAACAAAGGATGAATGCGGATTGCGGTGTTTGGGTATGCCGTAATGTCAGCATGTTGGTTGAGGGCGATGTGGTAGATTTACACACTTCTCGCACCGAAGAAGAGGCCGCGGAGTTTCGCATACATATGGCGGAGACCATTTATGCGCATTGTGTTCCACGGCAAGATGATTAGGTTGTTTATGTAACATTAAATGATTGTTATTTTTAGTGTTAACTTATTTTGTTAAATTATTTAACTTGAAGTTATAATTTTGTTTATTATTTTGTTAAAGTATTGCACATATGAATACTTGAAGCCTAAAAAGTGTGACAAAAACAATAAAAACATGCAACAACACTTTACTCTCTCTTCCTATGTGGGACACATTCCCACACCCATTTGGTTTTTGCTAATTTCATCCAATTACTCAACTTTGAGTATCGATATCTCATTCACACATACTCCGTTTTGGACGCATTATATATCGTTTCGAAGCTCTCATATAGGAGAACATAAACCCACTAAGAGTTAGTTATATAACACACACACACACACACACACACACACATATATATATATATATATATATATATGTTTAAATGTGTCCAAAGTTTAGTAAAAACCATATTTTTACTAAATTTTTCCAACACCTAGTAAGTAGGTTTATGAAACTTGCGGTAATCCTAATACAGAGATTATTGGATGAACAAGCATTTATTTCTTGATTCACATGTGCATTAATCCTTAGACTACTTAAAGACTACTTTTCAGCCTATTGAAAGACCTTTATTCATGAGCAGACTTCCTTTTGCAGACGAATCTTGCAGTTTCTTTTTCAGTCGAATCTTACAGGCTCTTTTGCAGACGAATCTTGCAATTACTTTTTCAGTCGAATCTTACAGGCTCTTTTCAGACGAATCTTGCAGTGAACTATTCAGACGAATCATGCAGGCAACTTTTCAGACGAAATCTTTGACCATATCCACATCCCTGATGAAGAACATACATTTTCACGGCTATAAGTAGATGGCATGATGAAGTAGTAATTCACAACTTGCTATCTATCTTTTATACATTCTTTTACACCGTTTACAAACATTCTCTCGTTTTTCTTAACACTATGGATGGAGGTTCAAGATCAAGGGGGAACATGTCGGCAAATGGGGCTGGAACTTCACGTTCGGCAGCCTACCAACCACTGAACGATGGATCTCGTCGGAGTACCTGGAAGGTACCGGAAACAGACGAGGAGTGGAGAAACTATGGGCGAACCGCGACCGATTATCCATTCACGGCTGAGGAGGAAGAAGACTGGGAGATGGCATGCGACAATTACCACTTCGATAATGACGGAAAAAACCCACCAGTGTATCAATGTACCCAGCCAACGGTTCCACAAAGTCAACGAATTACTCCCTTAGTGCAAAAATCCATTGATCAGGCGAACGCCGATATCGAAAAGGTAAAGGTATGTTGAACCATAACAGGGGGATTCAGCAGGGGAAAATGGAGTATCTAGCGGAGAAGAAACGAGAACTGGCAATGACTAGGGCTCACGTTCGGGAGCTGGAACGACAGATTAAGGAAGTAGAAGAGGAACTACAAGAAATCGAAGACGACTACACGGGAATGGAGGACGTCATCAAGGAAAAGGTTAACTTCATCACCGGAATCCAGTACGCATTCCAGTCATAGATTTCTTTGTTTACCTGCACTGTATCCGTTTCGTTTGGGAAGATGATTTGCAATAACTGATCTTTTAATTAATTTCTTTATTAAATAACTTAAAATGGGGAAAACATTTTCTTTAATTAATTTCTATATTAAATACATTAAAATGGAAAGGAAACAATACATTAAAAACCTCAACTACATAAAATGATAACCTAAAAAAACTATAGGGGTCATTTATGCTTTTTATAATTTGCCCCAAACTAGAGGGGCCAAAACTGCAAATATAGTAAAATCGCGGGACTACCACGGGACACAATCGCGGGACAAGCGGCCAAAAGTGGTCCCGCGGCAAACTTGAGGGGGAAAAGCTGTAGCCGCGGGGTATCTTGAGGGGGCATAGCGGGAGAAATGGCCAAACCCGGTGCCACGTCGTGCCACGTCGTTGTGGGTCCCGCGATCGCGGGATTTTTCGCGGAAAAAATGGGTATTTCGGCAAATTCGACGAGAAAATGGGTATTTTGGTAAGTCAAAGTCAAACTTTGGGTATTTTAATTAAATTCCCTTTAAATTATCTTTCCTTTTTACCCCTAATCACCTTAATTAACAATTTTAAGTAAAAACTCTATTTATATGAGATGTTGGATCAATAGAGATGGAGGGGTCGGGATTCGTTCTCACGTGCACAATGAAAATTGGTTAATATCTTTGCGTTTGAAGAAGAAAATGGAGTCGACTTGCTTTGAGGCGGTTGTTATAACGGGCTTTGTGAGCTATTTGGTCTTTTCGGAATGAGACTCTTTTTAGGCTTCTTAAGCCTAAGAAAGTGAATCTGAGGGGTAACATTGTGACTCATTCGTTCTTTTGTGTTACAAATAGTCAAATAGGATAAATAATGTAACATTAATTGGGTGGGTTGGTTACAAACCCTCTTCTTGCTATCTCTCATATGTAATTCGTTTTTTCTAGCTTCATGCTAGTTTCAATAATATCTTCGTCGTTAAAAAAAACGTGCACAATGAAAATTGAGTTTTCATTTGAACTTTCCTCTACTATTATATACGGTAAAGTCCAATTATTTTGTATTTTAAAGATAACTAGTATTAGTTATTGTATGTTGAACGATTAAGATTAATTTTTTCAGAAAATATTGAAATTAAGTAAGTTGATCGATTAGTATTAGATATTAAACTAGTAAAAATTAATTAGTATTACATTTGATATCAAGTTATTTTATGAGATACTCGGTGGTTGTTCTTTTAATATATCTATACTATCTTATAAAGCATATAGAATAAAGAGTAAATTACAAATTTGGTCCCTGTGGTTTGACCTCCATTACAATGGTGGTCCCTAAACTCTAAAATTCATGGAGAGGGTCCTTGTGGTTTCATTTTGTTACGATGGAGGTCCCTGATGCTAACTTCCGTTTAAAATTCTCGTTAAGTCAGGGGTATTATGGTCCATTCACTATTTATATTTTTCATTTTCTATTAACAGTTTAAAAGTATTAATATAATATTTAAATAATATATATATATATATAATTGTGTATGTATATGAGTGTGTGTGTGTGTGTGCATAAATGATTACACAGGGACGAGAAATTGACATCTCCAGCCAAAAAGAAACCACCGGAACATCTCCGACAACCCTCTCCCTCCCTTGACCAGCGCCATCTCCGGCAACCCTCCCCCTCGTCGATGGTCAGCGAACTCTTCTACCTCTCTGGCAACCACAGAAACTTCCACCGGTCATCTTCTCCGACCTGCAACTCCGACCGCCCCCTTCTCCCTCCCACCAACCTCCTTCTTCCTCCCCATCCCGTCGACTTCTTCTTCCCTCGCTATATGTATATGTATATGAGTGTGTGTGTGTGTGTGTGTGTGTGTGTGTATACATCATAGACGCAAAAAGGCTTCTTGATTTGAGATCTCACCGTGTTGTCGCCGGAAAAAGGAAAAGTTTTTTTTTGTGGTGGCAAAGATGGAGTTTTAGCCGGAGAAGATGACCGGAGTTGGGGTTTTGGCCGGAGAAGATGACCGGAGCTGGGGGGGGGGGGGGGGGGGTCCACGTGTAGGGTTTTGTCACATTTCATAAATATATATATATATATATATAATATATGTAGATATTAAATATTAAATATTTTCTTATTATATATAATGTACTTTTATAATATAAAATGAATTCAATTGTAAATAGACCAAAACACCCCTGATTTAACAGAGTTTTTTAACGGATGTTAGCTTCAAGGACCTCTATCGTAACGAAAGTAGAACCACAAGGACCCTCTCCATGAATTTTAGAGTTTAGGGACCACCATCGTAATGGAGGTCAAACCACAGGACCAAATTTGTAATTTACTCTAGAATAAAAGTCTTAAAGTCTTAAAATCTTTTTTTATTTAAAAAATTAATTAAAATCTTTTTCTTCCTTTATTTACGCCTACTGATTCTTCTTTACACTCCCAATTTGAAAATTTTCAAAATGCAAACGAGCTCTTCTCCTAAACCCTAATCGTCTACCGTCTAGCTCTCTCCCAAGAGATCTCCGTATATCGCTCTCTTATCTCAAAATTAGGTCGGAATCAAATCTCCACGTTTTCCATTTACCTATGCGAAACCCTTTTGGATGATTGATGAATGTGACCAAGAATTTTGAATGAATGTCCTTGATTATTTTTTGAAACAGGATGCTTAAAATGCAGTCGTTACAATGAATGGTGAGGGTTTCAAGTGTGTTCCTTTACTTCATGACATGTTATTATTTCCCATAGTACAACCATTGATATGTGATTTTTTTAGGTTGCAACATGTATGAGCCATCTTGGCTTACTGTGTTTATGCAACTAAGTTGTTTGATGAAATGTGTGAGAGAAATTCGGGAAGCAACAAAACAAATCAATGGCTCATCTTGGTTTATTGCGTTTATGCAAATAAAGTGTTTGATGAAATGTGTGGGAGAAATTTGTGAAGCAACAAAATAAATGAATGGCTCATCAGTTTCAGCAAAAAACGAAGTCATATTGGTAGATATTTGTGTGATGTTATGGATACAGTAATACGAATGTCGGGCCATTACATGTTCTTAATACTCCAAGTTTTCCCAAATCCATTGTTTTGGTTGCTATTAATTAATTATGTTTGTGGGCTTGTGTTCGTTCATAGCATATCGATACTTCCATTCTTCCAGCATGTACAATCCTTTTAGCTCTTTTGTTAAATTTCTTTGATTTTACTACTAAAATGTTTGCCCCTTTTTTCCAACACATGATGTATTTATATGATATGGAAAGGCTAGGAACAGAGGTTTCAAGATCAACAACTAGGTGAAAATTTCGATTCTTCTTGTAATTTTCTTAAATCCCGTTTATTAGTAGATTTGTGTAATTGTGTTTACTTCTGAATTTACCCATTAGAAACTGCGTTGTAAAGTTATCACTTGTTAGGTTAGTGTTTCAATTATATTTGTCACATTTAGGCGTGGACAACCTCCACTTAAATTTGGGTTTGATTTAAAAGTTGATTTTGGTTTTCATTTGTGCTTTCGATTTAGGGTGTTGATTTAATCTTTGATTTAGATATTGTGGTTGATTTATGGAATTTACGGTACTATATTTCATATCTTAAAATTTGATTTTTGATTTTCATTTGGGTTTTCGATTTACAGTTTTGATTTTTATCTTTGATTTAGGTATTCCCGTTGAAGAAAGAATAAATCCCTCTGTTGCTCAATTCAAAATATATTAAGAAAGGTAGCACGTTTATGAAGTGTGTGTTAAAATGTTGATTGTAATAATTTTCTACTTGGATGGTTACTAAAATTATATTGGAAGATAATCATACTTGTGTGACTTTGTATTGTAGGGAAACAGGTAGGGAAAAACAAAGGTACCACTGTACAGTCAATGACTTTCTATTGTTGCTGACTTGATAACGAGTTGTATTTTTCGGCTTTGCGCAGAACATCATGATCACACTCATGACCTGGCTTCTCTTCAGTCAGTATAGGTTTTGAAGGATGCTTAGATTTTGAAAACGTTGGTAATGTGGTTCTTCCATATAATTTGCACTCCTATTATTGCAAATGTTGTCCAAAAAGTTTTTAAACACATGGATAGACTGACGAGTGTTGTGTTATGCAGGCTAACTTCTGGCTTCGCGCATTGTTAATGGATAGGAGTGAGTATATATATCGCATGAAGGGGCTTCTTTCCATTGACGAGATGAATGAGAGATTTCTTCAAGGTGATTGTTTCTAGAATTTCATGTACCATATATATAATTTTGGTTAGGTTATATGAAAATGTTAACTTGATTGTGGCTGCTGAACCATTTTCGATTTAATTGGCGACAAAATATTTTTTATGCGAACAGTTTGGAGTTGACCACCCATCTATTTTAGTATCCTGATATTTTATCGCAATCATTTTTCTAAGGTAATTTATATTTGTGGCTTCTTAAACAAAGGTTGCATGACATATTTCAAGGCTCACCAGATCGGTTGTGGAACCCTAATGAACTAGAAAATAGGTTTAGGTCGTTATACTGTGAGCTAACAACCATAAGAAACATTCTGATTTGGGAGGAAATGTTTGCCTGGTGATTTTTGGTGATCATTCCCTATTTTCACTTTAAAAAGCTTTTCCAAAAAAAAAAAAAAGAATTGCAGGTGAAATTGGTCATAGATTCATACTTGATTTTGCCATTTTTCATATCATTTGGAAGTCTCATGAATTAACGTTGAAGGTTAACGGATGATGTCAGGATCGATTCTTAACAAGAATTAAACTTCTTAGAAACAGAATTTAGAGAATCTTGCGGAATAGAACTCTAAATCAATTAAAGAACAATCAATAGAATTCAACACACTGTATATATCAAACTGTATTACTCACAAGTTTTACACCAAACCTCAATCTTGTTGAACAGGCTCAACAAGATCGATTCTTAACAAGAATTAAACTTCTTAGAAACAGAATTTAGAGAATCTTGCGGAATAGAACTCTAAATCAATTAAAGAACAATCAATAGAATTCAACACACTGTATATATCAAACTGTATTACTCACAAGTTTTACACCAAACCTCAATCTTGTTGAACAGGCTCAACAAGACGACTTCTACTTCTCTAGAAATAGGATCTACGACCTTGAGGTTAATTCTCTCTGAATAGCTAAACAACTTTTTGAATAACTGTTCTCTCTATCGTGTATCTTGTATATTGTCTATCTACTATTCTAATAGCTATCAATACTATTTATACAAAAGTAATTACAAGATAACTATCAAAAGTAAATTGATCTTCTGAATCTTCGTTAAACATATCTTGATCAATTCCTTCTTTGTCTCCAAAAGTATCGCATACCAAACTTATCAAGTCAGCAGTATTAACAATGATTTGGCTCAGCAGCATTAACGAACCTTCAGCAGTATTAACCTTCACAGTCTTCTAGCAGTAGTAACTCAGCTCAGCAGTACTAACCATGTCTAGCAGTAGTAATTTGGTCTAGCAGTACTAACCGTGTCTAGCAGTAGTAACTTTGCCTAGCAGTAGTAACTTCGTCTAGCAGTAGTAACTTCGTCTAGCAGTAGTAACGAAGAACTGGCAGTAGTAATGTAGACTTAGCAGTAGAAATCATGGACTAGCAGCACTATCCATACTTAGCTCATTTTCAGTTCCCAACAATCTCCCCCTAACTTGACTTTTAGGAAAAGAAGTCAAGTTCTTCAAATGATGCTACCAAAACTTAGTCATCATATAAGCATAGATCAGGACTTACACCTAGACTCTGATTTACAATCCTTCTTACCAAGAATCTTCCCATAGCAGAATCTTTGTTGCAGACCAATTTTACATGTAACATCCCTTTCAGTCTTTTCATGCTGTGATTATATATTTCATCCACCAGATAATACTCCTGATATGTGTTGTCAATTGATATAACATACACTCCACAATTTTCATAGAGCATCCAGTTGGTTACTGCTTGAAAAGGTCTTGCTGTTATGTGCTGAACTACTTCTGGTCTGAACATTAGGCATAGGTATTCTAACACCATCTTTGTGATAGACATACCTCTTTCTGTCAACATGTTACCATAGATCTGCATGCCTACTTTGAACATCTCTTCCAGGTCAGATCTTGAGCATCTTCTTATGACTTGTCCCCATGTTCTGTAGACTTCAAACTGCCCATCAGCTCTCTTGAGTCTGATATACTCCTTTCTCTCATCTATCAATGTATCCCAGTGACTGATTTCAGGAGGTTTTGAATCTAATGGAGTCACTTTGATTGGTTCAGTATCAACCATAGTGATGTACAAGTCACATTGTTCATTGCTAAGTGATTGTGCATTACTGGATTGACCTGTCTTACTATCTCCTTGTCCTTCATCCTTGGCAACTTCTTCCTTTTCTTTCTCTTCTACCACTGGTTTCTCAACAGGTTCTACCTTTTGCTTCTTTACAAACTTCTTTTTAATAGCCACAGACTTTGTTCTCTTTCTGCTGAAAACCATCTTTGCATCCTTAGTTTCTTCCTGTTTCTTGGCAGTTGGAGGTGTATCATGTTTGGCTTTGATTAAAGCCTCTGCAACCTCCACTTCTTCTACTGTAAGCTTCTCTGTTACTGTTTCTGCTTTCTTTGTAGATTGAGCAGCATTAACTGTTTCTGCTGCTTGTTTAGAGTCAGCAGCATTAACAGTTTCTGCTGCTACTTCAGTTTCAGGCTCTTCAGCAGCATTAACTGTTTCTGCTGCTTGTTCAAACTCAGCAGCATTAACAGTTTCTGCTGCTGTGGTTTCTGCTGCTGTTGTAGTTTCTGCTGCTGTTGTAGTTTCTGCTGCTGTCGTTTCTGCTGCTATTGTAGTTTCTGCTTCTTTTGGAACTTCAGTTACTGCTGTCTTTACAGTTTCTGCTTCTTTAACAAGCTCTTCCACCTTTTCTGTCTCCCCCTTATTCTGTGCACTGGACTCCCCCTTAAACTGTGCATTATCCATTTCCATCTCAGTCTCCATGTGAACTGTCTCCCCCTCAACTTGTGGACCCTTCATATTCAGTTCTGCTTCTGATTCTGATTCTGACTCCCCCTTTTTGGGAGCATCATCAGTTGGAATTCTTCTTCTCAGCACAAATCTTGCCTTTTTCTTTCTGTGCAACAACTTGGTGACCATCTTCTTGAGCATCTCAATTTGAGACTGTTGGTAGGTGACCACAGTCTTCAGTTGCTCAATCTCCTTCTTCTGTGCCATAACATCCAAGTTGACATTTCCAATGGTTTCCATCAATTCAACATAGTTATATCTATCCTCACCTTGTTTAGAAGTGTTTACCTTCTTTACAGGATCACTGGAAGTAGCCATCAATTCCTCTTTGTTATGTCTATCCTCACCCTTTTTAGAAGTTTTTACCTTCTTTAAGGGATCCTTGGAAGTTTTAGCAGAAGCCTTCTGCCTAGCAGAAGCACTAACTTCCCCCTTGGTTTCTTGGCACCTGGGTCCTCCTAATGATTTCTCATTTAGAGTTGCCATGGGGAAGGTCTTATTTATGTTACCACTGTCCTTCTCTGTGCTAGCAGAAGTAGTGGCAGCCTTAGCACCCATATGCTCATCCTTCTCCTTAGAGAGCACCTTCTTGGGGTTGGGAGACACCCCTGTGGTTTCCCTGTTGATATTCTCAATTGGAGAATGCTCCAACTGAGGGCTTAAAGGCTTAGGGCTCTGAGTAGGTACATCAAGGGAAGGAACCTTGTGCACCTTTCTTCTTTGAAACTTGTTGGATAACACAGGGGTGGGCTTTTGAAGTATGTGCTGAGGGATATTTATAGTGAGTGAAGGTGGGGTTTGGTCATCAGTGGGATGATCTAATGAGGGCCTTGATCCTGATGCCATACCTTCAGAGGGGTGGGACACAACCATCATTGTAGAGAACAATGGTGTGTCAACTCCTTCCGAGTCCCTAGGAAGTCTTTTCATATTTGAAAAAACCTTCCCTTTAGGGGATTTGGGTACATATACCTCAGTAAACTGAGTTAAGTCCATCAATTCCTTGTTAATAACTTCTTGCACAAACCTTGGATACATGTAAAAGCTCTTTTTGGATTCCAAGTTTGATACAAGATCATTAAAGATCATTGCTGAAAAATTGTACTTTCTGGCAGTGGATAAGCAGACCAAGGCATATGCAATGGGACTGCTGAACTCACTCCATCCAGTAGTTTTCTTGGAAATACAGTGCATCAGGGTATGAACAAGAAATCTCCATTGGTTGAAAATTTTTGACTTGTAGAATTTAAAAACACCAATGGGACCTTCATACCCCATTCTTTGTAAAGTCGAATATAAGTCATCAGAAGATAGAGAGGTTATACCTGAGGCATCCTCCAAGTGAAGAGAGATGCGAATAACCTCCTCTGTGACTTTCAAGGGTTTATCACAAACCCTTGTTCGAATGGTTTTCTGCCCTTCTTCGAAACTAACAGTGGCATTCTCCCAAAATTGCGTCTGATGTTCGATATAGATGGTTGGGCTCACCGTTAGGGCATGGGAGATGTGCGAGGATTTAAGAAAATCGACGATATCGTGGAATCCCGCAGCTTGTTTCGGCTTCTGAAGCATGGCTATTTCATTGTGCTCATCCACAAACTCCATGATTCCTGAGGATTCTTGAAAGAAAAACACAAAGATTCTGGGGAGACTAGGTTAGAACGAGAGAGAAAAAGTAAATGCGAAGAGTCGTTATGAACTTTGGCGGGCAAACAGGGGTATTTATATGCCCTAGATTATCAAAAGCAGTATTAACGACATAAGCAGTATTAACTACTGAGCAGTATTAACTACTGAGCAGTATTAACTGCAAGCAGCATTAACTGCACAAGCAGTATTAACTGCAGAGCAGTATTAACTACACAAGCAGTATTAACTGCACAAGCAGTATTAACTGCTGAGCAGTATTAACTACACAAGCAGTATTAACTGCTGAGCAGTATTAACTGCACAAGCAGTATTAACTGCTGAGCAGTATTAACTACACAAGCAGTATTAACTGCTGAGCAGTATTAACTGCACAAGCAGTATTAACTGCAAGGGCAGTATTAACTCTGCACTTTGCATTACTAGTCAAACCCTCAAATGTCATCTTACCTTCTGACACATCACCTTTATCACTTCTCTTACCTTCTGCAGGATTATTTCCAAAAGTAACATGTCCTTCATCAATCTTTTTGAAATTTTTGAAGACAGGCCATGTTACCTGTCATGTGCCTAGAGCAACCACTGTCAACATGCCAAATGCTTCTCCCCTTAAGCTGTTGGTTGCCCTGCACATCAAGATAAATCAGTTAGTTTTATTGGGAACCCAAGCCGAAGTGGTCTTGGGTCTCCCTTGCTCATCAAAGTACTTGCACTTGGTTTTGATGAGATTTTCAAGTTTAGGTACTGCAGTACTGGAGTACTTTGTCAAAATTATTGGTGTAGCAGCACTAGAAGCAGTATTAACCTCAGAAGTACTAACAGTGCTAGCAGTACTAATACTGGAAGCAGCAGTATTGTTAGCAGCAGTATCAGCAGTACTAACAGAGGTAGCAGTATTAACAGAGTTAACACTGCTAGAAGCAGTATTAACAGAGTTAACACTGCTAGCAATACTAACTTTGGAATGATTACTAGCAGTATTAACACTGCTAGCAACACTAACTTTTGAATGATTACTAGCAGTATTAACACTGCTAGCAGCACTAACTTTTGAAGCAGTACTAACAGTGTTAGCAGTACTAACACTGCTAGCAGCAGTATTGTTTTTAGTGCTTTTTGGAACCCACATAGTACCACATTCCTTTTCAGTCGTTTTCTTTATGTGGCTTTTGGGTTTATCTTGTTTTTTGCCACATTTTTCTTTGCAGACTTTTTATAGCCACCATTCTTTCTGTAACCACCAGGTTTTTGAAAAGATCTTTGAGCATTAAACCTTTGGTTAACAGGATTGAAATAACAGTGTTTGGCTAAATGATTTAGCTTAC
Source organism: Saussurea involucrata (assembly GCA_033807775.1). Taxonomy (NCBI): domain Eukaryota; kingdom Viridiplantae; phylum Streptophyta; class Magnoliopsida; order Asterales; family Asteraceae; genus Saussurea; species Saussurea involucrata. The sequence goes on along the minus strand of CM066321.1, from coordinate 234,667,841 downwards.
CACAGATGAAACAAGGTTTTGGCCTGTTGATTCTGTTCAGATCAACTCCTTGTCTCATAGCCCACTGGTTATTCCAGTTCCTTTGATTTCCCCTCTGATTATCATGTTTTTGGGGCTTGTTCTCTTTAGATTTCCTGCAAGAACACTGTTTACAAGTATTAGAGTACACAACTTTGGGCTGTGTGGAATGAACTCCCTTTTCCTTTTCAGTCCTTTTGATCTCAGTGTTCTTAACACATGGACTTTCAGATTCCTCATCAGAGTCTACTTTGTCAGTCTCATCTTCAACAACTACTGTTTCTTCACAAGGATCTATATTAATCTTTAATTCAGGATCCTTCCTATCCTTGGTCTCTAACAAATCAGACTTAGGAGGTATGTAGTTGTTATTGTAGGGTGGAGGTGTGGCATTGTACCCTATCCCTACTTTCATCTTGTCATGGATTTGAGCCTTAATGATGGTATCCATGGTTTTAGAAGCACATGTAAACTTTTCAACATCAAGTTTAACCTTCTTAAGCTCTTCTTTTAATTTCTCATTCTCCTCCCCAGACACTTTCAGCTTAATCTCATACTCATTCTTCTCCCACTTCCAATAGTTAGTATCATAGTGGTGTTGAAGTTCATTAGCTTGAAAAGCTCTAATCTGTTCCTCAACCCTTTCTACAATCCTAACATAATCTTTCACATCTTTCTCTAGCCTCTTAAGGTTATCACACATACCTTGATTGTGATCCCTATATCTTTTAACAGCATCAATGCAAGCTTGAGAACAGAGTTTAGATTGTACCTCAGTGGGAATATCAGATACTTCTGCCATAAGAGCTTGATTCTGACAGGCTTCCTCAGCTTGATCACTCCAATCAAATCCCATTCCTTGTTGAGAAACAAGGGCTTGAGAGGAGCTTCTGTTTTGGTTTCCATTTGGAGCCTGTTGATGTGATCCTCCACTTCTGCATTCTCTGGCAAAGTGTCCCATCTTGTGACACTTATAACACTCAACCTTGGACTTGTCAAAGCCTGCACCATCTTCTCTTCTCTGGGAAAAGTTGTTTCTCCCAGTCCTTTTGATGAATTTCTTCACCCTCATTGATAGCATAGCCATCTGCCACTTGATGTCCATCTCTTCCAGATCATCAGCATTAATCTGCTCTAAATCATCATTGATTAGAGAAGGGTGAACATGACTAGAAAAGAATGCTTCTAGTACAGAATCTGTAGTCTTCTCTTGATTAGTTCCACCAGCAGCATTAACAGAACCTGCAGTATTAACAGAATCAGGATTAGCAGCATTATCAGAGGATGAAGATAATAAAGCAGCATTATAAACAAATCCAGATGGCCTTTTCTTGGCTTCAACTTCAGCCTCAAATACTCTCAGATCATTGTAGAGGTCATCTAGCTCTTTGTCCTCCAATTGGTCATTCTGTCTGAATGAGACTGTGTACATGGTCCATTCTTCTCCCAATGATCTAAGGAACTTTATATTGACATCATCAGCATCCATGTGTACACCCACAGTTGCTAATTCTCCAATCAACTTGTTAAATCTGTCAAAAGTTTGAGTCACAGACTCATTCTTTGCAGACATGAAGTTCTCATATTGTTGCCTGAGAATAGCCTTTTGATTTCTCTTTGTGCTCTTTGTGCCAGTAAATCTTTTCTCCAGAGCCTTCCACAACATCTGTGCATCTGTGCAGTGTTGGAATTGATGTTGGTACTCATTAGGAATAGCCAAAAGCAGAGTGCTTAAGGCCTTCATCTCTGTTTGTCTGACTTTCTTTTCAGCATCTGTCTTGGGAGGAGGTCTCTTTCCATCTGCTCCAATCTTTCCTTCATTACATGGGCCATTTTCTATGATGTCCCATATTGCATAATCAGTAAGAAGAATGTACTGCTTGATTCTCAGTTTCCACATGTCAAATTCATTGGGTTTGAGCATGGGAACCTTTGAAACAAGAGTACTGTGAGAATCCATTGAATTGTCCATAGCTTCTAAGATACCAATGCTCTGATACCACTTGTCAGGATCAATTCTTAACAAGAATTAAACTTCTTAGAAACAGAATTTAGAGAATCTTGCGGAATAGAACTCTAAATCAATTAAAGAACAATCAATAGAATTCAACACACTGTATATATCAAACTGTATTACTCACAAGTTTTACACCAAACCTCAATCTTGTTGAACAGGCTCAACAAGACGACTTCTACTTCTCTAGAAATAGGATCTACGACCTTGAGGTTAATTCTCTCTGAATAGCTAAACAACTTTTTGAATAACTGTTCTCTCTATCGTGTATCTTGTATATTGTCTATCTACTATTCTAATAGCTATCAATACTATTTATACAAAAGTAATTACAAGATAACTATCAAAAGTAAATTGATCTTCTGAATCTTCGTTAAACATATCTTGATCAATTCCTTCTTTGTCTCCAAAAGTATCGCATACCAAACTTATCAAGTCAGCAGTATTAACAATGATTTGGCTCAGCAGCATTAACGAACCTTCAGCAGTATTAACCTTCACAGTCTTCTAGCAGTAGTAACTCAGCTCAGCAGTACTAACCATGTCTAGCAGTAGTAATTTGGTCTAGCAGTACTAACCGTGTCTAGCAGTAGTAACTTTGCCTAGCAGTAGTAACTTCGTCTAGCAGTAGTAACTTCGTCTAGCAGTAGTAACGAAGAACTGGCAGTAGTAATGTAGACTTAGCAGTAGAAATCATGGACTAGCAGCACTATCCATACTTAGCTCATTTTCAGTTCCCAACAGATGAAGATTAAAATCTTGAAACATGGATACCAAGAAGCAGTAATCTATATATATATATTCTATACCACCTTATAAAGCATAATTAAAAAGGTCTAATGCATTGACTACTCTTTTTAACGCATAAAGTTTACAAGAAACTGCACTTATATCGACGAGTTTGGGAAGTCCGTTGGTAAAAATACCTTTTATCAGTGATTTAGACAAAAGTCTTCGCTAAAAGGTTAACTTTTTGTTGAAAGAAAATGCCACCGACAAAAATGCACTTTTATTTGATTTCTTGAGAGAAGCTTTTGTCGACGATTTTAGTTCTACCGACGCCTATACTCTGGCAAAGGCAACTTTATCGGTGACCCCTATTATTCTTCGTCAAAAAGTATTATAGTGGCCAACCTTTCACGAAAACTTTGCCAACGAAAATGTCTGACTTAACAGGGGAACCTGACACCAATCCGGTCGGGTGAACCGGGTTCTCTACACACATCACTAGCCTCTCTTCCCCAAACACATCTTATATAAAAATAATTTAAATTTAACTATTTGTGAACAAATGTTTATAATTTCATATTATTAAAGTTTTTATTTTGTTATAACATTAATTTTGATTTTTTGATAAAAGATGATATTAATTTTCTAATTTATATTTAATAAAGTTTGTATTTGATTTTTTTTTCTTTGGTATATATGGTTATCCATGGAATTTTGAAACAAACAATTCAAAATTCAGGCACTAGAATTGCTATTTTTATACAATAAAAATGTATTTGTCATTGTTTGGACGGTTTTCAAGGTAAGAATCGAAACAGCAATCCAAAATCCAAAATCCAAACTCAGGTATGATCGTCTTTTTATTTATTTTCCACCTTAATGTCTCTCAGATTACAGGTTTGCAGGTTCAAATCTTGTAATTAGGGTTTTGTTTTCTAACAGAAGGATATGGCAAAAGAGGGTTGTGGTTAAGGAGCATTGCTTATTCGGATGCTATTGGTCAAAGTTTCAATGTCGACTTTGCACATTATGTTGTTGACTATGTAACCGTGAATCAAGAGTAGCTCTGTTTTACTGGTTGCCCGAGGCTGTTTAGGATCCTGCTTCCAAGCCGGTTGTTCTTTGGCTTAATGGAGGTTTAATACTCAATATGCTTCTTTTTACGGTATGGTATTTCTATTTTGAGTTTCTATTCAGCTCTTATTTGGATCAAATGTTGTTGGTATTTTTTCCAGGTATCAAATGCTATGTTTTTTTCTCTAATACATATGTTTTGTTGCTCTTATTTGGATCAAATCTTGCTGGTACTTTTTCCAGGTTTCAAATGCTATGGTTTTTCTAGGTATCAAATGTTTCAGGTTTATATATCGATCAAATGCTATTTTCAAAATACAGGAAACACCCAAAGAATTACACAAGTGCTAATACTTTTGTTAAACTGGATTATACATTAGAAAGTGAGAATGTTATGTTTCCTTGTAAAGAAATCACCATAAAAATGGGTATGCTATGTTTCTTTAATATGGTGTAAATTCGTTGTAGCTTAAGTTGTTGTTAATTTTAGGTCGCTTAATCCATCGACTAATATTGCATTAATTCCTGCCTAAATCTCTTTTGAATTACTCTGTTCTTGATGTGTTGTGTAGTTCCTTTGTACGTCTGAAGCTTATCGGAGAGTTGGCCTTCCGTGTTGTTGAGATTTACTTCAAAAATTCTGCTGCTGATATGGGCCTTATTGGTATGGTTTTAAAAATTATTTGGTTTTTGTAAAGAGTTCTCATTGGATTAGCCTTTTAAGTTTTTTAATATGGTAACTAGATATGGCCAAAAATCAGTCCCGAGCCCAAATATTGATTTCTACCAATGAGAAGCATTTAGTGTGCCTTTATATGGACATTGGTTGGTTTTTTCCCTAAGCATTTAGGTAGCTAGTATCCTTTTGTAAAAATGGGTATTACCCATTTATTGTACGTCGTATTTTTGTTTTTTGTAGCCTTTTTTTATACAAGTTTTGGTGATCAATTATACCAATAGAACAACCTATAGAGAATTATGGAGTAGGAAATTCAAAATTAAGGTTTTGGTGATGGCCAGTAGGTTGATTCTTGGTTACACATCTTACTTTATCGGGTAAGATTGTAGTCCATCGAAACGATATCATATGCAACAATTTACCTGGTAAGCGTTTATCTGGTCAGAGCCGTCACCATCATGTTCCTTGGGTAAGGTAAATGACCCGGTACACGCTTACAGGGTAAACGTTTAATAAAAGGCCACTTAATGATTTGTGATTTATTCTATTATGTATGCAGCAAGAACAATAGGATTTTCAATGAAAATATGGGTGGAAAGATGAAAGCATAAGTCTTAGTTCACGTTTATCATTTTATAACTCTTAGTTAATAATGTAGTTCTACGATTCATGGTTTTCTTTTGATAAATGGATCACGACTACGAGCATTTGGTTCTTTGTGTATGTTTTTTAGTTTTTTTCTTGATTGCTCATGGGTGTTCTTTGTGCTATGTAATTTCTATTTTTATGTGTTCTACATCTTCTTTCCAATTCTATTGTTTACTATGAAAGTGATCTTGGATTGAATGGTTATGAGGCTGGTACAAGATTGTACGGAATGCAATTTGGTTTCTTTGTATACAACTTTAGTTTAATAATTTTTTTTTTCAATTGGGGTCTTCCGCCATCATCTTCCAGAAACTACGGTCGCCGCTGTGGACTATGGTTTTCCACTATTTCCTTCGTCAGCCACCACTGCACCACCAGCACGACACACAGTGACAAAGCCACCGAGGTAGTATTGTAGTAACATACTCCATTCTTGCTTCTTACTTTAGTTGATTAATTCTTAGATCTTACTGTTGATCACTTTGAATTTCATGGGTTGTAGTGTTTCAATGATTATGAAGGTGAAAATAGCAGCACGAATTGCTCGATTGATGGTTTTCTTGCAAAAGAAACCAGTTGGATTTATTTGGAAACATGTATCATAGAAGAACAGTCAACGAGTATTGAATTGATAGAAATAAGACTTTCCTCGACGAAGTACTTGTTGAACTCTTTTGCTATAGGTATAAAAATTCCTAATCTGGGTTGATTCATTTGTTCCACTTTTTGGTGTACAAAAAGTATCGATGTTAACCTATTTTTGTATTTATGTGTTTTAGCTAATAAAAGTTGATAAATTTTCCAAATATCTTGATTTCTCTATCACTCGGGCATGAAAGCACACACAAAGGAGTTTCCTTTTTTTTGCATTTTCTTCTTAATTTACCAAAGTATTTAATGCTGTGTGATTCCCTATGATTTATTTCTTTATTAGTAATTGGCTAGAATTTATACGTAAGAAACCACACCAACGGTTTAGAAATTTGAACTTGGGAGGTATAGGTTATTATGAAAGCAAACTTCAAAAACAATTCAACGATCTATGTTTTTTATTTTACAATATGAAAGCAAACTACGATAACAAATGTTTGGACTTCATTAGTCATATCCAGGTCATATTAGGAGAAGGTTTCTACATTGAGAGAACATCCAAACAAACAATCGAGATATTGAAAAGAAGACGTAAGGATCTGGAGTTGCATTGTATTTGTTAAAGAGAAGAGCAATAACAATAGCTGTAATCAACGACCCTATTATTGTGCATACAAATCCTTAATCCAAGCCTCACCTGATGAACCTTTCACTGTATGATGTGTGAAAGATCTTATAGATCATCGTTTTCTAAGATAGAATCATTGCTAGGATCTATTTGATGGAATGTGTCCGTAAGTCAAACTATGTGTTTTATTTGAAATAAAATGAATTTGTACTATTCACTCTTTTTTACATTTTCATATTTTATACCATGAAAAAACTCTTATTATACCAAGTGTCTAAAAGATATCATGCAAGAATTTGATATTCAAAAATGAAATGTATCTTAAAAATAACATTTCAGAAAATATTGAAATTAAGTAAGTTGATCGATTAGTATTAGATATTAAACTAGTAAAAATTAATTAGTATTACATTTGATATAAAGTTATTTTATGAGATACTCGGTGGTTGTTCTTTTAATATATAATTAATTAACAAGTTTTATTTATCAATCCTTTTTCATATAATTGGTTCAAAATGATATAGAAAAATGAGAGTATTGATCAATCTTTTTTGGAATAATACAATGGATTCATCCCCAACTTACAAAAAATATCTATATTCACCAAACTTCACTTTTGGTCCCTAACATTTGTAAATTTCAACACTTTTCATTCCTCACCTTTAGAAACTCGGATATGGTCCCTAATGTATGTATTTTTGCTTGGTTTTCGTCCCTCTCACTAAAGAGCCGTTAACTTTTTCCATTAAATATGATCTTTTTGTAAACTTTCTTTATTTTTACCATTTTTCAAACCATATGAACCAAACCTGTAACTTATACTCTAAACTATATTCATATTTACACTTTATGTATTATATACTTATATTTTTTGTACTTATATTTTATAAATTATATTTTTTTAAATTAAATTATATATTATATTTTGTATATTTGTATTCATATGTTTGTATTTATAATTAACATACACATTTATATTTATATCTTTTTATATATTACATATTTTTATATTTATAATTAAAATATACATTTATATTTATTGTATTTTTTAAATTATATATTTATAAATTATACTATATTTATCTTTTACAAAATTTATTTTGTATTTAAATTTATACTTTATATGTATTTGAACATTCCATCTATGCAATTTGTATATTCATTTGATTTAGCGTTTATATCATAAACTTTGTCATAAAACTATACAAAGTTGTGACTTACATATTAAAGTTTTGATCTTTAGTTTATAAATAATTTAAAATTTATGCCACAAATACTAAATCAAATCATTTGCATAAATAGGGTATGTGGAGGTTCAAATATATACAAATTAATATACAAATGCTAAATCTAATCAACATACAAATTGAATAGATGGAAGGTTCAAATACATAAAATATAAATATAAATACAAATACAAAATAAATTTCGTAGAAAATAAATAGAGTATAACTTTTAAATATATAAAATATAAATAATTTATAAATACAAACGCTAAACCAAATCAATATACAAATGGCATAGATAGAATGTTGAAATACATACAATATAAATTTTAATTTTTATAAAAAATAAACATAGTAAAATTTATAAATACATAAAATATAAAAATACAATAAATATACATGTAATATGTTAATTATAATTAATAAAATATATAATATAAAAAAATTGTAATATAAATGTATATGTTAATTATAAATACAAATATATAAAATACAAATATTCAATATAATTTATAAAACATAAATTTAAAAAATATAAGTATATAAATACATAAAATGTAAATATAAATATAGTTTAGAGTAAATTACAGATTTGGTCCATATGGTTTGAAAAATGGTAAAAATAAAGAAAGTTTGCAAAAAGTTCATATTAAAAGTTAATGGCCGTTAGTGAAAGGAATGAAAACCAAGCCAAAATACATACATTAGGGTCCATATCCGAGTTTTGAGGGACGAAAAGTGTTGAAATTTATAAACGTTAGAGACCAAAAGTGAAGTCAAAATAGGTTTCTCACCATGAGCAATATGCATGTTTGGTAATTCTTTGGGTAAGTTTACTCATATTTTTATAACTTGATTGTTGTAATGTGCTCGTTCATAAATTTGATTGTTGTAATGTACTCATATTTTCAGTTATATATATATATATATATATATATATATATATATATATATATTGATTCTAGTTGTAATTATATATATATAGGGTACAAATCAAATACAAACCATGTATTTGTTGCACCCCTTACAAACCACAGTCTGCATATGTGCAGACTGGTTCTGCATATATGCATTGTCTCATATGAATGTATGTCCATTATATGTATATTTTTGCACGTATTCATATGCATATATGCAGAATCAGTCTGCACATATGCAGACTGTGGTTTGTAAGGGGTGCAACAAATGCAAGGTTTGCATTTTACGGAGCCTCTCTCTCTCTCTCTCTCTATATATATATATATATATATATATATATATATATACTAGTGATGTACCCGCGCGTTACAGCGGATTATCTTGATGTTGAAAACCGAGAACTCGAACCTTTAATTATGTTTGTTCTATTCTTTATCCTCCTCGATTTTACTTTTATGTTTTTCTTAAATTTTGAATTGCAAATAGACTAATATATAAATTCAAGATTAACATGTTTTAACGACTGAACATTTGGTAAGCGAAGCGTCTTAGGGATGTTATCAAACCTAACTCAGAGGTTCTTGGGGATTGGAATAGTTGGCAAGCTTCCTCGCCTTGTTCTCTGCGGTCATTCTCGCTGCCCTTGCTTTTCTCACTATCAAATCTACACATATTGCTCTTTCTCGATGGGGCGCTAGACCTCATTCTCTTTGAGACGCTTATTCGTTTGATAATAGGGTGGTCTAGGTAAGTACTGACTGAAAATTTATCGTTTACTAAGTATTTTCTAGTAAATACTTACGAATACTATTGCAACTCTATGTATAATTGGATGTTAATCAAAATATGATTGTTTATCTGATCAATTATTGATGAAAAAACAATTTTCATACTTCAAAAACCTAAAGCATAAAAATTATCACACATCAAACATTAATTATTACTTATTGGTATCATACATCAAAAATTAATTATTGATAACGATAAAAATTAACCTTTAATTATCAAACATCAAATAGAATTATTAATAAGTATAATAATTAATTTTGAATTGTAAACTTAATAACCGTACAAATTGTCTTGTCAACCTTTTTTTTGGAAGAGTATCCTAGGCTATGCCTAGACTAATCATTTGGCAAATTATGACTGTAAGACATCAGCTCTGATTAAAGCTCAGCGACCACAATTGTTGTGTACGCCCGGATTAGAACCCTGAGCAAATAGAATATTCCACCACATCCCCAAGGGCCTTAACCAATACGCCACAACCCTTGTGGTTTTGTCTTGTCAACCTTGATAAACAGAAACCTAAAATAATTAAGATAAATTGTACTCACAAGAACTCGAGGTCATTCGAAAACCATTACAACTATTCCGACTAAATTAGGGAGTTTAAGACCAATTTCAATGTTAACACCAATTTCGAATCAAAGAATTGCTAAATACAAGAGCACATTTTGTAACTCTTTAGCAGAGATGAGTCCATTCTTAGGTGCATCAAACACCTCAAAAGCACTACGAGGATCATTGTCATTATCATGTTCTTGAGCTTGAGCTTCATATTTTTAATGGTTTTCAAAAGTTGATATATTTTTCCAACAGATAAAACAAAAATCTTACTATTAATATTATATCATTATTTTTCATGTCACTTCCTCTTTCTCGAAAACATTGAATCATCCACATCTAGACAACAAAGGAAATATAGTTATGACACATTGAGCTCTAACATCCAACATATTTTTTTGTGTTCCAAAAAACATCATTTGGCAACAAGTCAAGTAGGTAAACTTCAAAAGAAATAAACATTTCAAGTTAGGTGAAAGAGTATTCAATCTCCCTCCAGCCAACACAAAATCAAACCTAGCTTGTAACTTAAAGTTAAAGAAGGGAAAAAACATTTTCTCCCAATATGTGAGATTTAACAGGGATTTTAAGAATAAAATACAAGAAACAATCAAGATGCAAACTTTATAGGTTCCAACTTCTTATAATAAGTAAAACTAAAACTTAAAGTAAAACTAAAACTAAAACTAAAACTTATAATAAGTAAAACTAAAACTTATGATAAGTTTGTGAGTATAAATAAAAAATATGGAGAAAATCATACCTTAAATGTGGGATTTGTGTCAATCTATATATATACAGTGAATGCAATTAGCTTCATATATTAATTTTCCCACTTGCTTCTCTTAAACTGATCTTGGTACTTGTTTGCTACTCTTACTGTTGGGTCATCAAGATTTGAAGATGACCTCATGATCTCCTTTTATACTTTGAAAAACATTTTATACTTAGAGAAATTTTGGATGCATGGTTCTTTGTAATGGCTTGTACAAGATAGCAAATGTTTGGTGAAGTCAAAGATCAACCAAAAGTCAAGATTGAAGATTCTCTCATTGTGGAAGTGAAAGATCTTTTCTCATCACATACAAGTCATTGTCCACCGATGGTGTTCACACACATCGGTGGACACATCTCCACCGAAATTTCTCTCTATTTCGGCCAAAGAATCCCACCGATGGAAGTCCAATTTCGGTGGGATCTCAAAGAAGTCTCAAAGATGTTTTTCCTCCAAAGATGATGTCACATATCCCAAAGATGATGTCACATATCTCAAAGATGTGTCACATATCACAAGGCTATCATCGGTGGGATCTCAAAGAAGTTTCAAAGATGCTTTCTCCAAAGATGTGTCACATATCCCAAGCTTCCTTCGGTGGTGCAATCTTTAGAAGACAAATTGAGAAGAGATTTTCTACATGGATAAAGTGACATTTTGTCTTATTATCCATTTCCATGCAAAGCTCTTTTCTCATGCATGGGCTCTTCTGACTGTACCTTGTGAAAGGTGACAAGGACTTCACAACTCTCCAGAAGTCAACATCCTCAGCAAGTGTGAAGATGACATGTGTCCCAAGCATTCCATGCTTACACACTCCTTGTCACTATAAAAGGAAGGCCTCTCCATGCAGAAACAAAAAAAAAACATCTGGAGAGACTTTGAAGATTACTGTGTGCTCTTGATATTCTACGCAAACTGGAAGATTTCTCTAAGTGCAAGAATTTCCAGTTTGCTTGAAAAACTTTATAGCTTTGTTCTAAGTGTTCTTAGTTATTTTGTTAGTATACTTTGTGTAAGATTGTTAGAATAGTTTATCTGTTCTTTTCCGCAACAGTCTTAAGTTTTCTATGTGTAATTCTTGTTGAAAGATTTTCAATATAAAGAATTAAAATTGTGAAAATTTTGAGTATTGTATTCAACCCCCCCCCCCCCTTCTACAATACTTGGTTAGCCATCTGGGACTAACAAGTGGTATCAGAGCAGAAAGTTTAATTCCATAAACTTGATCTGCGATGGCTGCCTCCTCTTTCTCTACTGTTGAAAACTCTTTTCAAAATAATTTTTCTGAAAATGGCTCCATTTCAAAACCTCCTAAGTTCAATGCTAACAACTTCTCTTTGTGGAAAAGCCGCATGATGCTGTTCATGGAAGGAGTGGATACTAGATATCCAACCATTCTCAAAGAGGGACCCATCATCCCCAGAGTTTGGGCTCGCTATGAAACGCAGAGGCCTGGTAAAGAAACCATGGAAAGATAATTCTGATGATTCGTCTGATGAAGAAAAATCTGCTGCTACTGGTCGTTACATTCTTAAAAATCCTAAGATATACACTGATGAGGAAAAACGGCTTGTGTCTCTTGATTCTAAAGTTAGAACTATCATTGCTCTCTCTCTTCCTGATGAAGTGTACCACTCTCTGGTAAATCTCTCTACTGCCAAAGAGATGTGGTCCACTCCGTGTGTTTTGAACGAAGGTACAAATGAAGTTAAAAAGAGCAGAAAGATTGCTCTTGTTAGAAATTATGAACTCTTTGCTTTTGAAAAAGGAGAATCTCTTCCTAGCTTCTATAATCGCCTCAACTCTCTTTTAAATGATCTTAAGTTGTTGGGCAGAGTCTATGATAATGAGGAAGTCTTGTGCAAGTTCATGGATTGTCTTCCAGATTTTTGGGAAAATATATGTACTTGCATCAAAACTACCAAGGACCTTGAGTTCATGCCCTTAACTGTTCTTTATGGAACTCTTTTCAACTATGAGCAGACGAAACTGCATAGGTTTTCAAAGAACTCTTCTCTTGCTCTCCTAAGTGACTCTTCCTAAAAGACTAAGTGTTTACCAAAAATCACCTACCCATCTGACTCTGACCATGATAGTCAAGAAGATCCCAATGATCATTCAGAGGCATATCTTAGTGATGCTAAGGAAGAATGTGAGGAAACTTCTGTTGATAAATTATCTGATGAAATGGTCATGTTGGATGGGCACTCTAAATCTAAATCTCATCTCTCTTCTGGAAAATCTAAGTTTGGTAGAAAATCATCCTCTTCTCTCTCCAAACACTCTTGTTTGGACAAATCTAATGAGGAATGTTTTAACTGTGGTAAAAAGGGTCATTTTGCTTCTGAGTGTAAAAGTAAACATTTTGAAAGACCCAGAACTGCTTCCTCAGGCCGATTTTCCTCAAAATCGGAAAGATCCAAATTTGATTCCCAAAAGTTCAGCCAACACCTCTCTTCTGCAAATTCTGACCGGGCTGAAAGATACAAGGAAAAACACAAGAGAGAAAAGGAAAGAAATGAAAGACTTGTCAGAAATGCAAAGGGTCTGCCTGCTAAAACTCATGATTTGGCAGATGAACCCACATCTGAAAGCGAATGACACCTCAAATGTCTGTTTCATGGCCAAGATAAATAACATGGATGATTCAGAAGGCCACACCTCCTCAACTGCTCTTGTATCAGCTAAGTGTCTCCCCTCCTCACCAGGTACACCCATTTCTATCTCTCTCTGATGCTGAAAAGATTGAAGCATTTAATTCTTTATCTATTGTCTTTAGATGATGCATCCTTCTCTTCTAACTCATGCAAAATATTTTCTAACTCTGAAAAATGAAAGTTTTTGGGTGTTGATTCCTTCTGAAAAATAAATTCCTTAATTTTTTTTTAAAATACCTGTGTGACATCTCCTACCGATTTTCCTTCTGTGTGTCTCAAATTGTCTATTTCAAAAGAAAAGATTTTTGTCCTCCCAAATCTTGATAAAGGAATTTTAGGAGCTGCACCCCAATTCTGTGTTACCTCATCAAATTCCTTGAGCAAAAGTAAGGAAAAATGTCAAGTTTCTAAAAGGATCTTTCCTCATAGAAAATTCTATATCTGTGGTGCTACTTTTCATTTTGCCAAAGACTGCCAGAAAGAAAGAACTGATCTAAAGTGACACCAACCCTTTTCTTCTAACCCAAAAGGACCCACCTTCAAAATGGGTACCTGGAAATTAAATTCTTTGTGATTGCAGATTTTGAGCTGGGCAAATGGATCTATGTGAACAAGTGAGAAAGTTGACAAAACCTTAGAATTCTTTACTCTCATGACATCATAAGCATGATGATGTCATTCTCATGACATCACCATCTCCAATCTCTTAAAATTCCATTTCTTTTCTAAACCTCACCACCGAAATTTTCCTTAACCACCGAACCAAAAATTCATCATCTTCCACCAAATATTCTTTTTCACCACCTTTTTTCTCTCCTCCATTAATCAACTCCAAGACAATAACAATCCATCTTTTTGTGATGACACGTATGCATCCTTAAACATTGCATGCATTTCTCTTCTTTTCTTGATCATCTTTATCACCTCATTTTCTTTCACTTTCAAGAAACCACTCATCTCCATCTTCAGAACCCCATTCCACCGAACCTGCATGCTCTTCCTCCGAAAGTGCAACTTGTAGCAATTAATTCCCAAGCATACCATCCCATTTTTCTAACCTTCCACCGAAATCTAAATTCGGTGGAACCCCTCTAATTCGGTGGAACCTTTCAAATTCGGTGGAACCCTTCACGTATCTACCACCGATTCTTCTAACCTTCCACCGAAATCTAAATTCGGTGGAACCCTTCAAATTCGGTGGAACCCTTCACAGACACACCACCGATTCCACCGATTCCAAACCTTTCCATCTTGCCATGCACCAAACCTTCCCACCGATTCCAAACCTTTCCACCGATTCCATCTTTTCAAATTTTTTTACCGAAGACAATCACCCACCGAGTCTACACCGACCCACACCGACTCTACACCGAATCTCCACCGATCCACCACCTCAAATCCCACCGATCTCTCCTCCTCAATAAGAATCTTTTTGACTCATGCTACCTACAGAAATTTCAGAGTCTTTCAAATGAATGTCAAAAGTGCCTTCCTCAATGTGGAACTTGCAGAGGAAGTCTATGTGAAACAACCTCCTGGCTTTGAAGACCCAACTCATCCAGACTATGTGTACCGACTAGACAAAACTCTCTATGGTCTCAAGCAAGCTCTACGTGCTTGGTATGACACTCTTACCAATTTTCTCTTAAAGAATGGATATTCCAGAGGAAGCTGCCAACTTCTTGGTGGCAAATTGGTAAGTTGGTCCAGCAAGAAACAAAACTCTGTGTCAACCTCTACTGCTGAGGCTGAATATGTAGCTGTGCTGAGATCCTGTGGATGAGAAATCAACTAAGGGACTCTGCTCAAATCTATTCCAAAGTCCCAATTCTGTGTGATAACTCAAGTGCAATAGCTATTGCAAATAATCCAGTTCTTCATTCCAGATCAAAGCACATAGATATCAGATATCATTTCATCAGGGACCACATCTCCAAAGGTGACATTGAGCTACACTTCATTCATACAGATCTTCAGTTTGCCGACTTGTTCACCAAACCTCTAGATGAAACCAGGTTTAATTTCCTCATAAATGAACTTGGCATGTGTAATCTTCAATAACTATGTGTCCTAAGATTCCACCGAATTCTCATTGGTGGACACTATTCTTCTCTCACAAATCTCCTTTCCTATCTAGAAACATAGGAAAGAACCCCTCCATATGATGTCATCCCATGCATGGTAGACAACTTTTTTTTTCTTTTAATGATGTCATCACCATGATCTCATCTCACCAAAGTTGTAGACCTCTACCATTTCCTCTACCGATTCTCTCCCCACCAGTTTTATCTAGCTTCTCATATACTCTTCCTCTCACCTAACCCAACTTCCTATGTGTCATCTCCTCATCCCATCCCTTTTTCCATCTTTTTCACTCTTGGTTTGCAACCCATCTCTCCTTTCATAAAATCCACCCACTACAAACTCTTCTGCAGATGTCACCCGAAATCCTCAAACTCAATCTTTTTGGGTCATCAAAATTGGAAGATGAAATTCCAATTTTTTCTTCACTTTGAAGATTTTCTCCATAATGCCATAGAGACTTTCTCCACACTCTGCTGAAGATGTCTTAGAAGTTTTCCGTCAACCTCTTCAAGAAATTACACCGAATTTTTGTCTAACTCTTGCAAATTTTTGGTGGGAATGATATTTTTTCAAAAAAAAAAAAAAATTCCTACCGATTTTCCACCGAAAATCCTACCGAAAATAGGCAACTTTCGGTGGAATCTCCTTAATTTTCGGTGGGAATGCAAAAAAAAAAAAAAAAAAAACTACCGATTTTCCACCGAAAATCCTACCGAAAATAGGCAATTTTCGGTGGATACTCCTTCATTTTCGGTGGAAAAGCAAAAAAAAAAAAAAATCTCTCCAGATTTTCCTACCAAAAATCCTACCGAAAATTACCAATTTTCGGCCGATTTTTCATTTTCTCTTGGTGTTTTTCCTGCGTCGGCCGCTGAGGGGGAGAATTCATCTGAGGTGGAGCAACATCAACCCTCAGCACTCATATCCAGCGACCAACTTGAAAAAATGAGGAAATCGACGGACCGATTAAGGGGGAGCACATCAGTCCGGGCGGATCTAACTGAGGGGGAGTAACACAAAGACCGACTGATCTAACTGAGGGGGGGCAAATAAAAGACAAGTTGATGATGCTAAACAGGAAAAGATGCCAAGATGCAACAGATGGGCAGATGCATCCTGAGGCTGATTCACTCAAACTCAACCCTCCTCAAAGTTTGTCACTATAATGGGTTGTCTCCTATCAAAACCCACAGATTCTCTTGGCTGAAATCTTTTGGAGTAAGTGAATGACTTGAAGATTTGAAACATCTGAAGAAAAGCAAAAGTGCCTGAAAGATAAAGTTCTTCAACACATCAACAGGCTGCTGATCAAAATGAAGAATCCTCAAGCCAGACACAAGTTTCAACTCGCCCCTCCAAAGATGCAAGTAATATTCATTCTGTTCATATTGTTTATACTGTTTATACTTCTTTCCTTTTCCTTTCAATTATTTGTACAGCTATACCTTTTTATTTTTTCTCATATGTAAAAATCATATATACATACACACACACAAAAAAAAATGGACTGTGTGAAAAAGAACCCAAAAGAGTAAAGAAGGGTCAACATGCATTATTCACTGTCTTACTCATGTTTTTCTAAGTATGGATGTCATCATCAAATAGGGGGAGATTGTTGGGTCATCAAGATTTGAAGATGACCTCATGATCTCCTTTTATACTTTGAAAAACATTTTATACTTAGAGAAATTTTGGATGCATGGTTCTTTGTAATGGCTTGTACAAGATAGCAAATGTTTGGTGAAGTCAAAGATCAACCAAAAGTCAAGATTGAAGATTCTCTCATTGTGGAAGTGAAAGATCTTTTCTCATCACATACAAGTCATTGTCCACCGATGGTGTTCACACACATCGGTGGACACATCTCCACCGAAATTTCTCTCTATTTCGGCCAAAGAATCCCACCGATGGAAGTCCAATTTCGGTGGGATCTCAAAGAAGTCTCAAAGATGTTTTTCCTCCAAAGATGATGTCACATATCCCAAAGATGATGTCACATATCCCAAAGATGATGTCACATATCTCAAAGATGTGTCACATATCACAAGGCTATCATCGGTGGGATCTCAAAGAAGTTTCAAAGATGCTTTCTCCAAAGATGTGTCACAAATCCCAAGCTTCCTTCGGTGGTGCAATCTTTAGAAGACAAATTGAGAAGAGATTTTCTACACGGATAAAGTGACAATTTGTCTTATTATCCATTTCCATGCAAAGCTCTTTTCTCATGCATGGGCTCTTCTGACTGTACCTTGTGAAAGGTGACAAGGACTTCACAACTCTCCAGAAGTCAACATCCTCAGCAAGTGTGAAGATGACATGTGTCCCAAGCATTCAATGCTTACACACTCCTTGTCACTATAAAAGGAAGACCTCTCCATGCATAAACAAAAAAAACATCTGGAGAGACTTTGAAGATTACTGTGTGCTCTTGATATTCTACGCAAACTGGAAGATTTCTCTAAGTGCAAGAATTTCCAGTTTGCTTGAAAAACTTTATAGCTTTGTTCTAAGTGTTCTTAGTTATTTTGTTAGTATACTTTGTGTAAGATTGTTAGAATAGTTTATCTGTTCTTTTCCGCAACAGTCTTAAGTTTTCTATGTGTAATTCTTGTTGAAAGATTTTCAATATAAAGAATTAAAATTGTGAAAATTTTGAGTATTGTATTCAACCCCCCCCCCCCTTCTACAATACTTGGTTAGCCATCTGGGACTAACACTTACCCTCTCTCATATGTTTGTATATTGTGTTAAAAGGATCATCAAAACCGTATGTTGAAAAAAAAACTGTTTTATTCTTTAATAAAGTAGTATAGATAATAGATAAATATAGATAAGAGCGTAAAATGTATAAATTAAAAAAAATCTCAGTACGTCATTCTTGAAAAATCTTGATACGTATTTATGATACTTCACAATATTATTAAGTTAAAAAAATATTCAATAATAAGTTTATTTTGAAATTATTGACGAGAATATTGTAATATTATAATTTGTAAAAAAATGCATTTATTAATATGTTTTAGTTAAACCATGATTATGTATTTTTAATATTATAAGGGTGTAAAAAGAAAATGAATAATGTAAGGGATATAAAACAAATTAATTCGTACATGTTCATGATATTTAATATTATGATTAAATTCAAAAATATTCAATATTGAGCTCATTTCGAAGGTGTTGACGAGTTGATTACAATGGTATAATTTGTAAAAAAGAAATGTATTTTTTAATGCATTCTTGTTCATATACGATTATTTATGTTAATATGATAAAAGTGTAAAATAAAAAATGAAAAAGTAAGAGATTAAAAGTAAATTGGATAACTAATTTCAAGGGTATAAAGTGTAACTTAATATTATAAGGGTGTAAAATGAAAATTAATAATGTAAGGGATATAAACCAAATTAATTCGTGTTCATGATATTTAATAATATGATTAAATCTAAAAATATTCAATATTGGGCTCATTTCGAATGTATTGACGAGACGATTACAATGGTGTAATTTGTAAAAAAAGAAATGTATTTTTTTAATGCATTCTTGTTCATATACGATTATTTATGTTAATATGATAAGAGTGTAAAATGAAAATGAATAATGTAAGGGATATAAAACAAATTAATTCGTGTTCATGATATTTAATAATATGATTAAATCTAAAAATATTCAACATTGGGCTTATTTTGAAGGTATTGACGAGACGATTACAATGGTGTAATTTGTAAAAAAAAGAAATGTATTTTTTAATGCATATTTGTTCATATACGATTATTTATGTTAATATGATAAGAGTGTAAAATAAAAAATAAAAAAGTAAAGGACTAAAAGTAAATTGGATAACTAATTCTAAGGGTATAAAGTGTAACATAAAAATTGAAAATTTTGATTTTTAAGAGGAACGTGAAAGAGAGAGGATTTTTAGTAGCTTTGAGAGTTGTACACAGAGCTTAAAAAATAATACTACTTAAAATTCAACTTTAACCGTTTGATCACGCTTATATATAGTATAGATATATATTGATTAAAGTAATTTTTATGTTACGTATTGGTTTTGATTAGTGATATTAAATGTGAAGTAGTTTCATTTATTAATGAGAGGGTTAATAATAAGTATTTAATTATTTATATATGCAGTGATTTTAATTACATTTATATTTATATATTTGGGTAAGAAAATTGATGCGGCCAACCTCCAAAGACAACAATGTGATGCGGCATTTTTTTGTCTTACCCAACGGCTGAGGCAAGTGTCGGGTGGAGGGGATCAATCCCGAGAATCTAGGACTTAGGGGCTGTTTGGCAGTTGCTGAATGGTTTGGTGCAGAATGATTAAGTAGACAGAATGATTAAGAGGTTTTTATGATATAGTGCAAAATGAAATATGGTTGTCTGGTAATTGTTTAGAATGAAATCAGGGTGTTAAATGGTTAAGGGAGACTCAGGATGCTAAATTATTCAGAGGGTTTTAGAACCATTAAGAGACAAACATTTTTTTTGCCAAACAGGATTTACCTCTTAGCGATTCAGAGGTTGCCTCTTAATGGAACTATTAAGGCCTTCCGTAGCGGAGGCGGGATGGGCTCGGGATGGGGCTCGGGGTCAGCCGGGATGGGCTCGGGATGGGGCTCGGGGTCAGCGGGGATGGGCTACGTCTCGGGGAAGGGATGCGGGAAGGGATGGAATTCGGGGATGGGATCCCGATCCATCCCGAAGGTTTTTAAAAAAAAAAAATTTAATTAAATTTTTTAAAATTCATGCCGTTGAATTATTTTTAACCCTCAACCTCTTATTTCTCATACCTCTCAACCTCTTATTTCTCACACGGATATTATCTAACGGATGGGATATATCCGGAATGGGCTATTTTCGTAAAATCATTTACGTGCCCACAAGACCTTAAACGACAAAAGTTCAAGTCCGCGCAAGAATCCGCACGTAAAGATGTTGAACGAGCTTTTGGCATGCTTAAACAACGTTGGCATATACTTCATAACCCGGCACGCGGATGGAAACCGGAAATATTGAGAAACATTATGTACGCTTGTGTCATATTACACAATATGATACTCGAAGACGAAAACCATGCTATTTGTGGTGACGTGGAAAACGACTTTTTCACGAATGATATCGAAAGCCAAATCAGTGAGACACAACGCGCGGCAAATGTTCAAGAAGTCATAAACCAGGACACTCATAATAACCTTCGGTCGGATTTGGTCGAACATATTTGGCGTATCCAAGTTCCCAACAATGACGACGAGTAGATTTTTAAATTTATTTTGTAATTTTTATTTTTAATGAATGATATGAATTTTAATTTTTATTATTTATCTTATTTTTATTTATTAAAAAATATATAAATATTTTTATTTTGTTAAATAATTAAATGTATAAATAAAAGAATTAAAATAAATGAGGTGGCAAAAGGGTTTGAGGGAATGGGGTACGGGTGTTTAGGGATCGTTAGGGATCGAGTGAGGGATGAGAGAAAAGGTGATGTGGCGCTGATGTGGACATGGAATCTTTGAAAGATGCCTTCCTCGGGTACTGATGGCCTAAGAGGTAAACAAACAACCCCTTATCTTATATTTAAGTAGAGTCGTCATGTTCTTTTGTCAACTAAGCTAGACGCTAAAATCCATTTATATTTCTATATTGATTTAAATAAGATTTTAAATGATTAATAAGTTGTTTTAATTTTGTATATCGATTCAAAATTTATATATTAACTCAATATTTTGATATTTCACTTTATTTGAAAATAACATAAATCAAATATATATGGTGTACTAGAGAAAATTATTCAAACTCGTGTGACTCGTTATTTAATATTGAGTTAATATATAAATTTTGAATAGGGGGAGATTGTTGATCCAAACCCTCAGTGATTTGATAATGACCCTCTCTTATACTTAGTGAAAATTGTAAGTAAACAATATGTATCAGAGTTTCGCTATCGCTGATAAGTACTAAGATCTTACAGTACCGCTGATAGGAACTCTCGCTCTTTAAATTAAACATTCAACGAACACTGTTCACCATTAATGCTCTGAGTTTGTTCAGTCATTATGATGATCACTGATAAGTTAGTTGTTTACTTATGATCCCTGAAGACAAGTTTCACGTCAACAAAGGTTCTACGCTGAAGTCGAAGATCAAGCTCAAGAACCAGCGACAAGTCTCCTAATGAACTGATGCGGATCAGCGAAGACTCAGATTTGTCCACTCAACGTGAAGTATCAAGTACAAGACTTCAGCTATCGCTGAACTTTATCATTCGCTGAATAGAAAATGATAATCGCTGAATCAACGAAAGCTGATCATGAAGTCCTCCGTACAAAGTACTTTTGTCTGAACCCCCCTTGCACGACTCCGTACGAAATGTCAGAAAAGAACCTCCGGCTGTCTGAAATCGTACAACCACTCTGATACTACACTGTTCATCCATGCGGCTACTAAGGTTGTCAACAAAGGTCAATGACATGCAACCAACCAGCTGATGACACGTGTAAAGTGTATACTGACTTGCATTAAATGCATGCAGTATATAAAGAGATGAACCCACTTCTTTTGAAGTAACTTGCTAACTCTGGACAAGTTCAATCTCTTATCTCAAGATAGGTTATTATTAGTAATTTCCTTATCTCTCTTAGTGCAAGAAACCTTAGTGTTCCAATTTGTTTAGATTTAGGTTTATCCTTAATCTTGTTTCCGCAACAAGCTGTAAATTGTTAATGATTTATCAATAAACAATTTAGAAAAGTAAAATCTGTGTGTTTGTATTCAACCCCCCCCCCCCCCCCCTTCTACAAACTTATATAGGCCTTCGGGACCAACAAGTGGTATCAGAGCGGATTTGTTTAATCTCATAAACAAGATCTAATCTAAGATATTTCTCTTCCTTGCTATTATCTGAAAATGGCCACCAACACAAACACAAATTATATAGACAATGGTTCTCTTGCTAAACCCTCTAGATTTTCCAAAGATAACTTCAACTTATGGAAAAATAGGATGACACTCTTCTTAGAAGGTGTAGACCCTACTATGCCTTACTATCTAGAGAATGGTCCATTCATCCCTGTAAGAATTGATGCTGCTGTTCCAGCCACTGAGAATAGACCTGCTATTCCAGAAAGGCTGGTACCTAAGGAAATCTTCCAATGGACTGACGAAGATAAGAAGAAAGTGGCTATAGATACAAAAGCCAGATCCATACTATCCATGGCTCTTCCTGACGAAGTCTACCATTCCGTCATGAATCTGAAAACATCAAAAGCCATGTGGGACACAATATGTGTTCAGTATGAAGGAACGTCTGAAGTCCAGGACTCAAGAAAGATCAACCTGGTAAGACAATACGAAAGCTTCATTTCTGGTAAGAATGAATCTCTCTCTGAAGTTCACCAACGTTTTAATTGTTTAATTATAGATCTGAAAACTGTTGGTAAGGAATATTCTAACTTTGAAGTACTGACAACGTTTCTAGAACGTTTACCTGAAAGCTGGGACAACTATGCTATGTGTCTCAAGCTGTCAAAGGATCTAAAATCAATGACCCTTTCAACCTTATATGGCACGTTGCTGAATCATGAGCAATCGAGTCATCTTAAGAAGAATCTTGTAAAAGATTCCAAAAGCACCCCTGTTGCTTTAATCTCAGAGGAACCTTCTACTCAGCGACCCTCGGTCACTATCACTGAGTTAGAGAGTAACTCTGAAAGGTCATCAGATTCTGATTATTCAGATAATGATGACTCTTTGGCTCTCCTAACTAAGAAGTTCAGGAGATTTGCCAAAAAGAAAATGTTTAGAAAGAACAAACCTCTTTCCATAACTGACAAGCCTAGATCATCAGCTTTTGTTGATAAGGCTACTGCTACTTATTTTAACTGCGAAAAGACAGGACATTTCGCTAACGAGTGCAGGTCTAAGAAAGTTTCTAGACCCTCAACTTTTACAAAGAAACCCTTTGTTCCAAGGAATAAAGATGACAAATATTCAAAGCTGAAAGAAAAATATGCTAAGCTGAAAAGCTTTAAGAAGAAGAATAAAGTCCTGACGGATGACTATGATTGGGCTGCTTCTGATGAAGAAGCATCATCATCTGACTCTGAAGATGATGAAGCAAATCTATGTCTCATGGCCAAGATTGAAGAAGAGGAAGAAAGCTCAGACATTCCCTCCACTTCAACATCTGCTATTCAGGTATCACCTTCTTTCTTTACCAATATTGCAAATATTGATGAAGCTGATAGTCTCCGTAAGATCGATCTCTTGACTAGAAGTTTATACGAAGCCATGAACGGCAAAACTGTGGTTGAAAACCAAAACCTTGATCTCGCTGAAAAGCTTAAAAACTGCCACCTTCAAATAGAAAAGCTTTCTAAAATTGAAGAAGATTTTAAAGATCAAGTATTTTTAAATCAGCTAGTCAAAATCGAACGAGCAGAAGCTATCGCTGCATTAAAAGCTGAAAAAGCTACTGTTGAAGGATGGTGTAATTCTTCAACAAAGATCACTGAGATAATAAAGTCTCAGATTCCCCTGAGTGATAAACGTGGTTTGGGTTACAAATATGATACTCCAAAACCAACCACTGAGCGTTCAATGCTTAAATTTGGAACGTTCGTATCCTCAGTCGCTGATACTTCATCTTCTTAGTGCTCCTCGTCCATTACACCAATCCCCGAGGAAACTCCTACCTCCTCAAAAGGCAAGGAGAAAATGGTTTATTCAAAACCTACCTCTGTCTCTAAAGACAAAGGTAAAGGAATTGTTATTTACCAGAATCCTCAAAAGGGTACCTTAGTACCAAAGCTGAATGCTTCTAAAGCTTCAGTGGCTCATCCCTATGGATCAAGGAAGCAGATCTCTGGATCTATTCAGCGATCTACTCCTAGACTCAGATTGGATGTCCTTGGTAAGAAATCTGAAGAACTGAATGTTCGTCCCATTTCTAAAGCCAATAGTTTACTTGGTGCTGGCACTTCTAATTCGAAATTAAAAGCTCAGCATTCAAATGGTCCTAGAACTACTTTTAGTTATAGGAAATGTTATCACTGTGGACTTACCGATCATATTGCTAGTAAGTGTCCCACAACCACCAAAGCTGAAAAGATAGCTAAGGTGAAGATTGCCCCCAAGGCAAAGAAGACCAACCCTGGTGCAAATCAGGTCAAGGTGAATCCTACCACTGAAGTTAAGAAATTAACCAAAGTGAAGAAAGACAAAGCTAAATCTTCAAATGCTGCGAAGACTGCTGAATCTTCCATTCCAACTACTTCCACTGACAAATGTGTATACATGGTTAAGTGGGTACCCAAGAAAAACTAATCTTCCTTTGTATTGCAGGTTAAGAAGGGTATCTGGTATCTCGATAGCGGATGCTCTAGACACATGACTGGAAAGAAAAGCCTGCTCGCTGAATACAAGGAAGAGAAGGGTCCCTCTGTGACTTTCGGTGGAAATGGAAAAGGACATACCCGAGGGTATGGTGTACATTCAAATGGTACAACCTCCTTCAGAAGAGTCGCATATGTTGAAGGGCTGAAGCATAATCTTCTAAGCATCAGTCAGCTTTGCGACATGGATAACAAAGTAATCTTTACTAAGGAATCCTGCTTTGTCGCTGACAAAAAGGAGAAGATAGCTCTCAGCGGTTTTCGTTTGGAAAATGTTTATGTAATAAACATGGACTCAACAACCACTGAGAACTCCTGTTTCTTCTCAAAGGCCTCATCTGATGTCAACTGGCTATGGAATAAGAGGCCATCTCATCTAAATTTCAAGACACTGAACACTCTTTCTTCAAAAGAGTTAGTCACTGGTCTACCTCAGCATTCATACGCCAAAGAGTCTTTATGTTCAGTGTGTGAAAAAGGGAAGCAGACCAAAGCAAGCTTTAAATCAAAGCGAGTTTCTTCAGTGTCATCTCCTCTACAACTACTCCATATGGATTTGTTTGGCCCTGTTAACAAACAATCCATTGCTGGAAAGAAATATACGCTGGTCATAGTTGATGAATTCTCTCGCTTCACTTGGGTAATGTTTCTCCGTTCTAAGAGTGACACCCCTGAAGAACTCATCACCTTTGTTCGGAAGATGGAAACCCTGAACAATCTGACCGTTCGCTCAATAAGGAGTGATCATGGGACTGAATTCAAAAACAGTTCTTGATTCCTTCCTTGAGAGTAAGGGTATTTCTCACAACTTCTCTTCAGTGAGAACACCGCAACAAAATGGAGTCGCTGAAAGAAGAAATAGAACAATTATTGAAGCTGCACGTTCAATGCTCAACGATTCTCACCTGCCTACTCAGTTTTGGGCAGAAGCTGTCAACACTGCTTGTTTTACGCAAAACAGGTCGCTGATAGTTAAAAGATTCAAAAAGACAGCCTATGAACTCTTTCATGGGAGAAAGCCTTCAATCAGCTTTCTTCACATCTTTGGATGTCAGTGTTTCATACTGAACAAAAGAGATGCTCTTGGAAAGTTTGATCCTAAGGCTGATGATGGAATCTTTCTTGGATACTCCCCAGTTTCCAAAGCCTTCAGAGTCTTCAATCGTAGAATACAAACTGTAGAAGAAACTATTCACGTCACGTTTGACGAATCCCGTTCAGCGAACTCTAAACCGTCCGCTGATACTGAAGAACTGAATCAATGGATGTTTTCTCATCTTGGTGATTCAGAAGATATTCCCACTCCTCATGCTCATCCAGTAGAAGATGATAGTCCTCCTATCATTCCAAACATACATAATAGTGAAGCTGAAACATCATGGGTCTCAGCTGTTCCAATAAACACTATACCTACCACTGAACCAAATGCCTCAGACATTCCATCTATCTCTCAGCAATCAGTAAATGAAATGACAAATGCAAGTATTCCTCTCTTAACTGAAACTCCAGAAGTAGCTGAAGCCTCATCTTCAGCTCCTCCAGTTCAAGATGAGTCAGCGACTTATGCTCCGGCTCAACGATGGACCGTAAATCACCCAATTGATCAAATTCTTGGTGATCCAAACGCTGGTGTTCAGACTCGACGAAGTGCAGGTAATATTTGTTTATTTGTTAACTTTATTTCTTTAACTGAACCAAAGAAAATAGATGATGCCCTCAAAGATCCAAACTGGGTCAGCGCTATGCCAGAAGAGCTGACTGAATTCGAAAGAAACAAAGTTTGGAAACTAGTTCGGAGACCAACTGATAAAACGGTAATAGGCACTAAATGGGTCTATCGAAACAAGTTGGACGAACATGGTACTGTAACCCGCAACAAAGCTCGTCTTGTTGCACAGGGATACAGACAAGAGGAAGGTATAGA
Source organism: Saussurea involucrata (assembly GCA_033807775.1). Taxonomy (NCBI): domain Eukaryota; kingdom Viridiplantae; phylum Streptophyta; class Magnoliopsida; order Asterales; family Asteraceae; genus Saussurea; species Saussurea involucrata. The sequence goes on along the minus strand of CM066321.1, from coordinate 234,641,121 downwards.
TTATGACGAAACATTTGCTCCAGTAGCAAGACTTGAATCTATTCGTCTATTCTTAGCATATGCTGTACACAAAAACTTCAAAGTACATCAGATGGATGTTAAGTCAGCATTTCTGAATGGAAAGCTGAATGAAGAAGTGTATGTGGAACAACCTCCAGGATTCTCAGATTCTAAGCGTCCAGGTTATGTTTATAAACTGGATAAGGCACTTTATGGCTTAAAGCAAGCTCCTCGTGCATGGTATGACACTCTTTCTACTTATCCCCATATTGAAAAATTTGAGCGAGGTAAGATTGACAAAACTCTTTTTTTAGAAAAGTGAAAGGTCATATCATTCTAGTTCAAATATATGTTGATGACATTATATTTGGTTCTACTAACCCTGAGCTTTGTACTCGTTTCGCTGATAGAATGAAAGATGAGTACAAAATGAGCATGATGGGTGAACTAACATATTTCCTTGGTCTTCAGATTAAGCAAACTGAAAAAGGAACTTTTATCAATCAGGGAAAGTATGTTAAAGATATGCTGAAGAAATTTGATTTAACTCATAGTTCAGCTATGAAAACCCCTATGGCACCACCGCTGACACTTGACAAGGATTCAAAGGGAATACATGTTAATGTCACGCTGTACCGTGGGATGATCGACTCTCTCTTGTATATTACAGCTAGCCGACCCGATATTATGTATGCAACATGTTTGTGTGCACGATATCAAGCTGAACCTATGTTATCTCATATGAAAGCTGTAAAGCGAATCTTTCGATATCTTAAGGGGACAGCGAACCTAGGTCTTTGGTATCCCAAAGATTCAGGATTCGATCTAACCGCCTATTCAGATAGTGATTTTGCAGGTTGCAAAATGGATAGGAAAAGCACCACAGGAGGATGTCAGCTCCTGGGTGGAAAGCTGGTAAGTTGGACAAGTAAAAAGCAAAATTCAGTGTCCACTTCCACAGCTGAAGCTGAATATGTAGCTGCTGGAAGCTGTTGTTCTCAAGTCTTGTGGATGAGAAATCAGCTACTAGACTACGATCTTCAGCTCTCCAAAATTCCAATCTATTGCGACAGCACAAGTGCCATCGCTATAGCAAACAATCCAGTACTACATTCAAAGACCAAACATATAGAAATCAGATATCATTTTATCAGAGATCATGTGATGAATGGTGATATAGAACTTCATTTTATCCCAACTGATTATCAGTTAGCTGATTTATTTACCAAACCTCTTGATGAGACAAGATTCAACTTTCTCATCAGCGAGCTTGGAATGCTGAACTTTGAAGGATAAAATCTTCAGCGGTTCACATTAATCAGCGATAGGATAAAATCAACTCGTATAATCTATTCAATCATCTTCTCTCTGAATAAAACTTGGTTAAACTGATATCAAGGTATGTTTTCTCTCTCTGACAATCGCATGAAAATGCAAGATTTCAAAACAAAATGCATCGCTGAATATCTCTTCCTTAAACAGCGATATTTTGAAATTTCTTAAAACCTTCACTAATATTTTCATTCAGTGCTTCATGTTTTTCAAAAGAATCCCTAAGTTTTTCTAAACCTCAGAGACAACCAAGAATATGAAAGGACAGTTGTGACGTCATTGCAACGGATAAACCCCAGCACGTTTTCTCTTCCTGACACACGTTTGCACGTCTCGTTCAACTTCCAATCAAATGCAAACACGTGTCCGTGTCATGATGAAAATCTTTTCCCGCTCAAGATTTTCTCTTTCTAAAAATCTCTATATAAACAAATTCTTTGTTTATATTTTTCTTTTACGCGACCTATCTTCCTCCGCAAGAAAGAATTCACTGTTGCATTTGCGCTTTCAAAAACTTCAAGAACTGTTCATCATCTTCTTCATCAAACATCAAGGTTAAATATGTTCTTATTCATTACCAAATGCGTATAACTTGTTTCTGATCTTTTCTTTGTTTTAACAAGATCAAACAAAAGAACTTCTTAAAATAAAATCATTTTTCTTTCATGATTTTATGAACACAACCATTTCATGGTTGTTCTTCAAGTTTAAATGCGAAAATCTTAAACTTGTTCTTCATTCGTTTCCAGAATCTAATTCTTCATAGAAAACTGGATAACAAGAATAAATGGGTTTTACATTTCGTTTCTTAAAATCAAGAAAATCCCTAATCTTCATTAAGACTTTTGTGTCTGAATGAAATGGATAAAATTTGAACCATCTTAATGGAAAATCTTTCCACATTAAGATAATTCTTATTTGTTAACATCTTTGGTTGAACTGATAATACAGAGAAATGGCATCGTCTGACATTCCTGCTACCGCTGAGAACATCTCCGCTGATTCTGAGGAAGTGGACATCCTCAAGGCCCCTCAAGTCAAGTTTGCCCTTGACAAACTGGATTGGACTAAGGTGAACAACCTCTATGCGCTTTTCGAGTTTCCTCCTCGAAAGCAAGTCACACATCTAGATGATGCTGTGAAATTCCTAAAGAATTGCTGCATCTCCACAGCCCTGACCATAACACCTCCTGCTCATCAGCTCTTGCTCTCACAATTCTGGTACTCAGCCAGACACTTTCAGCTACCTTCAGCCAAAGACCCATCCAAAACAATCGATTGCATCCTCTGCGACATCGAATATGGCACCATGAAGATCACCCCTACCATTATTCGCAAAGCTCTCAGCCTTCCCATCGCTACCAAGGAAAAACCTTTCGTTCCCCTCCCTGACCCCAAGAAAAACTCAGACAGGGAAGCCATCATTGCATTTTTCGATGCAATGGGTTATGTATGGGAAATCGGCAGAGACATGAAGGCCGAGAAGAAGCTGACGATTATCAAGAAATCGAAAATGCCCAGCGAGATGAATTTCATCTTCGCTCATCTTATCAGCTGCATGACTGCAAAGAGCGGCTCCTCTGACCAAGCCGCTAAACCTCAGCAAGCAATGGGATATGCACTGCTGAAAGGTCTCAACATAGACTGGGCATCGATTATCTATGATGACCTAGTTCTAAGAGTGGATACCGTTGCTGACAGACCTCCATGGGTTCCTTACCCCCGATTCATCAGCGCCATCTTCCAATATGGCCTGAAGGAGAGCTACCCAACTGAAGGTGACTTGAAACTCTCTCAGGTCGGCCCAAAGATACTCGACTTCAAACCAATGGTGAATGAGGTACGTCTTTCTACACTCTTGTCTCTTCTCAACCCTTCTTCTTCTCATTCTGTGGCTCCTTCAGCGACAATACCCATCACTGATACCCTGGCCACAAAATCCTCTCCTTCTAAGAAAAGGAAACATTCTTCTACCCCACCTGGTTCTAAAAGGATCAAGAAAACAATGGAGCAACCCCAACAATCTCATGCTGAAGACTCCTCAGCTCCTTCTGCAGAGCTGAAGGAACGTTCAGTGGTACGCTCTGCCACACCTGAACAAGCCATCCCTTCAAACCCAACTTCAGCGTCTCTAAACGCTGAGGTTACAAAATTGGAACCTACCCAACCTCCATCAGTCTCTCAAAAGACTGATGAAGTGATTGTCAGCGAATCCAACGCTGAACTCAGAACCCAACCCCCATTCTTATCCTTCGCTCCTCCCTCCACTCATTTGGTCTCTACTCCAGATCTCGCTGGAGCTGCCATCATTTCTACGGAACCTAAAGCTGATTCTCCAGGAATGATGAAGACAGGACCTGCAGGGCAATCCATGGGCACTTTTGAAGATGACATGGAACTTTTCTCAGGAACCCGTGATTTTGATGAATTCACCAATCCTCCTGCAGGTACACACCAACCCATAAACACTGTGACTAAACCCCAAACTTCTGAGCTTTCCTATGTTCACAAGTTTTTATATGTTATAGGTCCTAATTTGGGAGACATCAACGCCTCCTTGAAAGCTGTGGAGACAACGCTGACAGATCTCACCACCACTCTTTCTAATAACTCTACAGCTGTAACAAACGCTGGAGAGAATCCGAACAAGCTGACAACGGTGGTGGAGAAGAAGGCTTCCACAGATGACTTGAAGCAAGTTGATAACACTCTCAGCGACTTCGCCAAGGTGCTCGCTGACATCTACACAGACTACACCTCTCTCAAAAATTCAGTTTCATCCATGTCCAGCGAGGTCACATCGCTGAAGACATCGGTTGGACAACTAGAGGGAGATATGTCTGCTGTAAAGACTGACTTAGGCTCTATAAAGACCGATGTTAGTTCGATGAAATCGATGATCGAGCAGCTACTACACAAAGCGAATACTCCTGCCCCTGCCCCTGTCTCTGCATCTGACAACTTCACAGCGGCGGATCGCACTGAGCTGAAGAAAATCAATCCTGCTATTTCTGGCCTTGAAGACAGAATAGCAAAGATTGAAGTTTGTATAGGTCTCTCTGGCCAAGAAGACAGAGAACCTACCAACGCTGCTGAATCTACCCATTCTTCCCCCAGTCATCATGAAAAAGAGGGGGAGAAGAGCGCTGAAGATCTCTCCAAGAGCGCTGAAGACCTTTCCCATGATGAATCTATCAGGGGAGAGAAGGATACTGAAGAAACCAACGCTGGACCTCAGGGAGATGAAAACCCTGAGGAAACCGAGAAGCTCGCCTCTGTATCTGAGGGGGAGCAACTCGAAGAAGAAGCTGATAAAACCGAATCCGAAGCAGAAGATGATGAAGCCGTCGACATCCCTGATGATGAACCATCCTCTTCTCCAAAGAATGATGATGATGATGAAGAAGATGACGATGACTTCTTTATCGTCAAACCTGCTCCGAAGATCAAAGCTCTTAAGGGAATCTCGATAAATGAACCTTCAGGGGAGCGGACAAAGACAAAGCCCTCAGCCTTTGGAGCTGAGAAAGGCAAAGGCAAAAGCGTCGCTGAAGATGACAATCTGATGATCTTGCTTGAAAAGCCGGTTTGTAAGGTATACTAAACATCTCTCACTCCATCCCTCCTCTATCAGTTCTACTACCCAAGCCTATACACTTGAACCAATTCTCTCTTTCTGATTCTACCCAAGTTCTTACTCGTAAGATCGATGTGTTTCAGCTAGTCCTCTCCCCTGTTTGAGGATATCGTTGAAGGCTCCACAACTGCGACTTCACCAATAATACCAGCTGCTGCTGAAGAAATAATCCCAGTCTTAGATTTAATCTCTGAGACTGATGAACCAGAAGAACAGCTACTCTCGCACAGAGGCAGACCTTCCTTAGCTCCTCAAAAGCTAAGTGAAGAGGATCAGAAAAGAAGAGAGGAGATAATAAAGTGATTCGAGGATCAGCGAATCATTCTGAGGCGTGATCAACTTCCTTCAGTTCCTCCAAAGTTCAGGATTTCCAAAAAGGAATACAAGGAACACCTCAGAGCTGAACGCCTAATCACTGAAAGAAAGGAAGCTGAAGAAAAAGACAGAGAATACGCCATCCAGCTTTCTAAACGATCAATAAAAGACCCCAAGCTGAAAAGAGTTCCCATTGATGTTCAACGTCAGCTCTGGGAAAACGCCAAGAAGATAACTGAAGAAAAGAGAACTGTGTCTCAGTCAACTTTAGCCTGGTGCAAAGAAAAGGTCAACTACAGACTCTCTCCTGCCAAAATCAACAAGGTATTCATCTCTGGAAGAACAACCCTTGTTTCAATCGCTGAAGTCGAGATAATTAGAGAAGATAAGAAGTACGAAAAATTCTATGCTGAAGCCATAACGAAGTACGGTCTCTCTGAATGGTTGGAGATCAGGTTAGCCATCCAGAAGTCCAAGTCGAAGTACAAGGAACATGTTGAAAAGCTGATCAACAAACAAATCGACTTAGTCTACTCCTGTGTGGATATTCCTCCTCCTCCTCCTCTCGAAAGTCAGAAAAGAAAGGCCTCAGCGAAGAAGAAGAAGAAATCTATATCTTCAATTGATGGCCCTGTCATACGAAATGAAACAGGTATTGTTTTTTCACGTGCTGAAGTCCTTGGTCCTGATCTTGATCTTTCCATGCTTGACACATCTCTTCCTCCTGGTGAGACTTTCATCCCTGGCAAAGTCATAAGCGAACCCTACGGGATATTTTTCCATGACTACGATGGTGGAAAGCATTTTCAACGCATCTCTGAACTTCACATCACTCCCATCGAACAGCTGAGAGATCTCATCTACTGGTGTGACTTCAGGAATGATCCTCAGGCACGACATCTGAAACCCTTGATTTTTGAAGAAGCGCTGATCAAAAGAAACCAAGGTGTAACCGTTCCTGACTGGATGATTCCCACCACATCAATGACCCTTGATGAACTTCTCATTAAGGAAGAACCCTTTACAAGCTGATATGATCGCCTTTTTCTCTATTGTATCAGTTATTCTTCTGTACTTGTAATTTATTTCGCTCGTACTTGTAATCTTTCCATTTCTCTTTGTAACCTGATTCAAAGTTTTAAAGAAAGATTTCAGCGAATGTACTTTACACCTTCAGTACTGAAAAGATCCCAGAAAACAGTAAAAGGGACAAATATTTTATGGGTTCTTTTTATCCTTATGTTTTCACTTTATAGCAATTTTCTTTGTTGCTATGTCATAATCAAATAGGGGGAGATTGTTGATCCAAACCCTCAGTGATTTGATAATGACCCTCTCTTATACTTAGTGAAAATTGTAAGTAAACAATATGTATCAGAGTTTCGCTATCGCTGATAAGTACTAAGATCTTACAGTACTGCTGATAGGAACTCTCGCTCTTTAAATTAAACATTCAGAGAAAAAACCTTATACTATTTGACAATTTATAAGATTACTTCCAAAAAAGTGTTTTTAAGCGACTTTGCCACTAAGTTATTACTTTCAGATGAAGGGAAATTAATTAAAATACCCAAAGTTTGACTTTGACTTGCAGAAATACCCAAAATGGCAACCCATTTTGCAGAAATACCCCATTTTTCCGCGATGGGGTTCGCGATCGCGGACCAGGCCCACGTGGCCCGCGATTTGGTCTCGCGGTGGTTCCGCGATGGGGTTGAAAATTACACTTTCGGCCCCTCCCGCGATTTGGTCCCTCGGTGGTCCAAAATTTACAGTTTTGGCCCATCCCCTCGATGGGGGCCGCGATTTGGAGTTAAAATTTTCATTTTTGGTCCCCTTTTGCACGATTTTTGCATGTTTTTACTGTTTTTCCCCAATTATTGTACTTGGAAGACCAAATTGTGGTTGAAATTCCCTGGCTTGTTTCATCAATGTTGAATTATTGTACTTGGAAGACCAATTTGTGGTTGCAATTCATCTTGGTTGTTTCATCAATGTTGAATTATTGTACCTCAATGAAATTTCATCCATAAATATCAGTAAAATGCAATCCACAATTCACATCCATTCCATCCTTCTTTCTTGCTTTCTTTCTTCAGTATTTTCTTTTTGAGATACTACTGAAAAAATGAGTTCATGTGTTGCAAAAGCTAAGCTATTTTTCTATTACGATGGTGAATGCGTGCAAGACAATAATGAGTGGAGTTTTGCTTATAAATCTAAGCATGGTGTAAAATTGCCAGTAAACTTTTCTCATCAGAAGTTTGTTGCATACGCCATGCAAAAATGTGGAATCGACCCTTCTGACCACTACTTCGCTTTTTTGTTGGATCGCCGGCGCGAACACAGTGGTCTCTGACCAGGACCAGGAACCAATTCGAATTTTGATCTTGACATGTCGGTAGTTTTTAACCGTAGGCATTTTGCCAGGAAGTTGGTGGGCTCATCATGAATTAGGTCGGGGTGGCTGGTGGTTTCGGGCACTATTTAAAAGTTAGTGTTCAAGAATGGTGATGGGTCAATTGTGGAGTTATCCAACGATGGGGATATCTCTGGTTTTCTGCACTTTGCATCCCAGTCAGAAAAACCTGCATCAGTTTTTGTGTATGCCGATTCATCGGGGTGCGACGAAGACGATGACGAAGGTGATGACGACGGTGATGACGAAGACCTCCAAATGGAGGATCCTGATTCTCAATTTCAGGCGTCCTACGACCCAACAGTTTATTCGGATCATGCATATGGTCTTAACGACTGTTATCCTAATTTTGTTCCGGAGACGCAACAACAAGAAGAAGAAGAAGAAGAAGACCAAGAAGGACGCTTTGCTGGAGTTGCTGATGACGAAACCCATGTTTTCACAATGGGTAGATCTGATATAGACAGATCAGGTACCAATAGTGATAGTGATGAGGACGAAGAAGGAGGAAAGTTGTAAAGCCCGTGTCCCGGTACGTTTATTAATTAATTTTAATAATTTAAAATGTTTACCTTTAATTGTTTTGGTTAGTGGTTTGGTGTCAAAAAGGACCAAAATGTTAGCTTTCGTCTCGTTTTGAGGTAGATTGTGAGATGAGGTGTAGTTGAGGGGCTAATAGTGCATTTCTTGGAAACTTGTGGCATGGGTTTCGGCCCATGCACTCTAGGCCGAACACCCCCCTTTTTTTTGATATCTCGTTTCTCCTTTTTCTTGCATAGGAAGCAAACCAAAACAATCCTAGAACCCTTTTCTTTTTCTTTTGGTGTGGTGCGGCCGTATAGTAAGAAACGAAGAGAGAGAGATCGCGAGGAGGAGAGGGACGAAAGGAAAGGACCAGCGGCAGCAGCCCTCGCCGCCGCTACTGCTGTCGCCGGAGACCGCCACCACCGGCTGTCGTCGGAGGAGTCGAGGGTGAGAGGCTTGGTTGTGGTGGTGAGACGCCGTCGTAAGGTAAGTGGTTCTCGTTAGTCTCGTTCTTTTCTTTTCCTTTTCGTTTTTCCGGCGAGACCACCACCGCCGCACGCCGCCGCTGCGGTGGCTGTGGGTGGAGGGCGGTGGCAGTGGGTCGCACTCTTAGCGTAAACCCCGAATCGTTTGAGCCGCGAACCGTTTATAAAGTTATCTTTTTATGAAAATTTTAGTGTGCTGTCCAGTTTTCGCGCGACCATAACTTTTCCGTCGTAACTCCGTTTGAGCCGAAACTGGCGCCCACGGTTCAAGTTCAGGGTCGAGCAAGTTTTCCGTGTTTTAGCGAGAAACTGGTTCGGTCTCTAACTGGGTGAAATAGTGGTCGCAAGTTCGGTGATTCGTCATTTTATATGTAAAATTCTGGAATCTGCCACTGTTTTGTGTAAACCATAACTTTCTGCTCGTAACTCGGTTTGGGGTGAAACCGGTGTCAAAAGTTCCCTTTTTGAGTCTAGAAACTTTTCTGTGTTTTGTGCAAAACCCAGTTCGGGACGTAGCATGGGTCGATTTGTCGTTTTATACTGAAAGGTGCTGAATTTCGCTGTTCCGGAAAGTGTTTTTGTAAAATCCGTAGTAAATTGTAGAAAAATCGTTAGGAGGCGTATAATATGTCCTTGGAACCCTAACTCAGAGTACTTTCTGGTCATGAAATAATATTGGGAATTTTCTGGGTTTAGAGGGGTCGAAACAGGTCCCGAACTGACCTGTTTGGCGAGATCGGAAAATAGTTTTAGTGACGGTTTAAGCGTGTGTCGTGTCATAGGGTCCGGGTATCGTATTGACACATTTTTAACATGCGCTTAGGTGCTGGGAAGTGACCGTAATTGTGAAGCTTGAATTGTGTTATTAAGCTGGGCGCGCATTCGAGGTGAGTTCTCTCACTGTGTAGTTAGGGGTTGTATGCATGTCATAATAGTTTGTATGTACTACTGTCTTTGTGGTGTAAACTAGTTGTTTGTGGTGTGAATATTTGTTTGGTTTGAATGCTTAGTATAAGTGTGTTACATTACAATTCGGTGGGACCGAGGAAGTGGAAAGAAACGTTGTGGGAACTCGGTGTGACGAGTGTGATACATTACAAATCGGTGGGACCGAGGAAGTGGAAAGAAACGTTGTGGGAACTCGGTGTGACGAGTGTGATACATTACAATTCGGTGGGACCGAGGAAGTGGAAAGGAACGTTATGGGAACTCGGTGTGACGAGTGTGTTACATTACAATTCGGTGGGACCGAGGTGTTGGATACATAATTACTTGTAGATGTTTACTTGTTTTATGTAACTGTGATGTTGTTGCTTATGTGCGGATAGGGGTGATGTGTATATAATTCCTATCTGCGCATGTGTTGGAATTCACTAAGCTTCGTGCTCACCCTTTCCCAATAAACTGTGGTTTCAGGTCCGAGCGGCTCCAAGGCGTGACAAGTACACACTGGCGCGCGAGGAGAGCTGGTTGTTTTATGGTTTTATTAATTAAACGTTTATTCCGCTGGTTTTTATTATAAAGATATTAATTATGAGTTTGCAAACGAAACGTTAGGATTCATTTAATGAGTTGTTATAAATGAATTGTATATTTAAAATTTTAAATTTGCTTGTAATTTTTGGGACGTTACAACTTGATATCAGAGCACAGCTTGAGTGAATCACACACACCTCGGTGTGTTTGATCTCAAGTTTGCGGCTATAAGATTCCTTTAAAATCGTTTTTAGAAAATAAAAGGAAGGAAAATTCCGTTGAGAACGGTGATTGGAGGCGCAGTGTGTACAGTCAGCCAGAGCCAAAGGGGAAAGGTACAGTACTTAGTGTTTTATTGCTTTCTAGATCATAGAGTATGCATGCTAGATTGCCTGTTGTGAACACTATGGTGTATGTTGAACTACTTGCTATTAGGAATTTATGCGAATTATGATAGGTTACTAAGTGGTTGCCCTCTAGGTTGTATGCAGTAAGAGATTTATAGCCTTAGAATATTCGATTTAGTTCTATTGCGCAGCTCTTGTTTGAGTCCAACCGTTCTAGGATAGAGTCTTGTATTCGACTGTCTATTTATTTCGCACTGCATATAATCGGGTATTCGCGAGGTCACTCGTCATAATTAGTAGGAATTCGGGAATAGCAAGGGTAGTGGGATAAGAGGAAATTCCTAGGGAGCTAGGAAGGGTGGATGTATATATATGCTGGTGCGGGCATATGGTTATTTATATATATAATTGTTGTTGTATGATCGGGGTGACCGATGATTTATTATGTATACAATTGTGGCTGTCTGATCGGGGAGACCGATGGTCTTATATATATAGTAGTTGTATGAGTTTGCCTGTTTAGGATATGTTCTTGAACTGGCATGTGTGGATTAATTATGTTATGTGTATAGTTTCGGCGTGAAACTACTTGGACCCTCGGGATGGGACTCGGAACGAGCGATGATAGGCGTGGAAGGTAGTAGTAGAGCTCCTACTACCGGAAGCACAGGATCAATGCTCGAGTCGGGGAAGTCACGAGGAATCCAAGGAGTTGAGCGTGAGTGTTGTTAGTATGAGTTATTATGTGCTAATAACGCGTTGTATTATCTACCCTGAATAGCCGTCACGAGGGGAGACAATTATAGTAGATCCACTGGTACATGTGTGTACTTGACTTGCTTTGATGGGATGATCGTTGGGGTAGTGTCGAAGGTTCTAAACTAGTATTCTTTGGAATAGAAAGACGATTATAGTATTAGTCACTTGGAGTGACGATAAGGATGATATTTGTTGTAAGCAGATCATTTCGGGCCAAGATGGGAGATTGTGCTAGAGCCATAGGCTTATAGAGCCGACTTGGATTTGAGGAAAAATCGTAGGGATTAACTACTTCTGGTGTTTCAAATCGTAGGGACGATAGTGGATTGGAGAGGTTTGGAGGAGTATGAGTCGAGACGTGGAATGCCGACTGAGTCATGCACGAAGTTTATTTTGAAAATAAAATTGCATTAACTACTTCTGGTGTTTCAAATCCTTTTAGGGATGGTGTTTTGGAATTTTGGGAAATGTTTAGTACACACACAAGATTTCGAATTATGGTTTTGAAAGTGCATGAAACTTTTTTATCACGAGAGTTGCAAACTTTGTTAAAATTGTATCATTGATTATTTCCAACGGTTCTTTCGGGTATGATGATATCCGTGTTTTGTGGTGTTTAAAATGTTGGGCAAGTGACTACGGTTTGCGACTTTAACATTGGAATTCCTCCACATATGTTAGAGTTGAGACGGAAAGTTACATCCCACGGTGTCTGTATAAGACTATTTGGGTGATTTGGTTAAAATAAGTTGGTTAAACAATGTTGTTTTATGGTTTTACCGTGGGAAGAGATTTTTGGGAATTTGGCGTCTCATTCATGTTTTTGCTTTTGGCAATTTGACTTTGGGGGCACAATGTATGGTGCTATTTTATTGACTTAGAGTCATTGAGTTCATTAGGGTCCATGGAGTTTTGTTTTACGGCATGTTGAGTCGTGTGGGTTTAATTTTGCGAGGTGCATATCTTATTTGTTTATGTGACCATTTGGGGAAATTTTGGAAATCAATTTAAAGAACCCCACCTTTTGAGATTTGGTGTGAGTTAATTGGAGCTTTTGTGTCATTTCAAGAAAATTTTAAGGAAGTGTTACAAGCTTGCACGCCTACCCCAGTTAGAGATTTTATGAGGTTTTAGTCGATATTTGCAAATGATAAAAGCGAATTGATTTCTATCTTTAAGTTTGAAAATTTCGCAAGACAATTGTGTTTTAACAAAAATATATTTGTAAACCGTTTCATCGTTTTAGATGACTAACTGACGCACGTAAAAATTTGTTGGTGGACCCTGTGCCACGACATTTTATGATTTAAAAAGAGAAATTTTGGGGTCAAACGTCGTGGAACCGATTTTGAAATTTTGTGCACACCTTTGTCGCATCCTGTTTAAGGTTAAGCGGTTACTTTAAGTGCATGTCATGAGCCAATTCATACTAGAACCGTGAAGGTTCATTTTCACATAAATTATTTATTTCGCTTTACTAAGCTGCAATGAAAGGATTTTTAACATGATTTTCATATGTGGGACGAGCGTGTCCATTTTTGCGTAACTACCGACCTGGTAATAGTAGTTTTATTGCTTACGGTCTTTTTGAAATGAAAAATCTTGACGTTGAGAATATTTTGTAAATGATTTTGTAAACCATTTAGGAAGTGCGTTTATAAGTGATATGGGTCATTTTGAGAATTTTAAGGGTGTGAGTCCTTTTGTTTAGCTCGTGTCGAGTTTGGGACTAATGCTATTAAGAGTATCGCTTGCTTAAACTTTATTTAAATGTGTTTTTGACCGACTTATGGGTCTAGCAAGCGTGGAGTATTTTGCTCGGTTTTGATTTGGAGTTTGTCATGGGCTAATTGCCCGGTTTTAATGACTCGAGGTGGAGTCTTGTTGATGAATTGTTTTGTCGCACCGTTTGGCATTCATTGCACGTCGAGTATTTACATGTTTGGGTGAGTGAGTCAATCTGGAATAGGCATGTTGTTGGTAGGCTGTTTGCTTTGGATCCTTAGGCACGTTAGTCAGTCGTTGGTAATGGTCGGTTGGGTATCTCGGGGTGGGACCCCGATATTCATGTGTTTTAACCTAGACTTTCCAGTAGGTACTAGGAGGATATAGTCGTGGACACTTACCTGGGAGGTAGTTCCGGTGTGCTGGGTCTTGAGGCGTTACCTGGGAGGTAGACGTCAAGGTGTATCCTCGATACGATGTGACTTGGCTTCGTAGAGCAAGTGTGGATGATACGTCGACGGTGGAAGGTAGGTATTCCATGCGCGTTAGTACCGTAGGCCGAATAGTATCGGTTAAGGGATTGATGTCCTTTGTTATTAAGAGAATAAATGCGCATCCACCATTTTGAGGTAGGTGGTATATTTAGGTGTCGACTTTTGGGCTTGAAGCCAAACACCTTTAGTATAATCGGAGAGTTGTAGCCAATTTTAAGATAATCATGGTGATGGTAGTAGTAACCCTGAAATGATCACTTGTGATGAATGGTTGTGGTGGAATGATCTACGTGTGTGTTAGTGATTTGGTAGTGGGGGATATCTATTTGTCTTAGTGTCTAGGATAATACCACGCTTATTTGAGTTACTGTAATCGGTTGGACCGATGTTCGGCGGGTGGCCGATGTTTGTTATTGTGATCGGTTGGACCGATGTTCGGCGGGTGGCCGATGTTTGTTATTGTGAACGGTTGGACCGATGTTCGGCGGGTGGCCGATGTTCGTTATTGTGATCGGTTGGACCGATGTTCGGCGGGTGGCCGATGTTCGTTATTGTGATCGGTTGGACCGATGTTCGGCGGGTGGCCGATGTTAGTTATTGTGATCGGTTGGACCGATGTTCGGCGGGTGGCCGATGTTTGTTATTGCAATCGGTTGGACCGATGTTCGGCAGGGGGTCGATGTTTTGTTGATATAATTTATTGAAAATCTTTGGAGTCGGGTATCCTGTAGGGTATATTGGTGAGCACCATTAGAAGGGTTAGAGCTTGAAAGTGGTTTGAGTTTGGGATATCATCAAATGAGAGAGAATTATTTGCGGACGTAGACTTCGGGGGCGAAGTCTAATCCAAGTGGGGGAGAGTTGTAAAGCCCGTGTCCCGGTACGTTTATTAATTAATTTTAATAATTTAAAATGTTTACCTTTAATTGTTTTGGTTAGTGGTTTGGTGTCAAAAAGGACCAAAATGTTAGCTTTCGTCTCGTTTTGAGGTAGATTGTGAGATGAGGTGTAGTTGAGGGGCTAATAGTGCATATCTTGGAAACTTGTGGCATGGGTTTCGGCCCATGCACTCTAGGCCGAACACCCCCCTTTTTTTTGATATCTCGTTTCTCCTTTTTCTTGCATAGGAAGCAAACCAAAACAATCCTAGAACCCTTTTCTTTTTCTTTTGGTGTGGTGCGGCCGTATAGTAAGAAACGAAGAGAGAGAGATCGCGAGGAGGAGAGGGACGAAAGGAAAGGACCAGCGGCAGCAGCCCTCGCCGCCGCTACTGCTTTCGCCGGAGACCGCCACCACCGGCTGTCGTCGGAGGAGTCGAGGGTGAGAGGCTTGGTTGTGGTGGTGAGACGCCGTCGTAAGGTAAGTAGTTCTCGTTAGTCTCGTTCTTTTCTTTTCCTTTTCGTTTTTCCGGCGAGACCACCACCGCCGCACGCCGCCGCTGCGGTGGCTGTGGGTGGAGGGCGGTGGCAGTGGGTCGCACTCTTAGCGTAAACCCCGAATCGTTTGAGCCGCGAACCGTTTATAAAGTTATCTTTTTATGAAAATTTTAGTGTGCTGTCCAGTTTTCGTGCGACCATAACTTTTCCGTCGTAACTCCGTTTGAGCCGAAACTGGCGCCCACGGTTCAAGTTCAGGGTCGAGCAAGTTTTCCGTGTTTTAGCGAGAAACTGGTTCGGTCTCTAACTGGGCGAAATAGTGGTCGCAAGTTCGGTGATTCGTCATTTTATGTGTAAAATTCTGGAATCTGCCACTGTTTTGTGTAAACCATAACTTTCTGCTCGTAACTCGGTTTGGGGTGAAACCGGTGTCAAAAGTTCCCTTTTTGAGTCCAGAAACTTTTCTGTGTTTTGTGCAAAACCCAGTTCGGGACGTAGCATGGGTCTATTTGTCGTTTTATACTGAAAGGTGCTGAATTTCGCTGTTCCGGAAAGTGTTTTTGTAAAATCCGTAGTAAATTGTAGAAAAATCGTTAGGAGGCGTATAATATGTCCTTGGAACCCTAACTCAGAGTACTTTCTGGTCATGAAATAATATTGGGAATTTTCTGGGTTTAGAGGGGTCGAAACAGGTCCCGAACTGACCTGTTTGGCGAGATCGGAAAATAGTTTTAGTGACGGTTTAAGCGTGTGTCGTGTCATAGGGTCCGGGTATCGTATTGACACATTTTTAACATGCGTTTAGGTGCTGGGAAGTGACCGTAATTGTGAAGCTTGAATTGTGTTATTAAGCTGGGCGCACATTCGAGGTGAGTTCTCTCACTGTGTAGTTAGGGGTTGTATGCATGTCATAATAGTTTGTATGTACTACTGTCTTTGTGGTGTAAACTAGTTGTTTGTGGTGTGAATATTTGTTTGGTTTGAATGCTTAGTATAAGTGTGTTACATTACAATTCGGTGGGACCGAGGAAGTGGAAAGAAACGTTGTGGGAACTCGGTGTGACGAGTGTGATACATTACAAATCGGTGGGACCGAGGAAGTGGAAAGAAACGTTGTGGGAACTCGGTGTGACGAGTGTGATACATTACAATTCGGTGGGACCGAGGAAGTGGAAAGGAACGTTATGGGAACTCGGTGTGACGAGTGTGTTACATTACAATTCGGTGGGACCGAGGTGTTGGATACATAATTACTTGTAGATGTTTACTTGTTTTATGTAACTGTGATGTTGTTGCTTATGTGCGGATAGGGGTGATGTGTATATAATTCCTATCTGCGCATGTGTTGGAATTCACTAAGCTTCGTGCTTACCCTTTCCCAATAAACTGTGGTTTCAGGTCCGAGCGGCTCCAAGGCGTGACAAGTACACACTGGCGCGCGAGGAGAGCTGGTTGTTTTATGGTTTTATTAATTAAACGTTTATTCCGCTGGTTTTTATTATAAAGATATTAATTATGAGTTTGCAAACGAAACGTTGGGATTCATTTAATGAGTTGTTATAAATGAATTGTATATTTAAAAATTTAAATTTGCTTGTAATTTTTGGGACGTTACAAAAATATACCCCTAGTAATTTTTGGGACGTTACAAAAATATACCCCTTGTAATTTTTTGACATGCCCCCTATTCTTCCAACCCCGGATACCCATACACAAACCTACGAACTTGCACCTTATAACCCTAGTTCAAGGATACAAGTAGGTCAAATATTTGATTCGAAGGATGTTTTGGCCACACAAGTTGGAATTAAGTTCATACAAGAGGGTTTCAAAAGTTACACGCCGAGATCCGACAAAACCAGATACGAAGTTGTATGTGCGAGAGAAAATTGTAATTGGAGGATGTACGCGAGGTCCGTGGGCCCTAAAGGAGGGATGTTTTTATTAGAAAGTTGCACGACGAACCCACTTGTTCGAGGACGCAACTGAATCCCAACCACAAACAAGCCAACAAAAGGACTTTGGGTGCATTACTAAAAGGAAAATTTCTTGATACTGGCAGGGCATTGCGTCCAAAGGACATCGTGAACGATAGAAACCAGCAGTACGGGATCACAATTGGTTACTACCAAGGCTGGCGTGCGGGATGCATGACACTGTTAATGGTCAGAGACACGTTCAAGGAGTCGTATGAACGACTCCCAACGTATTTATATAATTTGCAGCTGCAGAATCCAGGTACGGTCACCCAGATAAGGACCGATTCAAATGGACGTTTTGAGTTGTGCTTCGTTGCCCTTGGACCCGCGGTACGTATATTAACACGTCATATGTTTACACATTATAAACTGTAACATTTACAAAGGTAAACCACCTACGTTTTTGCAGATCCGCACATTTCTGGCAAATCTGCGTCATGTCCTGGTAATAGACGCTGCCCGTTTAAAAGGGACTTACTTGGGTATGATGTTCCTGGAGGTTGCTATGGACGGGAATAACGCCATCGTTCCCATAGCTTTCGGAGTAGGCAAGTCCGAAACCGTGGAGGAGTGTACTTGGTTTCTGTCCATGATGAGACAAGCTATTGGAGACCCGGAAGGTTGGTGTTTATGTCCGACAGGGCTGCTTCCATAAGCGCCACAATCTCTGCCACGTACCCAAACGCCCCTCACGCCTTATGTTGTCGACATTTGGAGATGAACGCCAAATCCAAGGACAAACGTATTACCACCCACCACGCCGTCTACTGGAAGGCATGCAGAGCGTATATGGCTCGGGAGTTTGACCGGTACATGAATGTTCTACGAGTTAGTGCCAAGGATGCAGCCAAAGTTATGGACGATGTTGGACCGGAGAGGTGGTTCGTGGCCCATTTTCCTGCACAACGGTATGACATTCTGACCTCCTATAGTGCAGAGTCGGTGAATGCACTCTCCCATTTTGCGCGTAGATTACCGATTGTACAACTTATGGAGTACTTCCGGGCCTTTCAACAAGAGTGGTACCAACTTCGACGCCGAAAAGGAGGTGAGATGCGTAATAGACTCACACCAAAGGCGGAGGAGATAATTCTCCTCAGGGCGGGACAGGCGTCGGCATGGAGGGTAAGCGGAATTGGGTATGGGAGGTACCCGGTTCGTGATAACCTACTTGACGCGATTGTAGATATGGCCGACCATATTTGTTCAGGTTTTCAATGGTAAAAATCTGGGTTACCGTGCGACCATGCCATCGCTACTGCAAGATATATGGGTCGTAGAGATTGCAACGACTTGGCTGTAAATTTCTTCACGTCCGAAACTTACCGGGAAACATACCAGGAAGTAATAAATCCAACTGGACCCCCTGAAGCATGGGTGTCTCCACCCGACCCCCTTTCTCCATGCTATCCACCGTTAAACACTAAGAACATAGCCGGGAGATCGAGAAAGAACGATTGACGTACATCACATGGTGAAGGTCCGATACAGTGACAATGTACCGGTGCCAATGCGTAGGACATACTCGTGGAGAGTGTCCAACTCCCGCTCCTTCAACCGTGCCAAACAGTAGACGTTCGGTCAGCCAACGAAGTAGCACGCAGGGCCCGTCGGAGCTTGAACCACATGAAAGTATAAAATATGATAGCGTTGATCTGAACATTGATTTCCCTTGATTGTGACGATAAATCTTGTATGCTTAGTGCTCTTGTTTTATATATAACATGATTTAACAATGGATTGGTCTTATATTACAAATCAAGATTTTCATCACTTCACAAATGGTGAATATTTACACCATGCAGAGCTCAATAAAACCAAGTTACAAGGTTTCTATATTTCAAATACCCAAACCTACCTATCTTAACAACAAACTGCACAAAAACCTCACATTTACATACACATTTTCACTCTCTAATTTCTACTCTTTTTCCTTAACTTCTTTTTGTGTCTTCTTTCGAGCAATAATCGACTTGTATGCTTCATCCACATTCTCGTCGTCTGAATCAGACTCACAGCCATCCAATTGTAAATAAAACATGCCCATACAAGGGATTTTGTTTTCCATCTAGATTGAACTTGAGATCAAGCTCCACATAAATTCCAAGAAAAATATTCAAGAAAACCCTTTTAACAGTGAACTTAAAGATCTAGTCTTAAATATTTCCCGTGACTTTGACATGTTCTTATGGATTTAAAACATAAAATTGAAAATGAAACATACCCATATAAGGTATTTTGCTTCCCAATAAATTCAAGAAAATTTTATAGTTCAATAAATATATATATATATATATATATATATATATATATATATATATATATCATAAAGCATAGCAAATCTATTGATAAGAAAGAAATTATACCAGCATCACGAGTCTTTTGTTGGCTGTTGATCAAATGAGTTTCATCCGAACCCACTAATTCCTGACCTGCTTTCTCTAAATTCGAAACTCTACCACCCAAATCTAGAAAAAACTTCTTATAAACCCTAAATTCAGCCCCTCTTCTCTAGTACTCACCATTCACCTTTTTCATTTCATCGATCTAACTTTGTTTCTTCTTCAGTTCATCATCTTTACCATTCAAAACCTTGATCTGATCGGAATACTCCAGATTTTCCTTTTGTTTCTTCTGCAACTCCTCCTTCAACTTGAGATTTTGCGAAAAGAAAAAATCTTTCTCCTTCTCGAGTGATTTGGTCTTCGTTTCCAACTCAGCGTACTTCTACTTGGAATGTTCTTCGTGCTCGACCATCAGTTTTTCTACACGTTGGAACTCCGTCGCGAAGAAGGACGACCGGAGCTGAGAAAAGACTTCTTCACCGGGGAAAATGGCGTTGCTGTTCTCTGATCCTTCTCCGAACCCATTTTTCTATATTAAATACATTAATTAATTTCTATATTACTTTAAAGAAATACCTGAAACAACTAAGACAATACGTGTGAAAAAAATAGTAAAAACATGCAAAAACACCTTAAAAACCCTAAATACATAAAATGATAGCCTATAAACTAGATGGACCAAAACTGCAATTTTTTGGCTCCAAATCGCGGCCCCCATCGAGGGGAGGGGCCAAAAGTGAAAATTCGGACCACCGTGAGCCAAATCGCGGGCCCAGTCTGCGATCGCGGACCCCATCGCGGATTGGGTATTTCTGCAAAGTGGGGAGCCATTTTAGGTATTTCTGCAAGTCAAAGTCAAACTTTGGGTATTTTAATTAAATTCCCTCTAATGAATCCCCACACACACCAAAAAGAACGATGCTAATACTAAGAAGCTTTAATACATATTGGTGCTTCCAGTCACCTACATTTCATTCACTCAAGCATTTAGCAGCTAATGAAGGTACGATGTCTTAAGTGAAGACATGATACAGTCTCAATGCCACAAGAAAAAAGAAACATGAAAAACCAGAAGATATACCAGAAGATGTCGTGTGCAAGGCTGCAGTCTCTACGATCTGGTCATAAATAATGTATATGCTCAAGAAAAAGTCTTACTCTTATTGTTGTTGTTGCTGAAATACAAAATTAACAATAAGTTCCAAGTGAGGAAAAATCAATCAATACAAAAATTTGTTACCTAAATCTGCTGCAATACAAAAACTTGTTTCTTCCAGGTAAAGAAGAAACAATCGAGAGTGCTCTTGATAATCGAAATAAATGTTAATCGAACAACTATACCTAAATCTCTGTTAATCGAAATAAATGAAAAACAAAGCTCTTTTAATTGAAACCTAAATCAGAACAACTCTGTTACAAACCTATCATGCAACAAGAAAAAAAATCAAATAGAAGGACCACATATCAAAAGAGCAGGTTATGTGTTATGAACGACCACATATCAAAAGAGGAGAAACAACATATCAAAAGAATGAAAATTATTGAAACTTTTCAACAAATCTCGAAAACGAACGGTCAACAAAGCAAATTCTACAAATAAAGAATCTTAGAATAGGACGTCCAGATCTGAAAACATAATCAAATGTGCCCACCAAATCCCGGTTTCACTGTCAAACAAAAACCATTCAATAGGATTTTCGCCTTAAATCTATGATGATACAGTCAAGGTGAAAAAGGTTCTTTTACAATGTGTTCGAACAAAATAGTATATAACAGATTACCCTTCCCAACACTCAACAAAGAATGGGCCGATGGGGAGATTAACCTAGGGTTGTCTATCAGTTCAAAATTTAATCCGAATGAGCCCCAATAACTCCATCCCTCAAATTCCAACACAAATAATAAACCAACGAAGTTTAAAAAAAGCCCTAGATAAATTAAGAACAACAAACAAACTAAATGAAAGTAGAAACCTGAGAGGTGCGATTACGGAGAAGAGGAGCAGCGCCGATGCGTGAATGGCAGAAAAAGAGAGGTGCGATTGTTTTTACAGGGACTCCATTAAAGAAAAACCTACCACGTCAATAGTAAACCACAATCCCACTTTTCCTACTAATCCAAAAACTTAATTTCGACACACTTATTGTTGACGATTTTGAATAGAAAGCAAGAGATGGAAAGTCGAGTAGTATTGGGGAGCCACATTGGGAGCTTGAGTCGGCAGAGAGTGAATTATTTTTCTCTGGACCTGATGAAGCGGCAACGTCATCGAGAATAGGAAAAGGAGAACGGAGTAGTTGTACAATATGATTTTAAAAAATGATGCTTAAAAAGGTAGTACCATAAGCTTTATCAGTTGTTTTTAAGACTTTTAAGACTTTTATGCTTAAAGGTGTAGTACTTCATTCTTTATATGTTGTCTTTAAAACTTTTGTTGGATATGCTTTATAAGGTAGTATATATATATATATATATATATATATATAGAGAGAGAGAGAGAGAGAGAGAGAGAGAGAGAGAAAGAGAGAGAGAGAGAGAGAGTCGAGTTCAAATGAGAACAATACCTATTTAAAACAACACGAGAATGAATAAAATTATTAGTGATTTTTACATTAACGCACGAAAAAGGACTTTGGCCGCGGGTTCAGGCCCGCGTGGCTTTTTTGCGCCTTAATGTAAAATCACTAATGAAATTGTACGTTCTCGTGTTCTTTTAAATAGTTACTATTCTCGTTTGATCCTCCCTGTCTATATATAGTCTCATTCATTTGCTAACCACCTCATTGGTACTAACTATGCTAACCACATTTCAACCAATCATAATTCAGTTTACCTTGAGGTTGCTTAACATGCGTGACTTCTCAAATTGGGGCATTTTTGGAATTTGCTTTTCACGCCTGAATTAATAAGATTCCATCTATTTATTGTTTCCTTAAATTTCTCACTTTTAAATTTGGTAGTTATTTTATTTACAATATTTGTGTTTATCTTTTCATTATCAATAAAATTTTAATATTGATTTATCTTATCAATCTTGGCCTTATTCTATCTAAAATACAGACCTATAATTTTTTTTCCATAAAGAATATACATGCACAGATGCACATATACACACAAATGCACATATGCACAAATACACAAATGCTTAACCATCTCACTACGTTTAATGTCTGTTTTTAGATTTGTTCATCTTTTTACAAATTCAAGATTCTCTCCATGTATTGTTTTCATATTTTTCTCTTTTTTAATTTTGATAGTTATTTTATTTGAATTTGTTCATATATGCACAAATTACGTAAATGGTTTAATGTCTGTTTTTGAATATGTGTATGTATGCACAAATTAATTTTTGATATTATGTATTTTTTTTGTATTAACGAATTTCAAGTAATGCTTTAATGTATGGTTTTGAATTTGTTCATTTATGCATAAATTCAAGATTCCCTCCATGTATTGTTTCTATATTTTTCTCTTTTTAAAATTTGGTAGTTATTTTATTTGAATTTGTTCATGTATGCATAAATTAATTGTTTCGGGAACTAGTTACCGTGGATAACACTTGCCTTGTGAGAGTCTCAGATCCGTGCAACGAACAAGGAAATCAAAAGATTAAACAATCAAGTATACGATTTCAACTGGTCATCCATATATTAGCTTTCAGAGAGAATTTACAATAAGGAATAGAAAGCAAATGAACAACTAGCCTATTTTATAAGGCTAAGGAAACTATTTATATGACGGGCCCGTGGTTAACAAGCCCACGGCCCGTTCACTAATAAGCTCAAATTAAACAATTACAATTTAAACCCTTGAACTTTAAATCAACAATAAATGACCCTAACAATCTCCCCCTTTGATTTGAAGTTCGAGTTCGCGCTCCAGCTCTCGCCGGTTATAAACATATCTTTTGCGAAGCGCAAAGTGTACCTCGAACATTCTGATAGCACGGCGATAGTCTATGCGTTCTTCAACCACTTCTAAAGTGTTTCGTGCAGTTATCTCATTCGAGTTAGGAACATACGAAACCTTCTGATTTTCTGATTCATAGGAAATGATTTTGCGAAGAGCATTCTGTACTTTGAAGAGCGTGCCGTCGCAGAATCTGTCTACCTGACTGAAGCGCAGAAATTTCTTTTCATTCTGATTGTTGATGAAGACAATCCCAAATCCCGGTTGTAGAAGCAGAGCGTTTTCGGAATACATCTTCAACTCAGGAGCTTTCAGATTCGGCTTGATCAGATTTACCTTCTTAGCCCTGTTCTCGATTGCCATTTGAAAGTCCGTTAGATAAGACATCATAATTGTACGGACCAGGAATCGACGAACAGCTTCGAGCGCCTTTGTAACAGGTAGCGGTCGGATGGTTCTTGAACGAAGGTCTTTCAGAATAGCCAGGAAATCAAACGGTCGGAGGTGCTAGAAGTCGGCTTCAGAAAATATTCATTCGTTACTGTCTTCGCGTCTGACAGTGAACACTGGATACACGATTTTCATCATACGGCTTGACTGGATGTTGAGTACCTCGGTGATCCTATGCTTTGTTATGACTTGACTGACTGGAAGACACCGCTTCATTGCGCAGATGTACCGGCGTTAGTATTCGGGGTTGTAGTTGTAAATACCAAGGCAGAAGGTCGGCTCGATCGGGCGTAGCTTGTGAACAAACATCTTCTTGATGGATTCCTCCAGATGAGGAGTAAATATCGGGATCTTCTCCCAACAGATTTGTGGCTGTTGAGGAGGGGGAAGATCAGAGGCTGTCGGTTGCTGAGGAGTTGTCAGAATATTGGCAATTGTGGTCTCGGGTCTTGTTGAAGTTTCAGCGGGTTGAGCAGAGTGAACGGGAGAGGTACCATATAAATTGTGGAGCAGGAACTGATCATAATCAATGTTGTCATCGTCATCAGTAGGGAAAATCAAATTAACCTGGAGATTTGCGGCACTGGCGGCTTTTTCATACCATGCATCTTCGGTCTCCGGGTTGGCTTCGTAGTCTGTATCTATCATATCCAATAACAGTCTGTCCGATGAGTCAAAATCAACCAGTTCTTGTGTTGAACCCTCAGGCTTTTCAACCGTCGGGTCTTCATCATCTGATATTTCCATGTCGATTACCATCTCGGCTAATGGCAACTCGGCTTCAGGTTCGGCGTCGGTTGTTGTTGTTGCCGCAGTTGCTGGTTCCAGATGAACCACAATTGTCGATTCGGTGAGGATAGGGGCGGTCTCGGTAGGTCTTAGTCTTTTCTCCCCCTCACGGTGATCAGGATCATCCTGATCATCGTGCTTTCGCTTCAGACCGCCTGCTTGACTCTTGCAGGTATCTTCAAGTGAGCGGACTCTCTCGGACAACGTTGTGAGCGCTTGGTTGTAGTCCTTAAGAGTCGAGTCAATGGTATCCAGGCGAGTGGTAATAGATGATGAAGGAGCAGGGACCTGTGATTTCATAACGGTTATCAGGTCTACTTCGGTAGAGGCGTTTGTTTTAGATTCTTGGAGCAGTTGGGCTAGTAGCATTGTCTTTAGAGTGTCCACCGAATAGGTAGGTTGAATTGGGACCGGTGGAGGTGTAGGTGCGGTTTCCGTGTCGACGATATGTCCTTTGCCTTTGATTAAACGTTTGACGGTGTCGATCTCGGCGGCAACGTGCTGCTCCATCGCCTCGTGGACATCCTTAAGGGTGCTGTCCAGGGACCTTGGTGACACAAAGTCGTGTAAGATAACTCCGGGATCACTTAGATTACCCGTTGTGGCATCTGCCGCAGAGGCAGAGCCACCTACGTTCACAGTTGGCATAATGGTAGCAGTGGTAGGATTTCCGTCCGATCCTCGTGTTCTGCCAGACGGAGACACTACAGACGTTCCGATCGAGTCACGAAGAGTCTCGATTTGATGTTCCTCATGTTGTGTCCTAGCCGAAGAATGTATAATATCAAGTGGCTCTAGACTCAACTGTGCACTGAAAGAAGTCGAGACCGGGGGTTGCTGGTCTCTTATTTCAACACCAGTACTCTCCGAGTGATTGACCGGTGGAAGTTGTGCTTGATCCCCGTGTGAGACTGAAGCATTCGTCTTTTGAGAGACGGATGAGTGGATAAGGGGGTTGTGCAATTGCTCCGCTGGGTCCACGGAGGCTTCTTTAATACCCCGTCCCAACGTATGAGACGGGATAGCAGATGTGGCTACCCGAATATCACTCGGTTGGGTTCTCTCATGAGCCTCGTTATCTTTACGGCTTAATCTTTCCTGGTTCGACATCGAACGCAGTTCTCTCCTTCTCACTTGATCTAACTCATCACCTTCTACTCCCTCATTCCAAATATCTCTATTTCAGGCTGTTCGGTAGGAGGAGGTGAGTCAAGTGGGATTCCTTTGGTGAAGTCCGAGTTTGGTCCGATACGGTGAGGGATGCATTTCAGGCGAATGGTACGGTCCGTATCGGAATCCGTGGAGTCAGATTCCACGTTTTCAACGTGATGGGGTGGTGAAGGCGGTTCAGTTATGTATGGCGTAGTGTCACGGTGGAGCATCGATCGAGAGGACGATGTTCCGGCTTGGGTTGGCTGGAACTGGGACCCAATTCCACTGCACCACGCACGCTAGCTCCGCTTCCCCGAACAATCATCACACCCCGCCCAGCAGCACCTGCTTGCCGGTCCCTACCACCTCTTACTCTCGGACCCTCACGTCTCTCGGGTCTAGGTCCTTGGGCAGGTCCCTCCGGTTCTGGTTGGACCACGGGATTCCCTAACACTTCCCTATATGCTATCACTCCTGGTGCAGTGGGATCGGCGTAAGCCAGAAGGGCTTCAGGTATGGGCGTGGCTACGGCGTCGGATGGGTTGCGAATGACCATGTATTGTAAATGGTGAGGAGGACATACCGGATGAGTTAGGCGGCGCGAGATGGCAGGATTGGCGTCCATATGTTGACGAACAACGAGCGAAAGGAAACGCGGGTACGGAAGAAATTTCTTCTGTTTAGAGCCTCCGATTTGACGAATGGCGGTGACTATTTCCCGCCAAATGATCATGGCGAAGTCTACATGACGGTTGTAGCATACGGCATGGAATAGTCTGAGGAAATTGCCGGTACACTGGTCTATGCCCTTCCATCTCGAAGAAAGGCATCTGTTCAGAATCATGAACAAAGTGTACCATAAAGGAGCTAGGTATCTACGGTTGAACGCGGACGGTCGGTCGAGGGCGAAGTTGTAGCCAAGAGCGCGGACTTGAGCGCACAGTGTCATGTCATTGACCGTGGGGTCATATCCTTGATGACCGCCGGCGTTGGCCTCAGGAAGTGAAAGTAGGCGGCGAAAGGAGTCCGGTGTAAGCGTGAACTGCTGGTTATCGATCTGAGCAGTGATAGTTTGCGAATTACCGGCCGTGCGAACTTGTGCGGAGAACCAGACTTGAAGCACATACAGTAGTGGGACATCAGCAGTGGCGGTGAGGGCCTCACGAAGAGGGTGACGCATACGGATGTCCACAATCACTCGATGTTGTGGTTGTGGTTTGAATAGTGTCGGGTCCAGGTGGTGATTGTTGGCCTCCAATTCTGTACCATGGTCAGGGTCGACCAAGGCGTTGTCAGCTTCTTCATTTATAAGTTCCTCTTGAGGAAATTATTGCTCTTCCGGGTTCCGTGGTGGATTTTGTTCCTGATCCGCCATTGAGTATCTGTAAAAGCAACCCAGTTAGTAACTAAGACGGAAGAACAATTGTCGGTGCATACCTTTGCATTAATAGGCTCAATTTGAGACAAATTGAGGACTGGCAGTGACAAAATGGGTACAGGAATGAAGATAGCAGGGGTGTCCGGACATAATACTTGTAAAACCCATACTTTCCGGATAGCAAGAAGTATCCGGACAAAGGGTGTCCGGACAACAGAAGTTACCGGACGAAATGATGGTTTCCGGATAAACTATGCATGCCGGACAAAAAGGGTTTCCGAACACAATGACATCCCGGTAGTTGAACTTACCGAAAACCTGAAGGTTTCCGGACAACTAGGGTTTCCGGGTGTTTGATGAATCCGAATAAAATATCTTAGATATGCAAGTTTCCGGATAAAACATCAACAGGATGAATGTGTCCGGACATGATGAATGATTCCGGACGACGTTCAACATGATCAAACGTGCAATTCTCAGCCCCAAATCGGTGGTAACACATTTAATAAGAGTCGGGGTGAGCAGATAACCGCACCAGGTCAACAAAAATGACCTATAAGCTACGATTTGACACGAAGTCAAAAGAACCCATATGGGGTTCGCGGATGCTGTGAATCGACCAAAATGGCGGTCGATTTGTGGTGTGAAGTGACAAATACTTAACTACTCAGTATCGAGATTAAGATTCGAATAGAATACCTGAAGATGGAGCAAAATATGAGTGCTAATCGAGATAAATGAGTAAGACCGAGTGCGAGAGAAAAACGAGGGGTTTTAGGGTTTTGCAAGAATTGTCCGGGTAAAGTGATGAAAGAGGTGTCCGGATGTTTATATATGAGGTCCTGTCTCCGCGTTGTATCCGGGTTCCCATCCAACCCGGATGGTGATCCGGTCCGGAAACCTATCCGGAAAAATGAGGTTTCCGGATACCCGTCCGGATACTTCTGACATTTTAAAGAAAATTACCCCGTTCCTTGAGATTTTGCAAAATTTGAAACTGTAAAAGGACCTTCTCTCGCTCCCCCTCAAACTTAGCATGGGGAAAACCTTGCTCCCCCTCGGATAGTGCATAGGAGAGTTTAACAGATAAAAAAACTATTAGATGAGAACACACTGGAGTGCCCACACACACAAAAAAAAACTTTTAATATGTTAAGAAAAACTGTGTGTGACGCTCCCCCTCAACAGATGAGTAAACTTACCTGATACTTCTTTGTGCTCCCCCTGAACACATGAACACACCGTGAAAGCACAGATATTAACAGTTAAAAGTAGACGACAGTACGAAATAAAAGAAACACACGACGAAAGAAAGGAAACAAACGAAATCTACGAAATAAATACAGAGACTAGATCTAACTGTGTAACTGAGACAAGTAGAATACAAGTGCGAGGAAGTGTATGGTCAATCATCAGGAGTGTAAACACCGGATGTTGAGTAGACAGTTACTCGTAGATGTATGGAACTTGTAACGGGCACACAATCGGATTAAGTTGTCAGTTTTAGCATACCTAACTTGGACACAAGAGTGTTAAAACGTTTTTCGTCCAAGGCTTTTGTAAAGAGGTCTGCTAACTGATGTTCAGTATTTACGAAGTAGAGTTCGACTGTACCTCTTTCGACGTGATCCTTAATGAAGTGATACCGAACATCGATGTGCTTCATTTTGGTGTATTGGACCGGGTTGCTTGATATGGCGATGGCGCTCTTCGAGTCACAGTAAATTGGAACTTTGACATACGTGAAGCCATAGTCTTTGAGTTGCGTCCTCATCCAGATGACTTGGGAATAGCAGCTCGCGGTGGCCACGTACTCCGCTTCAGCAGTTGACGTTGAGACGCATTGCTGCTTCTTTGATGCCCAACTTACCAGGCTATCTCCCAAAAACTGGATGTGACCCGAGGTGCTCTTCCGGTCCAACATGCAGCCCGCGTGATCCGCATCGGAGTAAGCGGATAGTGCAAAACCTGTCTCTCTCGGGTACCACAAGCCAAGATCAGCAGTACCACGTAAATAACGAAAAATTCGTTTGACAGCAGTTAAATGAGACTCCTTAGGTTTTGATTGAAATTGGGCACACAGAAATGTGGAAAACATGATATCCGGTCTACTTGTGGTTAAGTACATTAAGAACCTATCATCCCACGATACAATTTAGGATTCACATCCGTTCCGTTAGAGTCGGCGTGAAGCTTTGTACCGGGTGCCATGGGAGTTTTCATTGGCGAGGACTGTTCCATCTGGAATTTCCTAAGAACATCCTAGATGTATTTGGCCTGGTTTATGAATATCCCGGTCGACAGTTGTTTAACTTGAAGACCAAGGAAGAAATTCATCTCGCAAAGCATACTCATTTTAAAAAATTCTCCCATTAGATTGGCAAAGTTCTTAGCATATGTGGGATTAGTAGAGCCGAATATGATATCATCTACGTACACTTGAACAAGAACTATGTGACCTTTCTCGTTTTTGATAAATAAAGTAGAATCGATTTTTCCTCGTGTAAATTTAGCCTTTATCAAAAACTCAGACATAGTGTTGTACCATGCTCGCGGAGCTTGCTTTAGTCCGTAAAGCGCCTTGTCTAAAATGTAGACGTGATCAGGCTTCGAATCGTCCACGAATCCGTCCGGTTGTGAGACGTACACTTCTTCCTTGATATCGCCATATAGGAATGCGGTCTTCACATCTATTTGGAAGACCATGAAGTTCTTGTGCGCGACGAATGCCAGGAACATGCGTATGGCCTCGATTCTTGCCACCGGAGCATAGGTCTCATCATAATCGATCTCTTCTTGTTGTCGGTATCCCTTGGCCACGAGACACGCCTTTTTGCGTACAACTATGCCGTCTTCGTCTTTCTTATTCTTGAAGATCCACTTGGTGCCGATTACCGTCTTGTGTTTTGGACGTGGAACCAGTCGCCATACCTTTAGAGCTTCAAATCGATTAAGCTCCTCTTGTATGGCTATGATCCAGTCCGGATCTTCAAGCGCTTCGCGTACGTTCGTCGGCTCGATGTTGCTTAAGAAGCCGAAGAATAGACAGAAGTTGGCGGATGCGCCTCTTGTTTGAACAGGAGTAGAGGGGTCACCGATGATTTGATGAAGCGGATGAGCTTTCGTCCATTTGGTGGTGTGCGGAAGCGGTTGTTGAGTAGAGTGAGACGCGTCCGAGTCAACATAATCACCAGGATGTAGGTCTTGAACTGCTTCAAGTGTAGCAGGTTGGTTTCTTGGAGGAGGTGGGGGAGGATTCGCCGAGGGTTGAACAACTTCTGGTTCCGAGGAGTTCAGAGGTTGATCGTCGGTTGTAGCAGATGACGAATCGTTAGGAGCGATCTCCGTGTTAGTGATTGGTTCCTCCAGGGGGACAGTAGTATCAGTTGAAGTCGATGATGACGGTTGAGCTGTCTCTACAGTGATGGATGGTGTGCTTGTAGATGGCGGCAGACCGGATAGGTTCGACGAGTCCTCAATTCAAGCCGAGGTTGTGCTGAGACAGTAGGGGAAAAATTAAAGACGTCATCATAAAAGAACTTAAACAATAAATCTAAATCAGAAGAGTCAGCATTCGATGAAGATGAATGATTTGGATTTACTGTCTCTTGTGCAGATCCCGAACTTGGAGGTCCAGAAGCTAGCACGCCAGTTAAACCGGGTTCTGAACTGTTTTGTTCAGAAGCCAAATCTGCGGCTTCGTCGAATGTCACGTTTACACTTTCGACAATGGTTTTCTTCCGTGTGATGTAAACGCGATACGCTTGAGCCTGCATGGAGTATCCGATGAAAACTCCTTCGTCCTCCTTGGGGCTGAATTTGCCGAGACCATCCTTGTCGTTTAAGACGTAGCATGTGCATCCGAATGCATGGAAGTACTTGATATTCGGAACGCGGTTGTTGATGATCTCGTACGGTGTCTTGTTGAACCGCTTGTTGAGGATGGAGCGGTTTTGCGTGTAACAGGTCGTTGACACCGCTTCGGCCCATAGAAAGTACGGCAGATTGGACTGGGAAAGCATGGTGCGAGCCGCTTCGACTAGGGTACGGTTGCGACGTTCCACCACTCCATTTTGCTGAGGAGTGCGTGCGGCAGAGAATGTGTGTGAAATACCGACTGAAGTCTGATAGTCGTCCACCGTTTGATTCTTGAACTCCGTCCCGTTGTCAGTCCTTATGGTCTGAACTTGTTGTTGCTTGTTCAGTTGGATGGTCTTCAGATGGTTGATGATCAGTTCTGGAGTTTCGTCTTTCGAGCGAAGGAACTTGACCCATGTATAGCGCGAGAAGTCATCCACCATTACCAGAACATATTTGCGCTTGTTGATACTCTGAACACGCATCGGTCCACACAAATCCATATGGATAAGTTCGAGGGACCTGGACGTGCTCGGAGTGACCTTCGGTTGATACGACACTCGCTTCATCTTTCCCTTTTCACATG
The DNA here is from genome assembly GCA_033807775.1 of Saussurea involucrata. Taxonomy (NCBI): domain Eukaryota; kingdom Viridiplantae; phylum Streptophyta; class Magnoliopsida; order Asterales; family Asteraceae; genus Saussurea; species Saussurea involucrata. Next base: position 234,609,785 of record CM066321.1, on the reverse strand, counting down.
CCCTGCAGAGACGATCCTTCACGAATTGAAGACCGGGCATGCCTTTCACGTGTCCGCCCAGCACCAGTTTGTTGATACTTTTGAAGTTGAGGTGCTAAAGACGTCGATGCCAAAGCCATGCTTGTTGGGAATTGGTCTTTGACATGAGGCAGACATGATTATCGGTCTTGAGGGCTGCGAGGTCGATTGTGTAGAGGTTGGTCTTTCGTTTTCCAACCAGTAGCTCCTCTCCGTCATCGTTGAGGATTCTACACCATTTAGCTTTGAATCGTACCTCGAGATCTTTGTCGCAGAACTGCCCGATGCTGAACAGATTGTGTCCCAATCCCGCGACGTGTGATACCTTCTTTATTGTGATCTTATCTTGGACAAAATCGTCGTAGCCCACGATCGGTGCTTTGTGTTCGTTCCCAAATCTCACGTCTCCACCATATTCTTCCTTGTAGATCGTGAGAAGCTCCCTCCTTCCGGTCATGTGCTTGGAGCATCCAGAATCTAAGTACCACACATGACCGTGCTGCAAAATCGAGTTAACGTATTTTAGGTACCCAAATTTGTTTGGGTCCTGGAGGGTTAGGTTTGGCACCTCTCGGAGGAACTTGCTTTGACACAGCTTTCCCCTTAGGTGTATATTGTACACCGTTTGCGGAAACTGGTTTTGGCACAGGTTGCCTCCTTGGTGTAGGTTTTACACCTTATGGAGGAACAAGATTTTTAGCAGGTTGCCTCTTTGGTGCCGGTTTAACCTCAGTAGGAGCAGCCCATCTAGGAGTGGGTTTGGTCTCCCGCTGTGGTTTAACCTCTGATTGGGAACCCCGTTGATTATAGTATTTCTGTTTATTATTACGGGGTTTATTTTTGGGTTTATGATTATACATGTGATATGACCCAAACCAATCATTTAAGTTAATTTCATCAAAATCATTCCAACCACATCTAGAACAACATAAACAATCACGCGGCAATTGAATCAATTGATGAACTGAATTAAGTTTAATCGGAAAAGAAACTTCAAAACGATTCCAATTATTCCAAACACAATTGTCTTTGTTTATTCTAGAATTAAAAGCAGTAGGAAAAGACTTTGATGCTGCATCCTTGACAGGTTCCTTGTTTAGCCACTTTGGTTTTTCTTGTTTTACTTGACCATTTTTATCTGAAACAACAGGGACAGAGCGGTCAGTGACTTTTAAAGGAACGGTATCTGTGGTAGGCAATTGCTCGGTCTTTTGCCTCGGTTTTGATTGGTTTTTAGAAACAGGTTTAGATGTTGGTTTTGATTTTGAAATCGTGATCACAGCTAGGGACTTTGTTTTAGAATAGCTACCCTGTAGAAAATTGACCGGATGGTTGACTACTGGAGACAAAAAATCAGTATGACTCGGGAGAGGTTTGTCGAAAGGGAACGACTCAAACTCTCCATCAGAATTGCCTTCAGAGTTCATATATTCTGAAAAATCGACTTCCGGAATTACAGGACTTGGATCGGTCAAGGAAGGCGAGGAACACGCTGTGCTTTCGGTTGTGTGCTTTGAGGAATTCGGTGCGGAAGCGTTTGAAAAATTAGAGTTTAAATTCCTTTTAACACACTCATCTTGATAAACTTTACTTTCTTGCGAAGAGATATTTCCGATGAAGGCTTTACACGAGGATGTGTCAGATGAATTCGAGGAAAGTTCAGGTGAAATCTTCGTTATATTTTGAAGTAGGTCAAGCTGCACTTGGAGTTGACCATTTCTCATGTGCTCTTTTATCGTTTCTCTTGTCATTTCAGACAATTTAGATGAGAGCTTATTGATTTCACACTGAAGAGTTTCCTTTTCTTCATTTGTCACACCTTCGGTTTTCTCAGATTTGAGTGTCTCAAGTTCCTGAATTAGCGCTTTCTTCTCGTTTTGAAAAACAGACCTTTCTTTCTCAAGCGACTCCTCCAACTCGACAATCTTTACTTCCAAGATGAGAGGGGGAACATAGAGTTTAAACTCGTCCGTCTCAGTCTTGGTTGCGAGTGCTTGGTCCTCATCCTTTTTGGAGGAATCCTTGGGCGTAGCAACCTTGTAGGGGTCGAAGTAGTTATTTGAGAGATACTTTTTGTTCTTTTGATAGGAATAATTCAAAGGTTCATAACAAAATGAAAGTTGTATTCCTCGTTTGTGTGCGCGTTTATATTCCTCGGTTTCCTCTTCCTTTTCAGGTTCTAGAGGACCAGTCCATTGAATAGCATATTCCGGATACTTTTTATCTAACCCAAAACAACTAAAATCATACAAAGTAGAAGTTTGGTATCTTCCCTTTTTCAAATAGTGTGGGTTATCGTATCCGATTCCCCACTCTTTGTTAAAGTACGTGAACTCTTTGGGTTTATTCAGAAAGATGGTTTGATCAGTTTGACCCCTTTTGTGGAGTTTGGTTTCAAGATCAAGAATTTTAGAAACAAACTCCTTGTGCTGAATTTGAAGAGAGAAACATTGATAAACAATATCCTCTTTCTCATTCAAACACTGAGCAAACTAAGACTGAAGATCAGATAATTTGGCCCTTAAGTCTTTAGGTGCTATGGAAAGAATTTTGCATTTCTCCTTTAACATAGCATTTTCAGACTTTTGTTTTTCAGTTATTTTCATTTGAACATCTAGCTTTTCGGTTAGTGATCTAATCTCAAGCTTTTGTTCTTTAGTGGTGGCCTTAAAGGAATCTGCCTGTTCGGTAAGAGATTGCATTTTATTCAAGAAATCTTGTTCGAAAGATTCACATACCTGACTTGTCTTCTCTTCATCGGCTGGAGAATGATATCCCATGAAAGCATTAGCACCATCTATATCGCTTTCATCATCAGAACGACCCAACCAGTAGTCGTTTTCCACAAGTAGAGCTTCTCCAGCTTCCTTCTGCTCGCCCAATGCGAGTTTTGCCTTGTAGTAGTGAGAATTCTTTACCACAGGCGCCGTACAATCTTTAGCAAAATGACCAAGCTTTCCGCAGTTGTAACAGGTCACTGGTTCATCTTTCTTCTTACCTTCTACTTTCTCCGTCTTCTCCTTCTTCTCTGACTTATCCTGTTCACCATCTTTCTTCTTTCCCTCATATTTGTCCTGATGATCATGGCGCTTGTTGGAGGAGGTGGAGTAGCGCTGATTATTGGACGAAGGCTTCTTATAGAATTTCTGTTGTTGGAAAGATTTAGTGAGCAAAGCTATCGCTTTCTTGAAGTCAGATACTTCATCATTGGAATCACTGTCTTCCTTGTCTTCAGATTCAAAAGAGTTGTGCTTTTGAGCACGTGTGGAATGACGGCCCGAAGATTTCCCTTTCTTGGAGGACATGAGTGCAATAGGATCAGCAACCGACTTTGATTCAGTCTTCTTCTCGCTCAGAAGTTCATTCACTTCGTCTTCGTCTTGAAGAAGAGTCTCATATAGTTCATTGATGCCTATGTTCTCTATCAAGTTGTTGTGCTTGACATGAGAAGCAAACACCTTCCATTCTGGCAGCAGATTGTTGAGAAATTTGAGCGCGTTCTCCGTGTTTGAGTGAGTGATCTTATTCTTGTTCAGTTCATTAAGAAGTAAGAAAAAACACTCATAGGCCTGGGTGAGAGACTCGCCGGTGCGCTGCTTGAAACCATCGAACTTGGTTATTGCGTTGTTTATCTTCAGTTGATTTCCGACATCGCTCCCACACATCATTCTGGCCACTTGATCCCACATGCCCTTTGCAGTGTCTTTGTAACTATCGATGGCAGTGTAGATCGTGTTGGGGAGGGCTTGAACTAGATATCTCTTTGCATGCTTTTCACCTTCAATCATGCCTCTTTCATCTTCGGTCAGGTCGGCATCAGTCTTGTCCGCAGTTCGAGCCTCAGCATTTTCAGTTGCTGCTATGGTCTTCGTCGGACAAGCAATTGGAGCATTTTCAAGAGCTCTCTTGATATACGTATAGTTGTCCTTGGACTCTATGAAGATCATGAACCTGTCGCGCCACTGGCTGTACTCACCTTGATAGAGGCAAGGTGGTTTGGAATCGGTACCGATTGCGAGAGCATCACGCGAAGACATCTTTGGTTGCAACGGAGTGATCGTCAGATGTGTTGATTGATTCAAAGTGTAAACCTAACGCAAGGCACTAAGAGTGATATCCTAACGCAGGTTCTACGACAGATATGAACTAGAAACTGGTAAGATTTCAACAAGCTGAACTCACTGGATAGGAATCCGTATGAGGTATCTGATCTGGAAGTGTCCGGATCATAATTAAGTGAAAACAGTTCAAAGATGACAGAAGTTTCCGGATATCACAAAGAGTCCGGATGGCCTAAGATTTCCGGATAACACAAGGGTTACCGGAAGACAGTAGTTACCGGATAAGGAAAATAAACTAAGAGTTACCGGGTAAATGATATGTCCGGATAAGATACTTACCGGATGTTAAGGGTTTTCGGACGAAAGTACTTACCGGGTGATGGAATGTCCGGGATGATTGGTTACCGGGAACTTTGGGTTTCCGGAACTAATTTACCCGGAAAGAATAAGGTTTCAGTGACTTACCCAGAATGTTTGACTTACCCAGAAAGGTTGGATGTACCCGGATGGAATAACATAAACGTCCGGACAGTGAGGACTTGTCCGGAAACCGCGACAGTTCTATCCGGAAACAGCGGCTGACTTTTTCAACTCGATTGAAACTTGATTAGGGTTGCTCAACGATGTTCCTGAAAGATTAGAAACACTACCAACCACAAAAATAACACTAACCCAATCGATTTTGAAGCAAAAAGAACACGTTTTGATGGTAAAAATTTGATTTTTAGTGAAGAACACAACCAAAAACTTTGAACTTAATTTGCTTAATTAACCACTAAAACGATCGAATTAGGTTCTGAAAATTTGCAGAATCACTCAAAACAATGATGCTAACAACACCCAATAAACGAAATCGATCAATTTTGCTCGAATCAAAATATGACTGTGTAATCAAGAACACAGACGTGAAAAAGTCAAACTTACCAGAAATCAATAAAAAGGTTTTGAATCAATTCTGTCAGTCTGCTCTGATACCAATTGAGAGTCTCAGATCCGTGCAACGAACAAAGAAATCAAAAGATTAAACAATCAAGTATACGATTTCAACTGGTCATCCATATATTAGCCTTCAGAGAGAATTTACAATAAGGAATAGAAAGCAAATGAACAACTAGCCTATTTTCTAAGGCTAAGGAAACTATTTATATAACGGGCCCGTGGTTAACAAGCCCACGGCCCGTTCACTAATAAGCTCAAATTAAACAATTACAATTTAAACCCTTGAACTTTAAATCAACAATAAATGACCCTAACACCTTGTTTATGATTCGTGTGTTTTGACAAAATTACCCCTATGCATATATGCACAAAGTTCAAAGTGTGTGTGACTTACCAAATCAATTATGAAAGTAAATTATTAATCATAGTCATTGATCTGATGCATCTACGGTTGTGGTTGGTTAACACAGTTAGTACCAATGAGGTGGGACCCTATATATATGTATGTATATATGTATGTATGTATATATATACTTGAGATCATGTGAGACCAGACTATTTTCGTGAGACCCGTGAGACCACAAAAATAACGCTAAACCTTCACAGCAAAAGACTGTGAAGGTATTGTGTAGCTAAACCTTCACAGTGTTTTTGTTGTGAAGGTCGCTGTTTTCTGTACCTTCACAATGAATCGTTGTGAAGTTTCAGTGTTATTTTTTGGTCTCACGGTCTCCAAAAAACAGATTGGTCTCACGTGAACCTAACCCTATATTCAAATGAAAACTCATTTTCAATTGTGCACACGAGGACGGATCTTGGCCCTTCCATCTCTATTGATCCAATGACTCATATTAAATAGAGTTTTTAATTGAAATTATTAATTAAGGTGATTAAGGGTAAGAGCATCTCCAATGGTTGCTTGAAGAAGACTTGAACAAGGCTTGAACAAGACTTGACCATTGGAGACAAAGACTTGAAAATGACTTTACTCATCAAACACTTGATGTTCCTCAAGTCTTTGAAAAAATGAACGTGAGAGGCAAAATATACATAAAATATATTATGGTGAGACCAACACATTTTATATATATTTTTATTTTTTTCAAGTCTTTCACAATAACTTCACCATTCTGGATGCCGTAAAAAAGGAAGATAATTTCAATCTCACGCCTACCATATTTGACTTTTTATTTTCTTTTTTAATTAAAAAATTTTGCCCCCTTAAATTTGAAAAATAAATTATCTTAAAAATTACTAATATTTTAATCAAACAAATTATATCAAAAAAACGAGAACTTCGTGCTCTTCAATATGATATCAATCTCGATATAGTTTTTTTTGTTTTAACTGTGTTTTACATTAAGTGTTATATATGTTCTATATTCATAATGAATATTAATGTAAGTTCTAATGTGTTCCACACCTCGACATCATGAGTCCGTAACTCGACATCATATTTTTCAACACTTTCTTCAACGTCGTAAGACATTATTCATCACCGTAACCCATCACCCATTGAGTTTCGGTTGTGAACCAGGGAACAAAAGAGGGCGCGTCACGTGTCTACACTTTCACAGGTCATTCATGTATTATTCATCATAAATATATCATTCAGGATGAATAGTACAACATTAAAGGTGAGTAATACACGATTCATGAATTCGTGTTTTATTCATCCCGAATGTTATATTATTCATCATGAATAGTGAATAAACGTTCACCTTTGTTATTCATACTGAATGTGGACACCCGGGGATGTGCATACATATTCATAATAAATAAAACCAAATTTTGGCTATGAATCATGAAACAAAAAGAGCGCGCGATGTGCCCACACCTTCACTGTCATTCATTTATTGTTCATCATGAATAATACAACATTCATGGTGAATAATACACGATTCATGATGAATAATAGATGAATTCGTGTATTAATCATCCTGAATGTTGTATTATTCACTATGAATACTTTATTATTCACTATGAATACTTTATTATTCACTACGAATACTTTATTATTCACTATGAATATTGTATTATTCTTCATGAATAGTGAATGTGTAACACCTCGAATTTCAGTTATATTATATTTTAATATGAGTGGGGTTGAAATGTAATTTAGTCTAAGATTTGGACTATTTGTAAATGTAAAACTCAAGGGTTGAATTTTGTAATTAACCAAAGTTTAAGTTAATTGTGAAACTTGAAACTTGGAGGTTGATTCTGTCATTTAATGAAAGTTGATTTTATACTTAAGGAATGAGTCGGCAAGTGATTTGAGAAAAGATCTCAAATCAATTATTGGAGTCGGTTTAGAGGCAGAAAGAATTTGTGAAGAGTTCACCAGGTAAGAATTGATGATCCTTACCAATCTGATTTGATTAAGATTATAGTATGAATAAGGTTTGAATTTATCAGGTTTTGGAATCAGTGAGGAGCAAGTTTGATTTTGGAGCACTGGGTAAATTGAAATTGCAGTTTCTGTTCGATTGCTAACCTAAGGTGAGTTCATCCTTTAAAATTTTGTCTTAATAAGAATTGATAAGTTGAACTGAATGAGTTTTATGAAGGTATCGATATTGGTATGAATGAATACTGTTGGTCCCAAAGGGGTTATACAAGTTTGTAGAAGGGGGGGGGGGTTGAATACAAATACACGATTTTTACTTTTCTAAATTGTTTATTGATATGTATCAAACAATTTACAACTTGTTGCGGAACAAGATTAAGGAATAAACCTAATCTAAACAAGCTATGAGAATCACTAAGATTTCTTGCACTAGAAATAAGATAGAGAGAAATTAAGAATACTAAGGATAATATTCTAACACACAGATTCAGCAAAGATAAAGAACGGCCGAAGTTGTTCAAGAGATGAACTAGGGTTTCCTTTATATACTGCATGTATTTAATGCATGTCAGTAAAACTTTACACGTGGCAGCCTCTGGTTGGTTGCATGGTTTGACTTCAGTAGACAACCTAGTGGTCGCATGATGAACAATGTAGAATCAGAGTTGGTTGTACGATTCTGGACAAAAGGGATGTTCGTTCTGACATTATCGTACGGAGACGTGCAAGGGGTAAGACAAAAGTTGCTTGTAGAGGAGGCTTCATGATCAGCGTTCGCTGAATGATTCTTTATCAGCGAATGATAAAGTTCAGCGTTCGTTGAAGTCTTCTACTTGAAACTTCACGTTGAGTGGACAGGTCTTGGCTTCGCTGATATCCGCATCAGTTCATTAGTAGACTTGTCGCTGGTTCTTTGGCTTGATCTTCGACTTCAGCGTAGAACATGGTTGACGTGAAACTTGTCTTCAGGGATCATAAGTAAACAACTTAAACTATCAGCGATCATCAGTGAGGCTGAACATGCTCAGGGCTCACTGATGAACAGTGTTTGCTGAATATGTAAATTTAAAGCGTCTGTTTTCATCAGCGATACTTAACAGACTTAGTATATTTTCTTTGATGAAAAAACATTAATACATATTGTCTACTTACAATTTTCACTAAGTGTTTCTCAGAGTCATTATCAAATCACTGAGGGTTTGGATCAACAATCTCCCCCTATTTGATTATGACATATCAATAAAAGAAAATTGCTAAGTAAGAAAACATAAGGATAAAAAGGACTCATAAAATATTTGTCCCATTTACTGTTTTCGGGGATCTTTTTAAGTACTGATGGAGTAAAGTACATTCGCTGAAATTTTTCATTAAACTTCGTATCAGTTACAAAGGGAAGTGGAAAAATTACAAGTACAACAAATAATAATTACAAGTAAAAAAGTTACAAGCTGATAAAGATAGAAGAATTACAGGGAATCCTATCAGCTAATCAGGTTCATCCTTAATGAGAAGTTCATCAAGGGTATTTGTGGTAGGGATCATCCAATCAGGGACCTTTTCTCCAAGATCCCTTCTTCACTTTTCTTCTTTAAAGATCAGGGGGCTTCATGAAGTGTCCGAGAAGATCATCTATGAAACCGCACCAATAGACAAGATCTCTGAGCTGTTCGATAGGGGCAATGCATAGCTCAGAGACGCGTTGAAAGCATTCTTGTTGATCCAAACCCTCAGTGATTTGATAATGACACTTTGAGAAACACTTAGTGAAAATTTTAAGTAGACAATATGTATTAGAGTTTCACTATCGCTGATAAGTACTAAGATTGTTACAGTACCGCTGATAGGAACTCTCGTTATTTGATTCATACATTCAGCGATACTGTTCATGAGTGAGCCCTGAGTATGTTCAAGCCTCACTGATGATCGCTGATAAAATATGTTGTTTACTTATGATCCCTGAAGACAAGTTTCACGTCAACTATGTTCTACGCTGAAGTCGAAGATCAAGCCAAAGAACCAGTGACAAGTCTACTAATGAACTAATGCGGATATCAGCGAAGCCAAGACCTGTCCACTCAACGTGAAGTTTCAAGTAGAAGACTTCAGTGAACGCTGAACTTTATCACTCACTGATAAAGAACTATTCAGCGAACGCTGATCATGAAGTCTCCCTCTACAAGTTACGTTTGTCTTATCCCCTTGCATGTCTCCGTACGATATGTTAGAACAGACATCCCTTTTGTCCAGAAACGTACAATCAACTCTAATTATACACTGCGGCTACTAGGTTGTCTACCAAGGTCAAACCATGCAACCAATCAGCTGCTGCCACGTGTAAAGTTGTACTGTTGTGCATTAAATGCATGCAGTATATAAAGGAAACTCTACTTCAGAAATGAAGTGCTCGGCCATTTCCTTATCTTACTATTCTGTGTGTTAGAATATTTCTCTTTAATATTCTTATTTTCTCTCTATCTTAATTCTAGTGCAAGAAATCTTAGTGATTCTCTTAACTTGTTTAGATTAGACTTATTCCTTAATCTTGTTCCACAACAAGTTGTAAATTGTTTGATACATATCAATAAACCATTTAGAAAAGTAAAAATCGTGTGTTTGTATTCAACCCCCCTTCTACAAACTTGTATAACCCTTTCGGGACCAATAAGTGGTATTAGAGCAGATTGTTTAATCCTATAAACAAGATCTTGCTTATACTAATTCCTTTTCTCTTCCTTGCTATTTTCTATAATGGCTAACACCACAAACACAAACTACATTGACAATGGTTCTCTTGCAAAACCCCCTAGATTTTCCAGAGATAACTTTAATCTGTGGAAAAATAGGATGATGCTCTTCTTGGAAGGTGTAGACCCTACTATGCCTTATTACATCGAAAATGGTCCATATATCCCTGTTAGGATTGATCCTGAAGTTCCAGGTAATGCTACTAGAGCTGCCATTCCTGAAAGAATCATTCCAGGGAACCTCATACTTGGACTGATGAAGACAAGAAGAAGGTGGCCATCGACACTAAGGCCAGATCCATTCTTTCCATGGCTCTTCCTGACGAAGTCTACCATTCCGTCATAAACCTGAAAACCTCCAAAGCCATGTGGGACATGATAGACGGGTTTACACCCCCTAAATCTAACTGCAAGTGTACGGGTCGAAGTCAAGTAATAGTACTTAGAGAAGTACGAGTATCGAATCACGGGGAACTAGGAACTAAATATCACAATTACTATAATTGCTATTAACTGAACTATCGAAAATTGAGAGGTTGGTATTAAACTACTAATTGCAGAAAATAAATCAAACACAAGACAGACAATGAACAGCTTTGGAATTCAGAAAGAGAAAACAGTTGAGGGTTGGAAATCCTTAGGTTTTCTCATATGAACATCAGACTTAAAACAAATAACAATTATTTCTGTTAATGAATACCCAATCTTGATCTCACCATTGTTCTCTCTCGAGTTACAACGGTTATATTTGTAAAGCACGGTTCTTTCTCAAGCTACCATGAGTTTGATCTTGAAAACACAAGTTAAATCTCTCGATCTCAACCTATGTAGTTCAAAACACATTAAGCACAAGATTATAATGAGACTAAGGTTTACTCGGTATACCTCTATCCTTTCTTACCTTAGGTGTGTGATTTCTAGTTCTATAAGATAATTAACTCTCTCGAACTTACTTAGCAACAACAAATCAATCGTAAATTGGCCAGATTCACAATAGCATTAAGAGCAAAATCACATGCATTCATTAAATTGGAAAAAACTGATAAACGTCACTCGTCATCCATCTATATGTTCACTCCTAATTCAATCCAACCCCCAACATCTAAAGATTAGTTCATGATGTTGGGGGATTCAAACACAAGGGAAAGGGAAACGAAAACGTATGTAAACATAATAACTGTGATCGTGGTGAATGTGAAAGATGTAGTGATGAACTCCCTTCTCCCGTGATTGAATCTACTTGCGTCGTGAACGTGTCCTCGATTGATCCTCCCTCGTCACTCCAAAAGGTGTCACTCGGCTATGAAAATCGCCCCTGGAACTGCTCTGGCCGTCGTGTGAAAGTTGCGTATTGAATGAATGACCTAAATCCCGAAATTAACAGCTTAAAATCGGCAAACAGTGGGTTACGCGACCTACCACGCGACTTGCAAGTCACGTGGCAAGTCGCGCGTATGCTTTTTGCTGCGTGGGTCGATTTCTGGTTCGCGGATCGGGTCCTGGGCTTGACTTTTGGGCTTCCGTTAGGCTTCGTTTAGACTCGTTTTGGGCTCTTTTTAGCTTCTTTTCTCGAGGATTACCGCCTTTTAGATAACCTGTATAAATCACTAGATAAACCATAAAATACACGCCTTTTTACTTGAATACAAGCCAATCTCATTGGTTTGAGAACTGAAAATAACGCCAAAAAGTGGCGTTATCAGGACACAATCTGTGTTCAATATGAAGGTACGTCTGAAGTCCAGGACTCAAGAAAGATCAACCTGGTAAGACAGTACGAAAACTTCATTTGTGGTAAGGATGAATCTCTCTCTGAAGTTCATCAGCGGTTTAACTGTTTAATTATTGACCTAAAAACCGTTGGTAAGGAATATTCTAACTTTAAGATCCTGACAAAGTTTCTAGATTGTCTATCTGAAAGCTGGGACAGTTATTAAATGTGTCTCAAGCTATCAAAGGATCTAAAATCAATGACTCTCTCTACCTTATTTGGCACTATGCTCAATCATGAGCAGTCGTTAAGAGTATGGGATTTTTACTTAAAGGTGTGAGTATTTTGTAACCGGGCTTTTCTAGCGAGAATGCCAACTTCAAGTACAAGGATCACTTTTGGGATCAGGTATTTAATATAAAATCTAGGGAAAATCTAACCTACATTCCTTCTTTTAAACCTTAAGTAAATCGTTAAAATAGCGTTTCACCAAACAAACCAAAATATTGCTTCTTCTGTAATTGAAACTTGTAAAAGGAAGCTCATGAAAACCGTATTGTCTTGATTGCCCAGTCCCTGTGGATACGATTATGGTATTTTACCAACTATTACTTGTTGTGACGATCATAGTGGCCAGTGTACACTTGCGCTTCCCACTGTGGACAGTTTGCAACCCACTGCGATTAATTCACATATTTCAAACGTACCAAGTTTTTGGCGCCGTTGCCGGGGACTGGCGTGATTTTAAATCTCAAGACGTTAGATTTTGTTCGAGCCCGAGTAACTCGTTTTTCTAAGCTGTTCGTATTGCATGCCAAGGCAACAACACGGACCTTTGGTGCCAATCGATCTTGAAATAGAGAAAACTTTTCGAAGAAGACGTAGAAACAGAAACACAATTCGACAACCCCCTGTGAACCCTACTGTAAACATGGCAGGTGTGGGAGGTGAAAGACCCATTAACCCACAAGTAGTGGAGACCACAGAGACGATTGCCGATAGCGAAGATCGAAAAATACGGGACTATGCTACTTCCCGAGTTAGTGACATAAGCTCCGGGATTTTAAGGCCCAATATTATTGCACAACATTTTGAACTCTAACCAGTAATGTTTCAAATTATCCAAGCCATGGGTCAGTTTGGAGGATTACAATCTGAGGATCCACACTCGCACTTAATATCTTTTTTGGAAATGACTGATTCATTACAATTGCAAGGTGTGAGTGATGAAGCTTTAAGGCTGAAACTTTTCCCTTTTACATTAAGGGATAAGGCGAAGGCTTGGCTAAACTCGCATGAACCTAATTCGATAACCACTTGGCAAGAACTTGCTGACAAATTTCTACAAAAATACTTTCCTCCCACAAGGAATGTAAGGTTTCGAAATGATATTATTTTGTTTAAGCAAGAAGAAGATGTGGTTGTTTCGGATGCATGGGAACGTTTTGAAGATTTACTTCGAAAGTGCCCACATCACGGAATTCCACATTGTATCCAATTGGAGACCTTTTACAATGGTCTTTCCAATGCAGCCAAAATCATCTTAGATGCAACAACAGGTGGAACATTCACAAGTAAAACCTACAATGAAGGGTATCAAATCTTAGAAAAAGTGTCCAACAACAACACCGAGTGGCCAAATCTTAGATCACCCATGCCAAAGACCAATACCATTGACTTAGATGCACTCAAAACCATGAATGCACAATTGGTGGCCTTAACTAATATAGTTTTGAATCAAAATAGAGGACAAGTTAACTCCGCAGTGGCCACTTCACATCTCACTGAGAACTGTTCCCTCTGTGGAGACGAACATGTTTTTGACTATTGTCCTGCAAATCCTGAGGCCGTAAATGTTATAGGAACCAACCCGAGGAACAACCCGTATTCACAGACTTATAATCCAGGCTAGAGAAATCACCTGAATTTCTCTTGGGCTGGTAATCCAGGACTCTAACCCCACGGGGCGAGTCATGTCCAACAAAGACCACAAAATCCGCATGGATTTCACCAACATCACTATGGGCATCCCCCACAAAACTTTCACCAAGGGCAGTCCTCACAACAGTTCCAACCACGACCAACTCACCCCACTGAGACTCAACCATCACTCGAATCAATTCTCAAAGGTTTCATGAATCAAACTCAAGCAGCCATGAGGAACATAGAGACCCAAATAGGACAACTAGCCGTTGAAGTTAAGAATAGACCGCCAGGGACGTTACCTAGTGACACCGAACACGCTAGGGTGATAGGAAAAGAATAAGTCAAGTCCATAACGCTTAGGAGTGGAAAGGATCTGAAAGATATCATTTTTGATTCTGATGATCCGCCTCAAATACCACTGTCCCTAAGATCACAGGGGCCACTCCTAATGTCACACCCCGCTAAAGCGGAAACACGGGATGTCACAGTTAATGTTTCAAAAGCAATAGGTAGAAGACAACACCAACTCATCACATCAAAATAGTACCAATACAACGAGTTTTAAAAGAAAATACAACTTGTCCATAAAAACGTAAAGTACAATGACATGATGAAATAATTTGATGACGCTAAAGTGATGCCTTCTAAAGTGCGTCCTTACTTGCTATTTCCTGAAAAGCATGTAAAAGAGAGTGTCAACTAAAAATAGTTGGTGAGTTCATAGGTGTTGGTATACGCAAAAATGTAGTGTAAGTTGTACGATATTGTTTTGTAACGCATGCTCATGGTATATATAAAAAATGTAATGTAATGTGTAATGCCTCAGAGGTAGCAAACTAAGCCATTACTAAGCCTCATGACCTTGTATTCATTTGCCCCGAGTCATCATGTCCTATCATTAACATGGCAGTGTAGTAATTAATGCACCCTGTTTTTATCGTAGGTGGGTGGTCAACCAAATAACGTTATCCATAATTACCATGGCTCACACGCATGTGAGTTAATAAGTAATGTTAAGAGTGTTGGGGACTTTTTGTATATGATAGTTGCAAACTTAGAAGCTTTCACATGTGCATATGTACCATAAAGAGCGTTAAACATGCGTAAAAGTTCGGAAATAAAACAATTTATTTCGAATAAAGTTTTGAATCATGTTCTTCACCCCAAAATGTGTAAAACAGTAAAAAGGGTTACGAAGACTGATAATGTTGAAATAATAGTAACATGCTTTTCACCCCAAAATGTATAAAACAGTAAAAAGGGGCTATGAATACTCACGGTGGTTTGCGTAGGTGTTTCCCGAATGCGTAATGTGATTCCGAAATGAGATCCTACTTCGATCCTACGAATGTAAGGACATTAGTAAGATTCTAGGTTCTAGACTTTGTCACTTAAATCTCCATCTCATCATAAAATGCCTTTGTTGTTAAATTTGTATGTTGTTAAATGTTCTTTAATAGTTCATACTTAGAAGGAACGTTACATGTGATGGTTTTAAAATTACCGAAGTGTTGTAGAGGTAATAACGAAAATAAATGTTTTAGGTCCATATGTAAATATGGTTTGGTGTTAGGTCATGTGTATTATGTATGTATGTACCACAATTCCATCATAAAAGATAAGAAAAGTTAGTAGTTAGATGTTAGATGTTAGATGTTAGATGTTAGATGCGTAAATGAAATGCGTAAATAAATACGTATAGGTATATTCCACAATTCCACCATGCAAATGGTGAAACGGGTAGAGTTAGATTAGTAATTATGTCTAAGTAATATATGTATAATATACCACAATTTCATCACCAAAGGTGAGGAAAAGGATCAAGAGATAGCATATAGCTAGTATACAATATAGTTGTTAGTAGTTAGAATTTGTTAGTCACTTTCGGTTACTGTTTGGATAACTTCCAGAGATTGTTAGGTTCTGATATTTTGTAGTCGGGTACTTCCATGTGTTAGGAAACTTTTGACATAAGATTCATGATTTTTGGATCAACATAAGTACATAAAATAACACTTGACAAAAACAGTGACAGAAACACGTAGCTGTTGCACACTGTTTTTGTAAAAACTGTTTGAGGGTTTAAAACTTAATATTTTTCGGTGATTCCAGTGGGGTTTGATTCCCAACTCATAAAAGTAAGTTCCAGAAAAAGAATCACTGTATTTGGACCATTTTTGAGAGAGATAAGGGCATGCAAAGTCAGTAGAAATTTCTGACAGCAAGCTGATGAAAAAGGTCTTTTATATAAAAGCTATTTTCTAATTGGTTCTTCAAAAGATTTTGTTCTTTTTGTCAAGACACGATTTTTACTCAACTAAATCACATATTTTCAGATGAAATCTTTGCTTTTTAATCATCCCAAGCAACATGCAAGGAACTTTAGAAAATCATCTTGCCAAAATACTTTCAAAACTTGTTGTTTTTGAGCTTTTGTAAACACATGCATACCAAACATTCTTAGGTCACTAATATGGGTTTGATTATGGATTCGTCACCCTTTTTTAATGACATGCAAGATGTCATGGTGATAGATCTACAAACATTAGGATGCCAAGGATTTGTTTTAGCAAGAACAATGTGTAAAAACTAATGTAAAAGTAGGTGAAACTTAAAGAATATGGAAGAACAACGCAAGAAGAAGTGTAGGCTTTGCTCTACATGAAGTTTTACCTTGTGATGACTTGTGTTCTTGATGTTCTTGAGTGTGAAAGGGCTGGACTTTGAGCCTTAGATGGAGAGAAAATAGGGAGAAAAGAGAGAGAGCTCTAGAGAGAGTTTAGAGAATGAGAAAAGAGATGAAGAAATGAGAGAGTGAGGGGGTTTTAAGGAGAGAGGGGAGGGGGGATGAGTGTGGCCGATTTTGGGAGAGGGAAAAGAGAGTGTGTGGAGTGTGGTTTTGTATAAAATGATTGTGTTTATGTTTTTATTTTTAAATTATTTTTATTTCTTTTAATTATTTGAATTATTAGACATTTTTAGTTAATTGTTATTAATAATAATACTAGTTGAATTTGCTAGTATTTATCTTGTAAGGTATATATATATAAATATATATATGTAAGTGTATAACATGTTTTTAGTTGGCATTTTATGAGATGTATGGATAATTTCCTAAATTGAGGGATTTTAGACTGGATTTCTAAATTTTCCCTACTGTGTCGGGTTTACTGCTAAAACTAGACAGTGTGACATAGAATAACTGTATCTGACATAATTAGTGCAGTTCTAACCTGAACGCGATTTTGACGGTTGTCACAGTCTCCCCCGGTTAAAAGAATTTCGTCCCGAAATTCAAGAACTTTCGTCCGTAACCGGTTGTTTAGCAAATAAGTGAGGATGCTTATGTTTCATGTAATCCTCTCGTTCCCATGTGTACTCAGGCCCACGCCTTGTGTTCCAATGAACTTTCACTATTGGAATCTTGCTTCGCCTAAGACGCTTGACCTCTCGGTCAAGTATTTCGATTGGTTTTTCAACAATGCACAGTTTTTCATTGACTTGGACTTCCTCCAAAGGTACGGTTATTTCCTCGTTGACTAGGCATTTCTTTAGATTGGACACGTGAAAGGTGTTGTGAATTGCACTTAGTTCCTTTGGCAATTCCAGCCTGTATGCTACTGGTCCGATTCTTTCGGTGATTTTGAAGGGTCCAATGTATCGAGGGCTCAACTTTCCTCGCTTTCCAAATCGGACAGTTCCCTTCCAAGGGGATACTTTTAGAAAAACTCTATCGCCAACTTGAAACTCTAAGGGTTTCCTACGGTTGTCAGCATAGCTCTTTTGACGATCTTGAGCTGCTTTGAGTCTATCCCTGATGATTGCGATCTTGTCGGTGGTTTCTTGCACAATGTCTGGACTAGACAATTGTCTATCTCCAATCTCCAACCAACAAAGAGGTGATCGACACTTGCGTCCATACAGTGCTTCATATGGCGTACACTTGATACTGGTGTGATAGCTATTGTTGTAGGAGAACTCAACTAATGGCAAGTGGTTATCCCAACTTCCTCCGAAGTCTAACACACATGCTCGAAGCATGTCTTCCAACGTTTGAATGGTTCGCTCGCTCTGGCCGTCTGTTTGGGGATGATAGGCGGTACTTAAATTCAACTGCGTTCCCAATGCTCTTTGAAGTGACTGCCAAAATCGAGACGTGAAACGACTATCTCTATCCGATATGATGGAAATCGGGACTCCATGTCGCGTAACAATTTCCTTGATGTAGATCTGAGCTAGCTTTTCCATCTTGTAGTCTTCTCTAATCGGTAGAAAGTGTGCAGATTTCGTGAATCGGTCTATTATAACCCAAATAGAGTCATGCCCTCGGGCAGTTCTCGGAAGTTTGGTTATAAAGTCCATGGTTATTTGTTCCCATTTCCACTGGGGAATCTCTGGTTGTTGAAGCAAACCAGATGGTTTCTGATATACCGCTTTGACTTTTGAGCAAGTTACACATCTTCCTACGTATAAAGCAATATCCTTTTTCATCCCTGGCCACCAATAGTATTCTCTTAAATCCTTATACATCTTATCCGCACCAGGATGAATTGAATATCGTGACTCGTGAGCTTCGTGCAGGATTATCTCCCGTACGTCGTTAGCTTTTGGGATCCAAACTCTATCCTTGAAATAACGTACTCCATCCACCTTAGTCTCAAATCTGCTTTCTATGCCGTGAAGGGTTTCGTCCTTCAAGTTTTCCGTTTTCATTGCTTCGGTCTGAGCTTCAAGAATTCGAGTCTTTAAGCTTGTTTGTACCAGTGCTCCCATTGCTCGTATACGTGACGGTTTTGTCCTTTCCTTCCTACTCAAGGCATCAGCCACTACATTGGCTTTACCTGGATGATAACGAATATCACAATCGTAATCACTGAGTAGTTCTACCCATCTTCTTTGTCTCATGTTTAGCATTTTCTGGTCTAGAATATGCTGAAGACTTTTATGATCGGTGAAGATGGTACACTTGGTGCCGTACAAATAATGTCTCCAAATCTTTAGAGCAAAAACCACAGCTCCGAGCTCTAAATCGTGTGTGGTATAGTTCTTCTCATGAACATTCAGTTGTCGCGAAGCGTATGCTATCACCTTGTCCTTTTGCATTAATACGCAACCTAATCCTTGATGAGACGCGTCACAATATACCACAAAGTTATCGGTTCCTTCCGGTAACGCCAGAATTGGTGCATTGCACAACTTCTTCTTCAATAACTGAAAGGCCTTTTCTTGTGATTCTCCCCAAATAAATTTACTATCCTTTTGGGTCAGTGTTGTGAGTGGTTTAGCGATTTTGGAGAAATTTTCAATAAATCGCATGTAATACCCTGCCAATCCCAGAAATTGACGAATTTCTGTTGGCGTTTTGGGAGCTTCCCATTTCTTAACGGCTTCTACTTTGGCTAGATCTACGTGAATTCCCTTTTCTCCAATTACGTGCCCAAGAAAGTGTACTTCTCTAATCCAAAATTCGCACTTAGAGAATTTGGCGTACAATTTCTGTTCCTTAAGGAGTTCTAGAATTACGCTTAAATGCTGCTCATGATCCTCCTTACTTCGAGAGTAAATCAGAATGTCATCTATAAACACTATCACAAACTTGTCAAGGTATGGTCGGCATACCCTGTTCATTAAATCCATGAATACTGCTGGAGCATTGGTTAAACCGAAAGGCATAACCAAAAACTCGTAGTGTCCATAACGGGTCCTAAAGGCTGTCTTAGGAATGTCCTCCTCTCGAACTCTTAATTGATGATAACCTGATCGAAGATCAATCTTAGAAAAATACGTTGCGCCTTGCAACTGGTCAAATAAATCGTCTATTCGAGGTAGAGGATATCGGTTCTTGATCGTTAACTTGTTCAATTCCCTATAGTCGATGCACATTCGAAACGATCCATCCTTTTTCTTAACGAACAGAACTGGAGCTCCCCAAGGTGAATAACTTGGTCTAATAAAGTCCTTGTCCAACAGTTCCTGAAGTTGGCTTGACAACTCTTGCATTTCGGCGGGTGCTAAACGATAGGGTGCCTTAGCTATAGGTGCTGCTCCGGGTATAAGGTCAATTTGAAATTCAACTTGTCTAAACGGGGGCAGTCCAGGCAATTCGTCAGGAAACACTTCCGGGTGATCTTTTACCACGGGAATGTCTTGAATTCGCCTTTCCTTGGACTTCTTCTCGTCTATGAGTGCCAAAAATACAACACATTCCTTCCTCAGATACTTACGAGCCTTAATACTTGACACCAGCTCTACGCTTCTTCCAACTTTGTGTCCTTGTATTACTAGGGTTCCTCCGTCTTGCAAAGGTATTCTAACCGACTTATCAAAACAGCAAATCTCCGCTCGATTCTTAGATAACCAGTCCATTCCTATAACTATGTCAAAACTCCCCAATTCGATAGGAATAAGATCAACGCTAAACAATTTATCGGCTAGATTTAAAGTACAATCTAAGATTACATCCTTAGCCTCGAATTTGTGACCATTAGCAACCTCAATAACATAAGCATTCGACATTCTCCTAGATTCCAAGTTAATTAGTGGTCTAAACTCCAATGAAATAAAACTTCTATCCGCTCCAGTGTCAAATAATACTGATGCGTAGTGGTTGTTTATGAGAAACGTACCTGTCACCACATTAGGGTCGCGACGTGCTTCGTCAGCTCCAATGACAAATGCCCGTCCTCGAGCCTGTCCTCCTTGGTTTCCCTGATTGACTTGTCTCGTCTGGTTCCCCTTGTAGTTAGTGTTCGGTTTCCTCCCAAACTTCGGGCAGGTATTTCGGTAGTGATCCGGACTTCCACATTCATAACAAGCCCTCTTTCCTTCCATAGGGCCCTTTCCGCTTTTACAGAACTTAGCGGGATGACCTAGCCGCTTACAGTTATCACAGAGGATGCAAGCTCCCTCGTGATGGTAGTTACACTTGTTGCACTTAGGGAGTGAACCCTTGTATTGCCCTGGGTCCTCTATGCTTACTCCGAAGTTCCTTACAATACTCCTATCCTTACTTGCACTACCAAGGGATTTCTTTCCTGACTGGTACTCCGGCTTCCTCTTATGGCTAGCACTACCCGATGATAGAGTTCCAGCTCTCACAGCATCGTTTGTTAGGGTAGTTGCCATTGCTACAACCTCTTGAATTGTGGTCAATTTTGCCGAGGTAACCATTCCTCGAATTCCCGGTGCTAGTCCCCATAAGTATCGGTCAATTCTCTTACTCTCGGGAGTGACCATGTGAGGTACCAGTTTTGCAAGTTCGTGGAAACGAGCTGTGTATCGATCTATGTCAGCTCCGATCATAGTATGGTTCCAGAATTCAACTTCTAGCTTCTGGAGTTCACTCTTTGGGCAGTACTCCTCAATGAGCAACTCTTTGAATTCCTCCCATGTGAGCTTGTAGGCATCTTCCCTTCCACGGGTCTGAACCTGGATATTCCACCAAGTTAGTGCCCTACCTTGGAGTTGACATGTAGCATATTCCACCTTGCGGTCCTCCGAACACTTGCTAATATGGAGCACCGACTCCATGCTATCAATCCATGTAAGCAATCCTACGACGCCTTCCTTTCCATGGAATTCTTTGGGCTTACAAGACATAAAGGTCTTGTAGTTACATCCGGTGTCGTTATTTCCCGAGCTTCCTCCGCTACCTCCTTGATTCCTTGGGATTGCATTGAGGCCGGCGGTTACTTGTGAGACGATGTTAGGTATGGCTTCTTGAATGCGTTGTGCAATGATTCGTGCTATGTCGGGCGTTTGGTTTTCGGGGGTATCTTCCGTGTGACGTGTAGACCTTCTTGGAGGCATGATTCTAAAACATATTTGTAAAAGAAATTTGTTTTAGTATAGTTTGTAAAGTCTTTGAATTCGTATTTTCAAAAAAGTTTAAGCTTAACAAGTTTTCATTCGGATATTTGAGGAATAAGTAAAGTGTAGAGTATTTAGACAATTTAACTAAAAACTTCCCAGACATTTTCATTAATTTTTGGTGGTTTTACAAAATTTCCGGCGTGTATCATATACCGGTACAATTTTAAATGGAAGTACAACTTAAAATAAATGATAAGTAATAAAATATTTTCTCCAAAAGATCATTCCCCATGCCAAACCCGTTCATACTATGCCAAGTATGCTCCTAGCACGAGTAGAAACAACAACAACATTAGCACCATTCCTACAACCAAGCTTGTAGCTTGAGCCCTTGAAGCCATCTCTCTCGCCATTCTTGCACTATCTCTTGCTTGCGTCGACACGACGGTTAGTTGGTGCGTGAGTTCTACTAGCTCTGTTAGAACTTGGGCTTGATGAGTCACTCTGACTTGACATCCATGCAACTCGGTTGTCATGGCCCGAATGTGTTGATCCCTTGCTATTCCTAACTCACTCAAGCGTCCAATCGGTACGCCGGGGGCAACCTTTGATGGTTCCGGCGCCTCGGGACGAGGAGTTGCTAGCGTGACTCTCCTAGGGATCGGAACACTTTTCCTAGCCGTTTGACGGATACGAAGTCCTCCGGACGACGGTTGTACGATTATTGGAGTGGGTCTTGGTAACACCGTGTTGGGTGAAACTCTCGGTCCATCATATGGGTCTCATTCGCTCGACACCTTGGGTTCCGAGTCCGTGCTATTGTAGGGGTCATCTTCTTGTCGGTTGCTAGACGGGATATCTTGCGATCGCCCCGTGTTGTGGCCCGATGCATTGGTTGAGTATGACGCGGGAGTGTAAGAAGGATTTGATGACGACGACATAGTGAAACTGAAGCAAAAGTGTACTTAGTAACCTATCGCATAAAGGATGTATCCTATCCTACGCCATGTCTATGTTCTAAGCATGCTCCTAACGAGTGTATGTAAAAATCGACATACTCCTACTATAACCATTTCTAGTCTCGCATTAACCTACCTTAATCAAACATAGGTGATCAGGCTATGTTTAATTGAAGTCTGTTAATGCCATTCTAGACTTAGTTATACTAGTAGTAAGTTTAAATGTTTTCATGTCAGTTTTTGGACAATTGGTTATAGTTGGGTTCTTCCGATGAAAGACCGGTGTTCTCTATAACCTTTGGCTCTGATACCACTTCTGTCACACCCCGCTAAAGCGGAAACACAGGATATCACAGTTAATGTTTCAAAAGCAATAGGTAGAAGACAACACCAACTCATCACATCAAAATAGTACCAATACAACGAGTTTTAAAAGAAAATACAACTTGTCCATAAAAACGTAAAGTACAATGACATGATGAAATAATTTGATGACGCTAAAGTGATGCCTTCTAAAGTGCGTCCTTACTTGCTATTTCCTGAAAAGCATGTAAAAGAGAGTGTCAACTAAAAATAGTTGGTGAGTTCATAGGTGTTGGTATACGCAAAAATGTAGTGTAAGTTGTACGATATTGTTTTGTAACGCATGCTCATGGTATATATAAAAAAATGTAATGTAATGTGTAATGCCTCAGAGGTAGCAAACTAAGCCATTACTAAGCCTCATGACCTTGTATTCATTTGCCCCGAGTCATCATGTCCTATCATTAACATGGCAGTGTAGTAATTAATGCACCCTGTTTTTATCGTACGTGGGTGGTCAACCAAATAACGTTATCCATAATTACCATGGCTCACACGCATGTGAGTTAATAAGTAATGTTAAGAGTGTTGGGGACTTTTTGTATATGATAGTTGCAAACTTAGAAGCTTTCACATGTGCATATGTACCATAAAGAGCGTTAAACATGCGTAAAAGTTCGGAAATAAAACAATTTATTTCGAATAAAGTTTTGAATCATGTTCTTCACCCCAAAATGTGTAAAACAGTAAAAAGGGTTACGAAGACTGATAATGTTGAAATAATAGTAACATGCTTTTCACCCCAAAATGTATAAAACAGTAAAAAGGGGCTATGAATACTCACGGTGGTTTGCGTAGGTGTTTCCCGAATGCGTAATGTGATTCCGAAATGAGATCCTACTTCGATCCTACGAATGTAAGGACACTAGTAAGATTCTAGGTTCTAGACTTTGTCACTTAAATCTCCATCTCATCATAAAATGCCTTTGTTGTTAAATTTGTATGTTGTTAAATGTTCTTTAATAGTTCATACTTAGAAGGAACGTTACATGTGATGGTTTTAAAATTACCGAAGTGTTGTAGAGGTAATAACGAAAATAAATGTTTTAGGTCCATATGTAAATATGGTTTGGTGTTAGGTCATGTGTATTATGTATGTATGTACCACAATTCCATCATAAAAGATAAGAAACGTTAGTAGTTAGATGTTAGATGTTAGATGTTAGATGCGTAAATGAAATGCGTAAATAAATACGTATAGGTATATTCCACAATTCCACCATGCAACTGGTGAAACGGGTAGAGTTAGATTAGTAATTATGTCTAAGTAATATATGTATAATATACCACAATTTCATCACCAAAGGTGAGGAAAAGGATCAAGAGATAGCATATAGCTAGTATACAATATAGTTGTTAGTAGTTAGAATTTGTTAGTCACTTTCGGTTACTGTTTGGATAACTTCCAGAGATTGTTAGGTTCTGATATTTTGTAGTCGGGTACTTCCATGTGTTAGGAAACTTTTGACATAAGATTCATGATTTTTGGATCAACATAAGTACATAAAATAACACTTGACAAAAACAGTGACAGAAACACGTAGCTGTTGCACACTGTTTTTGTAAAAAC
Source organism: Saussurea involucrata (assembly GCA_033807775.1). Taxonomy (NCBI): domain Eukaryota; kingdom Viridiplantae; phylum Streptophyta; class Magnoliopsida; order Asterales; family Asteraceae; genus Saussurea; species Saussurea involucrata. The sequence continues at coordinate 234,585,332 of CM066321.1, read as the reverse complement.
TGTTTGAGGGTTCACAACTTAATATTTTTCGGTGATTCCAGTGGGGTTTGATTCCCAACTCATAAAAGTAAATTCCAGAAAAAGAATCACTGTATTTGGACCATTTTTGAGAGAGATAAGGGCATGCAAAGTCAGTAGAAATTTCTGACAGCAAGCTGATGAAAAAGGTCTTTTATATAAAAGCTATTTTCTAATTGGTTCTTCAAAAGATTTTGTTCTTTTTGTCAAGACACGATTTTTACTCAACTAAATCACATATTTTCAGATGAAATCTTTGATTTTTAATCATCCCAAGCAACATGCAAGGAACTTTAGAAAATCATCTTGCCAAAATACTTTCAAAACTTGTTGTTTTTGAGCTTTTGTAAACACATGCATACCAAACATTCTTAGGTCACTAATATGGGTTTGATTATGGATTCATCACCCTTTTTTAATGACATGCAAGATGTCATGGTGATAGATCTACAAACATTAGGATGCCAAGGATTTGTTTTAGCAAGAACAATGTGTAAAAACTAATGTAAAAGTAGGTGAAACTTAAAGAATATGGAAGAACAACGCAAGAAGAAGTGTAGGCTTTGCTCTACATGAAGTTTTACCTTGTGATGACTTGTGTTCTTGATGTTCTTGAGTGTGAAAGGGCTGGACTTTGAGCCTTAGATGGAGAGAAAATAGGGAGAAAAGAGAGAGAGCTCTAGAGAGAGTTTAGAGAATGAGAAAAGAGATGAAGAAATGAGAGAGTGAGGGGGTTTTAAGGAGAGAGGGGAGGGGGGATGAGTGTGGCCGGTTTTGGGAGAGGGAAAAGAGAGTGTGTGGAGTGTGGTTTTGTATAAAATGATCGTGTTTATGTTTTTATTTTTAAATTATTTTTATTTCTTTTAATTATTTGAATTATTAGACATTTTTAGTTAATTGTTATTAATAATAATACTAGTTGAATTTGCTAGTATTTATCTTGTAAGGTATATATATATAAATATATATATGTAAGTGTATAACATGTTTTTAGTTGGCATTTTATGAGATGTGTGGATAATTTCCTAAATTGAGGGATTTTAGACTGGATTTCTAAATTTTCCCTACTGTGTCGGGTTTACTGCTAAAACTAGACAGTGTGACATAGAATAACTGTATCTGACATAATTAGTGCAGTTCTAACCTGAACGCGATTTTGACGGTTGTCACACCTAAAGTCACTGACAAACCCACAGTGAGGACCAATGTCCCTGAGCTTCCCACTTTTGAGACCATACCAAAACCCACTGTTCCAAAGCCAACACCACAGCAAACCCCAATCGACCCACGAAGTGTACATTTTCCTGAAAGAATGAAGAGTAAAAATGTCGATATTCAATTTAAAAAATTCTTAGACATTTTTAAACAACTTCACATTAACATACCCTTGGTAGAGGCTCTCGAGCAAATGCCAAGCTATGTTAAATTTTTGAAAGATATTTTGAACAAAAAGAGAAAGGTGGGTGAGTTTGAAACTGTGGCATTGACTAATGAATGTAGTGCCCTCTTTACTAGCAAAATTCCACCTAAGTTGAAAGACCCGGGTAGTTTCATCATTCCATGCACAATAGGAGGACAAGAAGTAGGTCAAGCACTTTGTGATTTGGGAGCTAGTATAAACTTGATGTCGTTGTCCATTTTTAACAAGTTAGGTATTGGAGAGGCTAGACCAACAACCGTGACATTACAACTAGATGATCGTTCCATTGCCTACCCCAAAGGAAAAATAGAAGACGTTTTGGTTCAAGTGGATAAATTTATCTTCCCCGCCGATTTTCTAATTTTAGATTATGAGGCCGATAAAGATATCCCAATCTTCTTAGGGCGTCCGTTTCTTGCGACCGGACGTACTTTTATCGATGTGCACAAAGGGGAACTCACTATGAGAGTCCATGACCAAGAGGTAACATTCAATGTCTTCAAGTCCCTTAAGTTCATAGAAACCGAAGACTGTTTTTCTTTGAGTTCAATTAGTGGTACCCTAAGTTTTGATTCAGTGAACACAGTGGGCAGTGAGAGTGTAACACCCCGTTTCCCAATTTACGTGATTTAACTGTCTCTTTTGGGGTTGAGTTAATTTTTGGGTCGTTATGTACGTGTTCAGGAATCTAGGGGCCAGTTTATCAATTTTGTAAGATGAGGGTGTGTTTTGGCATGTATGTAAAGGGGATGGAAACCCTAAACACCCTCATTTGCAGCCATTTGTTTCTTTAGCAAAGAAGAGAGAAAAGAGAAAGGGATTTTCGGAGTTCTTGTGAGCTGCTGTGAAAGACCGACCGATTCTCCTTCGTTAACCGTTGGATCGTCGTGAAATTTGGACAGCGACTTCACGACCCTCTAATCTACATTCTGACCGGAGGGATTTGGCATCGGAGTTCCCAGTAGAGAGAACCAAGTGTCCGAAGTTGCTGTGAAAAGGATTTTCGGAGTTCTTGTGAGCTGCTGTGAAAGATCGACCGATTCTCCTTCGTTAACCGTTGGATCGTCGTGAAATTTGGACAGCGACTTCACGACCCTCTAATCTACATTCTGACCGGAGGGATTTGGCATCGGAGTTCCCAGTAGAGAGAACCAAGTGTCCGAAGTTGCTGTATTTTCCAGGCGAAAGATTTGGTGATTTTGGAAGATTCAAGTTGTGAAAGGTTCTAGGAGGATTGTTGTTCGCGGTCTAGAATTGCAAGGTATGTGTATTATGTTTAGAAATCAATAGAAATGGGGTGTATGAAATGGGATGTTTGGCAAAGTTTTATGGTATTTGGACTATCCTAGCTATGTCATTTCGGGATGAGAGTTGGGATAGAATTAGAGTTCCATTTTTGGGCTTGTTATGATATGTGTATGTATGAATGTTATTGGTGGTACGAGGTGATTATTATACACTGTGAAGTACTTGGTAATTGACATCTTGACAGGTGAGTACTCTACCTATATTATGTAAGTTATGTGTACGTAGTTGGATTGCATGTGTGATTATGTGTATGTTGGCTTTGCCAAAGGAAAGAGTACCTATGGTGGTAGTAATACCCCTAGGGAATATGTTATGTAAGAAGAGGCCTGGTACCAGTGTCTAGTTATGACCTTCCTTATTGGCTTTGTGCCTTAAGGAATGGAAGGATGTTACATGTATGTGATTGCTATGTTTATGCGAGTATGTATGCATGATGATATGTGGTATAGGTGCGTGCTCACTAAGCGAAAGCTTACCCCGTTGTTATTCATCTTTTAGTGGCAGGTACATTTTCGAAGAATAAAGGAAAGGCTCCAGCTTGAAGCTTTTGGATTTGCGGCAGCTCAGCAGCTTATATTTTCTTTTGATGAATGATAGTTTTGGATTCTCTAAGCTTTTCAGTTGAATATTGTTTGTCTCAAACTTATTGGTTTTAAGTTGCAAACTTGTACTCTTTTCTATAAGATTATGGGATTTTATCTAAATGTTTTAATTACAAATCTTCCGCTGTATTTTAAGGTTACTTTCCGTTAAATGAGTGTTTTAAAGATAAGGGATGTTACAGTTGGTATCAGAGCCTTGGTTTAAGGGATTCGGGCATTCACAAGTGGTGAGTGTTTGAACTTAAACCCAAGTGCTCAAGTTTTCAAATAAGTAACCTTTAAAAAAAAGCCGTTTCGTGTAAGAAAATGGTTTATAAGGAAAGGGTGTTTTAAAAGAAAAAGTTTTCACGGCTGAGCTGCGGTCCAGAGCATCAAGACGGGGGTGAGCACACTATTCCATATTAGGATTTATGATAAAGCATGGTCAGTTTTGTGAAAGACCAGTTTTCTAACTGTATTGGATGAGTAATTATGTTTATGTATGCTAGATATGGTCAATGTGACAAGGTTATGATTTCAAGTATGTTTTGTTGATGCATAATGTGAATTAGAATATGATTATAATGTTTATATGATAAGTGGTAGATATGGAAAATGTTGTGATATATATGTTAAAGGTACCAACTAAGCTGGGAATTGGAACCTTAGTGACGGTGTTGAGTCTAAACATGGAGGGTGTAATTATAATGGTATAAGGGCCCATACCATTGCAATTACATTGTACATGCCGGGACTTGATATAGTTGCAAAAGAATTCTATGAACCAGACAAGGTTGAGGGTTGGGTAGTAACATGCTAGAAAGGGATTTTGTTAAGAGAGTATAAGCAGAAGGTTTCTAAGGAGCATGTTAGAAAGAAAGACAACTAAGCTAGGACCTCTGGACTATGCTAGGAGTTTGCTCAGGGGGGGGGGGATGTAGATGAATTATTCTAAAGTATCATGTTTATGTATCAGAATGGTGAACACTAGAAGGCAAGGCAAGAGACCGATTATTGAAGAGGATCAGGAAATTCCTGATCTGAGAGGTGTGATCGCTGCTGAGGTCGGGGAGGTTCTTCACGAGTTACTCCCAAGTCTCTTTGAGCAGGTAAAGCAGGAACTGGCTAATGAAATTCATAGTCAGGTAGAGGCAGCTGTGGCCAGCAGGGCCAGTGGATCAGGGGGCTTGTCAGGCGTACAACCACGGGGGACAAGCTACAGAGATTTCTCGGCCTGTCAGCCGCCACAGTTTGAGGGGCAGAAGGACCTCGTAACCAGCACTCGTTGGATAGCTGAGGTGGAGGGTGCTTTCCGCACCAGTTTTGTACCGAGGAAGTCAAGGTTCGCTACGCATCGAACCTTCTAAGGAAGGCAACGAAAGACTGGTGGAACCTTATTGTTCGTGCTCGGACGCCAGAACAAGTGGATAGCATGACTTGGGAACAGTTCAAGGAACTGTTCATGGAACAGTATGTGCCCCAAATTGAGGTAGAGAGACTCACAAATGAGTTTCTATCTATGGAGCAAACTACGGAGTCGGTGAACGAGATCACTGAAAAGTTTTTGGAGCGGTCCCTTTTCTGTCCTGAGTATGTCAGGAATGAAAAGGCCAAAATGTACAGATATGGGAGAGTTTTGAAACAGGAGATTAGAGAATTTGTTGTTATGGCAAGGTGCACTGATTTTCAGCAGATGCACGAGGCGGCTCGGGCTAGAGAGCTCGAATTAGAGAGCCAAAGAAAGACAAGAAGGGCAGAAACGGTTCAGACTCAACCTCAGCAGACTAAGAGGTTCAAAACTGGGAGTCATAAACCGGAGGTAAAGAAAGAGTTAAAGAGAGAGCATCCCCGCTGTGGGAAGTGTGGACGACAGCATCCGGGAGAATGCCGTATGGGCTCCGGAACCTGTTACAAATGCGGGCAACCGGGTCATATCAGTCGAGACTACAAGGCGACCGCAAAGATATGTTTTAAGTGCTACAAGCCGGGCCATTTTGCTGACGAGTGCCCAATGAATACCGGGTCGGTCCAGAACTCGGGAACCGCACCGGTGAAGATGCTAGAGGGTGGATTGGGAAAGAAGAACGACGCACCCAGGACTCGGGGGCGAGTGTTCCAGATGACCGTAGATGAAGCAAAGGAGGAGCCAGATGTCGTGACAGGTATTTTTCCTGTTAATGCATCACCTGCCCTTGTCTTATTTGACTCGGGAGCTACTAAATCTTTTGTTTCTTTATCGTTTTGTAAAGACTTTGCTATTGTAAAGGACAAGTTAGAGAGTCCGCTAGAAGTAGAAATAGCGGACGAGGAGTTTCGTTTTGTGAGTGATGTGTATAAAGGTAATGTAATAGAGATAGCCGAAGTGAAGTTTAGTATAGATCTTATTCCTATTGCGATGAGGGAAATAAATGTAGTAGTTGGGATAGATTGACTTAGTCGGAATGGAGCGCGCATTGATTGTGAAAAACAGCAGGTAGTGATTCGAACCCCAAGTGGGGGAGAATTAACTATCTCGAGTGAAGGAAGAAAAGGGGTACCAAAGGTGTGCACTTTGGCCAAAGCTAGAAGATATGTGCACCATGGTGGTAGCAGTTACTTGGCGTATATTGTTGATGAACGGGAGGAGAAAAAGAAGAGAACAGTGGCAGATGTACCAGTGGTCAGCGAGTTTCCGGATGTTTTCCCGGATGACTTGCCTGGCATTCCTCCCGGGAGGCAAGTGGAGTTCCGAATAGACTTGATTCCGGGGGCGGCACCGGTAGCAAAGGCTCCTTACCGTTTGGCACCTCCGGAGATGCATGAACTGTCTAAGCAGCTGGAGGAACTGTTGGATAAGGGTTTCATCCGCCCCAGTAGTTCACCTTGGGGAGCCCCTATCCTTTTCGTGAAAAAGAAGGACGGGTCGATGCGGATGTGCATCGACTATAGAGAGCTTAACAAGCTTACGGTGAAGAACAGATACCCGTTGCCGAGGATCGACGATCTCTTCGATCAACTTCAGGGAGCCGTTTGGTTCTCTAAGATAGATCTTCGCTCAGGGTACCACCAGTTGAAGGTCAGGGAAGAGGATGTTCACAAGACAGTGTTCAGAACCAGGTACGGGCATTTCGAGTTCATCGTGATGCCATTTGGACTGACGAACGCACCGGCGGCATTCATGGATCTTATGAATAGAGTTTGCAGACCGATGTTGGATAGGTCAGTCATCGTGTTTATAGACGAAATACTGATCTACTCCAAGTCGAAGGAGGATCATATGGAGCATCTACGAGAGGTTTTGGAGATTTTACGTAAGGAGCAGTTATATGCAAAGTTCTCCAAGTGTGATTTCTGGTTACAAGAGGTTCATTTTCTTGGACATCTTGTGAACCGAGAGGGTATCAAGGTAGACCCAGCGAAGGTGGAGGCAGTGATGAAGTGGGAAACCCCGAAGACTCCCACTGAGATTAGGAGTTACCTTGGATTAGCCGGGTACTACCGCCGGTTCATCCAGGATTTCTCCAAGATAGCAGTTCCGTTGACGAAGCTGACGAGGAAGAACGAACGTTTCGTTTGGGGAGAGGAACAGAAAACAGCGTTCGAAACCTTAAGGAGAAAGTTATGCGAGGCTCCAGTATTGACACTACCGGAGGGAGTTGAAGACATGACAGTCTACTGTGATGCGTCTTATCACGGGCTAGGCTGCGTTCTTATGCAGAGGGGAAGGGTGATTGCCTATGCGTCTCGTCAACTGAAGACGCATGAGGTGAATTACCCGACTCACGATTTGGAGCTTGCGGCAGTGGTGTTCGCTCTCAAGTTATGGCGGCACTACCTGTATGGGGTGAAGTGTACTATCTATACGGACCACAAGAGTCTTCGTTATTTCATGGATCAACAAAATTTGAACATGAGACAGCGGAGGTGGTTGGATGTGGTGAAGGATTATGATTGCGAGATTCTTTATCACCCGGGGAAGGCAAATGTCGTAGCGGATGCCTTGAGTAGAAGAGCGAGTAGTGTTCTACTTCGGGTACCGTTGATGAGACTAACAGTATCAACGTCGCTTCACGACTTGGTAAGGTCTCAAGAGGAAGCGATCAAGGGTGAGAACCAGAAGAAGGAACGGATAAAGGGACAAGTGGATCAGTTAGTGCCCGACAGTCGAGGTCTATTGACTCGGTACGGTCGGGTATGGGTTCCAGTATCGTGTGAGGCAAGGCAGACACTTCTGGACGAGGCGCATAAGTCAAGGTTCTCTATCCATCCCGGTGCTACTAAGATGTATAGAGATCTGAAGACTGACTACTGGTGGCCGGGGATGAAGAGGGACGTGGCTAAGTACGTGGAGAAATGTTTGACTTGTTTAAGGGTCAAAGCAGAGCATCAGAGACCGCACGGGAAGTTACAGCCATTAGAGATACCAGAGTGGAAGTGGGAGCATATAACAATGGATCTGATTACCAAGTTGCCTCGAACACCTAGGAATCATGATGCCATTTGGGTGGTTGTAGATAGGCTGACAAAGAGTGCCCATTTTATCGCGATCCGTGAAAGTTCATCTGCAGAAAAGTTAGCTGACATCTATGTCAGTGAAATTGTAGCAAGGCATGGGGTACCGGTAACAGTGATATCAGACAGGGATGTTCGGTTTACGTCACGGTTTTGGGGGAAGTTCCATGAAGATTTGGGTACGAGACTTCAGTTCAGTACAACCTTTCACCCACAGACGGACGGGCAAAGCGAGAGAACAATTCAGACTCTTGAGGATATGTTGAGAGCCTGTGTTTTGGATTTTGGGGGCAGCTGGGATACGTATTTACCGTTGGCTGAGTTCTCATACAACAACAGTTTCCATGCCAGTATTGGCATGCCTCCGTATGAGATGTTGTACGGGAGAAGATGTAGGACTCCTATCTGTTGGGGAGAGGTAGGCCAGCGGGAGTTAAGCAGCACAGAAGTGGTTCAGAAAACGACGGAAAGTATTGAGATGATTCGGGATAGGCTACGAACCGCACAGAGTCGTCAAAAGAGTTACGCCGACAAGCGAAGGTCGGATCTGGAGTTCAACGTGGGAGATAATGTTTTGTTGAAGGTATCACCTTGGAAAGGGGTGGTCCGATTCCGGAAGAGGGGCAAGCTAGGCCCTAGGTTTATCGGACCTTTCAAGGTGATAGCACGGGTTGGGAAGGTTGCGTACCGGCTGGAGCTTCCGCCGGAACTCAGTCTGATACACAACACCTTCCACGTATCTCAGTTGAGGAAGTGTTTAGCTGACGAGTCGGCGCATGTCCCTATAGATGACATACAGGTCGACGAACGGTTGAATTATATTGAGAGACCGATAGCAATCTTGGAAAGGAAGACCAAATCCTTGCGAAACAAGGAGATCAGCTTAATGAAAGTTCAGTGGGAACACCGAAAAGGATCAGAATGGACATGGGAACCGGAAGCTGAGATGAGATCGAATTATCCGGAACTCTTCCAAGTCTGATCGATTTCGAGGACGAAATCCTGGTAAGTGGGGGAGAGTTGTAGCACCCCGTTTCCCAATTTACGTGATTTAACTGTCTCTTTTGGGGTTGAGTTAATTTTTGGGTCGTTATGTACGTGTTCAGGAATCTAGGGGCCAGTTTATCAATTTTGTAAGATGAGGGTGTGTTTTGGCATGTATGTAAAGGGGATGGAAACCCTAAACACCCTCATTTGCAGCCATTTGTTTCTTTAGCAAAGAAGAGAGAAAAGAGAAAGGGATTTTCGGAGTTCTTGTGAGCTGCTGTGAAAGACCGACCGATTCTCCTTCGTTAACCGTTGGATCCTCGTGAAATTTGGACAGCGACTTCACGACCCTCTAATCTACATTCTGACTGGAGGATTTGGCATCGGAGTTCCCAGTAGAGAGAACCAAGTGTCCGAAGTTGCTGTGAAAGGGATTTTCGGAGTTCTTGTGAGCTGCTGTGAAAGATCGACCGATTCTCCTTCGTTAACCGTTGGATCGTCGTGAAATTTGGACAGCGACTTCACGACCCTCTAATCTATAATCTGACCGGAGGGATTTGGCATCGGAGTTCCCAGTAGAGAGAACCAAGTGTCCGAAGTTGCTGTATTTTCCAGGCGAAAGATTTGGTGATTTTGGAAGATTCAAGTTGTGAAAGGTTCTAGGAGGATTGTTGTTCGCGGTCTAGAATTGCAAGGTATGTGTATTATGTTTAGAAATCAATAGAAATGGGGTGTATGAAATGGGATGTTTGGCAAAGTTTTATGGTATTTGGACTATCCTAGCTATGTCATTTCGGGATGAGAGTTGGGATATAATTAGAGTTCCATTTTTGGGCTTGTTATGATATGTGTATGTATGAATGTTATAGGTGGTACGAGGTGATTATTATACACTGTGAAGTACTTGGTAATTGACATCTTGACAGGTGAGTACTCTACCTATATTATGTAAGTTATGTGTACGTAGTTGGATTGCATGTGTGATTATGTGTATGTTGGCTTTGCCAAAGGAAAGAGTACCTATGGTGGTAGTTATACCCCTAGGGAATATGTTATGTAAGAAGAGGCCTGGTACCAGTGTCTAGTTATGACCTTCCTTATTGGCTTTGTGCCTTAAGGAATGGAAGGATGTTACATGTATGTGATTGCTATGTTTATGCGAGTATGTATGCATGATGATATGTGGTATATGTGCGTGCTCACTAAGCGAAAGCTTACCCCGTTGTTATTCATCTTTTAGTGGCAGGTACATCTTCGAAGAATAAAGGAAAGGCTCCAGCTTGAAGCTTTTGGATTTGCGGCAGCTCAGCAGCTTATATTTTCTTTTGATGAATGATAGTTTTGGATTCTCTAAGCTTTTCAGTTGAATATTGTTTGTCTCAAACTTATTGGTTTTAAGTTGCAAACTTGTACTCTTTTCTATAAGATTATGGGATTTTATCTAAATGTTTTAATTACAAATCTTTCGCTGTATTTTAAGGTTACTTTCCGTTAAATGAGTGTTTTAAAGATAAGGGATGTTACAGAGAGTGAGCACTCTGACTCTGAGAGTGAGGACACTTTTGAGGATGAGTGTAACGAAATAGTGGCAGCCTTTGAACCTCTGGACTTTAAGGACAGAAATGTTCAACCCCTTCAATAGAACAACCTCCCAAGTTAGAGCTAAAACCATTGCCATCCCATTTGAAATATGCTTATCTCGCTAAGGATAATAAACTCCCTGTTATTATCTCTTCCACACTTAGTGAGAAACAAGAACAACTTCTGATTGATCTGTTGATAAAGCATAAGAAGGCAATTGGTTAGACCATAGCGGACATTAGAGGTATTAGCCTTTCTCTATGTCAACATAAGATTAACTTGGAGAGGGACCACCCTGGAAAAGTCCAACCACAAAGAAGGTTGAACCCCATAATGAAGGAGGTAGTTAAGAAAGAAGTTTTGAAGTGGTTAGACGCCGATATTATCTACCCAATAGCCAGTAGTAGTTGGATGAGCCCCGTTCAATGTGTCCCTAAAAAGGGAGAGACGACCGTAGTGGAGAACGAGAAGAACGAGCTCATTCCTAGTAGGACTGTTACTGGGTGGAGAATATGCATGGACTATAGACAACTCAAGCTAGCCACTAAGAAAGACCATTTTCCCCTACCTTTCATCGACCAAATGCTTGATAGGTTAGCTGGAAATGAATTCTATTGTTTCTAGATGGATACTCCGGATACAACCAAATCCATATCGCACCCGAGAACCAAGAAAAGACCACCTTTACTTGTCCCTACGGTACTTTTGCATTCCGGAGGATGCCATTTGGATTGTGTAATGCCCCAGCCACGTTCCAACGTTGTATGATGGCCATTTCACCGACATGATTGAGGACACCATAGAAGTTTTTATGGATGACTTTTCTGTGATAGGGACATCGTTTGACAACTGCCTGGGAAATTTGGAGAAAAGCCTAGTAAGATGTGAGACCCACGACCTTATTTTAAATTGGGAAAAATGTCATTTTATGGTCGAAGAGGGTATTGTCCTAGGTCATCTTGTATCAAAAAGAGGGTTGGAGGTTGACAAAGCCAAGCTTGAAGTAGTGGCACAACTTCCCGAACCCACAACTGTGAAAGGCATTCGAAGTTTCTTGGGTCACGCCGATTTCTATAAGAGGTTCATCAAAGATTATTCAAAAATAACTAAACCCCTATGTAACCTTTTGCAACATGAAAAAGAATTTAATTTCACCCAAGAATGTCGAGATGCTTTTGAAACAATCAAAAAATCCTTAGTTACTGCACCCATATTGACCACCCCTGACTGGTCACTCCCATTCGGAGTCATGTGTGACGCCAACGAGTGGGCTGTGGGGCCTGTTCTAGGACAGCGAAAAAACAAGATCTTTCACCCCATTTATTATGCAAGTAAAACACTGATTGAAGCCCAAATTAATTATACTGTCACTGAAAAAGAATTGCTTGCGGTGGTGTTTGCTTTTGATCGTTTCAGGTCGTACTTGATAGGGACGAAGGTAATAGTGCACACTGATCATGCAGCAATAAAATACTTGATCAACAAGGCTGATTCCAAGCCATGTTTGATTCGTTGGGTTTTATTATTGCAAGAATTCGATCTTGAGATCGTTGATAGAAAAGGAACAAGCAATCAGGTAGCTGCCATCTGTCCAGGCTCGAGAAGGTAGTGACCACTGTGGAACCCACTCCGGTCAAAGAGAATTTTCCCGATGAACAATTGTTGGCAGCTCAACATCACAATAGTAATATTCCTTGGTATGCTGACATTGCAATTTTTTAGCAAGTGGACTGAAGCCCCACGGGATGAGTGGACAACCATTTAAAAAGTTTTTACATGATACTCGTCAATATATTTGGGACAACCCTTTCTTATATAAGATAGGGACGGACCAAATATTGAGGCGTTGTGTCCACGGGAGTGAGCAGCATCAAATACTCCAAGGTTGTTACACATCCCACTACGGTGGCCACTTCGGTGGAAACCGCACTGCTGCAAAAATCTTGCAAAGTGGGTTCTTCTGGCCCACTGTGTTCAAGGACTCTTATGAATTTGTGAAAAATTGTGAGCAATGTCAACGCACCAGAAACATATCACAAAGGAACGAAATGCCTCTTAATAACATTCTAGAGGTAGAACTTTTTGATGTTTGGGGGATCGATTTCATGGGTCCTTTCCCAAACTCAAACAATAATTTTTATATCTTGGTTGCGGTGGACTATGTTTCAAAATGGGTGGAAGTTGTTGCATGTCCCTCCAATGATGCAAACACCGTGGTGAAATTTTGCATAAAAATATTTTCACTCGATTTGGAACACCACGGGCATTAATTAGTGACGAAGGCACCCATTTTATGAACAAAGTCATGAGCTCGGTCCTTGCTAAATATGATATACATCATAGAGTGGCCACCACATACCACCCGCAGACCAACGGTTTAGCAGAACTTTCAAACCGAGAAATCAAAGGCATTTTAAAAAAAAGTTGTTACACCACACCGTAAAGATTGGTCAACCAAGCTTGATGATGCTCTTTGGGCCTATCGTACGGCCTACAAAAATCCTTTGGGAATGTCTTCATTTAAGTTGGTTTTTGGCAAAGCTTGCCATTTACCAGTTGAGTTGGAACACAAGGCGTTTTGGGCCTTTAGAGAGCTTAACATGAGTGAGGATGCTGCGGGAACCAAGAAGTTTTTCAATTGCATGAGCTGGAGGAATTACGATACCATTCCTATGAAAACGCAAAGTTTTACAAAGAAAAGACCAAGATGTGGCATGACCGAAGAATCAACCATAGGGAGTTCATCGAAGGCCAACAAGTACTATTGCTCAATTCCCGTCTCAAATTATTTCCTGGTAAGCTCAAATCACGATGGAAGGGACCGTACACAGTGGTCAAGGTAAGTCCCTTTGCAACAGTGGAATTAATGTCCCCACAATCTGGTCAGACTTTTAAAGTCAATAGGCAAAGAGTGAAGCACTTTCTGAGCGACAGTGCCCACTCTCCATCCCACTCTCTACCCCACTCTGGTTAAGAAAAGTCAGAATCATTTGTAAATATTTTATTTCAGTTATTTGCTGTCTTTTTATTATTTTTGGTATTTTTAATTCCTTGTGGTAGTTTATTTTGAATGTGTGTAGGATTGATTGCCAATTTTTGAAGAAAAAGTCAATAACTACTTCGCAGTGACATCAACCATGTCACTGCGCATCCCACTGCGTGCCTGACGATTGGATGGGACGGTTTGGGGGGCCCAAGAACTGCATATCCATCACCTTTTCTTACACAAACATCACCTTTTCTGCCACCTCACCCTACTTCTCCTATTTCCAAGAAAACCACTCATATCTCTCTCAATAACCGTTCCCTCCTAAATCTATTACGCAAAAAATACTTCCTTTCTACACTAAAAACCCAAAAGATACCTTTTCCTCTCAAAATTCAAAATCAATCCTGAAACTCTCATCCTTCCTAATTTCTCTCTCAAGAACAAAGAACCCTCATCAATGGCAAGGAGTAAAAGGAAAAACCCAAACCCAAACGAACCAAGCCGTGCCACGCGCCGCCGCACGACCACCGACGATAACCCGCCGGAGACTGTCACCGGCGACCTAAACCAGCCTTCGCCATCCTTTGACGAGCACCCGATGACGACCATCGCACCTGATGCTGAGTCGTCAAAACAAGAAGGATCAAAGGCAACTTCGTCGTCAAAAGCCTCATACGCCAGTCTGAGTGATTTCGACATGGAGGAGTAACAAACGGAGGAAGAAATGCTGAACTTACAAGAGGAGTTTGACCAAAAACTCCTAGCACTAAAAAGAAAGAAAGAAGAGGTTGAGAAGAAATGGAAGGAGGAAGAGGAAAGGTTGAAAAGGGAGGAGGAGGAGAGATTAAAAAAAAGAAGAAGCCGAGCGGTTGTTAAGAGAGGAGGAGGAAAGACAAAGGATTGAAAAAGAACGATTGTTAGAAGAGGAGAGGAAGAGCGACTGAAACAAGAAGAGGAAGAACGAATGCGAAGGGAGGAAGAAGAAGGAAAGAGGGCAGAGGCAGAGTTGAAAAGAAAGGAAGAAGAGGACTCCAACAACCGAAACCTCCAAATCGGAAACACCATCGATTTGGAGGCTCTTATACAGGCAACCCACAGTGAGGAGAACCCCATTAAAAGGGCTTTAAAGAAGAGAGGCATGGTCACCAGATCTGGGGTTACCATTTCGGAGAAATCACCAGCCCGAAAATCAAAAAAGACAACATCTGGAAAAGGTAAAGGTCTTGCTACTTCTTTAAGTTCATTATCGAATGAATCTGATGCTGGTGATGAACATGTGTCAACTCAAAACCCACATCAGTCCACAATAGGCACTGAGCATGCCCCCAGTGGGGTGCCCAGGCAGTTCACGACCCCTGCGGTCGCTGCCCACTATGACTGCATAGCTAAACAAAAGTTGAACCTAGAGAGGGGTTTTGACCCTGACTTTGTGGAGGCCAACCCTTTCATCAAAGAGAGGGTTATTCAGCAAGATTGGGCGATATTGGCAACTGCAAATCGATGGGCCAACGCCTCTTTGGTAAAGAAATTTTATGCCGAAGCCTCTCAAACCAAGGACATATTTGTGACAGTCCGGGGTCGTACCGTGCATTATAATGCAACCGCGATCAATCGGGTCCTTGGAATAAGGACCCCACTTTCATGCACTTTGCTAAATTTGTGCAAAGAATGACCCCGGCTGATGAGGAAGGCATTTTAAAAGCTCTGGCAATTGAAGGAAAGACCTGGGATAAGGATGGCAGTAGGAGGTGCCTATATGCTAGCTCCCTCACTACCGAGGCCGCTGTGTGGTTCCAATTCCTACGCCACTCCTTGTTGCCCACTACTCATGATACCACCCTCTCGATGCACAAGTGCGGTCTTCTATACTGCATCCTAGCTGGGAAAACAATCAATCTGAGAATCCTAATGCATGCCGCAATTTACCAAGCACGAACTCGCAAGAAGGTAATCCTCCCACTTCCTTGTCTCGTTACTTCCCTACTAATCGATGCTGGAGTGCCATCTGCTCCAGATGATGAGTGGCTCGTTTCCGCCAACAATATCAGCGTGGTGACCGTAAAGAAGATGTGGAGAGCAATCACCGCTCCCACTGATGATCCCACTACTGAAGAAGTCCCAGTGAGATCTATCAGCAACCCACTCCCCAATCCCACTCCGAGAAGCTCAAGCAATCCCATGAACGCCATTCTGGACGCGTTGAAAGCACTCACTGATCGCATCACCACCATGGAGGCACAACAGACGCATATGAACAGGGCCACAGAATCCTTCTGGATGTATACTCAAGAACGGGATGCGGTCATCAATCAGATGTACCAAGGTGCCGATCCCGAACTGGCCGCGCAAATCCCTGCTTTTCCTGAAGGAATCTGTCCAACGAATGTCAGTGATGATGATTTCAGTGGCGACTCCACAGATAGATCACCACATGCAACCCCCACTCATTAAATAGTTTGTTGAAACTCTGGTTCCCACTCTGATTGCTCCAAAAACAATTTCTATTTTATGTCTGTTTGATATTTGCCTATGGCTAGGCTCTTGATAATTTGCTACTATGTTATTTTTGCTTAAATGATGCATGCATACCTACTGCTAAGTAGGTACTTTTGGGTACTAACATATTTCTTGTTTGAATGGTTTTTGATCATCTTACATTTCAAGGTGCACAACTTTCGGCCTCCAACTTAAAAAGTCACTTTTGTAAGTACGAATCTCAACTTGTCACGTTGACATGATATAGGCCATTTTTTGCATCCAAACTCGACCTTTTTGTTCCCTAAACACCTCCTTGACCCCAATTTCCAAATCACAGTGAGGACACTGTGAGATTTTATGTTTGAGGTGGATACTTCCAGTATGACTTCCAGTCTTTCCACAGCGAGGACACTGTGAAGTCCTAAGTTTGAGGTGGGTAAGCTATACCCCGCTCTAAAAAAAACACAATCGGAGTGTCACTACAAGAGATTGATGGTGTGCCTTTTCTGGACCATCAAAGTGCTCACTCCCAGAAAACGATGGTGTGCCTATTCTGGACCATCAGAATACCCACTCTCAAAAAAAATAGCCATACCCAAATAAAAGCCTGAAGTGTACGTACTTACCCTTGCAAAAACACAGAAACACTCACTTCTTGAAATAAAAATCTCAAAGCGAGATTTTCGGTCCATGTTTGGAATTGTTTGCTACGAAACCCTTGGGAAATTATTCAAAGCCACAAATCCTTCAAACCCAAGAAAGTCCTATTGATCAAATTTGAATAAGGGAAAGATGTCGTCGAATGCACAAGGTAAATGTTTAGTCTTGGGACCCAAAGAAGCATCCATGGAGGGAGATCAGCATTCATTCAGAGTGAGAAGTCGGTAAGTCCCTGAAAGCTCAAAAGTGCATAATTTCAATTTTTTTTATTTCTTTTTATTACTTGGGGACAAGTAATGGTTTAAGTTTGAGGTTGTGATAACTCTATTTTTAGAGTTATTATTTCTTTTTCTTTTTATTTTATTTTGTCAAATTTTAGCCATTTCACTTCTCAAAACCCCCATTCTTGATAATATTCCTAAAAATGAGCAAAAAGAGTGAACCATAATTTTTATAAACCATTTGGTGGAGTTTTGTTGTTTTTTCACGAAATATCTGCAGTGACTTGCGGAGTGCCTACTCCGAATCCCACTGGCGAGCCAAGAAGAAAACAAAGAAAAATCAACTCTTAGCATGGAAGCAAAATCCTGGAGAATGGAAGACTCTATGGCAGAAGCATGGGATGGAAAGTACAAGCATGTTCCCTTTAGATATGGCAAAGTGAATTGTTTATTAAAACCCATGGTACTTTAAGTGGACTTTTTGGAAAAGGTGGAGAGACCTTAGGGTAAAAGAGCTACAAACTTGTGGATAGAAGGGTTACTCATGGAAGCTGAATTTTATGTCTTCTACTTCAAGTCTTTAGTCTCTAGATTTTACCCATCTTTTGTTGGTCCAACTTTTCCTCTTAGTATATAAAGAGGTGTTGGGTGTCATTTAATTCATATCTCCATCTAGCACATTTAGTGCAAGTTTAGTTATAGTTGTTAGCTCTAAAATTTACTGCAGTAGCTCTTTAATTTTCTGTATTTCAATTTGTAGTGTAATCGTTAGTTTTCATGTAATTAGTGGCAGTGATGTACTCTCGGTCCTCACTGCGGTTTTAATCGAAGTCACTTTCAGTTTACTTATGTATACCTTCTCATCTCTTGTTTTCTTTATTTCGGTAATTATGGGCTAAGCATCCTTTGTGATGTAGGAAGGAGAAGTACCTGGATTTTATGAAAAATGCTTGAGTAATCTTTATACTTGGAATATTTATTGTTTTGGTCATTCACTCTCGATTATTGCCTAATGATGCGAACAAGCCGATCACTTACAAGGATCTAGAGTCTATTTCTTAACTCAGAAATGAGTAGAACATAGTGACACGAGCTTGGATGATGCTAGGGAATTCGAAAGAATTCTTATGACACTTGCGAAAGCGAGGTCGGCACAGTGAGCTAATCTCAACCCACTAGAGTAGTAGGCAAGCTAGTTTGTGTATTTAAAATACTTAGAGTATTTGTCTCTACACATTCCAACGAGGCCTGAAAAGGTCCATTTTGAGATTACCATTGACAAAACAATAAATACTAAGAGTATGGGATTTTTACATAATGGTGTGAGTATTTTGTGACCGGGCTTTTCTAGCGAGAATGCCAACTTCAAGTACAAGGATCACTTTTGGGATCAGGTATTTAATATAAAATCTAGGGAAAATCTAACCTACATTACTTCTTTTAAACCTTAAGTAAATCGTTAAAATAGCGTTTCACCAAACAAACCAAAATATTGCTTCTTCTGTAATTGAAACTTGTAAAAGGAATCTCATGAAAACCGTATTGTCTTGATTGCCCAGTCCATGTGGATAAGATTCTGGTATTTTACCAACTATTACTTGCTGTGATGATCATAGTGGCCAGTGTACACTTGCGCTTCCCACTGTGGACAGTTTGCAACCCACTGCAATTAACTGGCCACTGCTTTGAAGCTCATCTATGGTAAGTTGACTTAAATCATTAGATTCCTCCACTGACCATACCATATAATCAAATCTCGGAGTCATGGACCATAATATTTTTTCAATGATAGTTACCTGCTCTACCTTTTCTCCATGAATTTTCATCTTGTTGACAATCGTTAGCGTTCGAGAAAAAAATCATCAACTTTCTCCCCTTCTTTCATCTGTAGTACTTCAAGTTCTCTTCTCAAGGCTTGTAACTGAGCCCTCTTAACTCGTGTTGACCCTTGATACTTCTATTTCATAGATTCCCAAATGCTCTTGGAACTCCCTCTATCAAGAATCGTCTCCATGATAGTACGATCAATTGCCTAGAAAAGGTAATTCTTTACCTTTAGATCCTTAAGTCGTAACGCCTCTGTTGTTGCCTTTTGTTCTGCTGTTAACTCGACTCCGTCTTCTGCTGCAGGAACGCCTTTCTCAATCATGTCCCAGTACTCCTTTGAACGAAGAAGGTTTTCCATACGCATAGCCCAATGATCGTAGTAACCATCAAACTGAGGAATAGCAGTTTGAACATACTTATCTGATGCTATCTCAACAATTGCACTTGATTTCACGTAGTGTTTCACTCTTCTCTTTGTTGGATACTGCAGTTCCCAACTCTCAGAATCAGGTCCGTTGTGGGGCTCTGATACCACTTTGTTATACTCTCAGGCTTTAAAGAACACAGTAAGCTGAAAGTTCAAAGCTTGCTTTATTCAAAGGAAATGACTTGGCTTTATAGTAGCCTTACAGAACAAAAAATCAGAAAAATAAGGAACCTGATAATAGCCTAAAGAAAATATCAAAGACCTAAAAAACGTCCTACAAATCAGGACTTATTAATAGAAAAGCAACAGCTAAGAATTGGACTTGGTCTTTCCTCTTGGTCTTTGATGGATAACTCCAACACTTTTTGTAATTTTGCATTCAAGAAAAAGAAAAAGAAACCCAATTGTGGCTTAATGGATACAACAGCCTTCAACCGGCTGAGCGAATAAGCAATCGTATGAGCCATTAAGCCACAATTGAACAACCCTGTATGGCTTACCAAATAATCCATACACCTCACACAACCCATTAAACCATTATTGAATAGCCCCTAAGAAGTTGTTTCTTCGTGGGTGTTTGTAACAAAGGTGAATATGAACATTGGTGCCCAAAAAGATGAAATCTTTAATTAAATTGAGATTAGAGTTAGAGAGCTTACTGTTTGTGGGCTTTTCTCCCAATAGTTCCAAGAATCTTGTTTGTGGTCAGATGTTTTTACCTCAAATCAAAACCAAAATCAAAATCAAAATCAAAATCTAAGAGTTAGGATTTTACCTCAAATCAAAAACGAACCAAAGAAGCTCTGTGCCTACTTTTTGAATGCCAAGAAGCATAGAACAATAATCTTTGCTGATGAACTTTAATAGTGGTTAAAAGTCAAAGAAAATAAACATTGTCCTTAAGTCGAAGGTTGGAAATTTTCTTTATAGGGGTTCACAAAGTCGCATAAACGTAATCAACTCGTAAAATAGAACAACCAACTGTTAAAAGATCCATTTTTTACAACTGTTGAATTAATAAACTGACCAGGACTGCTGTTCATAAAAAAGTGTCAACATCCATTCAACATCTATGAAACCTGCAAATCGATAGTCAAAAGTTACAAAATTGTTGTAATTAGAAACATAACTGTATTGCCCACACACGTTTCCTTATATAATGTAATCAACTCCAAGATAAACTTGCAATCATAATTCCATTAATTATAAACAAAATTACCATGATGTAATTCGTGCACAACATGTTACGAAGAAGACAATGATACAGTCACACCAAGAATAAGAAAAAGAGATACAAATCAACTGAAACACATCAGGTAAAAACCCCCTTTCCATAAAGCATCAAAAGGATCTCAAAATCGAATCTTGATGATACCCTTTAAATCGGATGACGATCGAATGCTAGTCTAACTGGTTCTGCAACCAGTTATATGGTAGGATGTATAATACTACCTGTGATTAGGATAAACACATTAAATGGTAGGATGTTCCCCTTTTTTAATTAAATTAAACCCGGTTATTTATAAGAAACCGGGTAGGATGTCCTTTTATAAGAAAACAGAAATAGATTGGCAGAGATGGTATGTAACTGATATCTAAGAAGGAGTAGCACAAGTTTGTCTGCTACAGTTATGGACATTTACAATTTAATTGATAAAGAAGACGGAGCCACATAACAGAGGCTATCAACACCATTTATGGAGCCACGAAGAACAAATAAATAAAACTTGATGAACCTCACTTTTCAACGATGCAACGAAAGGATCTAATGGAAGTAGTTACTTAGCCCCAAACATATTCTATAAAGTTCATACCCATTCAACGCACCAACCAAGGGCGGATGCAAGAAAAATCTCATCATCGGCCAATTCTCCTCCTTTCAGTAGCTTGTAGCTATCAACACCAGAGAGACCCCGGTTCAACTTTCCTACAAGCATGACAGTTGAATATTTCTTTAAATACAACAAAATGATTTGCAATCACACAATTGAAAGGAAATAGAGCAACTATTGTAGTCAAGCATCTGCAAAGTAAAAACATACAAAAACAATCAAACTTGGATATTATTAATAGATCTTTGCTCGGAAGGTGATTTTATATTTTGTTGATACAAAGTAGATGAAGGGTCGTGTAAGCATATGATTCAAATTCAAGAAAAAAAGAGTCGAATTGGATGTCGAGATAGAAGTTAGGTCTTGAAATGCCCCATGCTATACAGAAGTAGCAATTTTTAAACATATTGTTGGGTCACCAAGGATTTGAAATTGACTCACCGATGTTTTCCCTAAAAATCCTACTTAGAATATTTTAGTTTGGTTCTTTGAATGACTTGTACAAAGTAGCAAATGTTCGGTGAAGTCGAAGATCAACCGAAACCAAGCTTGAAGACTCTCTACTTGTGGAAAATAGAAGACTCTTCTCAACAAACAAACAAGTCATCACCACCGAATTGTCTTCACAATTTCGGTGGCCATCATCACCACCGAATTGTCTTCACAATTTCGGTGGTCTTCATCTCCACCGAAGTGGCTCTCATTTTTCGGTGAACTGCCTCCACCGAAAATACCTTCAGATTCGGTGAACAGCTTCCACCGATATGCTTCTTAAACTCGGTAGGAACTTTGTAGAAATGGTACTTCTTTGCAGATGGTTATATATTCTTGACAATATTATCGGTGGAACTCTTTCGGTGATATTGTCTTGAATACTCATAAAGAAGATCATTTATTTCGGGACAAATCTGATACAAGGCAAAAGTAACATTTTGTCTTATTATCTTTTTAGAAGATGTCCTTTCAGCATGGCTTCTATTCCTGGTTTCAAGAAAAAGGTGATAGTGACTTATCAGCTTTTTAGAAGTCCACTGGTACTTTTCCAAAGACCATTGGTACGTTGCAAGTGACTTGAGGATAATAGTACCATGCATTTAATGCTCAGTACCTTATCCTCACTATAAAGGGAAGATGAAGACTCCATGCAAATTACGCTTTCTGGATTTCTCTCAGTGCAAGATTTTCATATTGCTTGATAACCTTATAGCTTTGCTCTTAGTGTTCTCTGCTGTTTTGTTTAGTATACTTTGTGAAAGATTGTTAGAATAGTTTATCTGTTCTTTTCCGCAACAGTCTTTATGTTTCTTTGTGTAAATCTAGTTGAAAGATTTTCAATAAAAGAATTAAAATTGTGAAAATTTTGAGTATTGTATTCAACCCCCCCCCCCCCCCCCCTTCTACAATACTTGTTAAGCCATCTGGGACTAACAAGTGGTATCAGAGCAGAAAGTTTAATCCCATAAACTTGATCTGCGATGGCTGCCTCTTCTTCTTCTACAATTGAAAACTCTTTTCAAAACAACTTTTCTGAGAATGGCTCCATAACCAAACCTCCTAAGTTTAATGCTAACAACTTCTCTTTGTGGAAGAGCCGCATGATGCTATTCATGGAAGGAGTGGATACTAGATATCCAACCATTCTCAAAGAGGGACCTATCATCCCCAGAGTTTGGGCTCGCTATGAAACGCAGAGGCCTGGTAAAGAAACTTTGGAAAAAGAAATCTCTAGTGATTCTGATGAAGAAAAATCCAGTGCTACTAGTCGTTACATCCTCAAAAATCCTAAGAAATATACTGATGAGGAAAAACGTTTGGTCTCTCTCGACTCTAAGCTAAGAGCAATTATTGCACTCTCTCTTCCTGATGAGGTCTATCACTTTCTGGTTAACTTTGAAACTACTAAAGAGATGTGGACCACACTGTGTGTACTGTACGAAGGTACTGTGGAAGTAAAGAAATGTAAAAAGATTGGTCTCATTAGAAAATATGAACTCTTTGCTTTTGAAAAAGGAGAATCTCTTCCTAGCTACTATAATCGTTTCAACTCTCTCTTAAATGATCTGAAGTTATTGGGCAGAGTCTATGATAATGAGGAAGTCTTAAGCAAGTTCATGGATTGTCTTCCAGATTTTTGGGAGAATATATGTACTTGCATTAAAACTACCAAGGACCTTGAGTTCATGCCCTTAACTGTCCTTTATGGAACTCTCTTCAATTTTGAGCAAACAAAGTTACAAAGGAAATCTTTCATCTAAGAGATAAAGAGCTCTCCTATAGCTCTTGTCAGTGAAAGCTCCAAGAAATCTCAAAATGTTCCTAGAATCACCTATCCGTCATCAGACTCTGACAATGACATCCAAAATAACTCTACCCACCAAACGAAGGCATATCTTAGTGATGCTGATGATGAAGGTGAGGAAATTATGGTTGAACAATTGTCTGAAGAAATGGCAATGATGGCTGGCTCTAAGAACAAATTTCGTCCTTTCATCAAATCCAGAAATTTTAGAAAATCTTCTTCTTCCAAGACTTCATCTGATAAGTCAAATAAAGAGTGCTATAACTGTGGCAAGAAAGGACACTTTGCATCTGAGTGTAGGAGTAAGCGTGTTACTAAGTCTAGGAACCCATCCTCTGACAAATATTCTTCAAAGAATGAGAAACCCAGAAATAATCCTTTCAAATCAACCCTTTCCAAAAAGGATTCCCAATCCTCTTCCTTAGACCATCAGGAGCGCGCTGAGAAGTATAAAGCCAAGTACAAGAAAGAGAAAGAAAGGAGTGAGGGTCTTGAAAGAAAAGGAAAAGGTCTAATGGCAGAAACTCATAACTGGGATGAAGAAGACACATCTGACAGTGATTCTCACAATATGTGCTTCATGGCCATATCTGAAGAGATGGAGGATTCTGAAAAAGCTATCTCTCCAATGGCTCTTGTGTCGACTGGGTGCTCGACAGCTTATGCTCAGGTACATCCTTTTAATGATATGACTGATAGTGAAAAGATAGATGCGTATGAATCTTTAACTAAAGACTTTTATTCTGTCAAAGATAGCAAGAATAGAAAATCTGCTCAAGTGAAAGAACTCAAATCTGAACTTGATATTTGCATGTCTAAGCTTAAAAAGTTTGAGGAAATCAAAGCTGAGCTTGAGGACTTGAAAACTATAAATCATGTGATTTCAAAAGAAAAGAACTCGCTTTTTAAGAAACTTAAAAAGGAGCAAGAGGTTGTAAGAAAATGGACAGATTCTTCAAAAAATCTTGAACAACTCTTTCAAAGTCAAATCAGTGGAAAGAGCAAATTCGGTATAGGATTCGGCAAAGTCCATCCTGAAGCTTCTTCCCATGCACTTATTCCTATCTCCAGTGTGTGGGATGATGCCTCTGATTCAAGTTCTTGTGATTCCATCTCCTTAAATTCTTTAGATCTGGGTGAAGCTCGAAAATATGGAATGTTTATAAAAGCAAAAGAGGCTTCCTCAAATCAATTCGTTGAGAAACTTGACTCTGATGAAATTTCAAAACTCATCCCTGATCTCTCAAAAAGATCAACCTTTGATGAAGCCTCATCCTCTAACTCCTCAAAAGTCACCTTGCTGAAAAAATCAAACCCCACCGATGTCAACACCGATGATCATCCCATACCTCTCCATGAGTTATGAAAGTATATTCACATAGATGAATACTCTGAACCTAAGCCCTCAAAGATTCCCAAAAGAGAACCTCAAGTTCCCACAAAAGGTTTTTCATCTTCTGACAAAGGGAAATCGGTGGTCGAATCTGTGGCCAATTCTCATCCCAAAAGATTTACTCCAAAGAATTTTTCTGGTAACTCTTCTATTCTTCCTATTCCAAGATCTGTTCTTTTGAAAAAGTCAAACTCCAAAGAATCATCCAACTCTCCAATCCACAACTCTAACAAAGGAATTCCTGGGTCCAAACCTTCTGCTTTGTTCTCTTCTAACACAGTCATAAAACCTAATGTTCAAAGCCAAAACAAGAAAAGTGGTCATAGTGTTAAAAATATTTTTATCTATAGAAAATGCTATAACTGTGGTGACACGTTTCACATGGCTAAGGATTGTCCCAAGGAAAGAATAGATAGAACCAATTCTAAGGACTCAGTTTCTTCTAACCCCAAAGGACCCATTACAAAATGGGTACCAAAGAACTAATTTGTGTGTGCATGCAGGTTTCTGAGCACCATCAATATATGGTATCTGGATAGTGGGTGCTCACGCCACATGACGGGAAACAAATCTCTTCTCATCAACTATGTGTCTAGAAAGGGTCCATCTGTCACTTTTGGTGATAACTCTAAAAGCTACACCAAAGGTTATGGAACTCTCACAAATGGATCTGTCACTTTCAATAAAGTGGCATTTGTTGAAGGTCTCATGCATAATCTTCTCAGCATTAGCCAACTGTGTGATCTTGGATATAAAGTTATCTTTGAACTTTGTATCTGTACTGTTGTGGACAAAAACTTCAACGTGGTGTTATCTGAAAAAAGGATGGAAAATGTCTATGTCATTGACATGGGACTGAGCAACAATTCATCCAATGTCTGCTTTGTGTCAGATGACTCATCCAAAAGGAACTGGTTGTGGCATAAACGTCTCTCTCATCTTAATTTCAAAACTCTCCACAAAATTTCAAATAAAGAGTTGGTGACTGGTATGCCAAAGCTGAATTTTGTCAAAGAAAAGCTGTGTGATGCATGTGAAAAAGGGAAGCTCACCAAAATATCTTTCAAGACAAAGAAATGCTCTTCCATCACCCTACCACTGCAGATGCTGCACATGGACCTATGTGGACCTGTCAGCACTCCTAGTCTAGGAGGAAAAAGGTACATTCTTGTAATTGTTGATGAACTTACCAGATATACTTGGGTCTCTTTTCTCAGGTACAAAAGTGATGCTACTGAAGATATCATCAATTTTGTCAAGAAAAATGAAGTTCTGAATGGCCAACTTGTTCGGTCAGTAAGAAGTGATAATGGCACTGAATTCAGAAACAGTGCTCTTGAAGACTTCTTTACTGAGAAAGGAATTTCTCAGAACTTTTCTGCAGTACGAACTCCACAGCAAAATGGAGTGGTGGAAAGGAAAAATAGAACTCTGTGTGAGGCTGCCAGATCCATGCTAAGTGAATCAAATCTACCTACCTATATTTGGGCTGAAGCTGTTAATACTGCTTGCTTTACCCAAAATAGGTCGGTGATCACTAAAAGGCATGATAAAACCCCATATGAAGTTTTCTATGGCAGAAAACCAAATATTGGCTTTCTTCATGTGTTCGGCTGTGTGTGTTTTATTCTGAATGATCGTGACAACCTTGGGAAGTTTGATCCCAAAGCTGATGAAGGAATTTTTGTTGGATACTCTCTTTCCTCCAAAGCATATCGTATGTTCAACCTAAGGAGAAAATGCATTGATGAATCTATTCATGTCAAGTTTGATGATTTGAGATCCTCATCTCTTCCAAATGATGATGATGATGAACTACACAGATGGATCTCCTCATGCATCGGTAATGCTCCCCAAACCAACTCCACCGATGCTTCTCCCATTCCATTGAACCCACCAATTCCTTCTACCGAAAATAATCAAGTTGGGTCATCCTCTATATCTCCCACCGAAATTGACCATGTCGCCACCGATGTACCTTTTCCCACCGACGCACATCCCTCCACCGATCTCATATCGTCCACCGATCCCATTGCCTCACACCGAACCTCTGATCCTACTACTTCTTCACCCCAAACACAAAACATTCCACCACCTTTACCTCCTGCAACCAAATGGACCAAAGATCACCCAATAGATCAAATCATCGATGATCAACAAGCAGGTGTTCAAACACGTAGAGGAATTGGAAATATTTGTCTCTATGTGAATTTCCTCTCTCTTATTGAACCCAAAAAGATTGATGAAGCTCTAGCAGATCCCTGTTGGATCACTGCCATGCAAGAAGAGCTTTCTCAATTTGAGAGAAACAAAGTTTGGAGATTGGTCCCCAGACCCCGAAAGAAGACAATCATTGGAACCAAATGGATCTTCAGGAATAAAATGGATGAAGATGGTACAGTTATCAGAAACAAGGCCAGACTAGTAGCTCAAGGATACAGACAGGAAGAGGGCATTGACTATGATGAAACATTTGCCCATGTTGCAAGACTTGAAGCTATAAGAATCTTTCTGGCTCATGCTGCCTACCAAAATTTTAGGGTCTTTCAAATGGATGTTAAAAGTGCCTTCCTCAATGGGGAACTTGCAGAGGAAGTCTATGTGAAACAACCTCCTGGCTTTGAGGACCCAGCTCATCCAGACTATGTGTACAGACTTGACAAGGATCTTTATGGTGTAACGTCCCAAAAATTACAAGGATTTTTTTTAAAACATACATTTCATTATAAAGCAACCATAATCTAGTAACTCATGTCTTAATTGAAATTAACGTCGTTGACTCAAACTGTCAACAAAGTTTATGCAGCGGAAAATTATATAATTAAATTCAAGGGTTCGAAAGTGAAAATTTAACAATCTTTGATACTCTGCGCTTGATGTGTGTACGGTCACGCCCGACTGCCGCCCGCACCTGAAATAACAACATATTGGAAAAGGGTAAGCTAAACGCTTAGTGAATCCAACCACACACGTAGGTAGCAACCCCACGCATATCACCCCTACTCGCAAGTAGGCAACATCACCATCACCACGAATATCAAACCACATAATGATTATTATATAAGTACGAACCTCGGTCCCACCGAGTACACAAAATACATTAATACAAGCTCAGTCCCACCGAGCCCTCGGTCCCACCGAGTAAAGATTGTTGTACTAGCTTAGTCCCACCAAGCCCTCGGTCCCACCGAGGTGTACACATGCATAAATATTCCACATACGAATTCAACAAATCACAACCAGTTATCACATCCCAACTAGTTCATGTAAGCACATAAATACACGTAATAACACGTAACACAAAAGAACGACATACATGAAATTCCTAACTACGCGGTGAGAGAACTCACCTCAAGGCTAAGCAATGTGCTCACGAATCGCAACACCAACACGACAATCTTCTTCACTTTTTCCCACCTAAATACGTATAAAAAGTCAAAGGAAAGTCCCGACCCATAACACGTTTACTAGCTTTCAAAAGACTAAATATTCCAGCTTTTTACGAAGTTCTGAGTCTTACGATTTCAGGAACGTATTGCACGCGTCCTAACGATTTTTCTATAATTTACTATGGACTTTACAAGAATGATTCGCAGAACAGCGAACAACCGGACCTTTCAGTACAACATGGCAACTTCGCCCTAGCTATGGTCCGAACTGGTCCTTCCGCAAAACAGAGGAAACTTAACAGACTCCGAAACGAAACTTTTGGCACCAGTCCCATCCCAAACCGACATTCCAACAAAAGTTATGCATAAAACAAAACAGGGACAGGAAGCTGGAAGTTTTTCGGACCAGGCTGTATAAACAGCCCCATACGGCCCAACTACAGACTTAAACAGATTTTAGGCAAAACACGAAAAACTTTCCTGACTCGATTAGTGAACTTCGGCCACCGATTTCATTTCAATCCGAGCTACGAGTAAAGAGTTACGGCCACGACAAAACAGTGGCAGAAAATCGTCATTCACATAAAATGACAAATCACCAAACTTGCGACCACTTTTTCACCTAGCTAGAGGCTGAACCGGTTTTCCGCTAGAACACGGAAAACGTGACCGAACCCGAACTTGAACCGTGGGTGCCAGTTTCGGCTCAATCGGAGTTATGACGGAAAAGTTATGTCCGTCGCAAAAACAGTGACTGAACAATTATTCCCATGAAATGATGATTATAAAGAGAACGACGGCTTTATCGAATTGGCTTAATTGATTAAGTCACGACTTAAAGGGCTCTATGGTCATTAACAGGTCACAGCCACGCACCACCCACTGCCACCTCCGGCAGTGGTGGTCGCCGGTGGCGGCCGGCGGCCGGCGGCGGCGGTCCTTCGACGAAACAAGAAAAACAAGCCGTAACCCACCGTGAAATCCCTACTCTCTCGATCACTTTAGCGCATGCACATAAATGACTCACACCACCACCACCACCCGACACCCAGCCACCACAGTGGCGGCGCGCGGCGGCGGCGCTGCCGCTGCCCTTTCGCCGGAAACAAAAAGCGAAACAGAAACGTAACGAGAGCCATACCTTACAACGACGACTCGCAACCGTGCCTGCAATCCCTTCTTCTCGACCTCTCCGACGAAGGACGTTGACACCGGTGGTTTTCCGGCGACCGTGGCGGCGTTTCTTCGGTGACTTCTCTCTCTCACGATCTCTCCCTAACTCCCTCACTTTCTATCTCTATCGGCTTCTCACACTCACGATCCCCTCTCTTGGCCAAATGAGATAATGAGGAAAAGAAACAATCAAAAACAAAAGGCTTGTTTGTTGGTGCTGCGTGGAAACCGACGAGAAGAGGAAGAGGGGGGGGGGGGGTCGGTCCCCTCCTTTCCTTGTCCGTTCAAAACCACCAACACCCCACATTTCCCATTAACCCCTCCGTGTTCCCGCCCTTGGCATTTCCGGTCCCTGGTTTTTCGTCATAATCAAAAAGATAAGCAAGGTTGCCACGTGAAACATTCGAGGTCCCTCCCTTGACAACTTCCGTTAATTAATCACACTTTAAACGATAATAAAATAAATACATTAAGAATTTTAAAAAACCATACCGGGACACGGGCTTTACAACTCTCCCCCGCTTGAATTAGACTTCGTCCCCGAAGTCTACACCCGCAAACAGCTCCGGATAATTCTCTCGCATCTCCGCTTCAGGTTCCCAAGTCCACTCGGAACCCTTTCGGTGTCTCCATTGAACCTTCACCAAACCAACAACCTTGTTCCGCGAGGTTCTCGTCCTCCTGTCAAGAATAGCAACTGGCTTTTCCACGTAATTAAGCCGCTCGTCGATCTGAATATCTTCGAGCGGTACTACTGCAGACTCATCCATCACACACTTCCGCAATTGCGAAACATGGAAGGTGTTGTGAATCAAGTTCAGTTCCTCCGGTAGCTCCAACCGGTAAGCCACTTTCCCCACGCGGGCGATGATCCGGTAAGGCCCAATATAACGAGGCCCTAGCTTCCCCCGCTTACGAAACCGGATCACCCCTTTCCAGGGTGAAACCTTCAACAATACATAATCACCCACCTGAAACTCCAAGTCGGATCGCCTTTTGTCGGCGTAGCTCTTCTGCCGACTCTGTGCAGTAACCAAACGGTCCCGCGCCATTTGAATTGTCTCGGTCGTCTTCAACACGATGTCAGTACTCCCTAACACCCGATGCCCAACCTTGCCCCAACAAACGGGCGTCCTGCATTTCCTACCGTACAACAACTCGTATGGCGGCATGCCAATACTAGAGTGGTAGCTGTTGTTGTAGGAAAATTCCGCCAAAGGTAGGTACTGATCCCAACTACCTCCAAAATCGATGACACAAGCTCGAAGCATATCCTCGAGGGTCTGAATGGTTCGCTCGCTCTGTCCGTCCGTCTGTGGATGAAAGGCCGTGCTAAAGTGTAACCGTGTACCCATCTCCGACTGGAACTTCTCCCAAAACCGAGAGGTAAAACGAGTATCCCTGTCAGAGACAATCGAAACTGGCACCCCGTCCTGGCCACGATCTCACGCACAAACACCTCCGCAAGCTTCTCCGCCGAGGAGCTCTCCCTGATGGCCAAGAAGTGTGCACTCTTGGTCAGACGGTCAACGATCACCCAAATGGCATCGTTCCCACGGGGAGTCCTTGGGAGTTTCGTTATGAAGTCCATAGTAATCTCTTCCCATTTCCACACCGGGACCTCCAACGGTTGCAATTTCCCATGAGGTCGTTGATGTTCCGCTTTGACCTTCCGACAAATCATACATACCTCAACACATCTAGCAACATCCCGCTTCATGCCGGGCCACCAGTAACCTTCGCGCAAGTCCCTGTACATCTTTGTAGCCCCCGGGTGAATCGAGAACTTGGACTTATGTGCCTCATCCATTAGTATCTGCCGGTTCCCACCGATGAATGGAACCTAAACCCTACCATGTCGAGTTAACAACCCCCGACTATCACGAACAAGATTCGAGATTTCCCCCGACACTCTTTCCCGCTTTGCATTTTCCTCCAAGACAGCCACCTCTTGAGCGCTTCCTATCGACTCCAGGATATGTGTAACCACTGTCAATCGCTGACAATAACCCCTCAGTGGCTCACCGACCGGATGTCGGCTGAGTGCGTCCGCGACCACGTTCGCCTTACCCGGGTGGTAAAGTATCTCGCAGTCATAATCCTTAACCACATCGAGCCACCTTCGCTGACGCATATTAAGGTTCTGCTGATCCATCAAGTACTTGAGGCTCTTATGGTCGGTGTAGATCGTACACTTGACACCATAGAGATAGTGCCTCCAAATTTTAAGGGCAAACACTACCGCTCCCAACTCCAGGTCATGAGTCGGGTAATTTGCTTCGTGAGGCTTCAGCTGCCTAGAAGCGTAGGCTATGACCTTGCCGCGCTGCATAAGCATGGCACCCAAACCCTGATGTGAGGCATCACAATATACTACCAAATCCTCCATGCCCTCGGGTAAGGTTAACACAGGAGCCTCACACAACCGCCTGCGTAGCTCCTCGAACGCCTTCTGTTGTTCCTCCCCCCAACTGAAAGCCGCAGATTTCTTTGTCAATCGCGTCATGGGTAACGCGATCTTAGAGAAATCCTGAATAAACCTTCGATAATACCCCACTAATCCCAGAAAGGTTCGCACCTCAGTAGGAGTCTTCGGCACCTCCCACCGCATCACAGCTGCAATCTTAGCTGGGTCAACCATAATACCATCCTGATTCACGACATGTCCCAGGAACTGGACCTCTCGTAACCAGAATTCGCACTTGGAAAACTTAGCGTATAACTTCTCTCGCCTCAATACTTCCAACACTTCTCGAAGATGCATCTCGTGCTCCTCCTTGGTGTTTGAATACACCAGAATGTCATCGATGAACACAATCACCGAACGGTCCAACATCGGACTACACACTCGGTTCATGAGGTCCATGAACGCTGCTGGTGCATTGGTGAGTCCAAAAGGCATCACCACAAACTCATAATGACCGTATCGCGTACGGAAAGCCGTCTTTTCCGTGTCCTCACTCCTGACCCGCATCTGGTGGTATCCCGATCGTAGATCAATCTTGGAGAACCATGAGGCCCCCTGAAGCTGGTCGAACAAATCGTCAATCCTTGGCAAAGGATAACGATTCTTTACCGTAAGCTTATTCAGCTCTCGGTAGTCTATGCACATCCGTTGTGATCCATCCTTCTTCTTCACGAATAAGATAGGTGCTCCCCACGACGAACAGCTCGGTCTAATGAACTCCTTTTCGAGTAGTTCTTGCATCTGGGCGTACAGCTCTTTCATTTCCGGTGGAGCCAGGCGGTAGGGTGCCTTGGCCACCGGAGCCGCACCCGGGATCAGATCGATCCGAAACTCTACCTGTCGTTCGGGAGGTATCCCCGGCAATTCCTCTGGAAACACGTCGGTGAACTCCCGTACCACAGGTACGTCTTCCGCAGACATCTTCGCTTCCCCAACCCTCGTGTCTAACACGTATGCTAAAAATCCTTGCCCACTATGCTGAAGGTACCTCCGAGCTCTCGCAGCCGAACATATGGCCGTAGACCGTCTAGACGAATCTCCCTGCACTAACAGTTCTCCCCCGCTTGGGGTTCGAACTCGCACTTGCTTGTGACGACAAACGATCTCCGCGTCGAACTTATCCATCCAATCCATGCCCACAATCACACAAAGCTTCCGCATAGCAATCGGGATCAAGTCAATGGGAAACCTCACCCCTGAGATCTCTAAGGTGCACTCGCGAAACACGTCTGTGACCGTCAAGGTCCTATCATCAGCCACCTCAACAACCAGAGGATAACTCAAGCGTCCTACAACTCGGCCTAAACCCTCGCTAAAAGTGCGAGTCACAAAAGAGTGAGTAGCCCCGCTATCAAACATCACAACTGCAGGCACCGAGTTAACTAGGAATGTACCTAACATATAATTCAACCACAAATAAATACATGACAGAGAAAGGAAAGACGAAAGGAAAGAAGTGAGGGATATACCTGTGACCACTTTAGGCGTCGCCTGTGCCTCATCCACCGTCAACTGGTGAACTCTACCTCGGGCCGCTCCCGCCCCTGGCTGACCAGCTCGACCATCTGTGATACGCAACGGGGCATTCCCAGGCACCCTCTGAGCTCCACCCCCAGCAGCTACCCCTGCTCTAGGACAGTTGGCCCTTACGTGGCCCGTC
Organism: Saussurea involucrata; assembly: GCA_033807775.1. Classification (NCBI taxonomy): domain Eukaryota; kingdom Viridiplantae; phylum Streptophyta; class Magnoliopsida; order Asterales; family Asteraceae; genus Saussurea; species Saussurea involucrata. The sequence goes on along the minus strand of CM066321.1, from coordinate 234,552,131 downwards.
TGATTACAGTTGAAACAGACCATTAACGGCGTCTTACAATCCCAGCTAAGGTGACCGGGTTGACCACACTTAAAACACCCCTCCACCCTCCTTGCTCCAGTATCACGGGGCTTAATGTAACACCCTAAAAATCAGGATTTATTTAAACTTTAATTTAAGACAAGTTTTGATCGTGACTTTCTAAACTTTATACATAAGCGAAGTTTCAATCCCGAGGATTTATCTTTACACAAAAGAATTCTCGAATAACCTATTAATCTAATCATGTCACTATAATCAGATTAATTAGGTTATCTAAGTGCACTATCCAAAAGTCTCGGTATTCCAAAAATCTTCTCCGCTAGCCCAAAAGCTCTCGTCCCACATCCCTTACTTTCCCGAACCTGATCCTGGTAAGAAAACATTATTTGAAACGATTAGGCTAACTCTCCATAATACATTCAGTTTCAACATAATATTTACCATAATAACATAACCAAGTCCTGACAAACCTGAATTATTCTTTTCTTACCACTTAGCAATTTATCCAACCAACTCAGTTCAATCGTTACATCATATTCTTATTCCGTAACTATGATTCCGACATAAAGTCGCCCATTGTTCACTTGTCTATTCCGTGACTACAAATCCGACATACATCGCTTGTTGCTCACGTATCTCTACCGTGACTACAAATCCGACATACATCGCTTGTTGCTCACGTATTTCTATTCCGTGATTGCTCACGTATCTTTTCCGTGATTGCTCACGTATATCTTCCTGTATTTGCTCACGTATCTCTTCCGTGATTGCTCACGTATCTCTTCCGTGATTGCTCACGTATCTCTTCCGTGATTGCTCACGTATCTCTACCGTGATTGCTCACGTATCTCTTTCGTTCGATAATTCATTTATAACAACATATTATCACAATTAGACAGACATTTATGTAAGTAACGAGTAGGGTAAGAATGAACTTACTTGGTAAGAAGTCACACTACTTTTACTTCTTATAAGGATGTATTGACTTCAGACTTCAACCCTTCCGAACAACTGTAATACCACATATATACGATTATGCTGGTATTAATTATAGCTTGAAATATATTTACATCTCAAATCTCATAACCTTAAGTTTCTATCGTAGCTTACAATAACAGTGTATCCATATTAAAGCCATCGCAACCCAATTGGATCGCAACCCCAACTTCCTCGCAACCCAATTGGATCGCAACCAAAACCTCGCAACCCAAATTGCCTCGCAATCAACTAAACCTCGCAGCCTTCTATTGCGAGCCAAATCTTTCCCTCGCAACCAACTGTTGCGAGCCAAATATTTCCCTCGCAGCCAACGATTGCGATTCGTATGAACACCATAAAAACACCCAGTTCACTGGTTATCTAAAAACCCATATATCTATAAATTTAACCGATGAATCTTTATGAAATTTTGCAGATAAGTTCACTACTACTATTAGAACATTACCCCATAAACAAAATTCTCAAATCATCATAACATCCAAATCCATTTCTTAAACTCTAAAGCACAACTTTACCCAAATGCATAAGAATTTATATAAGAGGTTACCTAGATTTGCTTTCCACCGATTCTTGTTCTTCTTCTTCTTCTTATGATCGGAGGTAAACCACCAAGAATCAAGCACACACCCTTTCTCTTTTTCTCCCCTTTTTTTCTCCGTTTTCTTTCTGGGTGAGCCGTATTCACACAACCTTTAATAATGAAAGTCAGGACACCCTCCATACTTCACCCCATACTTAGATATGGTGACTCATACTCCATATTTACCAAATAACCCGTACCTTTAACTAAATGTCATAAAACACCCTCAATTTAACATTTCTATTAAATTATACTCTAGACCAAATATAAAATAACCCTTATGGTTAATATTATATTTTTCAGTAATGCTATGGAAAATTCGAGATGTTACAATACTCCCCAACTTGAAAATGATTTCGTCCTCGAAATCACGGCTATTCAAACAAATGGGGATATCTATTTCTCAAGTCTTCCTTTGTTTCTAACGTCACATTAGTACCTCGATGATGTTTCCACTGTACTTTCAACATAGTTACCTCTTTACCACTACGTAGCTTTCTAACTGTTCTTTCCAAAATCTTTTCTGGTCTTCCACACAGCGGCTCTTTTCATCCACCCTCACATCAGTGAGTGGAATCACATCATCCTCTTCGGTCAAACACTTCCGAAGATAACATACATGGAAAGTATTATGAACCCCTTCCAATTCTGGCGGAAGATCCAACTGATATTCTTGTAAGCCAATCCTCTTAGAAATGGTGAAAGGTCCTAGAAAACGAGGACTCAACTTCCCCCGCTTTCCAAACCGAATCACACCTTTCCATGGGGATACTTTAAGCATCACGCGCTCCCCAACTTGAAAGTCTTTGGGTCTTCTTTTCGGATCAGCATAGCTTTTCTGTCTATCTTGAGCCGCTTTCATATGCTGCCGAATTTCCTTTACTTTGTCTGCGGTTTGTTGCACAAGTTCCGGACCAGCGCGAATTGTTTCTCTCCGGCTTCTAACCAGCACACTGGAGTTCTACATTTCCGACCATATAAAGCTTCGAAAGGTGCTCTTCCAATACTGGAATGGTAACTGTTGTTGTAAGCAAATTCTACCAACGGCAAATGTGAATCCCAGTTACCTCCAAAATCTAATACACAACATCTGAGCATATCTTCCACAGTCTGAATGGTCCGCTCACTCTGTCCATCCGTCTGTGGGTGAAAACCAGTACTCAAATTAACTTTGGTACCCAACTCTTCTTGTAGTGATTGCCAAAACCTCGAGGTAAACCGACTATCACGATCTGACACTATCGACACCGGTATACCATGTCTTGACACCACTTCGTCAATATACAGTTTCGCCAACTTCTCAACTGGCGATGCCTCTTTCATAGCTAGAAAATGAGCACTCTTAGTCAATCTATCCACGATCACCCAAATGGTATCGTTACCTCTTTGTGTCTTTGGTAACTTTGTCACAAAATCCATAGAGATAATGACGCCACAGTTTTAAAGCAAACACAACCGCTGCCAATTCCAAATCATGGGTAGGATAGTTCTTTTCATGTTCCTTTAGTTGTCTTGACGCATAGGCAATTACCTTGCCTCGTTGCATCAACACACACCCCAAACCCATTTTCGATGCGTCACTATAGACTACCAAATCTTCCGTTCCTCTTGGCAGTGCAAGAATAGGAGCTTCACACAACAACTGTCGTAAGGTTCTGAAAGATGTCTCCTGCTTTTCGGTCCAAATGAACTTCACATTCTTACGAGTCAATGATAACTCTATTTTTAGAGTTATTATTTCCATTTATTTTCCACTTTATTTTGTCAATTTTAGCCATTTCACTTCTAAAAACCCCCATTCTTGGTATGATTTACGAAAACGAGCAAAAGGAGTGAACCATGGTCTTTAATAAATTATTTGGGGAAGTTTTGGGTGTTTTCACGATTTTTCATCCGCAGTGACGTATACAGTGCCCACTCCGGTTCCCCACTCTTCGAGCTGATCAAAAAGAAATCAAAAAGAAACTTTTAGTTGGGATCTAATTTTCTGGAGGAGGAAGGTTCATATGGCAGAGAAATGGCTGGAGAAGTACAAGGTAGTTCTCATTGAAGATAGCATCAAGTACACCTCTTTGTACTTGGAGATTGACTTGGAGAAGGGACCATTGGATAAAAGAATTGCACAAGGAGCTGAATTCTGCCACAACTCAGCAGTCTTTACCCATTGGAAGACCCACCTCTTTTGTGTAATACCCAACTCCTTCTCCTAGTATATAAAGGAGCACTTGGGTGCCATTAAATGCATGCTTGGTTATCATCCTTGAATACTTTTAGTCTCAAATTCTCTCAACTACCACATTAGCTTTAGTCTTTTATTTACTGCAGTAACTAGCTTTAATTTTCAGTAATTTACTTTCTTAGTTTAAATTGTAGTTCGTATTACACAGTGCAGGGACGACTTCTCGTTCCCCACTGTGAGCAGTTAATTCAAGTCACTTTCAGTTTTATTATGTGCAAATCTTCATCTTTTGTTTTCTTTACTTCGGAAATGTTAGGCTAAACATCCTTTGGGATGTAGGAAGGAGAAGTACCTGGATTTTATCAAAAATGCTTGAGTAATCTTTATACTTAGAATATTTGTTGTTTTGGTCTTTCATTCTCGATATTTACCCAAGGATGCGAACAAGCTGATCACTTGCAAGGATCTAAAGTCTAGTTCTTAACTTAGAAATAAGTAGAGCGCAGTGACACGAGCTTGAATGATGCTAGGGGATTCGAAAGAATTCTTTTGACACTTACGAAAGTGAGGTCGGCACAGTGAGCTAATCTCTGCCCACTGGAGTAGTAGGCAAGCTAATTTGTGTATTAAAAACACTTAGAGTATTTGTCTCTACACATTCCATCGAGGCCTGAAAAGGTCCATTTAGAGATTACCATTGACAAAACAACAAGTACTAAGAGTATGGGATTTTTATCTAACGGTGTGAGTATTTTGTAACCGGGCTTTTCTAGCGAAAATGTCCACCACGAATACGAGGATCACTCTAAGGACCGAGTATTTGAGATAAAATTTAGGTAAAATCCAACCTACATTCCTCCTTTTTAGCATTTAGTAAATCGTTTCAAGTAGCTATTTTACCAAACCAAACCAAAGTATTATTTTCCTCTCTAGTTGAAACTTGTAAAAGGAGCTCATGAGAACCGTATTGTCTTGATTGTCCAGTCTCTGTGGATTCGATTCTGGTATTTTACCAACTATTACTTGCTGTGACGATCATAGTGGACAGTGTACACTTGCACTTCCCACTGTGGACAGTTTGCAACCCACTGCGATTAAAACACACATTTCGCACGTACCAAGTTTTTGGCGCCGTTGCCGGGGACTGGCGTGATTTTAAATCTCAAGACATTAGTTTTTGTTCGAGCCCGAGTAACTAGTTTTTCTAAGCTGTTCGTATTGTATGCCACGGCGACAACTCGAACATTTGGTTCCAATAGATCTCGAAATAGAAAAAACGTTGCGAAAAACACGAAGAAGCAAGAAAACAAATCGACAACCTCCTGTGATCCCCACTGTGAACATGGCTGCAGTACCGCCACCTATAGTGGAGACCACAATCACGATTGCCGATAACAAAGATCGAAAAATACGGGACTATGCTACTTCCGGAGTTGGTGATTTAAGCTCCGGAATTTTGAGACCCAATATTGTTGCAACGCATTTTGAACTCAAACCGGTGATGTTTCAAATGATCCAAGCCATGGGTCAATTTGGAGGATCGCCATCTGAGGATCCGCACTCGCACTTAAAATCTTTTTTAGAAATGACCGATTCCTTTCAATTGCAAGGTGTTAGTGATGAGGCATTAAGACTAAGGCTTTTCCCTTTTTCATTAAGGGACAAAGCAAAATCTTGGCTGAACGCACATGCACCTCACTCGATAACCACTTGGCAAGAACTTGCCGATAGATTTTTGCAAAAATACTTTCCTCCAACAAGGAATGTTAGATTTCGAAATGATATAATTTTATTTAGGCAAGAGGAAGATGAGGCTGTTTCGGATGCATGGGAACGATTTAAAGATTTACTTCGAAAGTGCCCACATCATGGCATCCCACATTGCATCCAATTGGAGACCTTTTACAATGGTCTTTCCAATGCAGCCAAAATCATCTTAGATGCAACAGCCGGTGGAACATTTACGAGTATGACTTACAACGAAGGATATCAAATCTTAGAAAAAGTGTCCAACAACAATACCGAATGGTCAAATCCGAGAGCACCCATGTCTAAGACCAACACCATAGATTCCGAAGCACTCAAAACCATGAATGCACAATTAGTGGCCTTGACAAAAATCGTTTTAAATCAAAATCGAGGCCAAGTCAATTCCGCAACCCATCTCGCTGATAACTGCTCCCTTTGTGGAGAGGAGCATGTTTTCGACTATTGTCCAGCAAACCCCGAATCTGTTAATGTCATAGGGACCAACCAAAGGAACAACCCTTATTCGCAGACTTATAATCCAGGTTGGAGAAATCATCCGAATTTCTCTTGGTCCGGTAATCAAGGACTCCAACCCCAAGGACCGAGTCACATCCAGCAAAGACCATACAATCCCCCGGGATTTCAGCAACATCACAGTGGGCAATCCCCACATCACAGTGGGCAGTCCCCACAACCATACCAACCACGATCCAACCAACCAGCTGAGGCTCAACAATCGATCGAGTCGATTCTCAAAGGTTTTATGAATCAAACCCAAGCAGCCATTAGGAATATAGAGACTCAAGTAGGACAGCTAGCCGTTGAAGTTAAGAATAGACCACCAGGAACGTTACCGAGTGATACCGAGCAAGCTAGAGTGATAGGAAAAGGACCAGAACATGTCAAGTCCATAACTTTAAGGAGTGGAAAGGATCTGAAAAATATCATTTTTGAATCTGATGATTCGCCTCAAAAACCCACTGTGAGCACCACAGTGGGCACTCCTCAAGTCACTGTGATCCCCACAGTGGGGACCGACATCCCTGACCTTCCCACTTTTGGACCTGTCCCAAAGACTACTGTTCCAAAGCCAATACCACAGCAAACTCAGATTGACCCACGAAACATTCCATTTCCTCAAAGAATGAAGCCTAAAAATGTCGATGTTCAGTTTAAAAAATTATTAGACATTTTTAAGCAACTTCACATTAACATACCCTTGGTAGAAGCTCTCGAGCAAATGCCAAGCTATGTTAAATTCTTAAAAGATATTTTGAACAAAAAGAGGAAGTTGGGTGAATTTGAAACTGTGGCTTTGACCGAAGAATGTAGTGCCCTCCTAACAAGCAAGATTCCACCTAAGTTGAAAGACCCGGGTAGTTTCACCATTCCATGCATTATAGGAGGACAAGAAGTAGGCCAAGCACTCTGTGATTTAGGAGCTAGTGTCAACTTGATGCCTTTGTCCATTTTTAACAAGTTAGGGATTGGAGAGGCTAGACCCACAACCGTGACATTACAACTAGCCGACCGATCCATTGCCTACCCCAAGGGAAAAATAGAAGACGTTTTGGTCCAAGTGGATAAATTTATCTTCCCCGCCGATTTTCTTGTTTTAGATTATGAGGCCGATAAAGAAATCCCAATCATCTTAGGACGTCCGTTTCTTGCAACCGGACGTACTTTGATCGATGTGCACAAAGGAGAACTCACGATGCGAGTTAATGACCAAGAGGTAACTTTTAATGTTTTCAAATCTCTCAAATATATAGACACCGAAGATTGTTTTGCCTTAAGTTCGATTTATGAAACCCACAATTTTGGCAATTTGCCCACAGTGGGGAGTACAGTTCCCACAGTGGGGATTGACAGTGAGCACTCTGAATCAGAGAGTAATGACACTTTCAAGGATGAGTGTAATGAAATGGTTGCAGCTTTTGAACCTCTGGACTTCAAAGATAGAGATGTTCAATCCCCTTCAATAGAACAACCTCCCGAGTTAGAGCTTAAACCATTGCCTTCCCATTTAAAGTATGCTTATCTCGCTAAGGATAATAAACTTCCCGTCATTATCTCTTCCAAACTTAGTGAGAAACAAGAACAACTTCTGATTGATTTGTTGATAAAGCATAAGGGAGCAATTGGTTGGACCATAGCGGACATTCGAGGGATTAGCCCCTCTTTATGTCAACATAAGATTTACTTGGAGAGTGACCACCCGGGGAAAGTCCAACCCCAAAGAAGGTTGAACCCCATCATGAAGGAGGTAGTTAAGAAAGAAGTCTTGAAATGGTTAGATGCCGGTATTATCTATCCCATTGCCAGTAGTAGTTGGGTGAGCCCCGTTCAATGTGTCCCTAAAAAGGGAGGAACAACAGTGGTCAGAAATGAAAAGAACGAACTCATTCCAACTAGGACTGTTACGGGATGGAGAATATGCATGGACTATAGGCAACTGAATCTAGCAACAAAGAAAGACCATTTCCCGTTACCTTTTATTGATCAAATGCTTGATAGATTAGCGGGAAAGGAATTTTATTGTTTTCTAGATGGATACTCCGGATATAACCAAATCCACATCGCACCCGAAGACCAAGAAAAGACCACCTTTACTTGTCCATATGGTACTTTTGCATTCCGGAGAATGCCTTTTGGTTTATGTAATGCTCCCGCTACTTTTCAACGCTGTATGATGGCCATTTTTACTGATATGATAGAAGATACCATAGAAGTTTTTATGGACGATTTTTCTGTGATCGGCACATCATTTGATAACTGTTTGAGGAATCTAGAAAAAAGTTTGGTGAGATGTGAGACCCACGACCTTATTCTAAATTGGGAAAAATGTCATTTCATGGTCGAAGAGGGCATCGTTTTGGGTCATCTTGTGTCGAAAAAGGGTTTGGAAGTTGATAAAGCAAAACTAGAAGTAATCTCCCAACTTCCCGAGCCCACAACGGTAAAAGGCATTCGCAGTTTTTTAGGTCACGCAGGTTTCTATAGGAGGTTCATAAAAGATTTTTCCAAAATAACTAAACCCCTATGTAACCTGCTGCAACATGAAAGAGAGTTTGTTTTTACCAAAGAATGTAGAAACGCATTTGAAATAATCAAAAATGCCTTAGTTACTGCACCCTTAGTGACCACTCCTGACTGGTCACTCCCATTTGAAGTCATGTGTGACGCCAGCGATTGGGCTATAGGTGCAGTACTAGGCCAACGAAAAGATAAGATTTTTCATCCAATATACTATGCAAGCAAGACTTTGATCGAGGCTCAAATCAACTACACTGTAACCGAAAAAGAACTACTTGCAGTAGTTTTTGCTTTTGATCGTTTCAGGTCTTACTTAATTGGAGCAAAGGTCATAGTACACACCGATCACGCAGCCATCAAATATTTGATCAACAAGGCTGACTCTAAAACGAGGTTGATCAGATGGGTGCTGTTGCTGCAGGAATTTGACCTCCAGATCGTCGACAGAAAAGGAACAAGCAATCAGGTTGCTGATCATCTGTCCAGGCTCGAGAAGACAGTGGGCACTGTTGACCCCACTGTTGACCCCACTGTTGACCCCACTCCTGACCCCACTCCGGTAAAAGAAACTTTTCCCGATGAACAATTATTATCTGCGCAACATCATAATGAAACTCCTTGGTATGCTGATATTGCAAACTTTTTAGCAAGTGGACTTAAGCCCCACGGGATGAGTGGACAACCATTCAAGAAATTTTTACACGACACACGACAATACGTTTGGGACGATCCCTTCTTGTACAAGATAGGGGCGGACCAAATATTGAGGCGTTGTGTCCATGGGAGTGAACAACATCAAATACTCCATGGTTGTCACACATCCCACTACGGTGGCCACTTCGGTGGAAACCGTACCGCAGCAAAAATTTTGCAAAGTGGATTCTTTTGGCCCACTGTTTTTAAAGACTCATTTGAATTCGTGAAAAATTGTGAGCAATGTCAACGTACGGGGAATATATCGCAAAGAAATGAAATGCCTCTTAACAACATTCTAGAGGTCGAACTTTTTGATGTATGGGGGATAGATTTTATGGGACCTTTTCCAAATTCCAACAATAACTTTTACATCTTGGTTGCGGTAGATTATGTTTCAAAATGGGTAGAAGCCATTGCTTGTCACTCCAATGATGCTCACACTGTGGTGAAGTTCTTACACAAAAATATATTCACTCGCTTCGGAACACCACGAGCATTAATTAGTGACGAAGGCACCCATTTTGTAAAAAAAGTCATGGCCTCGGTTCTTGCTAAATATGATATTCATCATAGAGTGGCCACCGCATACCACCCACAAACCAATGGGTTGGCCGAGCTTTCAAATCGTGAGATCAAGGGAATTTTGGAAAAAGTTGTTAAGCCACACCGTAAAGATTGGTCAATCAAACTCGATGATGCTCTTTGGGCCTATCGAACAGCCTATAAAACTCCTCTGGGAATGTCTCCATTCAAATTAGTTTTTGGCAAAGCTTGCCATTTACCGATTGAATTAGAGCACAAGGCGTTCTGGGCCCTTAAAGAGCTTAACATGAGTGAGGATGCCGCGGGAATCAAAAGGAGTCTGCAAATACATGAGCTAGAGGAGTTGCGATATCACTCCTATGAGAATGCAAAGTTGTACAAGGAAAAGACCAAGATGTGGCACGATCGTCGAATCAACCATAGGGAGTTCATGGAAGGACAACAGGTACTATTGTTCAATTCCCGTCTCAAACTCTTTCCAGGTAAACTTAAATCAAGATGGACGGGACCATACACCATTGTCAAGGTGAGTCCTTTCGGAACAGTGGAGTTGAAATCCCCACAATCGGGTCAAACCTTTAAAGTCAATGGGCAAAGGGTAAAGCATTTTTTGCATGAAAGTGCCCACATCCCTGCCCACTCTCCGCCTCGCTATGGTTAGAGAAATTCACCACCGTTTGTAAATATTTTATTTCACTTATTTGCTGTTTTTTTTATATTATTTTTGGTCTTTTTAATTCTGCATGGTAGTTTGTTTTAATGTGTGTAGAAGAACGTGCCACTTTTTGAAGAAAAATCAAGGAAAGTACTTTGCAGTGGGGAAGGATCAGGTCACTGCGCTCCCCACTCCCCACCTGACGAATGAAAGGACTATTTTTGGGGCCCAATGCTGACAAGCTTTCACCTTTTGCTGCCATCAAGTCTACTTTTAGGCCATGGTGTCATAGTTCATCATTTCCCAAGCAAAGCTATCATTGTCAATCCTCTCCCTCTCTCCTAAAATCGGCTGTTTCCCCCCATTTTTGAAAAGAAAACATTTCCAAAAACCACCTTAACCTCCTTTGCTTCCAAAATTTACCCAACAAACTTTCTCTTCTTCATTTCTCTCTCTACGAAAAACCCACCAGCAAAACCCTTCCAAAACCCTAAAAATGGCAAGAACCAAGAGAATGAACACCAACCCCGATGCACTAACACGTGCGGCCGTCCGCCGCAGGACCGCCGAGGAACAACCACCGGAAGCCGTCACCAATGACCTGAACGAACCGCCACCGGTCTCCGGCGAAAACCCGATCATCTCCGGTGCAGCCGACGAGGGTTCTTCAAAGCACGAAAGCCCAAAAGCTACTTCATCATCGCAAGTCTCAGACAACAGTATCACCCATTTCGAGACCGAGACACTTCTAGCCGAAGAAGAAGAGAGACGGTTAGCAGAGGAGTTCAAACAGAAAATGGAAGCCATTAGAAAAAGAAAGGAAGAGGTCGAGAGGAGGCGTCGAGAGGAAGAAGAAAGAATCAGAAAGGAAGAAGAGGAAAGAATCAAACGAGAGGAGGAAGAAAGATTAAAAAGAGAGGAGGAAGAGAGATTGAGGAGGGAAGAAGCCGCAAGATTGGCTAGAGAGGAGGAGGAGCGATTGAAAGAGGAAGAACGAAAGAAGGATGAAGAAGCAAGGATATTCGAGCAGAAAAAGAAACAAGCAGAGGAGGAGTGTTTGGCTCGTGAGGAAGAAGAAAGACAGAAGAAGATTAAGGAGCAGACTCAGACATTAGACATTCCCCAGAACAAAAATGCTGATAGTGTGGAGGATGTCCACACCACTGCCCACAGTGAAGAAACCCCAACCAGAGCACTCCAGAGGAACAGGGGAATGGTTACACGATCTGGTGCATCCAAGAAGGCATCGTCTGCAAAACCGAAAAGAAAAGCGTCGAGGAAAGGTAAGGGTATCGAACCCTCTTTAAGTTCTTCTTCTAGTGATACTAATACGGGAAGTGAACAAAACCTTTCTGAAAATCCACATCTGTCCACTGTGGGGACTGCTCATGCCCCCAGTGGGATACCGAGGCAATTCACTTCCCCAGCTGCTAGAACCCACTTTGAGTGTATTTGCACTCGGAAGTTGAATTTAGAGAGGGGTTTCGACCCCGACTTTGTAGAAGCAAATCCCTTTGTCAAAGATAAACTTGTAGCGCAAGATTGGGCAACCATTGCCACTGCCAATCGCCGCGCTAATGCATCATTAGTCCGAGAATTTTATGCTGAGGCCTCCCAAGCCAAAGAATCATTTGTTAAGATCAGAGGAAAGGTTGTGGACTTTACTCCAGGCAATATAAACCGAGTGTTAGGTAGAGGAGCTCCGGAACCTTGTGCTTTCGGACAGTTCCTGGCAAAGATGACTCCGGCTGATGAGGAATTGATTTTAAAAGAAATAGCAGTTGAGGGAAGGCCATGGAATCAGGATGGCCAAAGAAGGTGTCTATATGCTGGCAGCCTCACCACTGAGGCTGCTGTGTGGTTCCAATTCCTAAGGGCCTCGGTGGCCCCAACATCGCACGACACGACTCTCTCCATGCATAAGTGTGCCATGCTTTACTGCGTTCTCACTAAAAAGAAGATCAATCTGGGAATCATAATGCATGGTGCCATCCATCAGGCCAGAACACGAACCAAGGTAATCCTACCCCTTCCTTGCCTTATTACACTATTGCTAATAGATGCCGGAGTGCCCACAGCTGAAGAAGACCAGTGGATCATTTCCACGAAAAACATCAGTATTCAGACAATTAAGAAGATGAGAAGAGAGATAGGAGGCCCGTCTGTTGAGCCTGCCCAGGTACAGCCCAATGTGCGAATAGACGACGAGCACATAGTGGGCACTGAAGTGCCCACTGTGGAGAAGAAGGGTACCCCACTCCATTCAACCGAGGCCGGATCATCAAGCAACCAAATGGGAGAGATTTTGGCAGCTTTAAAGAAGCTCACATACAGGATCGAGTTGCTGGAAAGTGAGCAGCGATATCAGAACCGGGCCACGCAGAAATTTTGGATGTATACAAGAGAACGAGATGAGGTGACGGGCCTGATGATGAAAGAGGCCAACCCAATGCTAGCTGCTCAGCTACCAGAATTCCCGAAAGATATCTGCCCGGTTAATGACAGTGAGGATGAGTTCGATGATGATGATGCGGATCTGTCACCGCAAGCCACCCAAACCCCGTGAATGGTTTGTTTTAAAACAATGTTTCGCTCTTTTGCTCACCAAAAACAATTTTATTTTGTTTGGTTGATCTTTTTGTGCCTATGGCTAGGCATTGACACTATTTGCTGTTTTAACTTTTTAAATATCGATGCATGAAAATCCTACCGGTAGGTAGGTACTTTTGGGTACTAACGTATTGATTGTTTGAATGCTTGTTTGACCTCGTTTCCATTTCAAGGTACAACTTTCGGCTTCCGACTTAAAAGGTCACTTTTGTAAGTACAAATCTCAACTTGTCCCGTGAAATGATTTAGGCCATTTTTCGCATCTAAACACGACCCTTTTGTACCCCAAACCACCACCTTTGTTCGTTATTTCTATGTCACAGTGGGGACACTGTGAGATTTTAAGTTTGAGGTGGGAACTTCCAGAGTGACCTCCAGTTTGCTCACAGTGAGGACACTGTGAAGTCCAAGTTTGAGGTGGGTAAGCCGTACCCCCCTCCCAAAAAAAAAAAAAAAAAAAAAAAAAAAAAAAAAGAGAAAACACAAAAATACAAAAACAGAAGAAAATCGGAGTAGCACTAACAAAATTGATGGTGTGCCTTTTCTGGACCATCAAAGTGCTCACTCCCAGAAAAAGATGGTGTGCCTATTCTGGACCATCAGAATACCCACCCTCACAAAAAAAATAGCCATACTCCTTATTCCCAAATAAAGCCTGAAAGTGTACGTACTTATCATAGCAAAATACTAAACACCCACTTCTTGAAATAAAAATCTCAAAGCGAGATCTTCGGTCCATGTTTGGAAATTTTTGCCAAAACCCTTGGGAAAAGATTCAAAGCCATAAACCCTTCAAACCCAAGAAAGCCCTATTGATCAAAAGGTAAACAAGGGAAAGGTTTCGTCAAACACAAAAGTGAAATTTTCAAGTTTGGAACCGAAGGAAGTATCGAAGGAAGGAGATCAACGCCCATTCAAGTCAAGAAATATGTAAGTCCCTCAAAGACCTTTTATGCATTGTGTTTCATTTTATTTCTTTCTTTTTATTACTTGGGGACAAGTAATGATTTAAGTTTGAGGTTGTGATAACTCTATTTTTAGAGTTATTATTTCCATTTATTTTCCACTTTATTTTGTCAATTTTAGCCATTTCACTTCTAAAAACCCCCATTCTTGGTATGATTTACGAAAACGAGCAAAAGGAGTGAACCATGGTCTTTAATAAATTATTTGGGGAAGTTTTGGGTGTTTTCACGATTTTTCATCCGCAGTGACGTATACAGTGCCCACTCCGGTTCCCCACTCTTCGAGCTGATCAAAAAGAAATCAAAAAGAAACTTTTAGTTGGGATCTAATTTTCTGGAGGAGGACGGTTCATATGGCAGAGAAATGGCTGGAGAAGTACAAGGTAGTTCTCATTGAAGATAGCATCAAGTACACCTCTTTGTACTTGGAGATTGACTTGGAGAAGGGACCATTGGATAAAAGAATTGCACAAGGAGCTGAATTCTGCCACAACTCAGCAGTCTTTACCCATTGGAAGACCCACCTCTTTTGTGTAATACCCAACTCCTTCTCCTAGTATATAAAGGAGCACTTGGGTGCCATTAAATGCATGCTTGGTTATCATCCTTGAATACTTTTAGTCTCAAATTCTCTCAACTACCACATTAGCTTTAGTCTTTTATTTACTGCAGTAACTAGCTTTAATTTTCAGTAATTTACTTTCTTAGTTTAAATTGTAGTTCGTATTACACAGTGCAGGGACGACTTCTCGTTCCCCACTGTGAGCAGTTAATTCAAGTCACTTTCAGTTTTATTATGTGCAAATCTTCATCTTTTGTTTTCTTTACTTCGGAAATGTTAGGCTAAACATCCTTTGGGATGTAGGAAGGAGAAGTACCTGGATTTTATCAAAAATGCTTGAGTAATCTTTATACTTAGAATATTTGTTGTTTTGGTCTTTCATTCTCGATATTTACCCAAGGATGCGAACAAGCTGATCACTTGCAAGGATCTAAAGTCTAGTTCTTAACTTAGAAATAAGTAGAGCGCAGTGACACGAGCTTGAATGATGCTAGGGGATTCGAAAGAATTCTTTTGACACTTACGAAAGTGAGGTCGGCACAGTGAGCTAATCTCTGCCCACTGGAGTAGTAGGCAAGCTAATTTGTGTATTAAAAACACTTAGAGTATTTGTCTCTACACATTCCATCGAGGCCTGAAAAGGTCCATTTAGAGATTACCATTGACAAAACAACAAGTACTAAGAGTATGGGATTTTTATCTAACGGTGTGAGTATTTTGTAACCGGGCTTTTCTAGCGAAAATGTCCACCACGAATACGAGGATCACTCTAAGGACCGAGTATTTGAGATAAAATTTAGGGAAAATCCAACCTACATTCCTCCTTTTTAGCATTTAGTAAATCGTTTCAAGTAGCTATTTTACCAAACCAAACCAAAGTATTATTTTCCTCTCTAGTTGAAACTTGTAAAAGGAGCTCATGAGAACCGTATTGTCTTGATTGTCCAGTCTCTGTGGATTCGATTCTGGTATTTTACCAACTATTACTTGCTGTGACGATCATAGTGGACAGTGTACACTTGCACTTCCCACTGTGGACAGTTTGCAACCCACTGCGATTAAAACACACATTTCGCACGTATCAGTCAACAAAGTCAAAGTAGAAGCAATCTTTGAGAAGTCTTTTATAAACCTTCTGTAATAACCCGCGAGACCCAAGAAACTTCTGATTTCAGACGCGCTTCTCGGAGTCTTCCAATTCATCATTGCCTCTATCTTTGCTGGATCTACTTTCACGCCTTCCGAAGAAATTACATGACCCATAAATTGTACTTCTTTTAACCAAAATTCGCATTTAGAGAATTTTGCATACAGCTTCTCCTTTCGTAACACTCCTAAAACTTCATAAAGATGGCGCTCATGGTCATTCTCATTCTTTGAATAAACAAGTATGTCATCAATGAAAACGATAACAAACTTGTCTAGGAACGATCGACATACTCTGTTCATCAGATCCATGAATATAGCTGGAGCATTAGTCAATCCAAATGGCATCACAAGAAATTCATAATGCCCATACCTCGTTCTAAAAGCCGTTTTTGGAACATCTTCTTCCCTTACCCGAACTTGGTGATACCCCGACCTTAAATCAATTTTAGAAAAAACATCCCGCTCCATGGAGTTGATCAAACAAATCATCTATCCTTGGAAGAGGATACTTATTCTTTACGGTCACCTTATTCAATTCTCGATAATCTATACACATTCTCATAGTGCCATCTTTCTTTTTAACAAACAATACCGGAGCTCCCCAAGGCGAAGAACTCGGCCTAACAAAACCTTTATCCAACAATTCTTGCAGTTGGGACATCATCTCTGACATTTCAGCTGGCGCTAAACGGTAAGGTGCACGAGCTATCGGTGCTGCTCCAGGAATAAGATCGATACGAAATTCCACTTGCCTTTCAGCTGGTAAACCTGGGAGATCATCCGGGAATACATCCGGAAATTCACCTACCACTTTGATATCTTGTACTCGTTTCTTTTCTAACTTCGTGTCTATAACATAGGCTAGATAGGACCAACATCCCTTCGACAAACATTTACGCGCCTTCGCTACTGAAATCAATGGAACATCTCCTTTCTGTTTTTCTCCAAATACAAATACATCGTTTTTATCGGTCATTGGAATTCGAATCAGTTTCTTTGCACACATTATTTCTGCCTGGTTATTGCTTAACCAGTCCATCCCCACAATAATATCGAATCCACCAATTTCCATTAACAACAAGTCGATTGGAAATTCTGTACCTTCTATCAACATTTTACAATCAAGAAGTCTTTCACTAACCAAAGTTCGACCCCCATTAGCTATTTCGACTACTAAGGCATCTCCTAAAGTAGTGACAGGCATAGCTAACTTACGATAGAACAATTTGGAAACAAATGAAAAATTTGCGTCACTATCAAATAACACATGCGCAGGAATAGAGTTTACAAGGAATGTACCCGAAACAACATCTTTCGATCCTTTCGCTTCTTCAGCAGTCATTTGGAAAGCACGGACAGCTGGCTTAGGGATAATCAACTGCTTTCCTTGATCTCCTTCCTTTCTCAGCTTTGGACAATCCCTCTGAAAATGACCTGGTTGTTTACATTCAAAGCACAATGATCCCCGAACAGGACAGTTGTTCATAATATGCCCGCTCTTTCCACATTTGAAACATATATTTTCACCCGCTCGGCACTGACCAGAATGTTTTCTTTTGCATTTAGGACACTCGTTTGGTTCCTTACGAGAATCGTAACGAATGTTCTTGCCAAACAACCTCAAATTCTGAGAAGGTTCCGAACGACCTTCCCACTTTCTTTTCTCTCCTACCTGTGCCTTTTCTGCTCTGTCTTTGGCGTACATCTCTTCTATTACTTTCGCCTCTTCGATTATCTCCCTGAAAGTAGTAGCTTTTGAACTTCGAACCCTCGTCATCATATCCGCAGGTAGACCTTTCAGATAGGCTTTCATTTTATCTTTCTCAGTGGGAGCCACATGTCCTATCAGATTCAGCTTTTCCAAGAAGGATTCTGTATACTTTCTCACAGTCATAGTGCCTTTCTTGAGGTTTCGGAACTCTTCCTCAATTCGGTCCATTTCAGTTTCGTTACAGTACTCCTCCAGAATCTTTGCTTTGAACTGTCCCCAAGTCACTGTATTCAGAACTGCTTCCGACACAGATGATGACAATACGTTCCACCAATACAATGCGTTGCCGCGTAACATCTGTGACCCAAATCTGACTTTAGATCTTTCATCAGTGCAATCACAAGCCCGGAAGGCTTGTTCTATCTCTCTTATCCAGTTCATACAAGCCACTGGATTATCATCTCCCTTGAATTATGGCGGTTTACAGCTCAGGAATGTTTTGTAGGAGCAGTTCCTCTCAACTCTTCTTTCCATCTCTGTACCTGGGTTACCAGTGGGGTTTATCACACCAGTGTCGACCCCCGTTCGTCTCGGTTCTGTACTCCGGTCATTAAACATTTTCATGAACATTTCCGCTTGTCTTCCCATATTGGCGTTCATCATTTCAGCTTGCCTTTCCATCGATGCATTCATTAATCTGGTTACGTTCTCCATTAAACGGCCTTCCATACCTGAGTCTGACGGTGTTTGATCAGCAGTACTAGTACCCCCTCGGTGTACTCGATTACGCATTCCTCACAAAGAAAGAAAGTCTGGTGGCGTTTCCTGAATTCCGCCTATTCCGGTTTGCCCTTCCCCTGTATCGTCCAACCAATTTCTGTTCATAGGAGAATTAGGAGACCTTGGCGGAGTATTTACCATTGCTTTGGTAAGCACGAATGAAAATCTGTCAGCAATGGTTTATACATAACCAGATAAACAACACGTACTTCACCATTGGTCATTCACTGAAACAAATTGAAACAAGTATGGTTGCGCAGTATAATATTCATACATGAGAATCTTATGACCGTCAACTCTAAGACTACCCAGTCTTAGTACTTTTACCCACATCTCACGTACCATACTTAATTCTTCACAGTTTAAGTCTAAGTACCTCTTCAGCATACTTAGTTCGCTTAAACTAATGCTCTGATACCATATTGTAACACCCTAAAAATCAGGATTTATTTAAACTTTAATTTAAGACAAGTTTTGATCGTGACTTTCTAAACTTTATACATAAGCGAAGTTTCAATCCCGAGGATTTATCTTTACACAAAAGAATTCTCGAATAACCTATTAATCTAATCATGTCACTATAATCAGATTAATTAGGTTATCTAAGTGCACTATCCAAAAGTCTCGGTATTCCAAAAATCTTCTCCGCTAGCCCAAAAGCTCTCGTCCCACATCCCTTACTTTCCCGAACCTGATCCTGGTAAGAAAACATTATTTGAAACGATTAGGCTAACTCTCCATAATACATTCAGTTTCAACATAATATTTACCATAATAACATAACCAAGTCCTGACAAACCTGAATTATTCTTTTCTTACCACTTAGCAATTTATCCAACCAACTCAGTTCAATCGTTACATCATATTCTTATTCCGTAACTATGATTCCGACATAAAGTCGCTCATTGTTCACTTGTCTATTCCGTGACTACAAATCCGACATACATCGCTTGTTGCTCACGTATCTCTACCATGACTACAAATCCGACATACATCGCTTGTTGCTCACGTATTTCTATTCCGTGATTGCTCACGTATCTCTTCCGTGATTGCTCACGTATCTCTTCCGTGATTGCTCACGTATCTCTTCCGTGATTGCTCACGTATCTCTACCGTGATTGCTCACGTATCTCTTTCGTTCGATAATTCATTTATAACAACATATTATCACAATTAGACAGACATTTATGTAAGTAACGAGTAGGGTAAGAATGAACTTACTTGGTAAGAAGTCACACTACTTTTACTTCTTATAAGGATGTATTGACTTCAGACTTCAACCCTTCCGAACAACTGTAATACCACATATATACGATTATGCTGGTATTATATATAGCTTGAAATATATTTACATCTCAAATCTCATAACCTTAAGTTTCTATCGTAGCTTACAATAACAGTGTATCCATATTAAAGCCATCGCAACCCAATTGGATCGCAACCCCAACTTCCTCGCAACCCAATTGGATCGCAACCAAAACCTCGCAACCCAAATTGCCTCGCAATCAACTAAACCTCGCAGCCTTCTATTGCGAGCCAAATCTTTCCCTCGCAACCAACTGTTGCGAGCCAAATCTTTCCCTCGCAGCCAACGATTGCGATTCGTATGAACACCATAAAAACACCCAGTTCACTGGTTATCTAAAAACCCATATATCTATAAATTTAAACGATGAATCTTTATGAAATTTTGCAGATAAGTTCACTACTACTATTAGAACATTACCCCATAAACAAAATTCTCAAATCATCATAACATCCAAATCCATTTCTTAAACTCTAAAGCACAACTTTACCCAAATGCATAAGAATTTATATAAGAGGTTACCTAGATTTGCTTTCCACCGATTCTTGTTCTTCTTCTTCTTCTTATGATCGGAGGTAAACCACCAAGAATCAAGCACACACCCTTTCTCTTTTTCTCCCCTTTTTTCTCCGTTTTCTTTCTGGGTGAGCCGTATTCACACAACCTTTAATAATGAAAGTCAGGACACCCTCCATACTTCACCCCATACTTAGATATGGTGACTCATACTCCATATTTACCAAATAACCCGTACCTTTAACTAAATGTCATAAAACACCCTCAATTTAACATTTCTATTAAATTATACTCTAGACCAAATATAAAATAACCCTTATGGTTAATATTATATTTTTCAGTAATGCTATGGAAAATTCGAGATGTTACACTTAAACCCGCCACTCCTAGAACCCGTGCGCGTACCTGTAAACCTCGAACGCTTCGGCACTGCCGAGATGGGCGTCACTGGCTGTGCCGCCTTCCGCTTCTTAGCTTGGGTCTCCAGCTCAAGCTCCCTCCTTCGAGCGGCGTCTATCATGGCGGATAATGAAGTGTACTGTGCTGTGCTAACAAATTCTCGGATCTCCGTGCGTAGCATATCTTTATACCTTGACATCTTCATCTCTTCCGAGGCGGCATACTGAGGACAGAATAATGCCATCTCGGTAAATTTCCTGTTCATCTCTTTTACCGTCTCTGTTGTCTGTGTGAGCTCTAGGAATTCTTTAGCGATTCGTTCCATCTCTACTGGAGGTACATACTCCGTACGGAAACGAGTGACAAACTCGTCCCAAGTCAAAGTAGATTTACTGCAAAACGAACCTTTAGGTTGTCCGGGCAGCCACTGGTCAAAAAGGCGAACTCCATGTCAGATACCCATCGCATGCTAGTAATCGGATCCGGGTCTCCCTTAAACTATGGCGGGGAACAGACGGAGAGATCCCGGTACTGGAACTCTCGGTTACGGAGATGACCCTCCGCAGGCAGTGGAATAGCTGCAATACGCTCCTCCAGTAGGATCACCACCTCCTCTCGAATAGCGGTGATGATCTCGGGGATCGCCTCCCCGATCGCGTGGGAAACCTCAGTAGCAATCAGTTCCCTAATACGCTCCTCCGTAATCCCCGTCTCGGCTCGCGACTCCGCCGCGTTGTTCCTTCTAGTATTGACCATTCTAGAAAGAGAAATTTCAGAGATCTATAAGCACATATAACTCACCCTACCACGCTCATACTCCACTCCTTGGCTTCCTCGTGACTCTCCCCGACTCAAGCATGGATCCTGTGCTTCAGATAGTAGGAGCTCTACTACTACCCTTCACACCTATCCTTACTCGTTTCGAGTCCTGTCCCGGGACATTCAAGTAGTTGATTACCACAAATAAACACATATAGCCAATCCAGCCCGTACAAATACCTTTCCTAACTCCCTAGAAAGGTCATATCACCCACTATCCCTTGCTAACACGGAAACCCCACTAACCCTGACGAGTCGCCTCGTGAATGCACGGTCGTATACAATGTAAAACCAGATAGACGTTCGAATAAGAGATTCTATCCTAGAACGGTTGGACTCAAACAAGAGCTACGCAATAGAACTAAATCTAATATTCTAAGGCTATTCAGTTCCTACTGCATACAACCTAGAGTGCATTCGCTTAACAACCTATCCAAGCTAGCATGAGTTCCTATAAGCGATAAAACCAGCATACGGTACCATACAGTTCACATAAGCAATCTAGCATGCATACACTATGCCTGAAAAGCGATAGATACACTAAGTTCCTTACCTTCCCAGTTGGCGTCGGCTGACTGTACACACTGCGCCCACGATCACCGTTTCCAAACGGGTTTTCTCTTTTCATTTAAAAACAAAAATTTTGGTAAAAGAATTTAAAGATCTCTTAGCCGCAACTTGAGACCAAACACACCGAGATGTGCTTGATTCACTCAAGCCGTGCTCTGATACCAAGTTGTAACGTCCCAAAAATTACAAGGAAATTTAAATTTTTTTTAAAACATACATTTCATTATAAAGCAACCATAATCTAGTAACTCATGTCTTAATTGAAATTAACGTCGTTGACTCAAACTGTCAACAAAGTTTATGCAGCGGAAAATTATATAATTAAATTCAAGGGTTCGAAAGTGAAAATTTAACAATCTTTGATACTCTGCGCTTGATGTGTGTACGGTCACGCCCGACTGCCGCCCGCACCTGAAATAACAACATATTGGGAAAGGGTAAGCTAAACGCTTAGTGAATCCAACCACACACGTAGGTAGCAACCCCACGCATATCACCCCTACTCGCAAGTAGGCAACATCACCATCACCACGAATATCAAACCACATAATGATTATTATATAAGTACGAACCTCGGTCCCACCGAGTACACAAAATACATTAATACAAGCTCAGTCCCACCGAGCCCTCGGTCCCACCGAGTAAAGATTGCTGTACTAGCTTAGTCCCACCAAGCCCTCGGTCCCACCGAGGTGTACACATGCATAAATATTCCACATACGAATTCAACAAATCACAACCAGTTATCACATCCCAACTAGTTCATGTAAGTACATAAATACACGTAATAACACGTAACACAAAAGAACGACATACATGAAATTCCTAACTACGCGGTGAGAGAACTCACCTCAAGGCTAAGCAATGTGCTCACGAATCGCAACACCAACACGTAAATCTTCTTCACTTTTTCCCACCTAAATACGTATAAAAAGTCAAAGGAAAGTCCCGACCCATAACACGTTTACTAGCTTTCAAAAGACTAAATATTCCAGCTTTTTATTTAAAAATACGGGTCTGTTCGGGACCTGTTTTACCCCCTTAAAACTGATAAATACAGAAATCAAAATCCATAATTACGAAGTTCTGAGTCTTACGATTTCAGGGACGTATTGCACGTGTCCTAACGATTTTTCTATAATTTACTATGGACTTTACAAGAATGATTCGCAGAACAGCGAACAACCGGACCTTTCAGTACAACATGGCAACTTCGCCCTAGCTATGGTCCAAACTGGTCCTTCCGCAAAACAGAGGAAACTTAATAGACTCCGAAACGAAACGTTTGGCACCAGTCCCATCCCAAACCGACATTCCAAGCAAAAGTTATGCATAAAACAAAACAGGGACAGGAAGCTGGAAGTTTTTCGGACCAGGCTGTATAAACAGCCCCATACGGCCCAGCTACAGACTTAAACAGATTTTCGGCAAAACACGAAAAACTTTCCTGACTCGATTAGTGAACTTCGGCCACCGATTTCATTTCAATCCGAGCTACGAGTAAAGAGTTACGGCCACGACAAAACAGTGGCAGAAAATCGTCATTCACATAAAATGACAAATCACCAAACTTGCGACCACTTTTTCACCTAGCTAGAGGCTGAACCAGTTTTCCGCTAGAACACGGAAAACGTGACCGACCCCGAACTTGAACCGTGGGTGCCAGTTTCGGCTCAATCGGAGTTATGACGGAAAAGTTATGGCCGTCGCAAAAACAGTGACTGAACAATTATTCCCATGAAATGATGATTATAAAGAGAACGACGGCTTTATCGAATTGGCTTAATTGATTAAGTCACGACTTAAAGGGCTCTATGGTCATTAACAGGTCACAGCCACGCACCACCCACTGCCACCTCCGACAGTGGTGGTCGCCTGTGGCGGCCGGCGGCGGCCGGCGGCGGTCCTTCGACGAAACAAGAAAAACAAGCCGTAACCCACCGTGAAATCCCTACTCTCTTGATCACTTTACCGCATGCACATAAATGACTCACACCACCACCACCACCCGACACCCAGCCACCACAGTGGCGGCGCGCGGCGGCGGCGCTACCGCTGCCCTTTCGCCGGAAACAAAAAGCGAAACAGAAACGTAACGAGAGCCATACCTTACAACGACGACTCGCAACCGTGCCTGCAATCCCTTCTTCTCGACCTCTCCGACGAAAGACGTTGACACCGGTGGTTTTCCGGCGACCGTGGCGGCGTTTCTTCGGTGACTTCTCTCTCTCACGATCTCTCCCTAACTCCCTCACTTTCTATCTCTCTCGGCTTCTCACACTCACGATCCCCTCTCTTGGCCAAATGAGATAATGAGGAAAAGAAACAATAAAAAACAAAAGGCTTGTTTGTTGGTGCTGCGTGGAAACCGACGAGAAGAGGAAGAGGGGGGGGGGGGGGGGGTCGGTCCCCCTTTCCTTGTCCGTTCAAAACCACCAACACCCCACATTTCCCATTAACCCCTCCGTGTTCCCGCCCTTGGCATTTCCGGTCCCTGGTTTTTCGTCATAATCAAAAAGATAAGCAAGGTTGCCACGTGAAACATTCGAGGTCCCTCCCTTGACAACTTCCGTTAATTAATCACACTTTAAACGATAATAAAATAAATACATTAAGAATTTTAAAAAACCATACCGGGACACGGGCTTTACATATGGTCTCAAGCAAGCTCCTCGTGCTTGGTATGACACTCTTGCCAACTTCCTTCTAAAGCATGGATATTCCAGAGGTAAAATCGACAACACTCTCTTCATCAAGGAAACCTCAGGTAATCTCATTCTTGTCCAAATCTATGTTGATGACATCATCTTTGGTGCCACTGATGAATCACTTTGTGATGAGTTTGCTTCTCTCATGATGAGTGAATATGAGATGAGCATGATGGGGAGCTTACATTCTTTTTGGGCCTTTAGGTCAAACAAACTTCAGAAGGAATTTTTATAAACCAAAGTAAATATATTCGTGACCTTCTGAAGAAATTTAACTTTCTAGATAGCTCTCCTATGAAAACTCCCATAGCACCACCTTTGAAACTCAATGCTGATCCTAAAGGTGAATCTGTGGACATTACCCTTTATCGAGGAATGATTGATTCTCTTCTGTACTTAACTGCTAGCAGACCGGACATTATGTTTGCTACTTGTCTATGTGCACGTTATCAGGCCAATCCTAAAGAATCACATTTAAAGGTTGTAAAACGGATTTTTCGGTATCTCAAGGGTACCTTGCACTTGGGTCTTTGGTATCCCAAAGACTCAGGTTTTGAACTAATTGGGTATTCAGATTCAGATTATGCAGGTTCCCAGATTAATAGAAAGAGTACTATAGGAAGCTGCCAACTTCTTGGTGGTAAATTGGTAAGTTGGTCCAGCAAGAAACAAAACTCTGTGTCAACCTCTACTGCTGAGGCTGAATATGTAGCTGCTGGAAGCTGTTGTGCTCAGATCCTGTGGATGAGAAACCAACTCAGGGACTACAATCAATTCTTTTCTAAAGTCCCAATTCTGTGTGATAATTCCAGTGTAATAGCTATTGCAAACAATCCTGTTCTTCACTCCAGATCTAAACACATAGATATCAGGTATCACTTCATCAGGGACCACATTTCCAAAGGTGACATTGAGCTACACTTCATTCCCAACGATTTGCAACTTGCTGATTTATTTACTAAACCCCTTGATGAAACCAGGTTCAACTTTCTGATAAGTGAACTTGGAATGTGGAATCTACAAGAATAAAATGTGTTTTTATTCTCCACCGATCTCACATCGGTGGACAAACTTCTTTGTGCTTCTACACCGATTTCATCTCTACCGAAATCCTTACCCCGGTATCACACTTTCTTCCCTTACCACCGAAACATCAATTCGGTGGAAACATTCCAGAGTAATTCCACCGACACACCCCTCCACCGAAATCTCTTGTCACATGATTCGGTGGAATCAAGTCAACACCGAAGGTACTCTCTTCTCTTCTACCGAAATCTAAATTCGGTGGAAACTTCCAACACCGAAGGTCTTCTCCATTCTTCCACCAATGGAAATTTCGGTGGTATCCTTTCGTCTAGCCCTTCCACCGACATTCATGTCTCACACCGACTCTCCATCATCGGTGAGACTTCGGTACTGTGTCCACCGAATTATCACCGATTTCTTTTCTTCTTATCCAATTCATTTCCCCATGCCTTCTTGAGTCCACAAATCCCTAAAAGATGTTAGTGATGTGAGACCTTTCCCCTTCCAGCCGTTTTTGTCCCATCTCCCAAAAAACAATCATCATTACCTTTTTCCTTTTTAAATCTACCTTCTCTCACCTCTATATATACTCACAACCCCTAAACTTTTCCCTCTCATTTCTTTCACACGAAACCTGCAACCCTTCTTCTCTCTTACCTCTCTCTAAAAACCATCGATACCCATTTCAATGGCATCCTCCAGATCTGCTGTTCCCACTCGATTCGAAGACCTCAAGTTCAATGCATGCAATCACGTTGCCCGCTTCGATTCCGACTCATCTCATCCAGAGTTCTCTACGGTAACCAAGTTTCTCACCCGATCTCCTCCCCTCCATGCTTTCACCTGCAACCCTAAAATGAGCAAAATGCTCATTGGACAGTTTTGGTTAACCTGTGTGTACGATCCCTCAAACGAAGCCATTCACGCCTCCATTCTTTCCAATGAAGAAGGTGATCACGACCTTACCTTTGGGGTCGATGATGTTCTTCTAGCTCTCAAAATCCAAGCCTTTCCTCAATATGATGATTTACATGTCGATAACATATTTGAAGACGTTGTTCAAACTCTTGGCTGTGTTATTGATGATTCATCTAAAAAGGGCCCCGACACTCTCCTTCGAAGCAGAATGGGCGGCATATGGAATTTTTTCTTTGCCCATATTATCCATTGTCTCTCTCGCAAGACTAGTGGGCACGATCAATCGCCGTCATATATCACGAAGCTCGCTCATGCCCTCATCTTTCAAAGGAAAGTTGACTTCGCTCAATACTTCTTTTCTGAACTTGTCGAGGTAATCCAGCATCCCAAGAAATGCTATGTTGCATATCCTCGTTTCATCTCGATGATCATTCAACATAAACTTGCTAAAGCTTTGGATACCGATCACAACTCATTTACTCCACGATTCACATATGACTGGTCGTCTCCACTCGTTGGCACCAAAACTCTAAATGTTAAACCGCTCGCAACCGATCGCCATTTACGACCAGGTATGATTTCTTTTGCTCTCTCTCCCGAACTACATTGGGGTGATGCGGAAATTCCTGGGTTTCGTCACCTGGAAATTCCCGAGGTCGCTCCAAATGTCGTGGCCCCTTCGCCCCGTCCTCGAGCAATGTCCGGTGGCGCTAAAAAGAAACAACTAAAGGCCACCGACACCTCCGCACCCGCTTCTAGAACCACGCCAACGAGAGAACCCTCGACGGCTTCCCCAGTTCAAAAACCTTCTAAGCAGAGGCACTCTTCATCCCCCCCGAAATCTTCTCTAAAAAGATCTCGGGTACCTTTGGCTGAACCATCCCATTCTAGGGAATTTGTTAAACCCACAACTGACTCCTCTCTGGTCTCTCAAAAGACCACAATTGTAGAAAAGGAAGTCCCTACATTTGCCTCTTCACCCACTTCTTCGGGTAAAAGATATGACTTCGAGCCCTCTTCCCTCGAAGGAGTAGATTTGACACTACACGGCCTTTCACCCGGTCAGTTTATGATCGATGATGATGCACAACCCAATCAGGGTTCCCCCCCATTACATCCCCCCCCCCCCGAGAGACTTCTTTGATTTTCTTTTGGAGGACACTGATTCTTCCCGAATCATCCCGTCCGCCGACGAAAATCCCACCGAGACTCCCTCACCAGAACATCAGGATTCTCCTCGGCGATCTCCTACTCCACACCGATCGCCTACCCCGCAAAGATCACCAACATCGTTTCTGAAGGATTCTCCACCACCGAGAATTCTCTATCCCGATGAGTTAGCAGTTTTCCTCCCACATCGGCCTACAGAAACTGATCCCCTACGCTACCGATGTTCTTTCCCAGAAATCGGTGGTTATGTTTCCACACACCATGGCCAACACTCTACTTTTCTACAATCTACCATTTCTTTGATCTCCCAGGCCAACTCTAGAATTTCAACTCTTGAGACTAAGTTGCCTCAAATTCTTTTCAACGCCATCATCGATGCCCTTAAACCAATAAATGAATCCCTTGATACTTTGTCTTCAAAGGTGGCATCCCTCACAAAGGCCTCCACCACCGATAAATCTGAATGGGAAATGAGCTTGGGTGATTTCTCTCCGGTTCCCGATACTATGTCTACAAGCTTGGCCTCTCTTCACTCCAAATTAGATAAAGTATTTTATGAGATGGGTTTTAAGCTTCCGGCTATTGCTGAGGGGGAGAAAACCACTACTACGCCAAGAAAACTTCCCACTCTCAAGAAATCTACCAGCAACAAGCCTCCACCGAAAACCCCTTCTCGACCGAAAGCATCGCCACCACCGAAATCACCTCAAAACTCACCAATTCATACAGGCACCACCGAATCCATTTCTTCACCGAAAAACAAAATCCCTAAGATCGTGGAAGTGATTGCATCATCTGAGGGGGAGAAATCGAGCAAAGCTCCCAAAGATAAAGGAAAGAAGGTAATTTCGGCCGAAGACTTGGCAAAGGAAGAAAAGAAGAAGAAAGAATTGGCTAAGTATGGGGCAAGACCTGAAGGTGCTGAAACTCTAAAACTCAAGCCTCCTCCTCAAATAACTTTCACCGATCTCGGCCTTTCCCCTCAAGAAATTGAGGAAGCTAAACTTGCCCAAATAGCTTTGGATAAATCTAAAGCTCTATCCATGAAAGCTGCCGAAGAAGAATCCGCCAAAGTGAAGTCCACTGATGCCATCCAAACTTAAAAATCGGTACTAAGTGCATTTGAAGAAGAAAAGAACGAAGAAATTGCCTGGTACAAAAGAACCATGCACCACCGAATGAGCTCAGCCACAATCACAAGTGCCAAAATTGCTACTTCCAGAGTCAACCCAAAGGATATCAGGCTAATCATTAACAGAGATGATGGTTCGTTGAAAAGCTTGACAGATGTCCACCTCAAGAATTTCGGCCTCACTGAATGGTTCGAAATTTCTCAACATCTTGTCAAAAGTCCAAACCCGAAGAAGGACACATTCATCAAATGCATTGAAGGTTTGATGGATAGGATGAAGGAGATCAAAAGAAAACACAACATCATCCTTTCCTCCGATGAAAGGGCCAAACTTCAATCAATGAAAGAAGACATTCGGGTTCCCAAAGTCAAGAATCCCATAGACAAAGTATTCAAAGAGATGGCATCTGAAGGAAAGATTCCAAATGTCAGCAACCTGAATCTATCCCTTCCTACCTCGGTACCACATCCCTCTACAACTTTGAGCCTTGCACCGATTCCGGGGCTTTACTTCAATGATGGTTTCGGTCGAAGATCCTTCTTCAGATTTGCTCAGATTTCCATTGCCGATACTCTGTTCCTTCAAGGTATCTACAACCTATTTCCTTACATTCCTGAAGCTCAACCCTTCTTCAAAAATGTGACGGATGAAATTAAACGGAGGCAAACCACCGAGAAATAGGTTCTCTCTTTTCCTTTGGTACTTGTAAAGAGTTTGTTTCTCATTTTGTAAAAATGTACGAGAAAACTTATCTTAATACAAGTATCTCTCTATTTGAATTTTATTTCGGTACATATCCTTACTTTCATTTACTTGTAAATACTGTACATAGTATACATACTCATGCAAAAAGAAAAAGATCAAAAAGAACAAAAAGAATGGTCTATGTGAAAAGAACCCAAAAAGAGTAAAAAGGGTCAAAATGCACTTTACTTTTCAATACTCTTAAATATTCTAAGAAAGGAGCTCAAATTCAAATAGGGGGAGATTGTTGGGTCACCAAGGATTTGAAATTGACTCACCGATGTTTTCCCTAAAAATCCTACATAGAATATTTTAGTTTGGTTCTTTGAATGACTTGTACAAAATAGCAAATATTCGGTGAAGTCGAAGATCAACCGAAACCAAGCTTGAAGACTCTCTACTTGTGGAAAATAGAAGACTCTTCTCAACAAACAAATAAGTCATCACCACCGAATTGTCTTCACATTTTTCGGTGGCCATCATCACCACCGAATTGTCTTCACAATTTCGGTGGCCTTCATCTCCACCGAAGTGGCTCTCATTTTTCGGTGAACTGCCTCCACCGAAAATACCTTCAGATTCGGTGAACAACTTCCACCGATATGCTTCTTAAACTCGGTAGGAACTTTGTAGAAATGGTACTTCTTTGCAGATGGTTATATATTCTTGACAATATTATCGGTGGAACTCTTTCGGTGATATTGTCTTGAATACTCATAAAGAAGATCATTTATTTCGGGACAAAATCTGATACAAGGCAAAAGTAACATTTTGTCTTATTATCTTTTTAGAAGATGTCCTTTCAGCATGGCTTCTATTCCTGGTATCAAGAAAAAAGTGATAGTGACTTATCAGCTTTTTAGAAGTCCACTGGTACTTTTCCAAAGACCATTGGTACGTTGCAAGTGACTTGAGGATAATAGTACCATGCATTTAATGCTTAGTACCTTATCCTCACTATAAAAGGAAGATGAAGACTCCATGCAAATTACGCTTTTTGGATTTCTCTCAGTGCAAGATTTTCATATTGCTTGATAACCTTATAGCTTTGCTCTTAGTGTTCTCTGCTGTTTTGTTTAGTATACTTTGTGAAAGATTGTTAGAATAGTTTATCTGTTCTTTTCCGCAACAGTCTTTAAGTTTCTTTGTGTAATTCTAGTTGAAAGATTTTCAATAAAAGAATTAAAATTGTGAAAATTTTGAGTATTGTATTCAACCCCCCCCCCCCCCCTTTCTACAATACTTGTTAAGCCATCTGGGACTAACACATACAAGTGAAAACACATTTAACACCTTTTAAACAGAATAGAGTGAGATCTCACATATACAAATATTCATTGGGTTCTATAAGGGTGCGTTTGGTACGGTGGACAAGATGGGACAGAACAGGACAGAACACATTTGTCTCATGTTTGGTGTGATCATATGTTGGACAAAGTAGAACTAGATAGAACAAGGGTGGGACAAGCGTGTCCCTCCTCACCCCCTGGAACAAGATAGAACAGAAACTATTTGACAAACATACCCTTCAAAAGAAAAAACCTAAGTCAGCCAAAACCTTCGTCTTCTCCAACATACCTTCGTCTTCTCCAAAATTGTTCCTGCAAATCGATTGTTCCCTAACGATTTCTACACAACAGGTTCGTGATTTCTCAATAGGTTCGTGATTTCTCCAGTCTCCACCTCTTATGTCGATTTCAGAACCTACTGTGACGATTTCTCCAGGTAACGGTTTCTCCAGGTAACGATTTCTGATTCTCGATTCCTAAATCGATTGATTTCTCCTTAATCGATTTCTAAATCGTCTCCCTCTGTGCTAATCAATTTCTAAGTCGATTTCTCCTACTGTGATTTTCTCTGCCAAATCGTCTCCTACATGGAAAAACCCTTTGCTGTGATTTTCTTGCTAATGTGATTTTCTCTGCTGTGATTTTCTTGCCAAATCGTCTCCTACATCGAAAAACCCTCTGCTGTGATTTTTTTTGCTATTGTGATTTTCTTGTGATGAAATAACTTGATGCTGTGATTTTTTTGCAACTGTGATTTTCTTGTGATGTGTTGATCCAAACCCTCAGTGATTTGATGATGACTCTTTAAGAAACACTTAGTGAAAATTGTAAGTAGAAAATATGTATTAGAGTTTCACTTTCGCTGATAAGTACAATGTCTCTACAGTACCGCTGATAGGAAACTCATGTCCATTAAATTATGTTCAGCGATACTGTTCATCAATACAGCTCTGAGCCTGTTCAGTCTTGCTGATGGTCGCTGATGATTATAGTTGTTTACTTATGATCCTTGAAGACAAGTTTCACGTCAACAAAGGTTCTACGCTGAAGTCGAAGATCAAGCCAAAGAACCAGCGACAAGTCTACTAATGAACTTATGCGGATATCAGCGAAACCAAGATTTGCCACTCAACGTGAAGTTTCAAGTAGAAGACTTCAGCGAACGCTGAGCTTTTGTCACTCGCTGATAAAGTACTATTCAACGAACGCTGATCATGAAGTCTTCCTCTACAAGTTACTTTTGTCTTACCCCCTTGCACGTCTCCGTACGAAAATGTTTGAAAGGACATCCCTTTTGTCCAGGATCATACAACCAACTCTGATTCTACACTGTACATCATGCGGCTACTAAGGTTGTCTACAAAGGTCAAAACATGCAACCAATCAGATTGCCATGTGTAAAGTTGTACTGCTATGCATTAAATGCATGCAGTATATAAGAAGAACCCTACTTCAAAAATGAAGTGCTCGGCCATCTTCTTCTCTCTACTATCTTTGTGTTAGGATATTATTCGTAATTTCCTTATCTCCTTTCGAGCTTAATTCTAGTGCAAGAAACATAGTGTTCTCATAACTTGTTTAGATTAGGCTTAGTCCTTAATCTTGTTCCGCAACATGTTGTAAATTGTTTGATTATATCAATAAATAATTTACAAAGTAAAAATCGTGTGTTTGTATTCAACCCCCCCCCCCCCCCCTTCTACAAACTTGTATAACCCTCTGGGGCCAACAAGTGGTATCAGAGCAGATTGTTTAGTCTCATAAACAAGATCTTGCTTATACTAATCTTTTCTCTTCCTTGCTATTTCTTATAATGGCTACCAACACAAACACAAACTATATTGACAATGGTTCTCTTGCAAAACCCCCTAGATTTTCCATAGATAACTTTAATCTATGGAAAAATAGGATGATACTCTTCTTAGATGGTGTAGACCCTACTATGCCTTATTACATAGAAAATGGCCCATATATTCCTGTTAGAATTGATCCTGAATTTCCAGGCACTGCTACTAGAGCTGCCATTCCTGAAAGATTGGTTCCTAAGGAAATTCATATGTGGACTGATGAAGATTAGAAGAAAGTGGCTATCGACACTAAAGCCAGATCAATTCTTTCCATGGCTCTTCCTGACGAAGTCTACCATTCCGTCATGAACCTGAAAACCTCCAAATCCATGTGGGACACAATCTGTGTTCAGTATGAAGGTACGTCTAAAGTACAGGACTCAAGAAAGATCAACCTGGTAAGGCAGTACGAAAGCTTCATTTGTGGTAAGAATGAATCTCTCTATGAAGTACATCAGCGGTTTAACTGTTTAATAATAGATCTGAAAACCGTTGGTAAGGAATATTCTAACTTTGAAATTCTGACAAAGTTCTTAGAATGTTTACCTCAAAGCTGGGACAGTTATTCAATGTGTCTCAAGCTATCTAAGGATCTAAAATCTATGACTCTTTCTACCATATATGGCACTATGCTCAATCATGAGCAGTCGTGTCATCTTAAGAAGAATCTTGTAAAAGATTCCAAAAGCACCCCTGTTGGTTTAATCTCAGAGTCACCTTCCACTCAGCGATCCACTGTTACTATCACTGAGTTGGAAACTAACTATGAATGCTCATCAGATGCTGACTCTTCAGATCTTGATGAATCTATGGCTCTCCTTTCTAATAAGTTCAGGAGATTCTCCAAAAAGAAAAGTTTCAGAAAGAACAAGCCCCTCGCACTTACTAACAAGCCAAGATCATCAACCCCCGTTGATAAGGCTACTGCTACCTGCTTTAACTGTGAAAAAGTAGGACACTTTGCTAGTGAATGCAGGTCAAAGAAAGTCTATAAACCCTCAGCTTTCTCCAAGAAATCCTCTAACCCCAGGGCTAGAGATGACAAGTATCAAAAGCTGAAAGATAAATATGCAAAGCTGAAAAGCTTTAAGAAGAAAGGCAAAGGCCTAATGGCTGACTTTGATTGGGCTGCCTCTGATGTAGAAGAATCACCTGACTCTGAAGATGATGATGAGGCCAATCTCTGTCTCATGGCAAAAATCGAAGATGAGGAAGAAAATTCTGACATTCCCTCTACTTCGGCCTCTGCTACCAAGGTATCACCTTCTTTCTTTACACATATTTCAGACATTGATGAAGTTGATAGTCTTCGAAAGATCGATCTACTGACTATGAGTTTATATGATGCCATGAATGGCAAAACTGTAGTTGAAAATCAAAACCTTGATCTCGCTGAACAGCTTAAAAACTGTCACCTTCAAATAGAAAAGCTTTCTAAAATTGAAGAAGATTTAAAAGATCGGGTTCATATAAATCAACTAGTCAAAATCGAGCGTGAAGAAGCTATCGCTGCATTAAAAGCTGAAAAGCTACTGTTGAATGATGGTGTAAATCCTCAACAACGATCACTGAGATAATTAAGTCTCAGATTCCCATGAGTGACAAACGCGGTCTTGGTTACAAAGCTGACGCGGAAGAACCAACCACTGATCATTCCATGCTTAAGTTTGGAATGTTTATGTCCTCAATCCCTGACACTTCCTCATCTCAGTGTTCCTCTTCAAAAACTCCTATCCCTGAGGAAAAACTTACCTTAATCTCCAAAGGTAAGGGTAAAGAAAAGGTTTTCAACCAAAAACCTCAGAAGGGTACATTTGTACCTAAGCTGAATGCTTCTAAAGCTTCAGTGACTCATCCCTCTACTTCTAAGAACAAGATCCCTGGATTTATTCAGCGATCTAATCCTAGAATCAGAGTGGATGTTATTGGTAAGAAATTTGAAGAACTGATTGTTCCTCCCATTTCCAATGCCAAAGGTATACTTGGTGCTGGCCCTGCTCATTTAAAATTAACGGGTAAGCATGCAAATGGTCCTAAAGCTACTTTTAGCTATAGGAAATGTTATCACTGTGGACTTACCGATCATATTGCTATTAAGTGCCCCACAGCCACCAAAGATGATAAATTAGCTAAGGTGAAGATTAATGCCCCCAAGGCAAAGAAGACCACTGAGGTTAAGAAATTAACCAAAGTGAAGACAAGTTCTGAAGTTAAATCTTCAAGTGCTGCGAAGATTGCTGAACCTTTCACTTCCTCTACCACCACTGACAAGTGTGGGCCCATGGTTAAATGGGTGCCCAAGACAAACTAATCTTCCTTTGTTTGCAGGTTC
Source organism: Saussurea involucrata (assembly GCA_033807775.1). Lineage (NCBI taxonomy): Eukaryota > Viridiplantae > Streptophyta > Magnoliopsida > Asterales > Asteraceae > Saussurea > Saussurea involucrata. The sequence continues at coordinate 234,517,119 of CM066321.1, read as the reverse complement.
GGAAGGGTATCTGGTATCTCGATAGGGGATGCTCTAGACACATGACTGGAAAGAAAACCTGCTCACTGAGTATAAGGAAGAGAAGGGTCCCTTAGTGACCTTTGGTGGAAATGGAAAAGGATATACCCGAGGGTTTGGTGTACTCTCAAATGGTACAACAACCTTTGGAAGAGTTGCATATGTTGAAGGACTAAAGCATAATCTTCTAAGCATAAGTCAGCTATGTGACAAGGATAACAAAGTGATCTTCACTAAGGAATCCTGCTTTGTCACTGACAAAAAGGAGAAGATAGCTCTTAGCGGTTACCGTATGGAAAATGTTTACGTAATAAACATGGACTCTACAACCACTGAGAACTCCTGTTTCTCCTCAAAAGCCTCATCTGATGCCAACTGGCTATGGTATAAGAGGCTCTCTCATCTCAACTTCAAGACACGGAATACTCTTTCTTCTAAAGAGTTAGTCACTGGTCTACCTCAACACTCATACGCTAAAGAGTCCTTATGTCCAGCGTGTGAGAAAGGGAAATAGACTAAAGCAAGCCTCAAATCTAAGCAAGGTTCCTCAGTGTCATCTCCTCTACAACTTCTCCATATGGATTTGTTTGGCCCTGTTAACAAACAATCCATCGCTGGAAATAAATATACATTGGTCATAGTCGATGTATTCTCTCGCTATACCTGGGTAATGTTTCTCCGTTCTAAGACTGACACCCCTGAAGAACTCATCACTTTTGTTAGGAATATGGATGTCCTGAACAACATGTCCGTTCGCTCAATAAGGAGTGATCATGGGACTGAATTCAAAAACAGTTCCCTTGATTCCTTCTTTGAAAGTAAGGGTATTTCTCACAACTTTTCATCAGTGAGAACACCGCAACAAAATGGAGTCGCTGAAAGAAGAAATCGAACTATCATCGAAGCTGCACGTTCAATGCTCAGCGATTCTCATCTGCCTACTCAGTTTTGGGCAGAAGCTGTCAACACTGCTTGTTTTACTCAAAATAGGTCGCTGATTGTCAAAAGATTCAAGAAGACAGCCTATGAACTCTTCCATGGGAGAAAGCTATCAATTAGCTTTCTTCACATCTTTGGATGTCAGTGTTTCATAATGAACAATAGAGATGCCCTTGGGAAGTTTGATCCTAAGGTTGATGATGGAATCTTTCTTGGATATTCTTCAGTCTCCAAAGCCTTCACAGTCTTCAATCGGAGAAGATGGACTGTAGAAGAAACAATTCACGTCACCTTTGACGAATCCCGTTCAACGAATTCTAGACCTTCTGCTGATACTGAACTGAATCAATGGATGTTTTCTCATCTTGGTGATTCAGAAGACATTTCTACTCCTCCATCTCATACTCATCCCGCTGAAGATGATGATCCTACTATCATCCCAAGCATGCAGAATAGTGAAGTTCAAACATCATGGGTCTCAGCTGTTCCTATTAACATTATGCCTGCTTCTGAACCTTTTATCTCAGACATACCATCTACTTCTCAGCAATCAGTGAATGAAATGACATCTGCACCTCTTCCTCTCTTAGCTGAAATACCAGAAGTTGCTGAAACCTCATCTTCAGCTCCTCCAGAAGTTCAGGTTGAGTCAACAACTTATGCTCCGGCTCAGCGATGGACTATGAATCACCCTATTGAACAAATTCTTGGTGATCCAAACGCTGGTGTTCAGACTCGACGAAGTGCAGGTAATATTTGTTTATTTGTTAACTTTATTTCTCTGATTGAACCAAAGAAAACAGATGTTGCCCTCCAAGATCCGAATTGGGTCAGCGCTATGCAAGAAGAGCTGACAGAATTCAAAAGAAACAAAGTTTGGAAGCTTGTTCCTAGACCATTCGACAAGTCAGTGATAGGAACTAAATGGGTCTATCGAAACAAGTTGGATAAACATGGAACTGTAACCCAAAACAAAACTTGACTTGTTGCTCGTGGATACAGACAAGAGGAAGGTATAGATTATGACGAAACATTCGCCCCAGTGGCAAGACTCGAAGCTATTCTTCTATTCTTAGCTTACGCTGTACACAAAGACTTCAAAGTTTATCAAATGGATGTTAAGTCAGCATTCCTCAATGGAAAGCTGAAGGAAGAAGTCTACGTGGAACAACCTCCAGGATTCTCAGATCCTAAGCACCCAGGTTATGTCTATAAACTAGATAAGGCACTTTATGGCATAAAGCAAGCTCCTCGTGCATGGTATGACACTCTCTCTACTTATCTCCATATTGAAAATTTGAGTGTGGTAAAATCGACAAAACTCTATTTTTCAGGAAAGTAAAAGGTCATATTATTCTTGTTCAAATATATGTCTATGATATTATATTTGGTTCCACTAACCGTGACCTATGTACTCGTTTCGCCGAAAGAATGAAAGCTGAATATAAAATGAGTATGATAGGTGAGCTAACTTATTTCCTTGGTCTTCAAATCAAACAGAGTGAAAAAGGAACTTTCATTCACCAAGGTAAGTATGTTAAAGATATGCTGAAGAAATTTGATTTAACTCAGAGTTCAGCTATGAAAACCCCTATGGCACTGCCACTGACACTAAACAAGGATCCCTCTGGAAAACCTGTTAATGTCACAGCTTACCGTGGGATGATCGACTCTCTTCTTTATTTAACAGCTAGCCGACCTAATATTATGTACGCAACCTTTTTGTATGCACGATATCAAGCTGAACCTAAGGAATCTCATTTGATCGCTGTAAAGCGAATCTTTCGTTACCTTAAGGGTACTCCTAACCTAGGTCTTTGGTATCCCAAATACTCAGGGTTTGATCTAATCGCCTATTCAGATAGTGATTTTGCAGGTTGCAAATTGGATAGGAAAAGCACAACAGGAGGCTGTCAGCTTCTGGGTGGAAAGCTGGTGAGTTGGACAAGTAAAAAGAAAAACTCAGTGTCCACCTCAACCGCTGAAGCTGACTACGTAGCCGTTGGAAGCTGTTGTTCTCAGGTCTTGTGGATGAGAAATCAACTACTGGACTGTGACCTTCTGCTCTCGAAGATTCCAATCTATTGCGACAGCACAAGTGCCATCGCTATAGCCAATAATCCAGTACTACACTCAAAGACCAAACACATCGAAATCAGGTATCATTTTATCAGAGATCATGTGATGAATGGTGATATAGAACTTCATTTTATCCCAACTGACTTTCAGTTAGCTGATCTATTTACCAAACCTCTTGATGAGTCAAGATTCAACTTTCTCATCAGCGAGCTTGGAATGCTGAACTTTGAAGAGTAAAATCTTCAGTGGTTCACATTTGATCAGTGATAACAATGAACTTGTATAACCCATTAATCATCTTCTCTCTAAACAAAATTGATTCGCTGATATCAAGGTATGTTCTCTCTTGCTCGCTGACGTTCGCCTAGAACTGAAAGATTTCAAAACAAATTGCGTCGCTGGATAGATCTCATTATGGAATTGATTAACAATATTGCCAAAGCTCACGGAGGCGTATCCGTATTTGGGGGAGTCGGTGAACGGACTCGTGAAGGAAATGATCTTTACATGGAAATGAAAGAATCTGGAGTAATTAATGAACAAAATATTGCAGAATCAAAAGTGGCTCTAGTTTACGGTCAGATGAATGAACCGCCGGGAGCTCGTATGAGAGTTGGTTTGACTGCCCTAACTATGGCGGAATATTTCCGAGATGTTAATGAACAAGACGTACTTTTATTTATTGACAATATCTTCCGTTTTGTCCAAGCAGGATCTGAAGTATCCGCCTTGTTGGGTAGAATGCCTTCCGCTGTGGGTTATCAACCTACCCTTAGTACCGAAATGGGTTCTTTACAAGAAAGAATTACTTCTACCAAAGAAGGGTCCATAACTTCTATTCAAGCTGTTTATGTACCTGCAGATGATTTGACCGACCCTGCTCCTGCTACGACATTTGCACATTTAGATGCTACTACCGTACTATCAAGAGGATTAGCAGCCAAAGGTATCTATCCAGCAGTAGATCCTTTAGATTCAACGTCAACTATGCTACAACCCCGGATCGTTGGTGAAGAACATTATGAAACTGCACAACAGGTTAAGCAAACTTTACAACGTTACAAAGAACTTCAAGATATTATAGCTATTCTTGGCTTGGACGAATTATCCGAAGAGGATCGTTTAACCGTAGCAAGAGCGCGAAAAATTGAGCGTTTCTTATCACAACCTTTTTTCGTAGCAGAAGTATTTACGGGTTCTCCGGGAAAATATGTTGGTTTAGCAGAAACAATTAGAGGCTTTCAATTAATCCTTTCCGGAGAATTAGATGGTCTTCCTGAACAGGCCTTTTATTTGGTAGGTAACATCGATGAAGCTACGGCGAAGGCTATGAACTTAGAAATGGAGAGCAATTCGAATAAATGACCTTAAATCTTTGTGTACTGACCCCTAATCGAATAGTTTGGGATTCAGAAGTGAAAGAAATCATTTTATCTACTAATAGTGGACAAATTGGCGCATTACCAAATCACGCTCCTATTGCCACAGCAATAGATATAGGTATTTTGAGAATACGCCTTAACGACCAATGGTTAACGATGGCTCTGATGGGCGGTTTTGCTAGAATAGGTAATAATGAGATCACTGTTTTAGTAAATGATGCAGAGAAAAGTGGTGACATTGATCCACAAGAAGCTCAGCAAACTCTTGAAATAGCGGAAGCTGCTTTGAGAAAAGCTGAAGGAAAGAGACAAACAATTGAGGCAAATCTAGCTCTCCGACGGGCTAGGACACGAGTAGAGGCTATCAATGCGATTTCATAACCAGTCGGTGCGTCCGAATAATCATCGATTTATACACCCTATATTTGGTTGTTTTGTTTGACTTGATTCTGTCGAGTAAATACAATCAAGCGCAATCAGATTTTGATGCAACGAAAAAGAAAAGATACAAAATCAATATCACTAAAAGAAAATGGGTATAAAAACTTATTAGATACCGCGGTCAATGGTATCTAATAAGTTCTACCTACTATTGGATTTGAACCAATGACTCCCGCCGTATGAAAGCAATACTCTAACCGCTGAGTTAAGTAGGTCATTTATCTTCACAAAGAAAACCAAACGGGACTCATCCCATCGATGGATTATAAATATGATATTACTTAGAAGCAATACCGATCAATATGATCTTGGATCATGGAATAGTCATCTTGAGAATATTCATCTTGACAAGAAATTATCTACATCTCTTCCTTTCATTGATACTTTTAATTTTCTAAAACTTAACACTGATACTTCTAATTCAGTGCTTCATATTGTCCCTGAGCTTTCAAAATTGTCCCTGAGCTTTCAAAATCCTCAGAGACATCCTAAAATATGATAGAACGTTTGTGACGTCATCACAACGGATAAACCATGGCACGTTTTCTCTGACACATTCGCCCGTTTCGACTTCGTTGTCCAATCAAAATCGAGGGACGTGTCTGTGTCATCATGAAAAACTTTCTCGCTCATTGTTTCTCTCTCTCTACTCTCACTATATAAACACATTCGAGTTTATATTTTTACCTTTACGCGAAAATCATCTTTTTCAAGCAAGATTTCTCTGTTGTATTCAAGATATAAACTCAAGAACCTGTTCATCTTCATCTTCTTAAATGTCACAGGTTAATATCTCTTTTATTTTTGCAACTAATAAACTTGTTTTCGATCTTATTATTGTTTTTAAAATATCAAACAAAAGAACCTTCTTAAAATAAAATCATTTTCTCTTCATGATTTTATGAATACAATCTTCATGGTTGTTCTTCAAGTTTAAAACAAGAAATCTTAAACTTGTATCTTCATATGTTTTTCCAGAATCTCTTCTTCAAACAGAAACTAGAAAACAAATGTTCACTATGTTTTGTATTTCTTTCTCAAAACAAGAAAAACCCTAATCTTCATTAAGACATCTTTGGTCTGAATGAAATGTGCAAAACCCAAAAACATCTTATTTTGAAAATCTTTCCACATTAAGACATTTTTTTGTTCATTGTCTTCATGTTTACATGTGATAAACAGAAATGGCATCTACCACTGATGCTCCAACTACCAAATCTCCTACTACTGTTGAGGCTATTGTAATCACCAAAGCTCCTTAGGTTACTTTTAAAATCGAGAAAGTTACCTTTCAGAGCAACAATCCCTATGCTCTCTTCGATTTCCCACAAAAGAAGCAGTTCACACATATTGATGACGCTGTGAATTTTCTGAAGACATGCCCTATCTCCACAGCTCTAACCATCGCTCCTCCAGTCAATAAACATCTACTAGCTCAGTTCTGGTATTCTGTCAAATGAACTCAGATCACCTCTACCAAGGACCCAAAGAAGAAAATCGATGTCATTCTCTTTGACACCGATAACGGTACTTCCAAGATTACACCTGGTAATATCAGGTGTGCCCTAAACCTCCCCACAGCCACAAAAGAAAAACGCTTTGTCTCTCTACACAATCCCAAAAACTCAGCCGATAGGGAAGCCCTGACTGCATTCTTCGATGCAATGAAGTACGTATGGGACTCAGGGAGAGATGAACTCCCTGACAAGAAGCTGACTGCCATCAAGAAGTCAAAGATGCCAAGTGAGATGAACTTCATCATTGCTCATTTGATCAGCTGCCTGACAGCGAAGACTGGATCAACTGACCAAGCATCACAACTCCAACAGGCCATGGGATACTCTCTACTGAAGGGCCTCCACATTGATTGGGCAAAAATCATTTACGATGATCTGATGCTCAGGGTGGATGCGGCTGAGAGACCAACATGTGTTCCTTATCCCCGGTTTGTCAGTGCCCTCTTCGCACAAGGCCTGAAAGACAAATACCCGAAGGTGGGCGACCTGAGACTCTCAAAGGTCGGCCCTAAAGTTCTTGACTTCAAGCCCCTACCAAATGAGGTACGTCTCTCTAAACTCTTATCTATTCTTCGACCTCCAACTTCTTCTACTTCTGCGGCTACCTCAGCGGTAATCCCAACTGCTGATACGCATGCTGCAACCTCCACTCCTTCTAAGAAAGGGAAACACTCTACTACCCCACTTGATTCTCAAAGGATCAAGAAAACCAAGGAGCAACCCCCCAAGCATTCAAATGCTGAAGACTCCACGACTCTTTCTGTACAACAGCCGTTGGATAGTTCATTGGTACGCTCTGCCACAGCTGCTCAAGACACCCCTTCCATACCAACTTCAGCGTCACTAAACGTTGAGGTTATAAACTTGGAACAGAACCCCCCTCCTTCAGACTCTCTAAGGACTGAAGAAGTATTTCTCAGCGAATCCGACGCTGAACCTCTCACCAAATCCCTCTTCTCAACCGTTGTTCCTCCCACCATTTCTTTGGTCACTCCATCTATTCCTCCCTTCTCTACAACGAAGGTCATTCATCTGGGTGACTCATATGCTGAAGAACTACGGCGGATGCAGGATTTAAATAAAGGACCTGCGGAAACTTCTCAGTGTAAAGGCTCTCTGGAAGACGACTATGAAACCTTTACAGGTTATCGAAACTTCGAGGACTTCGTCAACCATCCCACAGGTATACACACCATCTTAAACACTTCTCTCTCGAAACCCCAAACTTCTGAGCTTTCCTTTGTTCACAAGTTTTCAACTTTTACAGGTCCTAATCTGGGCGACATCAACACATCGCTCACGGATCTATCAACCAAGGTAGAATCTCTCACCACCACTCTCTCTGCTAACTCTTCAGTGGTTACAAACGCTGAAGAAGCTCTCAAGAAGCTGACCACCGAGGTCCAAGGCAAAGCCTCCAGTGCTGATCTGGAGAAGGTGGATGGTAGCATTGGTCAATTTGCTACCACCCTCGCTGAAAACTCCACCGCCAACATCACTCTCTCCACCAACTTTACAGCCCTGTCCAATGAAGTCACATCATTGAAGACAGTGGTTGGAAATCTTCAGGGAGAGGTGTCGACCTTGAAGACAGATGTCAGCACTGCCACAAATCTACTTCAGCAAATCCTCGATCGCCTGAATGCTGCTACTTGTGCTCCTTCGCACTTTACTCACGTGGATTGAGAGGATCTTCATAGAATCACTCCTGCTATATCTGAAATGGAAGACAGATTAAGTAGGATTGAAACATGTGCTGGGATCTCTGGCCTGGAAGACAGGGACCCAATGCACACTACTACTGCTGCTGAGACTGCTATTTCCTCCCCCACTCATCATGTGGAAGAGGGGGAGAAGATCGAAGACCTTCCCCATAAAGTTGAGGGGGAGAAGAAATTTGAAGAACTGATTGTTCCTCCCATTTCCAATGCCAAAGGTATACTTGGTGCTGGCCCTCCTCATTTAAAATTAACGGGTAAGCATGCAAATGGTCCTAAAGCTACTTTTAGCTATAGGAAATGTTATCACTGTGGACTTACCGATCATATTGCTATTAAGTGCCCCACAGCCACCAAAGATGATAAATTAGCTAAGGTGAAGATTAATGCCCCCAAGGCAAAGAAGACCACTGAGGTTAAGAAATTAACCAAAGTGAAGACAAGTTCTGAAGTTAAATCTTCAAGTGCTGCGAAGATTGCTGAACCTTTCACTTCCTCTACCACCACTGACAAGTGTGGGCCCATGGTTAAATGGGTGCCCAAGACAAACTAATCTTCCTTTGTTTGCAGGTTCGGAAGGGTATCTGGTATCTCGATAGGGGATGCTCTAGACACATGACTGGAAAGAAAACCTGCTCACTGAGTATAAGGAAGAGAATGGTCCCTCAGTGACCTTTGGTGGAAATGGAAAAGGATATACCCGAGGGTTTGGTGTACTCTCAAATGGTACAACAACCTTTGGAAGAGTTGCATATGTTGAAGGACTAAAGCATAATCTTCTAAGCATAAGTCAGCTATGTGACAAGGATAACAAAGTGATCTTCACTAAGGAATCCTGCTTTGTCACTGACAAAAAGGAGAAGATAGCTCTTAGCGGTTACCGTATGGAAAATGTTTACGTAATAAACATGGACTCTACAACCACTGAGAACTCTTGTTTCTCCTCAAAAGCCTCATCTGATGCCAACTGGCTATGGTATAAGAGGCTCTCTCATCTCAACTTCAAGACACGGAATACTCTTTCTTCTAAAGAGTTAGTCACTGGTCTACCTCAACACTCATACGCTAAGGAGTCCTTATGTCCAGCGTGTGAGAAAGGGAAATAGACTAAAGCAAGCCTCAAATCTAAGCAAGTTTCCTCAGTGTCATCTCCTCTACAACTTCTCCATATGGATTTGTTTGGCCCTGTTAACAAACAATCCATCACTGGAAATAAATATACATTGGTCATAGTCGATGTATTCTCTCGCTATACCTGGGTAATGTTTCTCCGTTCTAAGACTGACACCCCTGAAGAACTCATCACTTTTGTTAGGAATATGGAAGTCCTGAACAACATGTCCGTTCGCTCAATAAGGAGTGATCATGGGACTGAATTCAAAAACAGTTCCCTTGATTCCTTCTTTGAAAGTAAGGGTATTTCTCACAACTTTTCATCAGTGAGAACACCGCAACAAAATGGAGTCGCTGAAAGAAGAAATCGAACTATCATCGAAGCTGCACGTTCAATGCTCAGCGATTCTCATCTGCCTACTCAGTTTTGGGCAGAAGCTGTCAACACTGCTTGTTTTACTCAAAACAGGTCGCTGATTGTCAAAAGATTCAAGAAGACAGCCTATGAACTCTTCCATGGGAGAAAGCTATCAATTAGCTTTCTTCACATCTTTGGATGTCAGTGTTTCATACTGAACAACAGAGATGCCCTTGGAAAGTTTGATCCTAAGGCTGATGATGGAATCTTTCTTGGATATTCTTTAGTCTCCAAAGCCTTCACAGTCTTCAATCGGAGAAGATAGACTGTAGAAGAAACAATTCACGTCACCTTTGACGAATCCCGTTCAACGAATTCTAGACCTTCTGCTGATACTGAACTGAATCAATGGATGTTTTCTCATCTTGGTGATTCAGAATACATTTCTACTCCTCCATCTCATACTCATCCCGCTGAAGATGATGATCCTACTATCATCCCAAGCATGCAGAATAGTGAAGTTCAAACATCATGGGTCTCAGCTGTTCCTATTAACACTATGCCTGCTTCTGAACCTTTTATCTCAGACATACCATCTACTTCTTAGCAATCAGTGAATGAAATGACATCTGCACCTCTTCCTCTCTTAGCTGAAATACCAGAAGTTGCTGAAACCTCATCTTCAGCTCCTCTAGAAGTTCAGGTTGAGTCAACAACTTATGCTCCGGCTCAGCGATGGACTAAGAATCACCCTATTGAACAAATTCTTGGTGATCCAAACGTTGGTGTTCAGACTCGACGAAGTGCAGGTAATATTTGTTTATTTGTTAACTTTATTTCTCTGATTGAACCAAAGAAAACAGATGTTGCCCTCCAAGATCCGAATTGGGTCAGCGCTATGCAAGAAGAGCTGACAGAATTCGAAAGAAACAAAGTTTGGAAGCTTGTTCCTAGACCATTCGACAAGACAGTGATAGGCACTAAATGGGTCTATCGAAACAAGTTGGATAAACATGGAACTGTAACCCAAAACAAAACTTGACTTGTTGATCGTGGATACAGACAAGAGGAAGGTATAGATTAGGACGAAACATTCGCCCCAGTGGCAAGACTCGAAGCTATTCGTCTATTCTTAGCTTACGATGTACACAAAGACTTCAAAGTTTATCAAATGGATGTTAAGTCAGCATTCCTCAATGGAAAGCTGAAGGAAGAAGTCTACGTGGAACAACCTCCAGGTTTCTCAGATCCTAAGCACCCAGGTTATGTCTATAAACTGGATAAGGCACTTTATGGCATAAAGCAAGCTCCTCGTGCATGGTATGACACTCTCTCTACTTATCTCCATATTGAAAATTTGAGCGTGGTAAAATCGACAAAACTCTATTTTTCAGGAAAGTAAAAGGTCATATTATTCTTGTTCAAATATATGTCTATGATATTATATTTGGTTCCACTAACCGTGACCTATGTACTCGTTTCGCCGAAAGAATGAAAGCTGAATATAAAATGAGTATGATAGGTGAGCTAACTTATTTCCTTGGTCTTCAAATCAAACAGAGTGAAAAAGGAACTTTCATTCACCAAGGTAAGTATGTTAAAGATATGCTGAAGAAATTTGATTTAACTCAGAGTTCAGCTATGAAAACCCCTATGGAACTGCCACTGACACTAAACAAGGATCCCTCTGGAAAACCTGTTAATGTCACAGCTTACCGTGGGATGATCGACTCTCTTCTTTATTTAACAGCTAGCCGACCTAATATTATATACGCAACCTTTTTGTATGCACGATATCAAGCTGAACCTAAGGAATCTCATTTGATCGCTGTAAAGCGAATCTTTCGTTACCTTAAGGGTACTCCTAACCTAGGTCTTTGGTATCCCAAAGACTCAGGGTTTGATCTAATCGCCTATTCAGATAGTGATTTTGCAGGTTGCAAATTGGATAGGAAAAGCACAACAGGAGGCTGTCAGCTTCTGGGTGGAAAGCTGGTGTGTTGGACAAGTAAAAAGAAAAACTCAGTGTCCACCTCAACCGCTGAAGTTGACTACGTAGCCGCTGGAAGCTGTTGTTCTCAGGTCTTGTGGATGAGAAATCAACTACTGGACTATGACCTTCTGCTCTCGAAGATTCCAATCTATTGCGACAGCACAAGTGCCATCGCTATAGCCAATAATCCAGTACTACACTCAAAGACCAAACACATCGAAATCAGGTATCATTTTATCAGAGATCATGTGATGAATGGTGATATAGAACTTCATTTTATCCCAACTGACTTTCAGTTAGCTGATCTATTTACCAAACCTCTTGATGAGTCAAGATTCAACTTTCTCATCAGCGAGCTTGGAATGCTGAACTTTGAAGAGTAAAATCTTCAGTGGTTCACATTTGATCAGTGATAACAATGAACTTGTATAACCCATTAATCATCTTCTCTCTAAAAAAAATTGATTCGCTGATATCAAGGTATGTTCTCTCTTGCTCGCTGGCGTTCGCCTAGAACTGAAAGATTTCAAAACAAATTGCGTCGCTGGATATCTCTTCCTTTCAGTGATACTTTTAAATTTCTAAAACTTAACACTGATACTTCTAATTCAGTGCTTCATATTTTCAAAATTGTCCCTGAGCTTTCAAAATCCTCAGAGACATCCTAAAATATGAAAGAACGTTTGTGACGTCATCACAACGGATAAACCATGGCACGTTTTCTCTGACACGTTCGCCCGTTTCGACTTCGTTGTCCAATCAAAATCGAGGGACGTGTCTGTGTCATCATGAAAAACTTTCTCGCTCATTGTTTCTCTCTCTCTCTCTACTCTCACTATATAAACACATTCGAGTTTATATTTTTACCTTTACGCGAACATCATCTTTTTCAAGCAAGATTTCTCTGTTGTATTCAAGATATAAACTCAAGAACCTGTTCATCTTCATCTTCTTAAATGTCACACGTTAATATCCCTTTTATTTTTGCAACTAATAAACTTGTTTTCGATCTTATTATTGTTTTTAAAATATCAAACAAAATAACCTTCTTAAAATAAAATCATTTTCTCTTCATGATTTTATGAATACAATCTTCATGGTTGTTCTTCAAGTTTAAAACAAGAAATCTTAAACTTGTATCTTCATATGTTTTTCCAGAATCTCTTCTTCAAACAGAAACTGGAAAACAAATGTTCACTATGTTTTGTATTTCTTTCTCAAAACAAGAAAAACCCTAATCTTCATTAAGACATCTTTGGTCTGAATGAAATGTGCAAAAACCAAAAACATCTTATTTTGAAAATCTTTCCACATTAAGACATTTTTTTTGTTCATTGTCTTCATGTTTACATGTGATAAACAGAAATGGCATCTACCACTGATGCTCCTACTACCAAATCTCCTACTACTGTTGAGGCTATTGTAATCACCAAAGCTCCTCAGGTTACTTTTAAAATCGAGAAAGTTACCTTTCAGAGCAACAATCCCTATGCTCTCTTCGATTTCCCACAAAAGAAGCAGGTCACACATCTTGATGACGCTGTGAATTTTCTGAAGACATGCCCTATCTCCACAGCTCTAACCATCGCTCCTCCAGTCAATAAACATCTACTAGCTCAGTTCTGGTATTCTGTCAAAAGAACTCAGATCACCTCTACCAAGGACCCAAAGAAGAAAATCGATGTCATTCTCTTTGACACCGACCATGGTACTTCCAAGATTACACCTGGTAATATCAGGTGTGCCCTAAACCTCCGCGCAGCCACAAAAGAAAAACGCTTTGTCTCTCTACCCAATCCCAAAACTCAGCCGATAGGGAAGCCCTAACTGCATTCTTCGATGCAATGAAGTACGTATGGAACTCAGGGAGAGATGAACTCCATGACAAGAAGCTGACTGCCATCAAGAAGTCAAAGATGCCAAGTGAGATGAACTTCATCATTGCTCATTTGATCAGCTGCCTGACAGCGAAGACTGGATCAACTGACCAAGCATCACAACTCCAACAGGCCATGGGATACTCTCTACTGAAGGGCCTCCACATTGATTGGGCAAAAATCATTTACGATGATCTGATGCTCAGGGTGGATGCGGCTGAGAGACCAACATGTGTTTCTTATCCCCGGTTTGTCAGTGCCCACTTCGCACAAGGCCTGAAAGACAAATACCCGAAGGTGGGCGACCTGAGACTCTCAAAGGTCGGCCCTAAAGTTCTTGACTTCAAGCCCCTACCAAATGAGGTACGTCTCTCGAAACTCTTATCTATTCTTCGACCTCCAACTTCTTCTACTTCTGCGGCTACCTCAACGGTAATCCCAACTGCTGATACGCATGCTGCAACCTCCACTCCTTCTAAGAAAGGGTAACACTCTACTACCCCACTTGATTCTCAAAGGATCAAGAAAACCAAGGAGCAACCCCCCAAGCATTCAAATGCTGAAGACTCCACGACTCTTTCTGTACAACAGCCGTTGGATAGTTCAGTGGTACGCTCTGCCACAGTTGCTCAAGCCACCCCTTCCATACCAACTTCAGCGTCTCTAAACGCTGAGGTTATAAACTTGGAACATAACCCCCCTCCTTCAGACCCTCTAAGGACTGAAGAAGTATTTCTCAGCGAATCCGACGCTGAACCTCTCACCAAATCCCTCTTCTCAACCGTTGTTCCTCCCACCATTTCTTTGGTCACTCCATCTATTCCTCCCTTCTCTACAACGCAGGTCATTCATCTGGGTGACTCATATGCTGAAGAACTACGGCGGATGCAGGATTTAAATAAAGGACCTGCGGAAACTTCTCAGCGTAAAGGCTCTCTGGAAGACGACTATGAAACCTTTACAGGTTATCGAAACTTCGAGGACTTCGTCAACCATCCCGCAAGTATACACACCATCTTAAACACTTCTCTCTCGAAACCCCAAACTTCTGAGCTTTCCTTTGTTCACAAGTTTTCAACTTTTACAGGTCCTAATCTGGGCGACATCAACACATCGCTCACGGATCTATCAACCAAGGTGGAATCTCTCACCACCACTCTCTCTGCTAACTCTTCAGTGGTTACAAACGCTGAAGAAGCTCTCAAGAAGCTGACCACCGAGGTCCAAGGCAAAGCCTCCAGTGCTGATCTGGAGAAGGTGGATGGTAGCATTGGTCAATTTGCTACCACCCTCGCTGAAAACTCCACCGCCAACATCACTCTCTCCACCAACTTTACAGCCCTGTCCAATGAAGTCACATCATTGAAGATAGTGGTTGGAAATCTTCAGGGAGAGGTGTCGACCTTGAAGACAGATGTCAGCACTGCCACAAATCTACTTAAGCAAATCCTCGATCGCCTGAATGCTGCTACTTGTGCTCCTTCGCACTTTACTCAGGTGGATTGAGAGGATCTTCATAGAATCACTCCTGCTATATCTGAAATGGAAGACAAATTAAGTAGGATTGAAACATGTGCTGGGATCTCTGGCCTGGAAGACAGGGACCCAATGCACACTACTACTGCTGCTGAGACTGCTATTTCCTCCCCCACTCATCATGTGGAAGAGGGGGAGAAGATGGAAGACCTTCCCCATAAAGTTGAGGGGGAGAAGAAAACTCTTGAAGACCTTCCCCATAACATTGAGGGGGAGGGTATTGTTTCTGATGCTGCTACAATCGAGAAAACTCAGGAAGTTGAAAACCCTGAGGGAACCGAGAAACCTCCCTCTGAATTTGAGGGGGAGCAACTCGAAGAGGAAGCTGTTGCTGATGTAACAGAACCCTACGCTGACGAGGAAGAATCTGAAGCTGAGGAAGAAGAAGAAGATAATGAAGACCTCGATCTTGAGAACGACGAACCATCATCGTCTCCTAAAAATGATGATGATGACGATGATGATGACGACTTCTTCTTCGTCCATCCTAAGAAAGTCCCAGCTCAAAAAGCGGTTATGATAAATGAACAATCAGGGGAGGGGACCACGAAAAGGCCTGCAGCGAATGAAGCTGACAAAGGCAAGAACAAAGGTATTTCTTCTGAAGACAACTTGGCTATTCTCTTCAGGAAGCCAGTTTGTCAGGTAACATACACTTTATTTCCTTATACTGCATCCCTCCTCTATCCCTTCTCAATCTCAATTCTCCTCTCCATAAAACCTCTAAACACTTAAACCTCATTCTTTTCTCTATCTCTTTCTTTCCCAAATGATCTTACTTAAACGATCAGTGTGTTTCAGCTGAAGTTCCTCCGGATGAAACTACAACAATAACTCTAGCTCTTAGTGTTGAAGAAATAATCTTAGTCTTAGACTTCACTGAGACTGATGACCTTTTTGAAGAAGAACAGGAAGAAGAACCTCTCTCTCACAAAAATAGACCTTCCTTGGTTCTTCAAATACCGAGTGAAGAAGAAACGAAAAAGAGAGCTGCTATGGTTCAGAAACTTGAAGCCAAGCGCCTTGTTCCTCATCACCTGAGGCATTTCACAAACAAGGAAATCGCTGAAGCTCTCAAAGCTGAACATCTCTTCGCTGAACGAAAGAAGGCTGAAGAAAAAGACAGGGAATATGCCCTAGAGCTAGCCCATCGTTCTTTTGAAGACCCAGACTTGAGAAGATTTCCTGTTGCTGTCCAAGAGAAACTGCTGATAGACGCACATAAGACTCACCAGAAAAAGACCAAAGTCAGCGACACCACTCTTGAATGGTGTAAGAAGATGCGCCACTACAAACAACATCCCTCAAGGATAAAAGTTGTGAATGTCGAAGGGAGATATGCTCTGAAAAACAACATAATGGTTCCGATCGTCAATGTCCAAATAGTCAGAGAAAGCGGCTACCACAGAACTGTCTACATGTCAGCCATAAACACTTTTGGTCTCGCTGAATGGTTGGAAATGAGAATAGCAATTCAAAGATCTCGCTCAACTTTCAGGACCTATGTTATACAAGAAATAAACAGGCAGATCAACTTGGTTTCCTCAGCGGTTGATATTCCTCGTCCTCCAAAAATTCAAAAGAAGCGAGCTGCTCCAAAGAAGAAAACCCCTTCTTCTCCAGGCCCGACATTAAGAAACGAGACAGGGTTTGAATTCTCTCGTGAAGCAGTTCTTGGCCCTGC
This sequence comes from Saussurea involucrata, assembly GCA_033807775.1. NCBI lineage: Eukaryota > Viridiplantae > Streptophyta > Magnoliopsida > Asterales > Asteraceae > Saussurea > Saussurea involucrata. The sequence continues at coordinate 234,500,464 of CM066321.1, read as the reverse complement.
CCCTGACCTCTCCGGACTTGACGTATCTCTACCTCCAACTGAAAGATTCTACCCTGGCAGAGTAATCAGTAATCCTTATGGCATCTTCTTCTATGACTTCAAAGGTCGTGAATGCTTCCAACGCATCTCTGAGTTATACAAAACTCCAATCGAACAACTCAGAGATTTACTATACTGGTGTGAGTACAAACAAAATCTTCTCGGACAACTCCTGAAGCCCCACATCTACCGCAAAGCAAAGAAAAGAAGGGAACAGGGAGTTACAGTCCCTGATTGGATGATTTCAGAGACTGATACTCTTGATGAGCTAGTCAAGAAAGAACCTAGTTAGCTGATAGGATTTCCTTGCAATTCTTCTATCTTTATCAGCTTACATCTTTTGTACTTGTAAATTTATTTATTGTACTTGTAATTTTTCCACTTCCCTTTGTAACTTATACGAAGTTAAAAGAAAATTTTCAGCGAATGTATTTTACTCCATCAGTACTCAAAAGATCCCAGAAAACAGTAAAAGGGACAAATATTTTATGAGTTCTTTTTATCCTTAGGGGGAGATTGTTGATCTAAACCCTCAGTGATTTGATAATGACTCTTTAAGAAACACTTAGTGAAAATTGTAAGTAGACAACATGTATTAGAGTTTCACTATCGCTGATAAGTATTGTGTCTCTACAGTACCGCTGATTGGAAACTCATGTTCATTAAATTATGTTCAGCGATACTGTTCATCAATACAGTTCTGAGCCAGTTTAGTCTTGCTGGTGATCGCTGATGATTATAGTTGTTTACTTATGATCTCTGAAGACAAGTTTCACGTCAACAAAGGTTCTACGCTGAAGTCGAAGATCAAGCCAAAGAACCAGCGACAAGTCTACTAATGAACTGATACGGATATCAGCGAATCCAAGATTTGTCCACTCAACGTGAAGTTTCAAGTAGAAGACTTCAGCGAACGCTGAGCTTTTGTCACTCGTTGATAAAGTACTATTCAACGAACGCTGATCATGAAGTCTTCCTCTACAAGTTACTTTTGTTTTACCCCCTTGCACGTCTCCGTTCGAAAATGTCAGAAAGGACATCCCTTTTGTCCAGGATCGTACAACCAACTCTAATTCTACACTGTACATCATGCGGCTACTAAGGTTGTCTACAAAGGTCAAAATATGCAACCAATCAGTTGCTGCCACGTGTAAAGTTGTAATGTTATGCATTAAATGCATGCAGTATATAAGAAGAACCCTACTTCAGAAATAAAGTGCTCGTCCATCTTCTTCTCTCTACTATCTTTGTGTTAGGATATTATTCGTAATTTCCTTATCTACTTTCTAGCTTAATTCTAGTGCAAGAAACTTAGTGTTCTCATAACTTGTTAAGATTAGGCTTAGTCCTTAATCTTGTTCCGCAACAAGTTGTAAATTGTTTGATTATATCAATAAACAATTTAGAAAGTAAAAATCGTGTGTTTGTATTCAACCCCCCTTCTACAAACTTGTATAACCCTCCGGGACCAACATGATGAAACAATATGATGAAACAGGAGGATTTTCTTGCTAATGTGATTTTTGCTACTGTGATTTTTTTGGAGTTCAATGAAATGGTTAATAGGATGATTCAACCTAATACAATGTTGATATTCATTTTGATTGATTGTTTGGTAAAAGAAAACACTAAACACTCATTAGGGGTAAATTGGTCATTTATCATGTTCTGTTCAGTCCCGTAATGTCTTACCAAACGCTGAACAGCTTTCCTGTCCTGTCCAGTCCTGTCTGCGTACCAAACGCACCCTAAAGCAACAATCTGAAGAACAAATACAACCACACTATCATAAATCCATCAAAATCCCCTCAAAATCAAATAAACTTGTGAAAAAGTATAAAAATCATACCTTACCAAAGATTTGTTAGTCTTCTCGGAAGTTGAAAAACCATAAGCCCTAATTAGTAAAGCTATTAAACGTTTGAACATCTTCTTATAACCAACTCGAAAATAGCACTTTAAATTAAATGCAAATTAAAGCAGCAATAAATAGCACAGCTCTCAAAACTATTGCAAAACTGAAAATCATGATTATGATATACGTCTTACAAGCGCACAAACACACACCAAGCACATGACACTGTTACACACATTTTATGCCTTTTCCATTGCAGATCCAACTGTAACTGATTCTAGAAGCTTAGACAACATAAAAGGTAACCCTCTGATGCATACCCACAATTTTACGAAGAAACAAGAAGATGAAACCACAATAACTAAAAACCGAAAGCTCAAATAAAAATAGAGCAACTTGCGATTTAGGTGCCTCGAGTACTTGGAGAACGATTTCTGGATGAACCGCCGAAGAATCTGGAGTAGGATTCGACGGTATCATCGATATCGCTTTTGGATGAACCGAACGATTTAGGTACCTAAGTCTCTTTCTCTCTAGATAGACCTGTGAATCGAGAGAAATGGTAAACGATCGTTTTAGGGTTTTTTTAGAACGACAACGATGGAACAAGGAGCCCACCCAAACCAGGTAACAGGTTTGCAAGGGGCAAACCCAACACAGTGTCCAACCCACGAACAGAACAGAAGCAAAGTCTATCTAATCCGAACCAAAACAGAATCAGTTACGTAATATTCAAACCAAGTCGAAACAGAAGAAAAAGAGACCGAAAATCGATTTGAGAATCGCACACGAACAGATTCACGAACGCAGCAGAGTTTCCGGTTCGGAAAGCCACACCTTCCAATCAATTTTCGTGTCTCGACACCTACTCTCGATCCATTCGAAGCTTCTTCGTTGGAGTTCAAAAATCATCTCTTCCAATCGCTTTTTCTCACCTTTAAACACGATGCTATTACGGTGTCCCCAAATGAAATATAAGAAGGACCAAACCTCATCCGTCCAATAATTCGGTCGGAAATTGTTGTCTCCGGCAGAATTTGGCTGCACCAACACATCATTAATCGAGTCGAAATTAGTTTCATCGATTTTCCACCAACGAAACATCTCTTGCCATATTTTGTGCACCTCTTGACACTTTACCAATGCATGATCGATTTTAACAACCCGGTTTCCAAATAGATAACAAATAACATACATTGTCTAACATCGTTACATAACAAAGATACATCATATATCAAATAAGGTCCGTTAGTCTTTACAACCAAAATATGGTATTTCGTTACAAACTTTTCGCTAATTACATACAAGATATTTAGTAATGAAACTATAACTACAAAACACATCTTAGTCTTCAAATCATAAGTCTTCACAAAAGCTATCCACTAATTATTTCTCTTACTTGCCCTTATCCGATCCACGCCCTGGAATACATATTTAAAACAAAATGAGGGTTAGACCTAATGGTCTAAGTGAGAAAATCCATGTTTATTTGAAAACCCTTTGCACACCACCATTCACACACATAACATGACCGGTCTTCCCACACCTAAAACAAACCCGAGAATCAACTTGACAATTTCCTTGGTGGATACGGTTACACTTCGGACAAGGTCTCTTTGTTGGTCGGAAAGGCGGACGGTTATCAAATCTCTGAAACCTGGACTTCTTCGGATCTTATTGCGGTCCTTCCCACTTTCTTTTTCCCATACTCTTATCACCAGCATCCCTGTTATTATCCCTTTCCACATTTTCCGCGGCATCCACTGCGGCTGAGAAGGTATCGGGTCCTTTTGTAGTTACTAGCCTTCTTACCTTTGAATTTAACCCGAAGATAAACAGTTCCATCTTCATTGCCTCCGTGGCAACGTAGTATTCCGTGAAACGAGACTTTTCCAGAAAACGAGCGGTATAGTCCCGAACTGATAAGTTCCCTTGCTGCAAGTTCATAAACTCTCCTTCCAATTGTTTAACTGCTGCTTGGGGACAAAACTGTTTCCTGAAAGCTATCACGAATTCTTCCCAAGAGTAAGTAGAATATATATCAGATCCTCCCGGGGAAATATGAGCTTCCCACCAGTATAGGGCATCGCCTTTCAACATTGCAGTTCCATAGAGTACTCTATCCTCTTCAGCGCATTTACTAGTCTTGAAGATAGCTTCTATTTCTTTCAGCCACCTCATAGCTTTCACGTGGTCCCTGTCTCCTGCGTAGGTCGGAGGCTTACAACTTAGGAGCATTTTATAATCACATTTCTTCACCACTGGTACGACAGTAGGTGTAATGGGCATATCCTCTTCATGAGTAGGATCTGGTCTTTCTGTCTCAGTCTTATGAGTTTGATTTAACATAGCTTGGATATTGGCTTGTAATCTTCCCATTTCAACGGCTAAGTCGTCTCTAGTAACAAATTCCGTGTCGCGCCCCTGAACTCTGCCTCCAGTTCTGCCTCTACCTCTTTCTCCCCCTCTTCCCCTTGCCCCATCTGTTGGATTTGTTCTATTAGGATTTCCTCCTCCCCAATTCGTTTGTCTAGTACCGCTTGCCATTCTGTAGATTCAAACAAGGTTAACATACACATAAGCACATACCCCATATAACAAGGTATTCCAGTTCAACATGTACCTGTAAGATCACAATTACACTGGCCAGGTGTAATTTGAAATTACCTTACATGATGTTCCTTCTACCTTTTATACTTAGCATCCCAAGGTTCTAAATGTATATGGACATCCTACTTCACATGCGGTTTAAGTCTAGGTACAGATACGAATACCTAAATCCCTTAAACTAGGGCTCTGATACCATTTGTAACAACCCGGTTTCCAAATAGATAACAAATAACATACATTGTCTAACTTCGTTACATAACAAAGATACATCATATATCAAATAAGGTCCTTTAGTCTTTACAACCAAAATATGGTATTTCGTTACAAACTTTTCGCTAATTACATACACGATATTTAGTAATGAAACTATAACTACAAAACACATCTTAGTCTTCAAATCATAAGTCTTCACAAAAGCTATCCACTGATTATTTCTCTTACTTGCTCTTATTCGATCCACGCCCTGGAATACATATTTAAAACAAAATGAGGGTTAGACCTAATGGTCTAAGTGAGAAAATCCCTGTTTCTTTGAAAACCCTTTGCACACCACCATTCACATAATAAAAATACAATTACCAGTTATGACTCAATCAACATGTATTTTCCCATCTCATTCCCTTGGCCATATTAGTTGGTTGCAAGCCAACTAATAAATTAACTTCGCTGTACGACAATTACAGGCAATAACGTTGTACGAATATTACAGCCAACACACCGGTCCTAAGCCCGGCCAACGTATTCTCGTATAGTAGAATACTCATGTAAATACAATATCTCAATATACTATATTTCAGACATAAACACATAATCACACCATCTATTATATTCCCAATCCACACATATATGTATTCCAGTTTAAAAACGTTTTAAAGTAAAACTCACCTGTTTTGCTTATCACCAAAATCCTTTCCAAGCCTTTTCAACAGATTCAGTCTTTCACTTCAAATTCACAGTATCTGAAACAATTCAAATACAATACCTCTTTACCATATAGAACACAGAAGACTCTCTAGCAGGCTGAGAATCCTATTTAACCTATCACACTCTTATCCTTAATTGTTTCCCTACGGCGACTTAACACGGGGGTTCCGCTAGAAAACCTTATTCAGTCCTCATTCAAAAACCATAGCTAAAAATATCTGAAATCTCAAAAATGACCAAACAGCTCAAAGTTTTCGGACAACACATCTTTCCGGATAGCTCATACAATCCGGATAGCATAACTTTCAGGACAACATGAATAATCCGGACAACCCAACTACCCGGACATCATATCAATCCGGATACTATCCGGTAACTCATTTCATCCGGAAAACTAGAGAAATTAGAACTTACCCTGATAAAGAACCCGTCCGGACACCTTAAGAACATTATCCGGACACCACCAACAAAACTACCTGGACACATTCATCTTGTCCGGGAACCTCTGACTGTTTACCCAAATTTAACCCAGAAACCGACTGATTCATTACCAAACATGAATTTGACTATTCTACTCCGATAGAAACTACCTAATAGCAATTATACACATAAATTGTAAAGGAAACATACCTGAAATCACTTCCAAGTGTACCAATTTGGATCCCTAGCCACAAAACTTTCTTTCTTCTTCTTTTATTCTCCAAACACACACACACCCAACACTAATTTGGATATTTTGCTGAATGAAATATCTGAATTCTCAAAGGGGTAATATCAACCTAATTTACCCATTTAGCCCTTGAACTTCTCACTAAAGACCAAAACACCCTTAAACTTATAATTTACTCTAAATTTACTCTAAACTTCTATTAAAGAGTTAAATAAATTTAACAGAACTAACATTTAACTAACGAACTTACCCGGGGTATTACATCGATCGTCTCTACATCCTTCTCGCACCTAGGACATAGCACGGATGGTATATCCATCCCCATTTTATCGAGGATCGCCGTACATGGAAGGCGCCCTAGTCTCGTTCTCCACACGAAAATGGCAATCTTTTTCGGGACCGTCTTTGACCACCAAGTTTCCTCCGTCGCACTATCTCTAGCCATCTCTTTCTCTACGATTAGGGACTTAAGTTTTTTCAAGGAGAATAACCCATCCTCTCCCATAGTCCACTTCGCACAATCTCTCTTATCAACTCTCGGTTTCCAACCTCGTAGTGAATTACAAAGATTCTCCAATTCACCTAATTCTCTCCCCCTTGGCTCCCTCCTCCACCCCAACACCACTTCCACCCAACGCCCTCTCTCGGAAATTTTGACTTCCTTATTGGTCTCAAGTTGGAAAAGTCGCTTAAACGATTTCCTCAACTCCAAGCCGCCCACCCATCTATCCGACCATAACCTCGTCTCACAACCATTACCAACTTCTACCCCAAACGAAGACGAGAATTCTACCCCCAATTTATCCAAGTCTTGTCCTATTCTACAAATGTTAGACCACACCGAAGCTTTCCCCGAATTGAAACCACCTCCCCTCTTTAGACCCCCCTCCTCCCCGTAAATACTTTTAACCACTTTCACCCATAACGCTTGCTTTTCTATGCCAAAACGCCACCACCATTTCCCTAACAATGCCCAATTGGAATTTTGTAAGCTCCCCACATTTAGACTACTGAATTTAAAGTCTCTCATCACTCTTTCCCATTTTACCCAAGTCAAAGCCCTATTCGAATCGGCCCCTTTACCCCCACCCAAAAAAAAGAACTTCTCACTTTCTCTAACTCTCGAATCACTCTTCTCGGGGCTCTAAAAAGAGAGAAATAGTACAAAGACAACGAACCAAGAACCGACTTGACCAACGATAACCTACCTCCGAATGAGATTAATTTTGCTTTCCAATCGGCCAACTTGTTCTTCATCTTCTCGATTACCACCTTCCAATTATTGATTTTGGACATCTTTGCTCAAACCGGTAGTCCAAGATAAGTGAACGACAAGGACCCGTATCCGCAACCCATGCCTCTAGCCCAACTTTGAATCTCCTCCTCGGTAACTCCCACCCCGAATAACTTGCTTTTACTTATATTAATTCTTAACCCCGACACCGTGTGGAAACAATGGAGTATCTTCATGAGATTTTTTTTTACATTTTGCATACTCCATTTACCGAAGAAAATTACGTCATCGGCGTATTGTAAATGAGTCAATAATACCTCATTTTTTCCGACCTTTATCCCTTCGAACATACCTTTTTCTCGCGCTTCCAACATCAACACGTTTAAGCCCTCCGCTACCGCCAAAAATAGGAATGGGGCAAACGGGTCACCTTGCCTAAGCCCTTTCTCCATGTGGAACTCCTTTATAGGAGATCCATTTACCAACACCGATACCGATGACGATGCTAAGCAAGCCTTTATCCACGCGCACCATCTCGATCCAAATCCCATATCTTTCAAAGTGTCCAACAAAAATCCCCACTCCACGCTATCATACGCCTTCTCAAAATCTACCTTAAGAACCATGCCTTTCTTTTTCGAACGTCGGATATCATCTACCACCTCATTTGCGATTAGGAAACCGTCAAGGATATATCTACCTCTTAGGAAGGCCGATTGTGTCTCCCCGATAATTCTCCCCAACACCTTATTCATTCTCCCCGCCAATACTTTTGCAAGGATTTTGTAAAACAGCTCAATGAGACTTATCGGTCTGAATTCGTTCAAACCAATCGGATTTGAGTTTTTTGGTATGAGTGCCAAGAATGATGCATTGCATCCCCCCTTTTATCTCCGCCACTTCCCAAAAGTTCACCAACACTTTCATAAGATCTCCTTTAATAACCTCCCAAAATCTTTTAACGAATGAGAAAGTTATTCCGTCCGGTCGCGGGGATTTTTTGCTATCACATAATTTGATTGCCTCCCCCACTTCTTCCTCGATGAAGGGCCTTTCTAGGCTTTCAGCTTCTTCCAACGTCAACAGATTAAATTTATCACTTTTGAGTCTCGGACCTTTGCTATTTTGGCTAGCAAACTTACTTTTAAAGAATTCAAAGACTGCTTCTTTAATTTTTTCTGGTTCCTCCGTCTAGCATGAGTTGACATTCAAGCCTCGGATCCCGTTCGTTCTTTCTCTTTTCCTCATCGCCATGTGGAAAAGTTTAGACTTCTCGTCCCCTTCTTTTGCCCACTTGATTTCCGCCTTATGTCTTGCAATCTCCGATTTCTTGTATTCACCTTCCAACCACTTCTTTCTACAATCGATCCACCGGTCTCTTTCGCTTTCACCAAGTTGTCCTTTTTCGGCTTCCGTATCCAATCTTTGCACCTCTTCTTTGCATTTTTCTATCTCTCCTTCTAGCTTCCCAAATCTTTCATTGCTCAAACTTTGTAAGGCTATTTTCACATTCTTTAGCTTGTCTCTAAATACTCCGTCCGGGGATCTTGATGTTACGATTTTGCTCCACGCCTCTTTAATCACCCTTTCGGTTTCTGCCCTTCTAACCATTTGTCAAAGATTTTAAACGGCTTAGGCCCAAAATCTTGTTTATTATCCACTAACATAATCGGAAAATGGTCCGACCATATTCTCTTGAGCGCCTTTACCCCCACATGCTTCCACGCTTCGATGATTCCATTGGATAGTAGAAATCTATCCAATTTGCTGAATTTTTTCCCATCGTAACTTACTCTCGTAAACTTTTGTCCCCCCAACGGGACCTCCTCCAATAGGTTATTCCGGATGAACGTATTAAAGTCTTCCGCGCCCTTATCGTTGGTGATAGAATTAAGTCTCTCGTGTCTGCCTCTAACTTCGTTGAAGTCCCCAAATAAGCACCATCTAACCTTCTCTTTATCGCATAAGTTCCCAAGTTGTTTCCACACCTCCACCCTTTCTTTGGCCTCCCTTGGTCCATACACATTCACTAAACCCACAAGTCCGATAACCCCTCTACATTTCCCCACTGCTGCCACGAATTTTTTTTCTGCTATGAAGAATTCACATGAGAACTCACTCCTGTCCCAGATTAAAAGTAAGCCTCTCGAGTTGCCCACCGCTTCGGATTGCACATAGTCCATCCCATCATATCCCCACAAGTCCGCTACTTGTCTATTAGGAGTATGAAATGGCGGGATAAAGCAACCTTGAAAAATGGGATAAAACAACTGTGGACCAAAGAAATTGAACCCTGAAGCTACCTAAACCAGTTATGGTACAGAGGTGAAACGTGAAACATGGAAGAAGAAGATTGTGAGGGAAGGAAGTACGGTCCGGAAGCAAACTCGAACATTTGGTTTTGACAGTGGTGCATTGAATAGTTGTACCTCATGCAACCCAAGTTGTATTTAAGAGATTTTGAAGTTTTATGCATACAATGGTGGTACCATGTGCTTAAAGACTTGTCTTTAAGACTTTTTACCTAAACCAATATATAAGTAGTATATATATATATACTAGCTATCTAGCCGTGCAATGCACGAGATGCAAAATTTTCTTGTAACTTGGGACAAAATCAATTCAATTTTTCGTTGAAAAAACATAAACTTATTGAATATTTTACATTGTTAAGTAGGATTTGTCGTCTATCTTTAAATTGAACATGTTTCAGTTAGTTTTGATCGAATTTAAAGTCTTAAAATGTTGTATGTATGTAGTAAGTTGTATACTTAAGTTTTAAGAGATTGTATTGTAAATCAAGAATGGAAAATTAATGCATCTCTTATTTTAGGTTTGAATAGAATAGAAATCCCTTAATGTGGTTGAAAATGTATTGCAAACTCTCGTTTTTAGGTATAACTTATTTATTTGAATTTTTATTAATTTAAATAATTTAGATTGAAAAATATTATGCTCATAACCACTCGACTCTACAACAAAGTAGATAACTCCATCAACTCAATACTCAATGATTTGAATATTGACTCACTTCAAATCTCAAACCACTCGACTAAACTCACATCAAATCTCAAACCACTCGACTAAACTCAATGTTTTCTTATTTCTAGAGGCTGAATTTGAAAGTTCATCCCTCAAATGTCAAAAATCAAAACAACTTATTTGGTATTTATAATTATTTGATATATGTATATATATAAATTAAACTCATTTAATATATATATATATATATATATATATATATAAATTAAGAGGAAATTAATTAAAATACCCAAAGTTTGACTCTAACTTACCAAAATACTCAATTTATCGCTGATTTTACCAAAATACCCATATTTTCCACGATGGGTCCCGCGATCGCGGATCCGTGCCCACGTGGCACCCATGTTTGGCCAAAATGTCCCGTGGAGCCCCCCAACTATGCCCGCGGTGACATGATTGGCCCCTGTCCGCGATGGCCTTCCGCGATGGGTCAAAAAATTACAATTTTGGTTCTTTTTTGCACGAATCTTTGCATGCTTTTACTTTTTTTTTCTACAATTATTGTACTTTGAAGACCAATTTGTGGTTAAAATTCACTGGCTTGTTTCAACAATGTTGGTTGTTTAATCAATGAGATTTCATCCATAAATATCAGTAAAATGCAATCCATAATTCACACCCATTCCATACTTCTTTCTTGCATTCTTTCTTCTGTATTTTGTTTTTGAGATACTACTGGTTACCACCAAGGCTGGCGTATGCAATGCAGGGCACTGCTAATGGTCAGAGAAAGCAAGAAAGAAGTATAGAATGGGTGTGAATTATGGATTGCATTTTACTGATATTTATGGATGAAATCTCATTGATGAAACAACCAACATTTATGAAACAAGCCAGTGAATTTTAACCACAAATTGGTCTTCAAAGTACAATAATTGTGGAAAAAAACAGTAAAAACATGCAAAGATTCGTGCAAAAAAAGACCAAAGTTGTAATTTTTTGACCTATCGAGGGAGGCCATCGCGGACAGAGGCCAATCATGTCACCGCGGGCATAGTTGGGGGTCTCTGCGGGACATTTTGGCCAAAATGGGTGCCACGTGGGCACGGGTCCGCGATCGCGGAACCCATCGCGGAAAATATGGGTATTTTGCTCAAATCAGCGAGAAATTGGGTATTTTGGTAAGTTATAGTCAAACTTTTGGTATTTTAATTAATTCATAAATTAAACTCATTATAAAATAAAAAAGTAATTAATAAAACGCATTTTCTTGAAAACCATAAAAAAAAGAGTGAATAATATTAGTTTTGAAAAAAATATTAGTTTTGAAAAAAAAAAGTAATTAGCAGTGTCTTTTACGCTTCCGTTATGTTTTTTCTTTTTTCTTCTTTACAAATATTATTTAATCTATTTCTAAGCTATAATTACAAGTATGGTGCACCCAGTTCTCCTTTTCTTTTCTTTTTGAAGCATCACCAGTTCACCGCCATTCTTCAATCCCAAACCCATAATATTTTTTCTCCGATCCACCATCTCCATCCCGATCTGGGGCTGTTGCTGTTCTCTCGTCCCATGGAACACCTGTTAAGAAGTAGATCTCGGTGGTGCTACGTTGTCTCCGATCGATAGGTTGGCTCACCAACATAAAAGAAAGATGAACATTGTTGCTCGAGTTCTATACAATTGTTTCTATTTTCCGATCTAACACAAAGATTATGATGAACATCGATTTAGGCTTTTTCTTTTATTTTGATTTCTTCTTCAAAAATGGGTTTTGTGGTACAATGTTCTTAAAGAATGGGTTTTGAGTTCATATCACCATCAACATCTTATTTTCCATGTAACTTGTGGTGGGGATGATGAAGAGGTTTATGTTGCCACCAATGGGTTTTTGCATCTCCTCCATTTCCAGAACCAAATCATTTTGGGTTTTTGTTTGTTTTCTTATTAGAAAAAAGGGAGTGGGAGCATGATGGGATGTTCTTGAATACGTAATGGAAAAGGCAGTGTTGAACCTTTGTCTGAAGACACGACTTTGGGTACATAATCTGATGAGTAAAGATGAGGAGGACAATGTAGAAAATAATATAAGCGAAAAACCTTTATCTTTCATTTTGGTGCAATTTGTCTCATCTAGGTGACAGAGCAGTCACAGGTATTCGAGGCTAGGAACTGCAATTCAGAAACACGCCTGCTGCTGTCACAACATTCTGCTACTGCCCAAATGGTAAGCAAGATACCAACTTTTCTCTTGATATTTGACTCTGCACCTAGTGTTGAGGAAAATGTTTGTATAGTTCAGTAAAGATTTTTTGTGAACCCAAATAAATGGGTTTAAAGAACTTGAAGGTGTCGTGGCTTACATGAAGGTCATCTTGTGTGCTACAATGCTTATGGGATGTTCAAGAATCAAGAAATGTACAACTTCTTTGGAGATAAATGAGAAATTACAGTCATTGGTACGTTCGTACTGATCACGAAATTAACATAATAAAGCCACAAAATTAAATCAATGCATACCTCGAAGTATGGAGGATGCAGAGAAGGACTTATAGGTTCACTCTTCGGTGATGTTTTCGTGGCTTTCTTTGGTTTTCTTTTCAGCTGCTTTAACCAAAGGTTTTTCCTCCGCTGCCACCGTCTCCGCTGCATAAAACCAAGAGAGAGACAGCGTGAAAAGGAAAGCGAGAGCATTTGAAAATTTGAATCTTCATAGGGTCGATAAATACTTGGGGATGAGAGGTATGCCTCTGAAGAATAGGTCATTAGTTGGGTATGGGTGTGGAAGAAGTAGGAATAAGTCATCAGATGGTATGGGCATGGAAGAAGTAGGAATGGTCATTAGATGGGTATGGCTGTAGAAGTAGGGTATGGGTGTGGAAGAAGTAAGAATAATCATTAATGGAGAAAAAATCAGAGGAAAAATAAAACCGTGTTTAACCAAAATGGGTGGTACTGGTGGTATCATGTTAAAAATACTTGTACATTATGCATATATGTTTGTAATTAAGAGATTTTATGATTTTAAGCTTTAAAGGGTTGTATCTTATGCTTTATAGGTAGTAATTAAGACATTTTGTCTAAATGCATATATAAGTAGTATAGATATAGATAGGGGGTAGAGGGGTTCGGGAGTCGCCGGAAAATGCAGAGGGGGTTTGGGAGTCTTCAGAAAATGAAGAGGAAGCAGATGACAACGACAACTTTGTCTAGAGAAAAAATGAGAGCTTTTAGAAATTAGGTTTATGGTAGAAAGTGAGAGAGGATACTCTGGATCCCATATTAGTGCATATAATAGGAAATCAACAGTAAATATCAACAGTCAGTATGATTTTCAACAGTCATCCATATAACTTGAATAAACCTTTCAGAGAGTTTACACAGTGTTTACAATTCAGAATAATGATGACTAAACGATAATGAACGATTGACCTATTTTCTAAGGCTAAGAAAACTATTTATATCAAGGCCTAATCTAATCAGACCCATGGCCCATTACAATAATTAAGCCCAAATTGAACATTTACAATTTATTCCCTTGAACTTCCATTCAATCTGATTTATTCCCAACAATCTCCCCCTTTGAATCGAAGTTCAATCTCGCGCCAGTTCTCGATGTATCTCTTTCGGAGTGCGAACATAATCTCGAAGCTTCGAATTGCTTTACGAAACTCCATGCGGTCTTCAACAAGTTCCAAGGCTTCTCGGGCGTTTATTTCATTTCGATTTGCAGCAAACGAAATCCGGAGTTATTTTTCATTGGTTATGATGTCTCTAAGCGCATCTCTGACCTTTAGCAGAGTTCCGTCGCAGAATCTTTCAACTTGACTAAATCGGAGAAACTTCTTCTTGTTCTGTTCGTTGAGATAGACGATTCCGAATTCTGGTTTTAGCAGCAGCGAGTTGACAGGATACATTTTCAGCTCTAGGGCATTCTGATCGGGTTTCAACAGGTTGATCTTTATTGTTCGGTGCTCGACTCCCATTTGAAAGTCCGTAATGTAAGACATCATCACCTTGTGTTTCAGAAAACACTTTACAGCTTCGAGCGCTTTGGTGATATGGAGCGGTCGGATCGTTCGAGCTCGTAGATCTTTGAGTGAGGCATGGAAGTAGTTCAGTCGGAGATTCTTGAAGTGGACTTCGGAGAATTTCCATTCATTTCCATCTTCACGTTTAACCGTAAATACTGGATACCAGATCTTCAAGATTCGGCCAGATTGGATGTTCACAACTTCGGTGATCTTGTGGTTTGTTCTGACTTGACTGACTGGTAGACACCTTTTCATTGCCTCTAAATACTGTTTCCTGTAAGCTTCGTCGAACTTGGATAATCCTAGGCAAAAGGCTGGGTCAAGCACACGCAGTTTGTGTACGAACAACCTCTTCAGGGAATCCTCTAGGAAGGGGATGAGGACGATGATTTTCTCCCACCAGACAGGTTGTTGTGAAGGTTGAGGTTGATTAGAAGCGGCTTGTTGCTGAGGAGATGTCGGATGTGATGTTGTATAAGTCTCGAGAATCAGATTAACGTATGCGGGGGTACTCTAAATGGATTCAAGCAGGAACTGATCATAATCGAAGTCGTCGTCGGCATCGGTCGGGAAGATCAGGTTTACCTCGGAGTTTATGGCACTGGCGGCTTTTTGATACCATGCGTTTTCCTTTACCGGGTCAATCTCCGAGTCGAGATCTATCAAGTCTAGTGTATCCCTTTGATAGGCGGGTTTACACCCTCCTTGACTAACCGCAAGTGTACGGTGTCGTCTCAAGTAATATGTACGTAAGTACGAGTATCTAATCCACAGGAACTTGGTGTTAAGTACCGCAATGACTGTAATGACTATTAACTGAACGATTGGAAATTTGATTTGGTTGAGTTTCTGAAATATTAAATTAACTATCGCACACAAGAATGCTGGAACGACTGATTGGTTTAGTAAAATTAAGAGGAGAGTTAAAGGGTTGGAATCCGAATGGGATATTCAACTAATATTCAAAGTGATTTATGATTAATTCTCATGATTCGTGACTTGCAAAATCCAATCTCGTTATACTCTTTCAAGCTACAGCGAGAATTTATTCAAGAACACTTGCTCATCTTTCGATCTCACAAATCTCTTGACTAAATGGGCAGATTTAGAACACAACACCGAGGGAATTTTTATATTTCTATCTAAATTCTCCCGGTTCCTAATGAACCCGATCTAAATCTCAAGATTTCTCTCAAACATACTCAAGAACGATGAAATCATTTAACAAGTGATCAATTTATTAAATGCATTAAGCACAAGTTCATAAACGTCATCCATCAATTAAAATCAAAACATAAACCATTCTAAATCTACATCGAAAACCCAAGCATCATCCAACCCCCCAACATGTAGTTTAGCTCATGTTGGGGGTGTGTAAAAGATACTGAAAGATAAAGAAAAGCTTCAAAGAATCCATGGTTCGAAAGGTAGAGAGATAATGATAAATAACTCCCTGAGAAGAATCCCCGTTGATCTCACGTGCTCAATCGTCTTTGATTTCCCTTCACAATCCGTTTCTCTCGTATTCCCCTTCTCGAAAATCTCTTTTCCTCCTCCAAAAATCGCCTTCTGGTCAGCCGTCGTCGTCTCTCTGTCGAAAAGTCCAAACCCTACTAAAGAAAAGAGTTTTAAACAACTGGGCGTCGGGGCCAGCGCCGGCGCGGATGGGCTGGCTCCATGACCGGCGCCAACTTCTGTTTTAAATAATTGGCGCGGATGGCGGCGCGGGTTGGCTGGCGCCATGACCGGCGCCAGCTTCTGTTTCTCATCTCTTCAGTTTTTCTCGTTTTCAGCTCCGGGACTCGAATCTGCTGCTCTTCTGGACAAAATGCTTAAACATGTACTTTTCTCACCAAAAGCCCGTCAAAAACCCGTATTTCACTTGAAGACACGCGTAAACCACCTAGTTCAGGATAAAAAATAATGTCGAAAATCGACATTATCAACAACCCCAAACCGAGCGTTGCTTGTCCTCAAGCAAAATAGCGATAGACAATTTAAAAACCAGGATTATGATAAAATTTGCACACATGTGAAGTCAGTGGTGTCATTAAGGATCTTTACACATCTTATTCAACAAAATCATATTAATCAGAATCCTCTACTGATGCACCCTAGTTTGCAAAGATCGAAACTCTTACTATTTGAGAATAGAACTGATCGGGACCACACTACATCACATTCCACCTAAAGTCATGCATGATCAGGGAGGATTTCGCCTCGACCCTACCTCGCCGGACTCTCAATTCACTTGAACCCTAAGTTGTCTCACGTGTTGTCATGCAATTGGATGTTATGCACAAGAATACTCAATTAATAGCATGAACAACGTAACAAGAAAAACGCACCAATGTCCAAATAAATGATCTCGGAAGGAACCAACTAACAAGACTAAGGCTATCAGTGTCACTTTCATCTATCTTCATACTTTCCAAAAGATCAATCAGGTCTTTTCAAGGGTTGCAATGGGGCTAGGCTATGGGCTAAGAAATGAAAGGTAATTAGGATCAAAAGTCCTCACAGCACCGGTGTACGAAAATTGGTTACCCTTCCTAAGATTTTTCTTTTGTCTTTTTCAACAAATTTGCATCCCATTTCCCTTGATTGGGCATGTCACCCTGACTTCCTTCTACACCATCAAGCTCCCAAATTAATTTATTTTTCGCCAGTGAGTTGGCCAATTGGCCTTCTTTTTTTCACTGTTTTTTTTGTATGGCCCTTTTTGGTCATATCGCTCTTTCCGTACTTCTTTCTGATTTACGTCTCTTTATTTCCCCCCCCCCCCTTTTCTTTTTCGTGCAATGTCCCCTCCCACCTCTCGTAACCAGTATTTGTTTGGACCAATGTAGGCTATTAATAAGGCTAGGGGTTTAATAGGGGGTTCAGAATCGACAAAATCAGTGTTTGGCTGCAAAAATTGGCTAGGGAACGCTCAAAAAGAAGGGGGCGTAAGATAAAACTCTCTTCTCACATTGCCTGAAATCATTTCTCAAGGTTAATACTCAGGTAAGATTCTAATGACACTAGATATCCTTATGGCCGTCTTTGCTGATTGGTGCAAATCTATAGTGAGATCAACTATAGTCACGACAAAAATTTAGTGAGATGTGTATCGAGTTTATGTATTTTCTCTCAGAATCGACGCTTGAATGGCTCAATACCTCACTATTGGGTGGTCTCCACTAATGTCCCCAATGCATACACTTTTCAGGTCTCATTTGATGCTATATTATCCCCTACAGTTCATTCCTCAAAAAACAGAGTTCTACTTACTACTAATGGTGAATCGGAAAAAAATTCAATCATAATAATCATAATATCGTTCCTTGCCTAAGACATAATAAAGATCATCATAATGATGCCATGACTTCATCGCTACCCCAAACCAACATACACATTGTCCCCAATGTGCATACAAAAATATTGTGTGCAAATTAATTACAGTCATCCGAAAAGAAATTATGCAAATTATGTACAGTCATCCGAAATAAAAAAATCAGAGCAAAATAAGTCAAAAAGGGGACAGGAAAACAAACCGGCTTCATTCCTCACGATTCCGGCGCCTAGCTCCACCCGGCCGCTGTCTCCTCACTCTTCGTGCCGGTGGTTGGTTTGATGGTCCTGCGCCATCCTGGGCCTCTTCCTCTTCATCCGGCACACCCAAATACTGGAACCCCCTTTGCATCATTCCAATTGCTGTCCGTAGGTCCCTTTCCACCCCATCCAAACGCTCGTGAATCCGTTGGTAGCCACCAGCAGGTTGGTGGATCTCCGCCTGATCCCCTTCATCCGCAGCTGGATCATAATTGACGTCGTCGGCATCCACAGCTAGGTATCTCCATTTCCTCGTCTGCTGCCGCAAGTTGCAGGTCTAGCTTTTCGGCAGCTGCCAGTTGGGCGCGGTATGTATTTCTATCAAATGGCTCTTGAGGGGGTAATGTGGCTCCGATTGCTATACCCGCGTCCCTGCATAGTTTAGTGATAAGGCAGGGAAATGGAAGAATACCTGCGTTCCGTGCAGCAGCGGCGTCTATCATATGCAAAACGATGATATGCCCGACATCTAGTGGCATGTTGTGTTGGATGCAAAATAAAATGCGGGCCACATAAGGATCCGCGTTTGTGTAATGGGTGGAAGGGGCCAAGCTCCCTTTTATGAAGCGCATCCACACTCCGATCTCGGGAAGGAGATCACTTTTCTTAATCTCATCTGTCTTGACGACCCAGTTCTCGCGGCCACTTCGTCGCAGTGCTGCTGCGATGACAGGACTATGGGTCTCTCCCTGCCCCACACCCGGAATGAGTGGTATGCCAAAGGTTGCGTCTAGGTCTTGGTACCGGGGAACTTGATAATGACGACAGATGTCATCGAACGTGATTCGCATTGGTACTCCCCGGACGATGACCATGTGGTGCTCCCCAAAGGCAGGTGGCACCATAGCTGCATAAAATTCTATCACGAGTTCGGGGTCGAACGGCTCGGGTGCCCTCACGTAATTGGTCCACCCCCTCTGTATCGCTATCTCTCGTACCCTTGGGTTCGGCATGTCATCTATATTCATCCCTCTCTCAGGATGAATCGTCCTTTCCGCAAAATTTGCGAGACGCTCGTTGAAGTTCCGATTAGGTGCCCATGCCAAGGCCGCTCGTTCCGCCGCGGACAGCTGATAGTAGTTGAGATACCTGCCGGGAGCATCGGGTCTTGTACGCACCATAGTTCTGCAAACAGATCTTGAGTTAGTTAGTAATACATACTTGGTAGGACCACCCCAAACCTAGTCCACGACTAGGTTTGTTGCATAACTCATATTTTCAATTTAAGTACAAGAACCATACCCCAAACCTTGGTAGAACCAAGGTTTGCAATGGGGTGCTGTGTGGAAAAGAAATCAAAAGTGGACACCCCAAACCTAAGTGAAACTTAGGTTTGTGTAGTCTCCTATATCTAATGAAGCACATACCCACACACATTCACAAAATGTCCCCATAATTCTGCTCTAGCACATGGAGACCAAACAAAAAAAAACTTTCAGCAACTTAATCATTAAGAACAATCAATAAGCACAGTCTTCCACCATTAATATAGTATAAGCATCAAACAGTAGAATTCATGGATGTTCATCTCCCCCATCACAACCTTGCACAATCAACAGATAGGAATAAACAAGCTCTTGACAATCACAAAATCATCAACAAGTGGTGAACCCAACTGAACTAACATGAATCCCCACAACACATTGAGCCCTAAGTGATAAACAAACTATGGACTAGTCATAGCAACATGTTCTCATGACATCAATCATTACTTGCTCATGTAAACCCATTTGAAGATGAAGAACAACAAGGGAGAAACATCATACCTTCGATTTTGAACCAAACATTCCCAACAAAGTGAAATTAGGGGTGATAGAATGTACCTTGATGCCTTGTGGAAGAGGAAAGTAGAAAAGATGGACGAATCCTTGATATTGGAGGCTGAAGTCAAGAATTGCAGTTGTTTTAGAGAGGAAAACGGCGCCTGAGAACATAGGGTTGTGGAGAATATGGCTGACAAAAACGAAAATAGGGCTTTTATACCTGTCAGCAGACCCACGCGGATGCCGGGGCCGATTGGGCCGCGCGGTCATCCGCGCCAGCCTCTGGATGAGGCCTTTCTTTTTCCCGCGCGGGTGCTGATGCTGATGGGCCGGCTCGAAGACCCGCGCCAGTCTCTGTTTGATTCACCCTTTTTTGGCCTGCGCGGGTGCGGATGCCGGTGGACCGGCTCCAGCACTGGCGCCAGTCACTGTTGACTTCTTCACCTTTTTTTTTTCTCCCGACGATGTTCGATCCTCGCGGCTTACTTCTCAGAGATAACACTCAAAAACAAAAAAAAATAAACGAAACAAAACACACCAACATAAAATAAAACTAACCTATGGTGGGTTGCCTCCCACCCAGCGCCGTATTTAATGTCGTGGCACGACGTCCCATTCAATCACTCTTTAGACTCGTCGAAATAGATGCTTGAAACTCTTGGAACTTCACCACCCAGATATGGTTTTGCCCGTTGACCATTCACCTTGAATCTTTGACCGTCTGGTCCTTCTAGTTCCACTGAACCATACGGAAATACCTCAATCACCTTGAACGGCCCCGACCACTTCGTCTTCAACTTACCTGGAAATAAACGGAGACGAGAGTTAAATAAAAGTACTTCTTTTCCAGGGACAAGTACCTTTTCTCGAATCCTTCGATCATGAAACATCTTTGTCCGTTCTTTGTAGATTGATGTGTTCTCATATGCGTCCAAACGGATTTCCTCCAATTCGTTCAGCTGTAGCAAACGCTTTTGCCCGGCTTTTTCTGCATCCATGTTCAATTGCTTCACTGCCCAGTAAGCCTTATGCTCCAACTCGACTGGCAAATGACATGATTTTCCGAATACCAACCGATATGGGGTGGTGCCGTTGGGAGTCTTGAATGCAGTCCGATACGCCCATAAGGCGTCATCCAATTTCAGCGACCAGTCTTTCCTTGATGCATTCACCGTCTTCTCAAGAATGTGCTTCAGTTCCCGGTTGGAAACCTCAGCCAAGCCGTTAGCTTGTGGATGGTACGGAGTGGTCACACGATGTTTAACTCCATACTTCTTCAGTAGTGTCTCTAGATAGCGGTTACAGAAATGACTTCCTCCGTCACTGATCAATGCCCTCGGGACCCCAAATCTAGTGAACACGTTCTTCTTCAAAAACTAGATGACCGTCCTCGAGTCATTGGCTGGGGTGGCAATAGCCTCCACCCACTTAGAAACGTAGTCACCCGCGACGAGGATGTATTCATTCCGGTATGACGGCGGGAAGGGACCCATGAAGTCGATCCCCCATACATCGAACAGTTCCACCTCTATGAATATCTGCATCGGCATCTCATCTTTCTTTGAAATGTTCCCCGTTCGCTGGCATCTATCACATCGAGAGATGAAGTGACGAGTGTCTTTGAACATTGTCGGCCAGAAAAATCCCGACTGTAACATCTTCGCAACCGTTCGATCCGCACTAAAATGACCTCCACATTCCAAAGTATGGTAGAATGTGAGGATACTCTCTTTGTCTTCGTCGGGTACACAATGTCTGATCATCCCGTCTCCACATCTTTTATACAAGGACGGTTCATCCCAATAGTACCTTTTGGCTTCTGCGTAGAACCTCTTCCTTTGATGTGAGTTTAGTCCAAACGGTTTTACATCACCTGCAAGAAAATTAACTAAATCAGCATACCAAGGGTCAACAGAAGATTTAATGGAAAGTAACTGCTCATCTGGAAAAGAATCATTTATAGGGATAGTCTCGATTGTTTCTGACGACTCCTCCCCGATTCTAGATAAATGATCGGTCACTAAATTCTCGGACCCTTTCTTGTCCCGGATCTCAATGTCGAACTCTTGCAACAGCAGAACCCATCGAATTAACCTCGGCTTTGCGTCTTTCTTCGCCATCAGGTATTTCAACGCCGAGTGACCAGTATAGATGATAATCTTGGATCCAACCAAGTAGGCTCGGAACTTCTCACAAGCGTACACTACTGCCAATAACACTTTTTCTGTGGTTGCATAGTTGATCTGTGCCTCGTCTAACGTTTTGCTGGCATAATAGATCACATGCAATTTCTTCTCCTTTCGTTGACCCAAGACGGCTCCAACAGCAATGTCGCTCGCGTCACACATCAACTCGAAAGGAAGACTCCAATTGGGTGCAGTCAAGATAGGGGCTGAAATGAGTTCCTGCTTCAACCTGTCAAACGCAGCAATACATTCATTAGTAAAATCAAAATTAACATCCTTCAAAAGTAAAGAGCTTAAAGGTTTAGCAATTTTAGAGAAGTCCTTGATGAAACGCCGGTAAAACCCTGCGTGTCCCAAGAAGCTTCTCACTCCCTTCACTGTTGTTGGATATGGCAGATTCTCTATAACGGCTACTTTCGCTTTATCCACCTCTATGCCTTCCCTTGAAATCTTGTGTCCAAGTACGATGCCTTCCGTTACCATGAAATGGCACTTTTCCCAGTTGAGTACTAGGCTCGTTTCTTGACACCGCTTCAAAACTGCTTCTAAGTGATCGAGACACGCGTCGAATGAATCCCCAAACACTGAGAAGTCATCCATAAATATCTCAATTGTTTTCTCCACCATGTCGGAGAAAATCGCCATCATGCACTGCTGAAACGTACCCGGTGCGTTACATAATCCGAAGGGCATTCTCCGATATGCGAACGTGCCATATGGACAAGTAAATGTCGTCTTTTGTTGATCTTCTGGTGCAATTGGGATTTGGTTGTATCCCGAATACCCGTCAAGAAAACAATAGTATGCATGGCCCGAAAGTGGCTCTAACATCTGATCGATAAATGGAAGTGGGAAATGGTCTTTCTTGGTGGCGTCATTCAACTTCCTATAATCGATACACACACGCCACCCTGTCACTGTTCGCGATGGAATAAGCTCGTTGTTGTTGTTTTTCACGACTGTAATTCCTCCTTTCTTGGGTACAACTTGTACCGGACTTACCCACGGACTGTCGGCTACAGCATAAATGATTCCAGCATCTTGAAGTTTTAACACTTCCTTCCGGACTACTTCCTTCATGTTTGGATTCAACCGACGTTGGTGTTGAACGGTAGGCTTGTGTTCTTCTTCCAGATTAATTCTGTGCATACAAAAAGTTGGACTCAACCCCTTCAAATCTGCTATGGTCCACCCGATGGCAGATTGGTGAGCCCTCAAAACTCTGATCAACTTTTCTTTTTCTACCGAAGTGAGGTGTGCAGCGATGATTACCGGTAGTGTTGAATTGTCGCCTAAAAAGGCATACTCTAGATGTGTCGGTAGCTGTTTAAGTTCTAACGTGGGTGGCACTTTTGATGATGGCTGTGATTTAGCAATTGGCTCACCCAAATCCTCTTTCGTTGATCTTTTCGGGCCTCGGTACTCGGATAATGCATTTAGTTGCTTCACACTCACATTCTCGCTATCGGTGCATATTCCGGTTAAGGCATTCCCGAGCGGATCATCACTATGATTAAGTTGGGAAGCTTCTTCAACAATCTCATCTATCACATCTACCCGATAGCAATTACCTCGCTCCACCCCGGCTCGTGCTGTTGGGAAAACACTGAACACGACTCTTTCTTTGCCAACATTAAGGGAAAGTTTTCCTCCTTGCACATCGATTAATGCACCTCGGGTGGCTAGAAATGGTCGGCCCATAATGAGAGGGATTTCTTTATCTTCATCCATGTCTAAAATGACAAAATATGCTGGAAAATAAAATTTATCCACCTTCACCAAAACGTCTTCAATAACCCCATACGGATACTTAATGGACCTATCCGCCAGTTGGAGTGTCACGTTCGTCGGCTGTACCTCTCCTAATCCAAGCTTCCTGAAAATGGACAAAGGCATCAAGTTAATACTCGCACCTAAATCACAAAGTGCCTTACCAAAATCAGAACCTCCTATATGAACAGGAATCGTAAAACTCCCTGTATCTTTCAACTTTTGAGGAAGTTTGTGCTGGATTATTGCACTGCACTCTTCAGTGAGTGCCATAGTTGCGTGTTCCTCAATTTTCCTCTTGTTGGAGAGGATGTCCTTTAAAAACTTCACGTACGAAGGCATCTGAGCTAATGCATCTGCAAAGGGAATGTTAATGTGTAACTTTTTAAAGACTTCTAAAAATTTAGAAAACTGAACCTCATCCCTTTGTGCCTTCAAACGGTCCGGATATGGCACTTTCGATGCTACCGGTGGTATGGTTATCTTCGGTGTAGATCTAGGTATCTCAGTGCTGGAAGCTTTCTTATCTTCCATTTCCATCTCCTCATCTTCCTTCTCTCCATCCCCTTCTTCCTCCGTCGTATGATCATGAGGTTCTCTTACCACTTCTCTTGCTTCAAGGCGGGGGTCTTTGATTAACTCTTTCCCACTTCTCAGCTGGACTGCCTTACAATCTTCTCTTGGTTTCTTCTCGCTTTGGCTCGGGAACGTACCTTGACTTCGAACAGCTAACGCATCTGCCATCTGCCCCATTTGTCCTTCTAGAATTCGAATCGATGCGGTGTTTTGATCCGTCGCAACTCTTATTGTTCCAACTGAACTGGTCAAAGTACCAACAGATGATGTCAATTCTCCGACTGCACTATCCATTTTCGAGACAAATTTCATCAACATCTCCTCCAATCCGGATTTCTTCTCACTTCCTTGTCCTTCTTCTTGCCTCCTTTGATTGTAACCTGGAGGACGATAAACGTTAGTATTTTGAGTAGAAGAGTTAGAAGTATTACCGAATTGGTTCTGCTGTTGCTGGAACATGGGCTCTTTTTGTGCGTTCTGTGGTTGACTCCACGAGAAGTTTGGATGTCGTTTCCATCCCTCATTGTAAGTATTTGAGAAAGGGTCGTTCCTCGACCGGTTATTACGGTTTTGAAGGAATTGCACTTGCTCCGGAGGAAATTCTTGAGACGACCCCATTGGCTCTTGGTAGCCCGTATCTCCTTGACAAGTTGGCTGAATTGTTGTTCCTTTCAGGTGATTTGTGTTAGCTGCCAATTGTGCCTTAATAACTTTCAGTTCATCACTTTCTTGTACACTTGCCACCTTCCTAGTGGCTGACCGAGGAGTGGAATAACTGTGTTCCGCAAGATTCTCAATCAGCTCATACGCGTCTTCATATGACATATTCATCAGCGCACCACCAGCAGCGGAAGTGAGGTCATTCTTATGATGTGGATGCAATCCCTGATAGAACGTTTGGATGACCATCCATTCATGCAGACCATGATGAGGGAACTTTTTTAGCATACCCTTGTACCGTTCCCAGGCCTCATAAAAGGATTCTTGATCCCATTGGCCAAAATAAGTGATATCTGACAGCAGTTGGGCTGTTCGCCCCGGTGGAAAGAATTTGTTTAAGAAAGCCATCACCATATCATTCCATGTACGAATCTGCCCGTTTGGTAGACTCTCTTCCCATTCAGCTTCTCGACCCCTCAATGAAAACGGAAAGAGTCGGAGTTTGATCGAACCTGGGTCAACCCCATTCACCTTAAAGGTGTTACAGATCTTCTCAAATGTTCTCAAATGGCTGTGCGGGTCTTCAGATGCTGCTCCTCCAAACATATTTGCTTGCACTAATTGGATGGTGCCAGTCTTGATTTCAAAATTGTTTGCTGCAATTGGAGGGACATAAGGTCCTCTCTGGACGGCCCCCATGTTCGGATTAGCAAAATTCCGCATAGGCACTCTCTGTCGTGGTGGTGGCGGATGATTCACATTGTTGTTAACACCATTGTTGTTGACATTGTTGTTACCAGGATTAGCATTATAGTTCTGGTTGTTGGGGTTGTTTGCATTCACGTTTCGAATTGGTTCCCCGTTACCCATGGCGAACCCTTCTCCCCAATCTTCCCCATCATTGATGTTGTCGTTGTCTAGACCCTCCATTTCTTGCTGACTTCTGAGTCTGGCTTGCCTCCTTAACCTCCTTGCAGTCCTTTCGATTTCAGGATCAAACTGTTCGAGTTCACCAGAGGAACTCCTTCTTAGCATAAACTAGAAGCAATCTGCAGCAAAAAGTAAGTCACCAATCAGAACTTGCAGCAATGAAGTAACAAGAAACTTGGGTCAAAATCTTGAATACGAAAAATGAAATAAAAATAAATTGCAAAAATAAAAAAAATGCTCAATGTAATAATACCTACAGCTGGTAGTGATATCAACACAAAACAAGTTCCCCGGCAACGGCGCCAAAAACTTGATAGGCGGGTTTACACCCTCCTTAACTAACCGCAAGTGTACGGTGTCGTCTCAAGTAATATGTACGTAAGTACGAGTATCGAATCCACAGGAACTTGGTGTTAAGTACCGCAATGACTGTAAAGACTATTAACTGAACGATTGGAAATTTGATTTGGTTGAGTTTCTGAAATATTAAATTAACTATCGCACACAAGAATGCTGGAACGACTGATTGGTTTAGTAAAATTAAGAGGAGAGTTGAAGGGTTGGAATCCGAATGGGATATTCAACAAACATTCAAAGTGATTTATGATTAATTCTCATGATTCGTGACTTGTAAAATCCAATCTCGTTATACTCTTTCAAGCTACAGCGAGAATTTATTCAAGAACACTTGCTCATCTTTCGATCTCACAAATCTCTTGACTAAATGGGCAGATTTAGAACACAACACCGAGGGAATTTTTATATTTCTATCTAAATTCTCCCGGTGGCTAATGAACCCGATCTAAATCTCAAGATTTCTCTCAAACATACTCAAGAACGATGAAATCATTTAACAAGTGATCAATTTATTAAATGCATTAAGCACAAGTTCACAAACGTCATCCATCAATTAAAATCAAAACATAAACCATTCTAAATCTACATCGAAAACCCAAGCATCATCCAACCCCCCAACATGTAGTTTAGCTCATGTTGGGGGTGTGTAAAAGATACTGAAAGATAAAGAAAAGCTTCAAAGAATCCATGGTTCGAAAGGTATAGAGATAATGATAAATAACTCCCTGAGAAGAATCCCCGTTGATCTCACGTGCTCAATCGTCTTTGATTTCCCTTCACAATCCGTTTCTCTCGTATTCCCCTTCTCGAAAATCTCTTTTCCTTCTCCAAAAATCGCCTTCTGGTCAGCCGTCGTCGTCTCTCTGTCGAAAAGTCCAAACCCTACAAAAGAAAAGAGTTTTAAACAACTGGGCGTCGGGGCCAGCGCCGGCGCGGATGGGCTGGCTCCATGACCGGCGCCAACTTCTGTTTTAAATAATTGGCGCGGATGGCGGCGCGGGTTGGCTGGCGCCATGACCGGCGCCAGCTTCTGTTTCTCATCTCTTCAGTTTTTCTCGTTTTCAGCTCCGGGAGTCGAATCTGCTGCTCTTCTGGACAAAATGCTTAAACCTGTACTTTTCTCACCAAAAACCCGTCAAAAACCCGTATTTCACTTGAAGACACGCGTAAACCACCTAGTTCAGGATAAAAAATAATGTCGAAAATCGACATTATCACCCTTTCCGGTGTGGTGTAGACAGGGTTCTAAAAGGCGCGCCATGGCGCGCGCCATGGCGCGATATATTGCGAGACGCGTCTCCGCCATTACGATATAGGCCATAACGTTCTTGTAAGGCGTGGCTCACACCATGGCGGCTCAAGGCGCGCCATGGTGCGCCATATCATCCGTTTTTTATAAGGCGTCAATATTAATTTTAAAAATTTGTACTTTTTTTGTGTTTTTTAAAAATTAATACATATTATATATATATATATATATATATATATATATATTAAATTGTTGGATAGAATTGTATTCATTGAATAAAAACAGAAACTTTATACATATATATTATATAATAGTATAAAAGATATATTAATTTGCCGCCTTAGTTCACGCCTTGAAAAACGCCGCGTCCCGCCATATCTTGTAAGGCTTAAGGCTTGGCCTCGCCGCCACGCCACGCCTTACGCCTTTTAGAACCTTGGGTGTAGACGATCAGTGCTTGGGATTCTCCCTCGGGCTTTTCAACCATTGGATCTTCATCATCTGAGATGTCCATATCGATGACCATCTCGACTAGACTCAGCTGGGCTTCAGGTTGATCTTTGGATTGTGCCACATCTGATAGTTCCGGTTGAACCGTTGGAGTAGTTTCGGAGGCGATTGGTTCAGACTCTGATAGTCGTTGTCGTTTGTTCTCCCCTTCACGGTGATTACGATCATCCTGGTCATCGTGGCGTCGCTTGAGTCTGCCAGCTTGACTCTTGCAGGTGTTCCCGAGAGAGTTGACTCTGTCGGACAGTGTTGTAAGGGCGTTCTGAACGTCCTTCAGAGTCGTGTCAAGCTGGTCCAATCGGGTCGTCAACGGCTGAGCAGATGTTTGTGATCGGAGTCCTGTGCTGAGATCTGCTTCAGTTGGGGAGTCAGTGTTGTCGTGTTGGAGCAGTTGGGCGAGGAACATGGTCTTCAAATCATCCACGGAGTATGTATGCTGAGCAGGTGCTGGTGGAGGTGTCGGTCTTGTTTCGGTTTCGACCACTTTTTCCATCGCTTTGATTAGGCTTTTGACCTTATCGAGCTCCGTTCTGAACTCCTTTTCCAATGTTTCGCGGACAGTCTTTAGGGCGCTGTCCAGATACTCCCTTGACAAAATGTCGGGTAAATCACCGCCGGGATCACTTAGATTACCCGTTATGGTTACGACTGTTGATTCAACAGAAGTACCACCTACGTTCATAGTTGGCGTGATGTTGACTATGGTTGGATTTCCATCCAATCCTCGTATTCCGCTCAAGGGCAGAGATACTACGGATGTTCCGAGCGGGTCACTAAGAGCACCGATGTTAGCAGTCTCGATTTGTGTCCTAGCCGAAGAAGATGTTATAATATCAAATGGCTCTAGACTCAATGGTGCACAAAAAGAAGTCGAGAATGGGGGAGGCTGTTCTCTTATTTCAATATCGAGACTCTCCGAGTGAGAGACCGATAGACTTTGTGCTAAGTCCCCGTGAGAAAATGAAACACTCAGCTGTTGAGAGCTGAGTGAGTGGCTAGGAGGGCTGTGCAATTGTGTCGCGAGGTCCACGACGGCTTCTTCAATAACTCGTCCCAACAAATGAGACGAGATAGCAGATGTGGCTACCTGGGCGACACTGGTTTGGATTCGCTCAATAGCCTCTCTTGTTCTTAGGCTTGATCTCTCGTGATTTTGTTTTGATCTCCATTCTCTCTGACTCGCATGTTCTAAATTTTCAACTAATACTCCCTCCTCTCTCCTTATGTCTCCCGAAATTGGCTGGGAAGTGGGGATGTTGGAGGGTATGGTTGAGTCAGATGAATATGTTTCAGTCATTGGCGGTTGACGTCCGATACGGGGGGTATTAATGAGGCACAGATGGTTTGATCTGTATCGGTGTCAGTTGTGTCGGAATCGACAACATCGGCTTGGGTGAACGGTGATATTGGTTCTGTTGTGTCCGTTCCGGGGTCTCGATCAAGCATAGGGGCGGCAGTGACAACCGGGACCTCGTGTAGGGATGTCGACGTTCCGGCGTCATCGGTTGTACGGGTGTGTGAAGGGGTAGTTGGTTGAACGGTGTGTTGTCGGGATGGTTGGCTGGTACCAGGTCGGCTAGATTGGCTTGTACCGGCACGCGTATCCAATGCACCGCCCATGTCTGTTCCCCTCCCAGAATGTACTCTCAACACGCCCCGTCTGGGAGCTCCAGCTACCCAGACTCTACCTCCACGTGTCTTTGGACCCTCACGTCGGTCGGGTTAACTCCTTGGGGAGGTCCCTCTGGCTCTGGCTGGACCACAGGATCACCTACACCTAACGCTCTTCTATATTCTATCACACTCGGTGCATTGGGGTCCGCGTGTGCTAGTAGGTCTTCTGGTATAGGCATGGCTTGGGCATTGGACGAGTTACGAATCACAAGATAGTGTAAGTTAAAAGGAGAACATACCGAGGGGTTCATGCGTCGTGGTATGTTCGGATTTGCGTCCATATGCTGACGGATGGCCAACGACAGGAATACTGGGTATAGAAGGAATTTCTTTTCCTTCATTCCGCCGATCGCCCAGATAGTCTGAACTACGTCGCGCCAGCTGATCATGGCGAAGTCGATGTGACGGTTGTAGCTGACGGCGTGAAAGAGGCGTAGGAAGTCTGTTGTGCACTAGTCGATCCCCTTCCATCTGGAGGATAGACACTTGTTCAAAATCGTAAACAGGGTGTACCAGATAGGTGCCCAATATTTGCGGTTGCAGGCGGATGTGCGGTTCAGTGCATGGTTGTATCCGAGAGCACGGATGTCTGCGCAGAGAGTGTTGTCGTCGACAGCAGGGTCATAGGCAGCACAGCCGCCGACATTAGCTTCGGGTAAGGATAGTAGACATCGGAAAGACTCTGGTGTGAGCGCGAACGGATGATGATCGATCATTGCCGTAATTGTCTGAGAGTTGAGCGCCATGACAACTTGACTAGAGCGCCAAACTTGATAAAGGTAAAGAACCGGGACGTCGGTGGTAGTGGTGAGTGCTTCGTGAAGTCGATGTCCAAGAAGTATGTCCACGACCACGCGATGTTGTGGTCGGAACTCAACAGCGTCTAGGTGGTGATTGTTTGCCACGATTTCAATACCATGATCTTCTGGAACCAAGGCGTTGTCAGCCTCTTCGTCAATAAACTCCTCTTGAGGAGGATTGCCCTGTTGTGGTTGTTGATCCGCCATTTGATTACTTGAAAGACACAATGTTAGAATACAAGCGGATGAACAATTGTTGGTGCGTACTGTTGGTCCCGAAGGGCTATACATGTTTGGAGAAGGGGGGGGGGGGGTTGAATACAAACACACGTTTTTACTTTTCTAAATTGTTTATTGATAAATCAAGAAAATTTATAACTTGTTGCGGAACAAGATATAGGATAAACCTAATCTAAACAAGTTAAGAACACTAAGTTTCTTGCACTAGAAAGAATTAAAGAAATTACGAATAATAACTTAACAATAAGAGAGAAATATGAAGATGGTTCGAGCACACTTCAAAACTGAAGTAAGGTTCTTCTTATATACTGCATGCATTTAATGTATGGCAGTATGGCTGTACACGTGGTAGCAGCTGAGTGGTTGCATGTCATTGACCTTTGTAGACAACCTTAGTAGCCGCATGGTGCACAGTGTAGAATCCGAGTTGTTGTACGATTACAGACAAAAGGGATGTCCGTTCTGACACTTCGTACGGAGACGTGCAAGGGAGGTAAGACAATAGTAACATGCAGGGAGACTTCATGATCAGCTTTCGTTGAGTCAGATCTTTATCAGCGAATGATAAAGTTCAGCGATTGCTAAAGTCTTCTACTTGATACTTCACGTTGAATGGATAGGTCTTGCTTCGCTGATATCCGCATCAGTTCATGAGTAGACTTGTCGCTGGTTCTTGAGCTTGATCTTCGACTTCAGCGTAGAACATATGTTGACGTGAAACTTGTATTCAGGGATCATAAATAAACAACTAACTTATCAGCGATCATCTCATAGACTGAACAGGCTCAGAGCTATATGATGATGAAAAGTGTTCGCTGAATATCTAATCTAAAGAGTGAGAGGTCCTATCAGCGGTACTGTAAAGTCTTAGTACTTATCAGCGATAGTGAAACTCTAATACATATTGTTTACTTACAATTTTCACTAAGTGTTTAAGAGAGGGTCATTATCAAATCACTGAGGGTTTGGATCAACAATCTCCCCCTATTTGATTATGACATAGCAACAGAGAAAATTGCAATTTAATAAAAACATAAGGATAAAAAGAACTCATAAAATATTTGTCCCTTTTACTGTTTTCTGGGATCTTTTCAGTACTTATGGAGTAAAGTACATTCGCTGAAATTTTTCTTTAAACTTCGTAAAGATTACAGAGGGAAGTGGAAAAATTACAAGTACAGCAAATAAAATTACAAGTACAGAAGATGTAGACATATATAGATAGAAAGAATTACAAGGCGATCTTATCCGTCAAAAGGTTCTTCCTTAATGAGAAGTTCATCAAGGGTCTTTGATGTGGGAATCATCCAGTCAGGGATAGTTACACCTTGATCCTTTTTATTCTTTGCTTCTTTAAAGATCAGGGGCTTGAGGTGACGTGCTTTAATGTCGCGTCTGACTTCACACCAGTATATGAGATATCTGAGTTGTTCGATGGGAGTGATTGGAAGCTCAGAGATGCGTTGAAAGTGTTGATTTCCATGGCAGTCTAGAAAGAATATACCATAGGGATCACTTACGACTTTGCCGGGGATGAAAGTTTCACCAGGTGGTAGGGAGGTGTCAAGCGCCGAGAGGTCAGCATCAGGACCAAGAACTTCAGCATGAGAGAAACCAATACCTGTTTCATTCCGTATAGGAGGACCTGAGTCTGAGGTTTTCTTTTCCTTTGCAGAGGCTCTTCTTTGTTGAGAAGGAAGAAGAGTGGAAGGAGGAATATCCACAGCCGAAGAAACCAAGTCGATCTGAGAATTTAAAATTTTCTCGACATGGCTCTTGAACTTTGAGCGCGATCGCTGAATGGCTAATTTCACTTCCAACCATTCAGAGAAACCAAATATCTCTAAAGTAGCAGCATAGAAGGTTTGTTTGGTTTTGTCTTCTCTGAATACGTCAACTTCAATAACAGGAACGTCTACGAACAGTTTTCCTCTGATATTTACCTTGATGATTTTGGATGGTCGAGATCGATAGTTCAGCATTTCTTTACACCATTCCAAAGTCGAATCAGATACTTTAGTCTTTTCTTCAACGATCCTTTGGGCATCATCCCATAGCTGACGTTGGACATCAATGGGAGTTCTTTTCAGCTCGGGGTCTTTCACCGATTGTTGGACAAGCTGGATGGCGAGAGCCTTATCTTTTCCTTCAGCTTCCTTCTTTTTGGCGAGTAATCTTTCAGCTCTTAGATGATCCTCGTATTCTTTCCTTGATATCCTGAACTTTGTGGGAGTAGGGATTTTGTCACGAGGAAGAATGATTCACTGATCTTCAAGCTGTTTGATCATTGCATCTCTCTTTTCTTGATCCTCTTCACTTAGCTTTTGAGGAGCCAAGGAAGGTCTGTTTTTGTGAGAGAGCAGCTGTTCTTCAGGTTCATCAGTCTCAGTGGTTAAATCCAAGACTGGGATTATTTCTTCAGCTCTTGTGGCTGGGATTTATTCTGGTGTAGTCGTAGGAGCTTCAGCGGGATCCTCAAACAGGGGAGAGGACTAGCTGAAACACAGCGATTGTTTAAGTAAGAAAAGTTGGGAAGAAAGAGATAGAGAAAAGAATGTGGTTAAGTGTATAGAGGTTTTAAGGATAGAAGGATTGAGATTGAGAAGGGATAGAGGAGGGATGCAGTGTAAGGGAATAGAAGGTAGTGTACCTGACAAACTGGATTTGGAAGCAAGATCGTCAGATTGTCTTCTTCAGCGAGGCCTTTGTTTTTGCCTTTGTCAGCTTCAGACGCAGCAGGCTTTGTCTTGGTCCGCTCCCCTGAAGGTTCTTTTATCTTGATCCCTTTTTGAGTTGGGGCTTTTGCAACAGACTGGACGTAGAAGAAATCGTCATCATCATCATCTTTGGGGGATGATGATGGTTCTTCATCAGAGATGTCGACAGGTTCATCATCTTCAGTTTCTTCTTCAGACTCGACCTCTTC
This sequence comes from Saussurea involucrata, assembly GCA_033807775.1. Lineage (NCBI taxonomy): Eukaryota > Viridiplantae > Streptophyta > Magnoliopsida > Asterales > Asteraceae > Saussurea > Saussurea involucrata. Next base: position 234,466,881 of record CM066321.1, on the reverse strand, counting down.
AGCATAAGGTTCGGTCACGTCAGTAGCAGCTTCCTTAAGTTGCTCATCGAGTTGCTCCCCCTCAGATACAGAGGGAGGTTTCTCGGTTTCCTCAGGGTTTTCAACTCCCTGAGGTTTTGAAGTAGAAGTAGCAGCAGCAGCAGTTTCAATACCCTCCACCTCAGCATTACGGGGAAGGTCTTCTTTAGTCTTCTCCCCCTCTTCCATATTATGGTTGGGGGAGGTAACAGATTGTTCAGCAACAACAGTGTGTATTTGGTCTCTGTCTTCCAGGCCAGAGATCCCAACACAGTTCTCAATCTTTGCTAATCTGACTTCCAGGCCAGTTATAGCAGGATTGATCTTTTGAAGAGCTTCATCGACCTGAGTAAAATGAGAAGTTGGGACGTTCAGGCGATCGAGTACTTTCTGAACAATTTCTTTGACGGCGGAGACCTCAGCCTTGATCGTGGAGACTTCACCCTTTAGAGAACCAACCTCTGTCTTCAATGATGTGACTTCATTGGACAGAGTGGTGAAGTTTGTTGAAAGAGACGTGGTGGCGGTTGAATTGTCAGCGAGGGTGGTAGAAAATTGAGCAATGCTACCATCCACCTTCTCCAGATCAGTTTTGGAGGCTTTTGTATCAACAATCTCGGACAACTTTTTGAGTTTCTCTTCAGCGTCTGTAACCGCTGAAGAGTTCGTGAAGAGAATGTTGTTGTAATTTTCCACCTTTGTTTCCAGGGCCTTCAAGGAGGTGTTGATATCCCCCAAATTAGGACCTGAAACAGTTATCAAAAAATGAACAGAGGAAAGCTCAGAAGTTTGGGGTAGAGGGAGAGGAGTGTTTTGGATTGTGTTTATACCTGCAGGCGGGTTGGCGAAGTTGTCGAACCCTTTGTGTCCTGAATGATATTCCATGTCGCCTTCAAGAGTACCTTGGCGCATGGAGGTGCCTGCAGATCCTAAGTTTGCATCCATCATCGTATTTAGAGTGTCTGCAGCTGAGTCATGTATGATGAAGAGTGTCCCTGAGAATGTTGGGAAAATTTGTGGAGAGACCAAAGATTGAGTAGGAGGAATGAGGGATGAGAATGATGGTTGGGTGCGGGGTTCAGCGGTGGATCCGCTGTCAATCACTTCAGTCTGTAGAGAGGCTGAAGGAGGTGGGTTCATTTCCAAGTTTATAACTTCAGTGTTTAGAGACGCTGAAGCTGGGATGGAAGAGGTGGCTTGATCAGCTGTGCAGAGCGTACCACGGAACTTTCCATCAGCTCTTCAAGATGAGTTGTGGAGTCTTCAGCATGTTAATGCTGGGGGGTTTCTCCTTGGTTTTCTTGATTCTTTTGGAACCAAGTTGGGAAGTTGAGTGTTTCCTTTTTCGAGAAGGAGTGGAGGGTGCAGCATGGGTATCAGCAGTGGGGATTTCCACTGAATGAGCTGAAGAAGTAGAAGAAGGAGGATTGAGAAGAGAGTAGAGAGTAGAAAGACGTACCTCGTTTTCCAGCGGTTTGAAGTCGAGCACCTTACGGCCTACCTGCGAGAGTCTCAGATCACCCTCTGTTGTGTACCTCTTGCCAAGTCCTTGTTGAAAGACGGCGCTGATGAATCTGGGATAAGGAACCCATGCAGATCTTTCAGCCATATCCACTATGAACGCAAGGTCGTCGTAGATGATTGAGGCCCAGTCAATATTTAGACCTTTCAGCAATGCATAGCTCATTGCTTGCTGAGGTTGAGCAGCTTGATCAGAGGAGCCACTCTTCGCTGTCATGCAGCTTATCAGATGTGCGAAGATGAAGTTCATCTCGCTGGCCATTTTGGACTTCTTGATCATGGTTAGTTTCTTCTCAGGCTTCTTGTCCCTTCCAGTGTCCCATGCGTAACCCATTGCATCGAAGAATGCAGTAATGGCTTCCCTATCAGCATGGTTTTTGTGGTTTGGGAGAGGGACAAAGCGGTTTTCTTTGGTAGAGGTAGGAAGACTCAGTGCTTTCCTAATGATGGCAGGGTTAATTTTGGTGGTGCCAAATTTTGTGTCACACATAATAGAGTCAACGATCTTCGTTGGGTCTTTGGCATGGGGTACCTAAGCTCTTCTGGCAGTATACCAGAACTGAGATAGTAGGAATTGATGACCAGGGGGTGTAATTGTCAGTGCTACAGATAAGCAACATGTTTTGAGGTAGTTCACAGCATCATCCAGATGTGTGACTTGCTTTCGAGGAGGAATCTCGAAAAGCGCATGAAGGTTGTTCGATTTTGAAAAATCGATTTCCTCAAGCTTGAACTTGACCTGAGGAGCTTTGTCGAGAGTCAGTTTCTTTGCAGCAGTGGATTTCTCAGCGGTAGGAGCAGGAGTAGAAGATGCCATTTCTGTTTAACATATCAACCATGAATCATAAAAAAATTACAGTCTTAATGTGGAAAGTTTTTCCAATAAGATGTTTTCCGATTTTTGTCCATTTCATTCAGACATTATTGTCTTAATGAAGATTAGAGTTTTCTTGTTTTGAAAAAGAAAAACAAACCCAGTAAAAGTCTTGTTTTCCATTTTCCTTTAGATAAGGATTCTGGAGAAACGAATGAAGAACAAGTTTAAGATTTTGAGTTTTAAAACTTGAAGAACAACCATGAAAAGGTTGTGTTCATAAAACCATGAAAGAAATGATTTCATTTTAGAAAAGGTTTCTTTTGCTTGATATGTTAAAAGCAATAAGAAGATCAGAAACAAGTTATGCAGGCGAATAATAAGAATATTAACCTGGTAATCGAGGAAGGAGATGAACAGATTTCTGGAAATAAGCAACAGTAAATCCTTTTTTGCTTGGAGAAGAAGTTCGCGTAAAGAAAAAATATAAACTCGAAATAGTTTATATAGTGAGATTTGAGAGAGAGAAAAACTCGAGCGGGAAAGTTTTTCATCATGACACGGACACGTGTTTGCATTTGATTGGATGGTAAACGAAACGTGCAAACGTGTGTCATAAAAAGAACGTGCCAGGGTTTATCCGTTGTGATGATGTCACAAACGTCCTTTCATATTTTAGGATGTCTCTGAGGCTTTGAAAGCTCAGGGACTATTTTGAAAAACATAAAGCACTAAATAGAAATATCAGTGTTAGTTTAAGAAATTTCAAAGTATCGTTGTTAAGGAAGAGATATTCAGCGATGCAATTTGTTTTGAAATCTTACATTCACATGCGAACGTCAGCGAGAAAGAGAGAAAACATACCTTGATATCAGCGAATCAATTATTTTCAGAGAGAGAATGATAGAATGGGTTATATAATTGTTTTATCCTATCGCTGATAAAATGTGAACCACTGAAGATATTTACTCTTCAAAGTTCAGCATTCCAAGCTCGCTGATGAGAAAGTTGAATCTTGTCTCATCAAGAGGTTTGGTGAACAGATCAGCTAACTGATAGTCAGTTGGGATAAAATGAAGTTCTATATCACCATTCATCACATGATCTCTGATAAAATGATACCTGATTTCGATATGTTTGGTCTTTGAGTGTAGCACTGGATTGTTGGCTATAGCGATGGCACTTGTGCTGTCGCAATAGATTTGAATTTTCGAGAGCTGAAGGTCATAGTCTAGTAGTTGATTTCTCATCCACAAGACCTGAGAACAACAGCTTCCAGCGGCTACATACTCAGCTTCAGTAGTTGAGGTGGACAATGAGTTTTGCTTTTTACTTGTCCAACTCACCAGCTTTCCACCCAGGAGCTGACAACCTCCTGTGGTGCTTTTCCTATCCAATTTGCAACCTGCAAAATCACTATTTGAATAGGCGATTAGATCAAACCCTGAGTCTTTGAGATACCAAAGACCTAGGTTCATAGTACCCTCACGGTAACAAAAGATTCTCTTTACAGCGATCATATGAGATTCCTTAGGTTCAGCTTGATATCGTGCACACAAACATGTTGCGTACATTATATCGGGTCGGCTAGCTGTAAGATACAAGAGAGAGCCGATCATCCCACGGTACAGCGTGACATTAACAGGTATTCCATTTGAATCCTTGTTTAGTGTCAGCGGTGGTGCCACAGGGGTTTTCATAGCTGAACTCTGAGTTAAATCGAATTTCTTCAGCATATCTTTAACATACTTTCCCTGATTAATGAAAGTTCCTTTTTCATTTTGGTTTATCTGAAGACCAAGGAAATATGTTAGTTCACCCATCATGCTCATTTTATACTCTTCTTTCATCCTTTCAGAGAAACGAGTACAAATATCAGGATTAGTAGAACCAAATATAATGTCATCAACATATATCTGAACAAGAATGATATGACCTTTCACTATTCTGAAAAATAGAGTTTTGTCGATTTTACCTTGCTCAAAATTTTCAATTAGGAGATAAGATGATAGAGTGTCATACCATGCACGTGGAGCTTGCTTTAAGCCATAAAGTGCCTTATCCAGTTTATAAACATAACCTGGACGCTTAAGATCTGAGAATCCTGGAGGTTGTTCCACATAGACTTCTTCATTCAGCTTTCCATTGAGAAATGCTGACTTATCATCCATTTGATATACATTGAAGTCTTTGTGTACAGTGTATGCTAAGAATAGACGAATAGATTCTAGTCTTGCTACTGGAGCAAATGTTTCGTCGTAATCTATGCCTTCCTCTTGTCTGTATCCCTGAGCAACAAGACGAGCCTTGTTGTGGGTTACAGTTCCATTTTCGTCCAACTTGTTTCGATAGACCCATTTAGTGCCTATCACTGTCTTGTCAGTTGGTCTTCGAACAAGATTCCAAACTTTGTTTCTTTCGAATTCAGTCAGCTCTTCTTGCATGGCGCTGGCCCAGTTTGGATCTTTGAGGGCATCATCTATTTTCTTTGGTTCAATCAGAGAAATAAAGTTAACAAATAAACAAATATTACCTGCACTTCGTCGAGTCTGAACACTAGCGTTTGGATCACCAAGGATTTGATCAATTGGGTGATTTACAGTCCATCGCTGAGCCGGAGCATAAGTCGCTGACTCAAATTTGACTAGAGGAGCTGAAGATGAAGCTTCAGCAACTTCTGGAATATCAGCCAAGAGAGGAGTAGGTGCAGATGTTATCTCATTTACTGATTGCTGAGAAGTAGATGGAATGTTTGAGACATTTGGTTCAGAAGCAGGTATAGTGTTTAAAGGAACAACTGAGATCCATTATGTTTCAGCTTCACTATTCTGCATGTTTGGGATGATAGTAGGACCATCATCTTCAACGGTATGAGTATGAGGAGTGGGAATATCTTCTGAATCACCAAGATGAGAGAACATCCATTGATTCAGTTCTTCAGTATCAGCAGAAGGTCGAGAATTCGCTGAACGGGATTCGTCAAAAGTGACGTGAACAGTTTCTTCAACAGTTTGTCTTCTTCGATTGAAGACTCTGAAGGCTTTGGAGACTGAGGAATATCCAAGAAAGATTCCATCATCAGCCTTAGGATCAAACTTTCCAAGGGCATCTCTGTTGTTCAGTATGAAACACTGACATCCAAAGATGTGAAGAAAGCTAATTGAAGGCTTTCTCCCATGAAAAAGTTCATAGGTTGTTTTATTAAATCTTTTGACTATCAGCGACCTGTTTTGCGTAAAACAAGCAGTGTTGACAGCTTCTGCCCAAAACTGAGTAGGCAAATGAGAATCGTTGAGCATTGAACGTGCAGCTTCAATAATAGTTCTATTTCTTCTTTCAGCGACTCCTTTTTGTTGCGGTGTTCTCACTGAAGAAAAGTTGTGAGAAATACCCTTACTCTCAAAGAAGGAATCAAGATAACTGTTTTTGAATTCAGTCCCATGATCACTCCTTATTGAGCGAACGGTCAAGTTGTTCAGGGTTTCCATCTTCCTAACAAAGGTGATGAGTTCTTCAGGGGCGTCACTCATAGAACGGAGAAACATAACCCATGTATATCGAGAGAATTCATCAACTATGACCAGTGTATATTTCTTTCCAGCGATGGATTGTTTGTTAACAGGGCCAAACAAATCCATATGGAGAAGTTGTAGAGGAGATGACACTGAGGAAACTTGCTTTGACTTAAAGCTTGCTTTGGTCTGCTTGCCTTTTTTACACGCTGAACATAAGGATTCTTTGGCGTATGAATGCTGAGGTAGACCAGTGACTAACTCTTTTGAAGAAAGAGTGTTCAGTGTCTTGAAGTTGAGATGAGAGAGCCTCTTATGCCATTACCAGTTGACATCAGATGAGGCTTTTGAGAAGAAATAGGAGTTCTCAGTGGTTGTTGAGTCCATGTTTATTACATAAACATTTTCCAAACGATAACCGCTGAGAGCTATCTTCTCCTTTTTGTCAGTGACAAAGCAGGATTTCTTAGTAAAGATTACTTTGTTATCCTTATCGCAAAGCTGACTGATACTTAGAAGATTATGCTTCAGCCCTTCAACATATGCGACTCTTCTGAAGGTTGTTGTACCATTAGAGAGTACACCAAACCCTCGGGTATGTCCTTTTCCATTTCCATCGAAAGTTACAGAGGGACCCTTCTCTTCTTTGTACTCAGTGAGCAGGTTCTTCATACCAGTCATGTGTCTAGAGCATCCGCTATCGAGATACCAGATACCCTTCTTAACCTGCATTACAAAAGAAGATTAGTTTGTCTTGGGTACCCACTTAACCATGTGTACACACTTGTCAGTGGGGGTAGAAGAGGAGGTGGAAGGTTCAGCAGTCTTCGCAGCATTTGAAGATTCAGCTTTGTTAGTCTTCACTTTGGTTAATTTCTTAACCTCAGTGGTCTTCTTTGCCTTGGGGGCAATGATCTTCACCTTAGCTATCTTTTCATCTTGGGTGGCTGTGGGCACTTACTAGCAATATGATTGGTAAGTCCACAATGATAACATTTCTTATAACTAAAAGTAGTTCTAGGACCATTTGCATGCTGAGCTTTTGATTTTGAATTAGAAGGACCAGCACCAAGTAAGCTATTGGCTTTTGAAATGGGAGGAACATTCAGTTCTTCGGATTTCTTACCAATAATTTCCACTTTGATTCTAGGAGTAGATCGCTGAATAGATCCACGCTGAATAAATCCAGGGATCTTATTCTTTGAACCAGAGGGATAAGTCACTGAAGCTTTAGAAGCGTTCAGCTTTGGTACAGAGGTACCCTTCTGAGGATTTTGGTTAAAAGCAATTCTTTTACCTTTGTTTTTAAAGAATGAGGTAGGTTTTGGATAAACAACTTTTTCTTTACCTTTAGAAGTTAAGGTAGAGATTTCCTCAGGTATAGGCGGTTTAGAAGAGGAATACTGAGATGAGAAAGTGTTAGGGATAGAGGATACGAACATTCAAAATTTAAGCATGGAACGGTCAGTGGTTGGTTCTAGAGTATCAACTTTGTAACCAAGACCACGTGTATCACTCAGGGGAATCTGAGACTTAATTATCTCAGTGATCTTTGTTGAGGAATTATACCATCCATCAAAAGTAGCTTTTTCAGCTTTTAATGCAGTAATAGCTTCTTCGCGCTCGATTTTGACTAGCTGATTTAAGTGAACTTGATCTTTAAAATCTTCTTCAATTTTAGAAAGATTTTCTATTTGAAGGTGACAGTTTTTAAGCTGTTCAGCGAGATCAAGGTTTTTATTTTCAACAATAGTTTTGCCATTCATGGCTTCATATAAACTTCTAGTCAAGAGATCGATCTTTCGAAGACTATCATCTTCATCAATATTTAAAATATTGGTAAAGAAGGAAGGTGAAACCTTAGTAGCAGAGGTTGAAGTAGAGGGAATGTCAGAATTTTCTTCCTCATCTTCAAGTTTGGCCATGAGACATAGATTGGCTTCATCATCATCTTCAGAGTCAGATGATTCTTCTTCGTCAGAGGCAGCCCAATCATAGTCAGCCATAAGGCCTTTGCCTTTCTTCTTAAAGGTTTTCAGCTTTGAATACCTTTCTTTCAGCTTTTTGTATTTTTCATCTCTAGTCCTGTGAGTAAAGTTTTTCTTGGGAAAAGCTGAGGGTCTAGTGACTTTCTTTGACCTGCACTCGCTAGCTAAATGTCCTATCTTTTCACAGTTATAGCAAGTAGCAGTAGCCTTATCAACAGGGATTGATGATCTTGGCTTGTCAGTAATAGCAAGAGGTTTGTTCTTCTTGAAATTACTCTTTCTAGCAAATCTCCTGAACTTATTAGCCAGGAATGCCAGAGTTTCATCATTATCTGAAACAGCGGAGTCTGATGATCTTTCAGAGTTAGTTTCCAACTCAGTGATAGTGATAGTTGATCGCTGAGTGGAAGGTGACTCTGAGATTAAAGCAACAGGGGTGCTTTTGGAATCTCTTACAAGATTCTTCTTAAGATGACTCGATTGCTCATGATTCAGTATCATGCCACATAAGGTAGAAAGGGTCATTGATTTTAGATCCTTTGACAGGTTGAGACACATAGAATAACTGTCCCAGCTTTCAGGTAAACATTCTAAGAACTTTGTCAGTACTTCAAAGTTAGAATATTCCTTACCAACAGTTTTCAGATCTATTATTAAGCAGTTAAAACGTTGGTGTACTTCAGAGAGAGTTTCATTCTTGCCACAAATGAAGCTTTCATACTGTCTTACCAGGTTAATCTTTCGAGAGTCCTGGACTTCAGAAGTACCTTCATACTGAACACAGATTGTGTCCCACATAGCTTTTGAGGTTTTCAGGTTCATGACGGAATGGTAGACTTCGTCAGGAAGAGCCATGGAGAGTATGGATCTGGCTTTGGTGTCGATAGCCACTTTCTTCTTATCTTCATCAGTCCACATATGAATTTCCTTGGGAATCAGCCTTTCTGGAATAGCATGTCTATTCTTAGCGGCTGGAACTGCAGGATCATTTCTTATAGGAATATATGGGCCGTTTTCAAGATAGTAAGGCATAGTAGGGTCTATACCTTCTAAGAAGAGAATCATCCTATTTTTCCATAGATTAAAATTATCTCTGGAGAATCTAGGGGGTTTTGCAAGAGAACCGTTGTCAATATAGTTGGTGTTTGTGTTGGTAGCCATTTTCAGAAATAGCAAGTAAGAGAAATCTTAGTATAGATCAGATCTTGTTTATGAGATTAAACAAATCTGCTATGATACCACTTGTTGGTCCCGAAGGGCTATACAAGTTTGTAGAAGGGGGGGGGGGGTTGAATACAAACACACGTTTTTACTTTTCTAAATTGTTTATTGATAAATCAAGACAATTTACCACTTGTTGCGGAACAAGATATAGGATAAACCTAATCTAAACAAGTTAAGAACACTAAGTTTCTTGCACTAGAAAGAATTAAAGAAATTATGAATAATAACTTAACAATAAGAGAGAAATAAGAAGATGGTCCGAGCACACTTCAAAACTAAAGTAAGGTTCTTCTTATATATTGCATGCATTTAATGCATGGCATTATGGCTTTACACGTGGCAGCAGCTGAGTATTTACATGTCATTGACCTTTGTAGACAACCTTAGTAGCCGCATGGTGCACAGTGTAGAATCAGAGTTGTTGTACGATTACAGACAAAAGGGATGTCCGTTCTGACACTTCGTACGGATTCGTGCAAGGGAGGTAAGACAATAGTAACATGCAGGGAGACTTCATGATCAGCTTTCGTTGAGTCAGATCTTTATCAGCGAATGATAAAGTTCAGCGATTGCTGAAGTCTTCTACTTGATACTTCACGTTGAATGGACAGGTCTTGCTTCGCTGATATCCACATCAGTTCATGAGTAGACTTGTCGCTGGTTCTTGACCTTGATCTTCGACTTTAGCGTAGAACATATGTTGACGTGAAACTTGTCTTCAGGGATCATAAGTAAACAACTAACTTATCAGCGATCATCTCATAGACCGAACAGGCTCAGAGCTATATGATGATGAACAGTGTTCGCTGAATATCTAATCTAAAGAGTGAGAGTTCCTATCAGCGGTACTGTAAAGTCTTAGTACTTATCAGCGATAGTGAAACTCTAATACATATTGTTTACTTACAATTTTCACTAAATGTTTAAGAGAGGGTCATTATCAAATCACTGAGGGTTTGGATCAACACGTACCTTGGCAAAGATCGACTCAAACTAAAGCAGATTGAGGACTGGTAGTGGAGCAGGGTACTGGAATTTCCAGATTGTCAAAGTTTGTCCAGACAGAAGAAGTATCCGGTAAACATAGTGTCCGGATACAATGGTTACCAGATAACAAAGGTTACCGGGTACATTGGTATCTGGATACAACAGGTTACCGGACAAAATAAGCTTATCGGACAATTAAGAACTACCAGATAGTTGAACTTACCGAAACCACTAGAGTTTCCGGACAACTTGGGGTTACCGGATGATCAGGAGTTACCGGATAAACCAGATCTTCCCGGATAGTTGAACTTACCGGAAACCATAAAGGTTTCCGGACAACTGGAGTTACAGGGTGAAATGGTTTCCGGATGAGATGGCTTTCCGGGTAAGGATACTTATCGAATAAAGTATCTTACTCTTTTGAATGTATCCGGATAAACCTTGAATGTGTCCGGATAGTTTGAAACTATCCGGACGACATCCGGTTAAATCTAAATCGGCCAAAATGTAACACATACCACAGATCTAAGCATGGAAGGCAGTTCAAATCGATAAACTAATCAAAGTAATACCAAGCATTTGGCCAATAGACTCGATGTTTTGACCAGAACTCGAACCGGCAACGAACCGGGGTTCGAAAACCCCTTTCGATCCACAAATCGAATGATTTGTCGATAAAAAAAATGTATGTGTGCGAAAATCAATAGAGAAAGGATAGATATATACATACCTGAGATTTTGTGGAGAAATCGATCGAAAAGAGCAAAAGAAATCGAGAGTCCGAAAGGTTTTAGCAAGAGAGGGTTTTCAAGTATTGAGGGTTATCGTAGCCAATTTCCCATTCCTTGTTAAAATATGTGAATTCCTTTGGTTTGTTCATGTAAATTGTCTGATCAGTTTGACCTCTTTTGTGAAGTTTGGTTTCAAGATCAGTTATTTTCGAAACAAACTCTTTGTGTTCGATTTGGAGAGAGGAGCATTTATAAATAATATCTGCTTTCTCATTCTCACACTGATCAAGCTTTAGGTTCAATTCAGATATCTTGGCCCTTAAGTCCTTAGGTGTTGTTGAAAGATTAATACATTTATCGTTTAGGTTAGCATTATCAGACTTGTATTTTTCAGTAATACGCTTTTGAACATCTAGCTTTTCTTTTAACGAGTTAACTTCAAGCAGTAGTTCATTAGTGGTGGCCTTATAAGATTCTATTCGTTCAACAAGTGGTTGCATCTGTTCGATTAAGCTTTGATGAATAGGGTCACATTCCTAACACAGATTTGCCTTTTCTAATGGAGGAGAATGTTTGCCCATGAAAGCATCAGCATCTTCAGAATCGTTGTCAGTGTCGGATTGATTTAACCAGTGATCGTCTTCAACTAGCAATGCCTTTCCCGCAGCTTTCTGTTCAGCCAATAGAAGTTTCGCCTTGTAGTAGTGCACATTTTTCTCTACTGGCTTTCGACAGTCTTTGGCAAAATGACCCAATATGCCGTAATTGTAGCATTTGATGGGTTCGTCCTTCTTCATTGATTCGGACTTGCGATCATTCTTCTCGTTCTTCTACTTGTGGTCAGGTGACTTATGCTTATCATTCTTCTTCTTTCCTTCATATTTGTCCTTATAGTCATGGCGCTTATTAGGGGTAGTGGAGTAGCGCTGATTATTGGACGAAGGTTTCTTGAAAAACTTCTTTTGCTGGAAAGATCTGGTGATTAGGGCCATCGCTTTCTTTACTGCAGTCAGTTCAGGGTCAAAGTCGCTTTCTTCTGTTTCTGCTTCAGACTCTGGTTCAGACTCACTAGACTCCTTGATTCGCTTGGAGTGACGGCCGGAAGACTTGCCGCTTTTTGACGATACAAGCGCGAGTGGATCGGCCTGAGACTTGGACGGGGATTTCTGACTGCTCAGTATCTCCATGACTTCATCCTCGTCCTGTATGAGCATCTCGTAGAGTTCATGAATTGGAAGGTTCTCAATCAAGTGGTTGTGCTTAATGTGAGAAGCGAACATTTTCCTTCTGGCAGGAGATTGTTCAGGAACTTGAGGGCATTCTCCATGTTAGATCGAGGGATCCTGTTCTTGTAGAGCTCGTTCAACAGTAGGCAGAAACGTTCATATTCCTGAGATATAGATTCGCCCTTGCGCTGCTTGAAACCGTCGAATTTGGTGATGCAACTGTTAATCTTCAGTTGGTTTCCACTTTGCTCCCGCTCATCATCTTCTCTACTTGATCCCACATGCCTTTGTAAGTCTGCTTGTAGCCGTCGATGGCCTTGTAGATCTGGTTCGGTAGACTCTGTACCAGATATCTCTTGGCATGCTTTTCACCATCAAATCTGCTCTTTTCCTCTTCGGTCATGTCCAAGTATTTCTTCGGCTTAGGTATAGCTGTACCTGTTGCTTGCTCTGGTACGGTAAGCATTGGAGTTTCTAGTGGGCCTTCAGTAATAGCTCGCCATATGCAGTCGAAGTTGTCTTTACATTCGATGAAAATGAGGAATCTGTCTCGCCATTGGCTATATTCGCCCTGATAAAGGGTCGGTGGCTTGGCGTCAGTGCCGATAGCTAGCGCGTCACGAGACATCGTTGTAAAGTGCACTAAGGTGATCGTCAGACGGTAGATTCGATTCAAAGTGAAATCCCAACGCAAGGCACTACGAGTGAAAGTCCTAATGCAGGTTCTAAGAGTGACTTAAAGTTAATTGGTAAGAGATTAAGCTAATCAGAACTTACCGGATAGGAATCCGGATGTCAGAAGTGTCCGGATCTGGTAGTGACCGGATCCGGGTGTGTGAAGTGTCTGGATAGCAAAAGTAACCGGATAAACTGAAGTTACCGGATAACATTAGGTTACCGGATAAAACAGGCTTACCGGATAGAGAGTAGTTACTGGATAACTGGTAGTTACCGGGTAAAGCAATAAAACAAACTTACCGGAAACTGAAGTGACCGAACAAGATGTGTCCGGAAAGATTGAGTTACCGGATAGAGACGTCCGGATACAACTATAGTCCGGATAAAGTTCCTTTTCATTTCAGTCTATTAATTGGAAGCAGGATTTTTATTCTTGAAAGCAATTTATGAACATTCTTTTCTATTTCTAGAATTCATTTATTGGTGTCAAAATAGGATATGTGATATAAAAATGGAGGAGAAACTTATTTTCTTCCAAGAAGTGGATTCGGGAACTGTTGTCGTCCGGAAACTTACCAGATATGTGTATTTTACCGGGAACTCGAAGCAACCCGGATGAGAGCGTCCGGATAGATGGGTCTATCGGATAGTCTCATCCGGAAAGTGTATGGAATATGGAAACTTACCCGGAAACGAAAGGAGTGTCCGGTAACTGCGATTGTGATCAAAAGTTTGATTCATATGCGATTAGGGTTGTCCAAAATAATTCCTGAAAGATTAGAAACCTTCCAAAACACAAAACTAACAATACCCTAAACGATTTTCTAACAAAAAACTATGATTTTGATTGAAAAATTGAAGCTTTATCAAGAACAAAGACAACTTTAAGAAATCTTGATTTTGACAGAAAATGCTTCAAACGATCGAATTATATTGAGAAAATTTAAAGAAACGCTAATGATATCAATACTAATCGAATGGAATACGCAGAATCAACCAATTTATCAGAAATCAAAATATAATATTATGAGATTTAAGAACACAATCGATTAAAAAACTCAAGAACACTTACTAGAAGCCTTTTGAATACCTTGGATCGAATCGTCCGTATGCTCTGATACCAATAGTGGATCCCAGATTAGTGCATACAATAGAAAATCAACAGTAAATATCAACAGTCAGTATGATTTCCAACAGTCATCCATATAACTTGAATAAACCTTTCAGAGAGTTTACACAGTGTTTACAATTCAGAATAATGATGACTAAACGATAATGAACGATTGACCTATTTTCTAAGGCTAAGAAAACTATTTATATCAAGGCCTAATCTAATCAGGCCCATGGCCCATTACAATAATTAAGCCCAAATTGAACATTTACAATTTATTCCCTTGAACTTTCATTCAATCTGATTTATTCCCAACAGATACATATGAGAGATTTTAGGAGATATTTTAGGATTGATTAACATAATTAAATGGAAAAACCAAATTTACTAACATAACCTTTTATATTTATTTAAAGTTTATATTAAATATGTTAAATGTGTGGCTCACATTGGATCTCACGGTTATCACAAACTAACTAGTTCTCATTTGATTAAGCCCCTATAATATATATATATATATATATATATATATATATATATATATATATATATATATAACTGAGGAACACTTTGATAGTCGTTCATCTGGACGATATGTATCTATGCATTAAAAATAATTTGTAACATGTACACGTGCATAAAAAACAGCTCAATTTACTTGTATGCACGTATGCATACCATTCAAATAAACGGTTACTCGAGTGTTCCCCACTTTTTCATTTCTAAGGGTTTCCTCATAACCTCCCTATATATATATTCCCGTTCTTTTGCAACCATCTAAATAATACAAACTTTACAAACACGTCTGAGCAGTCATTTTTTAACAATGGTTATATTTGTATGTGATGTTACAAATTTATGAAAAAAGGAAAGAAAAAGAATGATAATATTGAAAGAAAATTTCATTTATTTTGGAAGATAATAATCACTCCATTTACAATCCTAAAATAATATGCCCCCTATCCACTTATTGTGGTTGTTTTATATTGTTTTATTCATAATTGAAACCATAACGTTCAAAATGAAACAATTATTTTTTGAAGTTTATAGGTGAAACAATGAATTTTGTATATATAGACTCACTAAATTGTAAACCATGAAATTTGTGTAAAGTATGAAACCAAATCTTAAACATTGATTATTTCAATCAATGATCCTGATTGAAGTGGTGGAAATAATGTAATATTGTATGAAAACGGTGGCAATAATGTAATATTGTATGAAAACGGTGGCAAGATGGTCCAAATGGAAGTATGAAAAGGGTAAAATAGGAAAAGGGCATGCGATCTCAATTGGAAACAGTTACGAAAAGCGTGGAATCAGGGATTGACGTGGATCCCTTCCAGATTCTATGACCACAACAATCCAAAAACAACTGACTATTCTATGAAACCGTAATCGTCTGAAACATCTGAATATTTTGTTGCTATAATCGATTGGAAGGGATGGATGAAGAACACAGAGGCGTGAGAGGTTATGGTTTCTTGCTATATTTTCTAGCATTGTCGATGTTCTTCATACATTTAAATTAATGATTTGGTTGTGCAGCGAGGAGGAAAAGTGATAGGATAAAGTTGCTAACTTCCTTCTCCAAATTCAAGAACACATGTGATAACCCGGTAGACGTAGAGATGGAAGGAGTTTCGATTGATGCTCTTCACGCAGAAGGTATGAAACACTTGGATTTACTCGATTAATATATGAAAAATCAGTTCTGTTAAGAGGAAAAATGTGTTGTTTCCTCGTTCGATTTGTATGAAAAACCACCAATTTTATCAGAAAACAACCGTTTTTGATAAATGTATGAAAAAACCCCCAATTTTTTTCAGCACTGTGTGAAATTATGTGCTGACCTTTTACTCTTAAGTTGAAGACATGTGAAAAAGGTCCTAATTGAAGTGTTTGTATGAAAATCGATAGAGAATGGGTTTTTGGTATGAATAATTTGGGTATGAAAATCGATGTACCTATGAAAAAATTTGTCGTGTTGGACTAACATAATCACGGAAACGATTAATGTTTAGTTGATGCATTATTATGTGAAAAATCAGTCGTATGTATGACAAATTTGGGTATGTTGTTCGTATGAAAATCGATTTCAAAAGGTTGTTTGTTTCATTGTTATGTGAAATTTCTCGTGTTACACAAAATGTCATCATGGAATAGAATAATGTGTAATTGATGCAGTAGTATGTTACACTTTTTTGGGTTGAATGTAAATTGTGTATGAACAAAAATGTGTTTACATAGCCTAACCTGGGTTTTAACACAAGTTATGTGAAAACCTTTTGAAAGTAATTTGTGTATGAAACTAATTATGGGTATGAAAAAATGAATTTCAAACATTAACACAGAATTCAAAAACATTGATTTACAATTAATGCATTGTGTACACTGGATTTGAGGTTGTAAAGTTTATTAATGTTCAATTTAGTTTTGAAATCAGTAAAGTAGAATTAGCATTAGACCAAACATGTAAACTGGATTTCATACCATTCACGACGTGAGTTGTCACACGTTTCTTATATTGTTGTGAATGTTCATCAAATGATGGGTATTACAAATCCATTATTTAATGTAAACAACAAGATGTAGTTTTGGATAATGTAACAAAATACACCTACATTTATGATCCACTTTTGAATTTGAGAGAATTTTCATAAGGCACTGCTAGTGTAACACGAACGATATCAGAAGATGGAAATGCAGTTAAAGACCAGTCAGGTATTTATTTGCGATCTAATGCAACTGCTTTCTTTACAAACAACGGATATTCATATTTTTAATTGTTATTTGATCACTTGCAGCACCCGACGAGCACGGAGAACAAGTGAACATGAAGATATTATTGACGTCCCCGGACAGGGTCGGAAGAGGTCAAGATGGACAGGTATCACTCTTATTAATCTGATGAAAACAAAAAAATGGCAAACAAGTTTGACGCGCTGTGTTTATGATATATATGATTTTATGCATATGATAATGTAAAAATAAGTTAATAATTATGTTTGACGCGTTGTGTTTATGATATATATGATTTTATGCATATGATGCAATGTTGACTCACCAGTTATCTTAAACGAGTAAAGGCCTGTTTGTTAGCAGCTTAATGAGCTTAATGGGACATATAGCTTATTCAGTCATCTATACATGATTGTTTGGTAGTGGCTTAATGATATAGAAAGTGACTTATTTATTAAGCTTTTAGGAGGGAGCTTTATGCAGAAAACCAAGTTTTGTCCAAACTAGTCTCTCCCAATTAAAAAACATGGTCCTTCCATCTATGAAAACACCCTCCCAAACAAAAATCTTTCCAATCTATACAGACAGATTAATCCACACAGACAACTTTATGAAAAATTAAACAATTGCAGCACTCAAAAGACAATTAGAAGGTGGGTACAAACATGTTATTGACGTCCCGAGGAGGGGTCGGAAAAGAGCAAATAAGACAGGTATGACTCTTACTATTCTCGTATACGTGTTTTGATTAGATTAATTGTTATAAAACTTGTGGATAAAGTTATCTAAACTTTTACATTTACTTGATTTTTTTTTCATATGAAACAATACGTTGAGGTCGTATAGAGCAAGTTGAGAGCAAACACACGACGAGAAGTGCGTCGAAAAGGGACGATGTTGATAAGCGATCATCGTCGAAAGGTAATATATGAAATCTAAACCTCTAAACTAAAAAAGTTATGTACATCAACGATTTACAAATATTAACGGATATTATATTGTTAGCTTTCTCAGGAAGACCATTGATCGATGACTTGGACGACGACGACGATTTCGTACACAGGGTTATTTTGATAAAATCAGGTAACTATATAAAACTTAAAAACATCATAGAATTGTTTTTAATCTTTCTATAAATTAACATTCGTTGAAATTGTGATGATACAGATGTGGTTGCAATTAAACATGCAAGTCCATCAGAAAAGGAAAGGAACAAAAGGCCGAAACAAAAAGAACCAAAACCGAAAAAGCCTACGAAGGTCAACGGGATAAGAACTCGCATGTCACCGGTTGCATTAAATGAGACGTGTCTCCTCCTAAGTGATGAACAAAAGAAGGTGGTGACGGATATGGGACTTGGATCGATTCTAAAAATGACAGTGGATGGCATCCCGTCAAAGCTGGGGTATTACGTTGTAGACAACTTGGATACCGATCGCATGGAGCTGGACTTAGAAGGGGCATCCACGAGGATAAACGAGGAAATAGTCAACAAAATACTATAACTGCCGTTAGGAGGAATAAACCTGGACACAATCGACGTGGACCCGAGAAGTTCAGAATTGATAAAGACATGGGCAGCTACGTACAACAAAGATAAGCCAAGACCTTGCGACGTGTCAAACAAGATAATTGATTCACACGACGTTGGAGAACTGTTCATGATAAAATTCCTAGTTCTCTTTGTGAATTCAATGGCGGAGTTCTGCCCATCGGGCAACTGCCATACAATATTTTTGAGCAAAATTGGCAGCACGGATATGATCCCAAAGATAAATTGGTGCCAGTACATCGTGGAGTCGGTGCGCAGAAGCAAACGAAAATGGAAGCGAGACACATACGACAGCTTCTACTCGGGTCCCCTTACATTCCTGACGGTATTATTTTATTTATTTCATATTATTATTATAATTTTTATTGAAAGTAATAGTAACTACATGAATTGTTACACAACTGGTTTATGTTCATATGACGGCGTGTGCATCGGTGGAAGTTGACCGAAAGCTACTACCATTGCACCCTTGGACAATGGAAAAACTTCGTGACAGAACCAAATCCGGATTCGACGAGGGAGGATTGCACAAGGCCAGAATAGAAAGTATTGGTGCGGTTGTGGAGACGGTTTCTGTACACCCGAGACCGACTGATCCCGTGAAAAATGCTGAAAAGGATACTTCACAACCGGAAGCTCCTCGTATGGATGTCAATGATCATATGACAATTAACTGCAATAGGGACGATATGCATGGAACGGGACAACAGGTAACAAACACATTAGTTATCATTTCATGTTGCTTTCTAAAATGGGTAAAACTTATAAAATATGTTGAAAAGCAAAAAAATCTGTTTTGTACTAAAATAATTGAGCATATTTTGTAATATAATAATTAATCGGTATTATGTTCTTAGGCCCTCCGCAGCGCCCGCGGGCTCGCTGCGGGCTCGTGCGGGTTGTGGTACGGGTGGCTCGGGCTTGGGGCTCGGGCTTGGCTTACGGGTTTGAAAACCCGAGGAACCCGAACATGTTTGTTTATTTAATTTTTTTTTAATTTTTTATTCAAACGGCTATTTTAAAACGGCTACTTTTTTTTAATTTTTTTTTAATTTTTTTCCCAATTTAATCACACTATATATATTAACCCTCAACCTCTTATTTTTTCACACCAACAATCTCTCAAACTCTTTCATTCTCTATATTTTAAACAATATGGATTCACCACAACCCGGTTCACCGACCGCATCATCATCATCCGTAGACACCGACGAGTTGTTGAATCTACAAAGAGAAGTTTTTCGACATGCTGGACAATGGATTTATGGTAGCACCGCCTCGTCGTCAACAACAGAGAGGGCCGCGAACATCGAAAGAGGTCGAGTAGCTGCAAACGAGCGGCTTATGCGGGACTACTTTGGCAACAACCCGGTTTATACACCGGATATGTTTAGGCGGCGGTTCAGGATGAGCAGGCAACTATTCGAACGAATAGTTGAAGATTTAGCAGGAGAGTATCCGTATTTTACACTTCGGGTGGACGGCAGACGCAAACAAGGTTTTTCTCCGATACAAAAGTGTATTTCCGCTATTCAGCAATTGGCGTATGGAGTAAGTGCTGACGCACTTGACGAGTACATCCGTATGGGAGAGACAACGTCACGAAATTGTCTGTACAAATTCTGCACAGGTATTATTGAACTGTATGGTCAAAAATATTTACGCAAGCCTACTTTTATTGATATTCAGAAGTTGTACGCCGCGCATGAAGCTAAACACGGATTTCCCGGCATGCTCGGCAGCATAGACTGTACTCATTGGGCGTGGGCAAATTGTCCGAATGCATGGCGAGGTCAATTCATGAGAGGTAATCATGAGAACCCGACAATCATGCTAGAAGCAGTGGCCTCTCAAGATCTATGGATCTGGCACGCATACTTTGGTGTTGCTGGTTCCAACAACGACATCAATGTTCTCAATCAGTCGCCCATCTTCAACGATGTATATGATGGAAAAGCACCCGACTGCCCTTTTGAGGTGAATGGAGCCACCTATGAGCACGGATATTATCTAGCGGATGGGATATATCCAGAATGGGCTACTTTCGTAAAATCATTTACGTGCCCACGGGACCCTAAACGACAAAAATTCAAGTTCGCGCAAGAATCGGCACGTAAAGATGTTGAACGAGCTTTTGGCGTGCTTAAACAACGTTGGCATATACTTCATAACCCGGCACGTGGATGGGAACCGACAAGATTGAGAAACATTATGTACGCTTGTGTCATATTACACAATATGATACTCGAAGACTAATACCATGCTATTTGTGGTGGCGATGACCACGACTTTTTCACGGATGATAAGGAAACCCAAATCAGTGAGGAACAACGCGCGACAAATGTTCGAGAAGTAAAAAACCGAGCCACTCATAATAACCTTCGGTTGGATTTGGTCGAACATATTTGGCGTATCCAAGTTTCCAACAATGACGACGAGTAGCTTTTTAAATTTATTTTGTAATTTTTAAATTTATTTTGTAATTTTTAATTTTTTAATGAATGATATGAATTTTTATTTTTATTATTTATCTTATTTTTATTTATTCAAAAATATATAAATATTTTTATTTTGTTAAATAATTAAATGTATAAATAAAAGAATTAAAAAAATGAGGTGGCGCTGATGTGGCATTGAGGGCTTGAGGGCTTTTAGTTATGCGCTGGGAGTGTTTAGGGCTTGAGGGCTTAACTGATGTGGCGCTGATGTGGCGTTGAGGGCTTGAGGGCTTTTATTAATGCGGTGCGGATGGCCTTAGAAGACTACGAAATCAATTGGGAGGGACCCGGTAGAGACAGATCAAGATGAGGGTGAAGGGACTGTTATGGAAGAGAGGGTAAGATATTAATAACCAAAATAAATATTTGTTGATTATTATTTCATTTAATTTCATATATTACCAAAACTTCGATTATTGTAGGGTAATGATCCATTGGCAACGGGGAATGAAGAAAATGAAGGGGGACTTGCGAAGATGGAAACGGGAGAGAAGGTATCATAAAATTCAATAAAAGGGTTTCATGAGTATAAATTTTATTACGACATAAGAACACATTATAACTGTTGCACATGATCAGTGGATTTCATTTTATATATTAACAGCAAACTCTCGTTAATATAGATTAAAGAGGCGTTGTTATCGGAGACGGAGAAGGACGGTGTAGTTGAAGTTGGGAAAACCAATACGGAAAACAAGGTATAGTACAGTACAAGAGTACAATTTCATATGTTGTCTATTTTTTTACAGCGACGTCACATCTGCATATAAATTAAAAAAACATTTTTCGCTATGCTGGAAAATGATTGTATTAGGATGGAAACGAATGATGGGTTTGAGGTGCAAGATGTGGAGATAGAGATGGCGTTTGAGGCGGTTAATAAGGTGGTTAATGCAATACATGAATCAGTAACAGTTGGGGGTGATGAAAACAATGAAATTGATGGCGGGGTTGTTGATGACGGTGAAGATGGCGATGATTTTGAAGACGAGGAGGAACTAAGAAAGGTAAGAACAATAACATTCTCATGTGAACTGTTGGTACAATATTGATGTATTTATATTTTCATAACTTTTCTTGCATACATCCGATGGTGTGCAACTTGATTAAATTACTTGATGAATATATTTCATATATTTTTTGAAAGTTATGAAATCTGAATTTAAACATGTGTGAACTAGCAATTTAAAACTGTACCTAAAATTTTGAAGTTCTAATTTATTGATAAAACTGTCTTTATAAGTACCTAAAAAATAATTTCTATATTTATCAAAATTTGGTGATTTATTATTGGTTGAATCTATGAAATTTGTTTCATATTGTTGTTTATATAGTTAACAAAATACGTGAAATGTGTATGATGATTGAAATGTTACATAAACAGAAATACATGGCGAAGATCGAAGCGCATTTCGAACAAATCTACTACACGAAATCTGACGTGAAAGTTAATAAAGGAAGCAATGGAGTTGTTCCCGGAAGATGTCAGCTTCGATAACTATCAAGAGACGTTCGATACGGTTTTCAGAGATGATGACAAGACAGATGGCGATGATGATGCGGATAGCATTGGCGAAGATGGTGGAAACAATGGTTGCGAAAGGGACAAAGTTGGGAGTCTAGAAAACTTGGATGAGCATCGACCGACGGAAGTTATACCGACGAAGTTGGACTTTGACATTTCACTGACACCGGTTTCACAAATCTGGTGCACACAGACGTTCAATGCCATCGACAGTGATATACTATAAAAGGTCGATAGATTCGGCATCAAAGGGTGCACATTCAGTTTCGTTAGATGGTGAGAGGTCAACTACTTGTTTGGGGGATAATCAACTGGTTCCGTACACCGCGAGGGGTAAAGGGAAGGAGTCTGTGGTTGATGATATTGTGCAATGTAGGGCGAGCCACCGAGAAAAAAAACTTGGAGATCAAATGAGATCACCGTACGTCAAACGTCGCTCGAAATACGCATGGCATTGACAAACGACGATAAAAGGGTTCACGAGTTGTGTTTGGCTGCATTTGGTGGACCGGAGTAAGTACATTAAACTCATGAACTTTTTTTACTTATCATAACATAAATTGATGACCGTATATATAAAATAATTATATTAACACACGAAACTTGTAGGAATTGGTAATCTTAACATGTATTGTGTTTTAAATGCAGTGACATGTTGTACTCGTCAAATACGGGTCAACAAACAGTACGCACCGGTATGGAGAGCCTAGCGGGAAATGAACACATCTTTACCCACGTGATCGATGGCTGGGTAGATATACTAAATTATGAGGAGCGATACAGAAACGTGTATTCACCGAGACGATTCTTTTTTAAAACATCCGTTCTGGTGAGTATTATTAGGAATTTTCGTAACGATAACCGCATTTTATATTTACTATTCTAAAGAATAAACATTTCAGGAGGGTGGCGTCTTGTTGAGCCATATATACACCTATAACAAGCGTTATGAATGGTTCAAAAAGAACATATCGGATGCAGAGAGACACCAGAATGAGAACGTCCACTTGAAGAACGTAGAGCTGGTATGAAAAAAGGGATTCGATAACATTATTTGTTGGGTAATTTTATCATAGTATTTACTTTAAATAACTAATAACTTCATGATGAACAGATCTTCTTTCCAATGATGCAAGAACGCCATTACTATTGTGTGGTGTTCAACCTTAAGAGTAATCTTATCGAGATAATAGACAGCAAACAACCCACATCTTATGGGAGCGGTATAGACGACAAATGCGATAAGGATGTCAGTGTATTGGTAAGTAAAAAAATTATCATATTAATTAATAAAATTTAGTTTTAACATTGCAATTAACATTTATAATATAATTTGTAATGTCCAGCAAATGATGATGGCCACACACTTAAAGGATATGCATCACCCAACTAGGAAGGTGATAGAGAATTTCCCAAGGGTGAGACTTGTGTCTAGTTGGCAGACGAGAAAAAATTTCATAGATTGTGGGGTGTTCTTGATGAGGCACATGGAATGTTATATGGGAGGAGGGAGTCGAGGTTTGATCACACATCTAGACAAGGAAGGACCGACATAGGCGAAACAACTAGAGGGGCTAAGGAAGAAATACACGGCAAAGATTTTTTTTAGCGACGGGAACACAAGGCGCGGATACGTTGAATCGGAAATAGCACGGTTCAACAAACTGGACAAAGGGTCACAGGCACAAATTCTGGATCGTGCCAACGCAACTCGGACCAAGCGACTTGACAAGTTTTGATTAATTTGAAAAACGTTTTACTGTGAAACAATATATTTGGTTGGTTTATGTTTATTCGTACGCAATGGTGAACTTTTGACTTATATGCCTTTTAAATTAGTGTTTTTGAGATTTGGAAAATTTTGGTTTTGAGGCGATGTTCATTAGATTAATTCGTATAATGTTTTGAGATTTGGTAACTTTTTTGTATCAGACGGTATTTATTAGATTTATTAGAATAATGTTTTGAGATTTCACTTACGCGTGTTTTCCATACCTATTTATGAAATTTGGAATTTCATCAAATAACAATATATTGTTGGACAAAATATGATTAGTATTTTAATATTAATGACTATAATAAGGTAAACGTAACAATAATTGTAAATCTTGTGAAATTTACTATGTATACATGTCAATTATATCAAAAATATAAACATGTTTGTGAACAATATATATGCTTATGAAAGTTAGTCAAAATAGTATTATTTTTTCATTGGTAAAAAAGTGGGTGTATAACATCTCTTCCACGCATTGTTTTCATATTATATTATCAATATTTTGTATATTGATCTATATGATACTTCATATAAATTTCATAACAATAAATAAAAACACAACTGCATTACGATAAACTTCCATACCATACAAACAACGGAACCATGGAATGAAAACACTAAAACACACAACTAACAAGTACTTTCTCACACAACAACACAGCACAAAATACTAGAACACACAAATGGGAACCTACACATCATGAGCACGCTAGGGGTTTACTCCACCGGGGGGCGGCACTT
This sequence comes from Saussurea involucrata, assembly GCA_033807775.1. Classification (NCBI taxonomy): domain Eukaryota; kingdom Viridiplantae; phylum Streptophyta; class Magnoliopsida; order Asterales; family Asteraceae; genus Saussurea; species Saussurea involucrata. The sequence continues at coordinate 234,442,236 of CM066321.1, read as the reverse complement.
GCAATCCCTTCTAAGAACATCATATGAAACCCTAACCACCTTTATATCGTGTCATACTTCCAAACCATCTCTTGTAGCACCGCATTTTGGGCCTCAAGGTCTTCAACTTTGTGGCATTGATCATCAAGATGATATTTCGTCCATTCCAAATGATTGAGCGTGTCTTGGTGTTTCTCTTGGAGACGTTTTAGCTCATCCCTAAGATAACGGTTGTCGCGAATTAAAGCATCGATAACCACAACTTGGTTGGAATGTGAACCAATAGGGTTAACACTATTATGATTTTGTTGATTGTTTTGTGCCATGTCTAAGAATAGGAGATAGTGATATTTTTCTTGCAATTGATAAAGGATACGAAAACCTTAAGATAGGGCAAGAAGTGGAAGAATGGGTATGTGAAGGATTTGGGACGTTTGCATTGGTATTTAAGATGGTGGGTTTGTGTCCTATTGTTAACAACATCATGAAGCCTACCATAGACCCACCTCTTACCTATATGTAATGACAAAAGATGATTATAGACCCCATAGAAAGAATCTCTAAAATTGGCATGCATACTATTTTCATATTGATGTGTATTATGATGTGAAGGATGATAATACAAAAAAAACTAATAAATAAAGGATTACATAAAAAACCAAAAACTCTTACACGAAAAGATGGTATTACAATTGCTAAAAAAACATAGTTATAAGAATTTATTTGTTTGGATTTTTTGTGAAATGTTATGAAAATTTATGTCTTGAAACATAAATAACATTATATCAATAAAAAAAGGACAACCAAATATGTAATAAAATACAATCCATAAACATATCACGAATACGAAATTTCATAAATTGATATTTCATATATTATTTAAGTTCGGACAAGTAATAATGTAAACAACTCTAACAAAAAAATCAAAACCACCATAACTATAACGAACCGTTTTCCTGTACCGCCCCTACCAACCGTTTTCCTGTACCGCACCCTTTGTTCCGTATACCAGCCGGAGGTAAAAGATGCACCTCCTGAGGCACATCTACACCGTAACATTCATTGAGTACTTCGGCTCTATCCGCAGACGCAGATGGAAGGATATTATCAACTTCAAACTCGGACTTCATGTTCTCCAACATTTCCGTGAGTACGTTCAACGTGCTTTTATCATTTCTAATTCGACTAACCAACAAATCAAGCTTCGAATACAAACCGTTGATCAAACGCTCATTCTCTACGTCAACCTCACCATACCGTGCACGGGCGGCCTGAACTTCAACAAGGACCAAAGACCTAGTCCATTGACGAGAGATGAGAATATCGGGGATTGAACCAAAATCATCGTTTAGCAAAATCTTGAACATGTGCCGACACGGGTTACCATTACGAGGAAAGAAATTGCATTCGCATTCCATCATGTTTGTTGCTGTGTTGTGTGAAACCTATGAAACACATAAATAGTGAATTATAAGTTAAACACTTCGTATAAATGGATACGTAATAAAATTGTAAGTCAACAACTATATGAAAAAAATAATTCAAATTAACATACATGATACGTAATTAAAATTGTAATTCATGTTTTTTTGTAAAACCCTTTACTTCCTGATATCACCATCTTCGCCGGTAAACACAACGCCACAGTGATACGCGGCTTTCTTGATCTCTTTTTGACTTCTTTAAAAATAGTACGAGTATATACCTTCGATGCATGCCTCTCGATCACCAACGGCGTAGCACATCGAGGGAAAGTGTTTCTGGTGATGAACTCGAGGACGCGATGCTTATTCCTCTGATTCTCGACCGCACCATCAAACGCATGCAAAAACTTGACCAAGTCATTACGATACGATGCATAGATCCGAAAAAACGCGTGAGCACTCTCGGATCGGGAGGTTGTCCTCATTAACCCGGACATGGGAACATCCCTGTAGTACGCAGATATCCAAGATTGCCTAATTGCGTACATATCTCTCAACCAATCATTGTGATGCAATTCGTAATCATCAATTATACTGCACCACTCCATCTCAAATTCCTCCGGACTCATATTATTATTCCAAACCAATTTATTGAATCTTATTTTGAAAGAAACATTGGCATCAAGATCAGAGGTTATCTACAATAAATTAAGTATGATTACAAAATGCCTGAATAAACAGATTATTGTATTAAAAAAACTACGCATGCACCTACACAATTGTTTAAAGATTGCAATAAAAATTAAAACTGACCTTGCCGGGAAGTTTCTTCATAATGTGCCACATACAGAAGAGATGTTTCGATTCTGTGAACACAACACGTACTGCTTGTTTCATGGCAGCACATTGATCCGTGATGACAAAGGTAGGTTGTTTCTCATGTGCTTTCAAAAAGGCGCACAACACCCACTTAAAATTCTCTATGTTCTAGTGGCTTATCAATGCAGAGCCAATCACAATTGACCTTTTATGGTTGTCGATAGCTATGAACGGAACAAAATTCATAGCATGTCTGTGAAAATAAAAATATATGAAAATAAATAATTTCACACGAAAATTAAGAAAACGAAAGAAAGAACATAATATCAAACATACCGATTGGTACGATATGTAGTATCAAAAGATATAGTCTCACCGAACTCTTTATAATTTAGCCTAGCAATCTCGTCAGCCAAAAAATCGCATGCAACTCCCCATCACTAACAAATATATCAAAGAAGTAATCAGGAACAACGGTTCTATGTTTACACAACAAATCAAACAACATGTGCGCGTCTTTCTTTCCCACAAATGTGTCCCTGGCGATCCTCGCATTCTGGTAGTCAACTTGAGTCGCATTAACATGTTCGTACCCACCTTTCAGAGCAACCTGAATACTATAATGGGTTGTTTGTTTTTGAAAAAAAACACCTCTTAAAACCTCTTAAGTCTGAAAATTAAGAGGTTTTCAGATTTAAGACTGTTTGTTTTATTTTTAGAAAAAAGTCTAAAAACCTCTTAATGTCCTCTGAAATTTCAAAGGTGCACCATCCACTTAATTCCTCTTTTTTTTAAGGGTTCAGTTCCTTCTACCTTCTCCTCAATTGCAAGCATGGTTGATGGGTATGAATGTGTGTGTTATCAAATAGTGGTCTCTTTCAAGTTGGAATTTTAAAACCTAATATTTTTGGTTAATTAAGATGTCTATCGTTTTATAAAAACAAACAATCTTAATATTTCAGATTTCAGACTTCAGCACCATCTCTTACTTTTTAGATGTAAAATCAGATTTCAGACTTTAGACATCTTAAAAAACAAACAACACCTAAGACTTTGCCCTGCCAATACACGATGATGAAACATTATACACATTCCTAAAATCCGTATATTGCAACCGTTTTTTGGAGCGTGACATTCCCTTGTCCACGGAGTTGTATAGAGGATGGTTGTGCCTTTATTCGAACTTATAAAAAATGTATGTACCACTCTCCTTTCTAAGGCGTAACTTAATACATGCTCTACAATTAGTGCGTTTCACGTTGGAGTTCCTAGACATGCTCTCGACATCTTTACTAACCGGAAGATCTTGCTTACTACACAATAATGAGTTTGCACATCGCCAAGCTTATATTTTTTCTTAATAGATTGCCGAACATCGAAACCAGCTTCTTCGGCATATTTCATATAAGCAATGTCAGCAAGATCAATAGACCTAAATTCATAACCCAATCCTATCTTTACACTTTCATCCACAAATGGTATCTAATATTTCGTACCCCTAGGTGAAACAAACGTTTCATGCCGTACTACAACAAAAACAGTAAACATATATTTAAATGCTAAGAAGAGTAAAACAAAGCATCTTAATACCGGCAACCTACGTTAAAAAATTACAAGCAATAATGATTTAACATACAATCATAAGTATAAAAAATTAGAAAGAATGATTACACACAACTAACAATCACATAAAAAAATTCATAAGTAACAAAAAGATCAAAAAACACAGTTTCATAATATTTTTCCGTATTTTTTCATATGAAAAAAGTACAGGAAGTTACCCGTCCACGGTTACACCCAGTTTCATAACAACTTAATCACTCAGATTTTCACATGTGAAAAACGTGTTATATATGTAAAGTCATACTTTCATGACAAAATACATACATCAAAAAATAGTTAACAGCACATCAAAATACCAAAAATTATAATACCTATGAAAAAAATAACAGTTTTATATAATACCCAGTTATTTGAAAGCTTTACAAATTTGTTAACAAATTGATTAAATTCCATATGAAAAGATAGTCGTGAACTTTAAAAACTTGTGAAAAAACTTACGTTTCTTGATTGGTGTAACGTCAATAGCATCATCACAATCTATTGCGTCACTATCATGGAGTAAATCTTCGTCGCCTTCTTTGTCGGTATCAAGTGCAATAACAAAATCGGCAAGTACGTCGTCAACCACCATGTCATCGTATATGGTTTGTTCTTCGTGTTTTTCTTCTCCCATATTATACGACATGATGACGACAATTGTTAAACTAAGAGAAAGAACAATTTTGGAACGAATTTCTGGAACCAAACCATTATGGAGATGATGATGGTCTTAAAAAACGGTTCAATGGAGAAGATGATGATAAAAACGGATAATATCAAAAAATAAATAAATAAAATCAATCACTTCCTAAAATAAAGGATATTTATAAAATTCCAAAAATAAAAAAATGTATGAAAGACGATGTTTGGGTAAAAAATCACACCTCACGACCGACGCTAGAAAACACGAATAACACTTCCATAAGACCATTCTTGCATTTTGATACGGTCTTACATGTTGTTTATAGACGTATGATCGGTCGTACGTTTTTGTGCTGGTCGTATGTTCCATACAACCGACATATGAGACTTAAGACGGTCGTACGATTATACTAATCGTTAACAGTCAACACCGTTTCTTTTGTTCATTAATGCATGTCCACGAGCATTCATGGTGCAAATGAACAGTAACAGACAAGTCATCAATGGCATTTAAAGTCCGACAACGGTTACAAAGCAAGCCATAAAGACATATTCAATGACCGGCGAAAGCTATATAATGGCCTGCTCAACACTCAAAAGCTATCGAACCTCATCTGAACTACATCTGCTCCATCTACTTTCTAAGCAATTACACACCGAAAATACAACAATCTACAGAGCATTCGAACGAATATCTCTAAGGCAACCTTCGCACGACAGCAGTTCGAACCGCACGACATCATACTTTTTCGCATGATTAACACACGACACACGTCATTTACACTCGACGAAGTCTATTTTTACATTCTTTGCAATCTGTTGTACACAAAACACCTGTTACAAAAGGATTTTCGCCCCTGTTTGGCGACTATAGTGCACCTTCGACTCTCAAAAGTCGACCGCGATTTTTCCCTCATTTTGGGGTTACCGCGTCACCAAATTTTCTATCTTGTTTACTTTTTCCTTGCGATTGTGTTTCTTGGTCTTGAGATACATTTATTTAGTTGTTAAAAGTCCACATCAACCTTAAGTTGTTCTTTTGGGCGATTTTTGGCATTAACAGTTTGGCGCCATCCGTGGGACCCCATCTAGAGAAAATCTCAAGACAACGCATATATCGCTCTAACGATCTCGAAAAGTTTTTGTTGTTTCCAGGATAATGACAGCCCAATCAGATCCTGCAGCGCAACTGTTGGTCCTGAAGGGTTATACAAGTTTGTAGAAGGGGGGGTTGAATACAAACACACGATTTTTACTTTTCTAAATTGTTTATTGATAAATCTTAAAAAATTACAACTTGTTGCGGAACAAGATTAAGGATAAACCTAATCTAAACAAGTTAAGAACACTAAGTTTCTTGCACTAGAAATAAGATAGAAAGGAGATAAGAATATTACAAATAGTATTCTAACACTAAGTGAGAAAGAAGAAGATGGCCGAGCATGAGCACTTCAATTCTGAAGTAGGGTTCTTCTTTATATACTGCATGCATTTAATGCATGGCAGTGTTACTTTACACGTGGCAGCAGCTGAGTGGTTGCATGTTTTGACCTTTGTAGACAACCTTAGTAGCCGCATGGTGCACAGTGTAGAATCAGAGTTTGTTGTATGATTCTAGACAGAAGGGAGGTCCGTTCTGACATTTTGTACGGAGACGTGCAAGGGGGTAAGACAAAAGTAACTTGTAGAGGAAGACTTCATGATCAGCGTTCGTTGAACAGTACTTTATCAGCGAGTGATAAAGCACAGCGATTGCTAAAGTCTTCTACTTGATACTTCACGTTGAGTGGACAGGTCTTGCTTCGCTGATATCCGCATCAGTTCATTAGTAGACTTGTCGCTGGTTCTTGGGTTTGATCTTTGACTTCAGCGTAGAACCTTTGTTGACGTGAAACTTGTCTTCAGGGATCATAAGTAAACAACTAAACTATCAGCGATCATCGCAGAGACTGAACAGGCTCAGAGCTACTGGATGAACAGTGTTCGCTGAATGTCTAATCTAGAGGGCGAGAGTTCCTATCAGCGGTACTGTAAAGTCCTAGTACTTATCAGCGATAGTGAAACTCTAATACATATTGTTTACTTACAATTTTCACTAAGTGTTTAAGAGAGGGTCATTATCAAATCATTGAGGGTTTGGATCAACAATCTCCCCCTATTTGATTATGACATAGCAACAAAGAAAATTGCTAAGTATGAAAACATAAGGATAAAAAGAACTCATAAAATATTTGTCCCTTTTACTATTTTCTGGGATCTTTTAAGTACTGATGGAGTAAAGTACATTCGCTGAAAATTTTCTTTTAACTTTGTATAAGGTTACAAAGGGATGTGGAAAAATTACAATTACAACAAATTTAAATTACAAGTACAAAAGAGGTAAGCTGATAAAGATAGAAATATTACAAGGAAATCCTATCAGCCTTCAAAAGGTTCTTCCTTAATGAGAAGTTCATCAAGGGTCTTTGCTGTGGGTATCATCCAGTCAGGGACCGTTACTCCTTGATCTCGTTTATTCTTTGTTTCAGCAAAGATTAAGGGCTTGAGATATCGTGCCTGAAGATCGCGTCTGAATTCACACCAATAGATGAGATCCCCGAGCTATTAAATGGGAGTGATGGGAATCTCAGAGACACGTTGAAAACGTTGTCCTTCATCGTAGTAGAGAAAGAAGATACCATAAGGATTGCTTATGACTTTACCAGGGATAAAACGTTCACCAGGTGGCAGAGAGGTATCCAGCGCTGAGAGATTAGGATCAGGACCAAGTACTTCAGCATGTGAAAAACCAATACCTGTTTTGTTCTGGATAGGAGGACCTGAATCTGATGGTTTGGACTTTTTCTTTGTAGAGGACCTTCTTCGTTGAGTTGCAAGAGGAGGAGGAGGAGGAATATCCACAGCAGAAGAAACCAAGTCGATCTGAGAATTTATGATTTTCTCGACATGGCTCTTATATTGTGAGCTAGATCGCTGAATGGCTATTCGCATCTCCAACCATTCAGAGAAACCGTATTTCTTGATTGTAGCAGCGTAGATGTTTTCCTTGGTACCGTTTTCTCTGAATAGATCGACCTTAACAACTGGAACATCTATGGTCGTTTTCCCTCTGATGATCACCTTGTGAATTATGGAAGCCTGATATCGATAGTGCAGTCTTTCTTTGCACCATTCCAAGGTAGAATCAGATACCTTGGCCTTTTCTTCAACGATCTTCTGGGCGTCTTCCCATAACTGACGTTGGACTTCGATGGGAGTTCTTTTCAGTTTGGGGTCATTCACCGATTCTTGGGCAAGCTGGATGGCGAGGGCCTTATATTTTTCTTCAGCTTCCTTCTTTTCGGCGAGTAATCTTTTGGCTCTAAGATGATCAGCGAACTCTTTCTTTGATAACCTGATCTTTGTGGGAACAGGGACTTTGGAGCGAGGGAGGATGATTCGCTGATCCTCGAACTTCTTGATCATTTCTTCTCTCATTTTCTGATCCTCTTCACTTAGCTTTTGAGGAGCTAAGGAAGGTCTGTTTTTGTGAGAGAGAAGTTGTTCTTTAGGTTCATCGGTCTCAGTGATTAAATCCAAGACCGGAATTATTTCTTCAGCTCTTGTGGCTGGAATTATTGTTGGTGCAGCAGTGGGGACTTTAGCTGGATCCTCAAGCAGGGGAGAGGACTAGCTGAAACACAACGATCGTTTATGTAAGATTATGGGAAGAAAGAGATAGAGAAAAGAATGGGGTTTAAGTGTATAGAGGTTTTATGGATAGAAGGATTGAGATTAAGAAGGGATAGAGGAGAGATGCAGAGTAAGGGAATAGAAGATATTGTACCTGACAAACTGGCTTTATCTGAAGGATGGCCAGATTGCCTTATGCAGCGAGGCCTTTGTTTTTGCCTTTATCAGCTTCAGACGCTGCAGGCTTTGTCTTAGTCGTCTCCCCTGATGGTTCTTTTATTGAAATCCCTTTTTGAGCAGGGACCTTCTTGGGCTCAACAAAGAAGAAGTCATCATCATCATCGTCATCATCATCATCGTTTTTATGGGATGATGATGGTTCTTCGTCGGAGATGTCGATAGCTTCATCGTCTTCATCTTCATCTTCAGACTCGACATCATCAGCGTAAGGTTCGTTCACGTCAGCGTCAGCTTCAGTTTCCTCATCGAGTTGCTCCCCCTCAAGAGCAGAGGGAGTTTTCTCTATTTCCTCAGGGTTTTCAACTCCCTGAGGTTGTTCAACAGCAGCAGTAGTAGAACTCGTCTCCCCCTCAGCTAGGGGAAGGTCTTCAAGAGTTTTCTTCTCCCCTCAACATTATGGGGAAGGTCTTGATCCTTCTCCCCCTCTTTCACATGATGGATGGGAGAGGATATAATATTCTCAGCAGCAGCAGCAGCTTGCATTGGGTCCCTGTCTTCCAGGCCAGAGATCCCAACACAGGTTTCAATCTTGCTTAATCTGTCTTCTAGGCCAGATATAGAAGGAGTGAGTCTTTGAAGATCTTCTCGGTCCACCTGAGTAAAGTGCGAAGGAGCACAAGTGGCAGCGTTCAGGCGGTCGAGGATTTGCTGCAGTAGATTGGTGGCAGCGCTGACATCGGTCCTTAAGAAGGACACTTCTCCCTTAAGATCTCCAAACTCTGTCTTCAATGATGTTACTTCATTAGACAGAGATGTGAAGTTTGTGGAGAGAGTGTTGTTGGTAGTGGAGTGGTCAGCAAGAGTAGTAGCCAATTGTGCAATGTTGCTTTCCACCTTCTCCAGGTCAGCACTGGAGGCCTTCTTTCCGACCTCAGTAGTCAGCGATTTGAGGTTCTCTCCAGCGTTTGTAACCGCTGAAGAATTTGCTGAGAGAGTTGTGGTGAGGGATTCCACCTTTGTTTCCAGGGCCTTCAGGAAGGTGTTGATATCCCCCAAATTAGGACCTGAAATAGTTATTAACTTATGAACAGAGGAAAGCTCAGAAGTTTGGGGTTTTGAGAGAGGAGTATGTTGAGTTATGTGTATACCTGCATGCGGGTTGGCGAAGTTGTCGAAACCTTGTAACCCTGAATGGTATTCCATGTCGCCTTCGAAAGTGCCTTGGCGCATGGAGGTGCCTGCAGATCCTAAGTTTGTTTCCATCATTGCATGTAGAGTATCAGCAGCCGAATCATGAATGGTGACGTTGGTTCCTGAGAACGGTGGGAAAATTGGTGGAGTGTCCAAAGAAAGAGTGGGAGGAGTGAAGGATAAGAAGATTGGTTGTGTGCGGAGTTCAGCGTTGGATCCGCTGACAATCTCTTTAGTCTGTAGAGAGGCTGAAGGTGGTGGGTTCAGTTCCAATTTTATAACATCAGCGTTTAGAGACGCTGAGGTTTGGATGGAAGGGGTGGCTTGAGCAGCTGTGGCAGAGCGTACCACTGAACTATCCAACGGCTCTTTAGAGAGAAACGTGGAGTCTCCAGCATGTGAATGCTTGGGGGTTGCTCCTTGGTTTTCTTGATCTTTTGAGAATCAAGTTGGGTAGAAGAATGTTTCCTTTTTCGAGAAGGAGTAGAGGGTGCAGCCTGGGTATCAACGGTGGGGATTTCCGCTGAAGTAGCTGCAGAAGTAGAAGAAGGAGGATTAAGAAGAGGTAAGAGACATACCTCGTTTGGCAGAGACTTGAAGTCGAGCACCTTAGGGCCAACCTGAGAGAGTCTCATATCACCCTCTTTTGGGTATTTGTCCCCAAGTCCTTGAAGAAAGACGGCGCTGATGAATCTGGGATATGGAACCCATGTTGGTCTATCAGCCATATCTACTCTGAGCGCAAGATCGTCATAGATGATCGAGGCCCAGTCAACATGGAGACCTTTCAGCAATGCATAGCCCATTGCATGTTGAGGTTGAGTGGCTTGATCAGAGGAGACGGACTTCACTGTCATGCAACTTATCAAGTGGGCGAAGATGAAGTTCATCTTGCTGGGCATCTTTGATTTCTTGATCAGGGTCAGTTTCTTCTCGGCCAATTTATCCCTCCTTGTGTCCCATGTGTAACCCATTGCATCAAAGAAGGCAGTGATTGCTTCCCTATCAGCATGGTTTTTGTGGTTTGGCAGAGGGACAAATCGTTTTCTTTCGTAGCTGTGGGTAGGCTGAGTGCACGCCTGATAATGGCGGGGTTGATTTTGGTGGTGCCAAATTTGGTGTCACAGAGAAAGACATCAAGTAGTTTCTTAGGGTCTTTGGGTGAAGGAACCTGAGCTCGTCTGGCAGTATACCAGAACGGAGATAGAAGGAATTTATGGGCAGGGGGTACGGTAGTGAGGGTTGTAGATAAGAAACAGGTTTTGAGAAAGTTTACAGCATCATCCAGATGCCTGACTTGCTTTTTCGGAGGAAAATCGAAAAGCGCATAGAGATTGTTGTTGTTGAAAGTGACTTTCTCAAGTATGAGCTTGACCTGAGAAGCCTTGATGAGATTCAGTTTCTCAACAACAGGAGATTTCTCAGCAGTAGGAGCAGCAGTAGAAGATGCCATTTCTGTTTATCATGTCAACCAAAGAACATAGGTAAAGAATACAGTCTTAATGTGGAAAGATTTTCCAAAAAGATGTTTTAGGGTTTTGCACATTCCATTCAGACAAAAGATGTCTTAATGGAGAATAAGGGTTTTTCTAGTTTTTGACAAAGAGAGACAAAAACCAGTGAAGTCTTATTTTCCAGTTTCCTCTTTCTTAAAAGATAAGGATTCTGGAAAAACATATGAGGTTTCAAGTTTAAAGATTTTGAGATGTAAACTTGAAGAACAACCATGAAGGTTGTGTTCATAAAACCATGAAAGAAATGATTTCATTTTTAAAAGTTCTTTTGTTTGATCTTGTAGAAACAAAGAGAAGATCAGAAACAAGTTAAAACAGGTAAATAATTAGAATATTAACCTTGTTGCCGAAGAAGAAGATGAACAGTTTCTGGAAACAAGAGTTCAAGATGCAACAGTAATTCTTTTCTTGTAGGAGAAGTTGTTCGCGTAAAGGAAAAATATAAACTCGAATGGGTTTATATAGTGGGAATAGAGAGAGAAAAACTTGAGCGGGAAAAGTTTTTCATCATGACACGGACACGTGTTTGCATTTGATTGGATGAGAAAATGAAACGTGCAAACGTGTGTCAGAAAAAGAACGTGCCAGGGTTTATCCGTTTGATTACGTCACAAACGTCCTTTCATATTTTATGATGTCTCTGAGGTTTTTGAAAAACTCAGGGACGTTTTGAAAACATGAAGCACTGAATAGAAATATCAGTGTTAGGTTTTGAAATTTCAAAGTATTGCTGATAAGGAAGAGATATTCAGCGATACAATTTGTTTTGAAATCTTGCATTCATTTGCGAACGTCAGCGAGTAAAGAGAGATCATACCTTAACATCAGCGAATCAAGTTTGTTCAGAGAGAAGATGATAGAATGGGTTATAAGTTGGTTTTATCCTTTTGCTGATCAAATGCGAACCACTGAAGATTTTATTCTTCAAAGTTCAGCATTCCAAGATCGCTGATGAGAAAGTTAAATCTTGTCTCATCAAGAGGTTTGGTGAAAAGATCAGCTAACTGAAAGTCAGTTGGGATAAAGTGTAGTTCTATATCACCATTCATCACATGATCTCTGATAAAATGATACCTGATTTCTATGTGTTTGGTCTTTGAGTGTAGCACTGGATTATTGGCTATAGCGATGGCACTTGTGCTGTCGCAATAGATTGGAATTTTCGAGAGCTGAAGGTCATAGTCCAGTAGTTGATTTCTCATCCACAAGGCCTGAGAACAACAGCTTCCAGCAGCTACGTACTCAGCTTCAGCGGTGGAGGTGGACACTGAGTTTTGCTTTTTAGTTATCCAACTCACCAGCTTTCCACCTAGGAGCTGACATCCTCCTATGGTGCTTTTCCTATCCATCTTGCAACCTGCAAAATCACTATCTGAATAGGCGATTAGATCAAACCCTAAGTCTTTGGGATACCAAAGACCTAGGTTAGGAGTACCCTTAAGGTAACGAAAGATTCGCTTTACAGCGATCATATGAGATTCCTTAGGTTCAGCTTGATATCGTGCACACAAACAGGTTGAGTACATAATATCAGGTCGACTAGCTGTAAGATGCAGAAGAGAGCCGATCATCCCACGGTACGTCGTGACATTAACAGGTATTCCAAAGGGATCCTTGTTTAGTGTCAGCGGTGGTGCCATAGGGGATTTTCATAGCTGAACTCTTAGTTAAATCAAATTTCTTCAGCATATCTTTAACACACTTTCCCTGATTAATGAAAGTTCCTTTTTCATTTTGTTTTATCTGAAGACCAAGGAAATATGTTAGCTCACCCATCATACTCATTTTATACTCTGCTTTCATCCTTTCAGAGAAACGAGTACAAAGGTCAGGGTTAGTAGAACCAAATATAATATCATCAACATATATTTGTACAAGAATGATATGACCTTTTACTTTCCTGAAAAATAGCGTTTTATCGATTTTACCACGCTCAAAATTTTCAATATAGAGATAAGTACAGAGAGTATCATACCATGCACGAGGATTTGTCACCTAGCCCCTAAGGCCAACTGGTCTGGGATCGGCTGACCCAAATCCTGTTATAGGACCAGTTAGAAAGTTACGTTTACGGTGTTTCTTAGTCTTAATAAACTGTTTGATTATAAAAGATGCCAATGAGCACATAATAAAAGTTGCCAATGTGCACAATATGAAAAGATGCCTAAGAGCACACATCTCTTGAAACTTGGGGAAAATACAAAGTCGCGATAAACCTGTAAATTTGTGAAAATTCTGTTTTTGGACAAATAGTGTGAGTAAGAGCAAATGATTCTTATAGGTTTTAGAGGTGCATTTGCTTGTTGCTAATCATATTTCGCATGCTAGCACACCAAATAGATTTTATAAAGAGGTTGAAATTGAACTTTTGTAACTCGATATGCGATGATGTCTTGTTTTTGAATCCAAACACATGAATTTGATTTCACTTGATGGAAATATCTGTTACATTTCATTAAGTTGAATTTCTTTTGTTTGGTGTTCAAATGATTAATTGTTAGTAGTTATAAAATGTTGTTCAATGAATTTTTTTTCTTTATATAAGTTTGTTCAAATGTGCGCTTATATGATTTTATGCAAATTTTCAGGGGGAGAAAATCAACTTGCTCTACAATTCTTATTTTTAGGGGGAGCAAGATCTTTCGCTTATGGGGAGATTGTTCGTGTTTTTCAAGGGGAAGAGATGTTTTTGAAGAGGGAGATTGTCCGTGACTGAAATTGAAAAGATTTTCGATGCTCGTGATGCTCACTTTCATCGAAAAAGGGGGAGAATGTCTACATCAATTTCATGTCAAAGAAAGTTTAAAATCAAAGATTCGTTTTATTGTCAACGGGGAGATTTGTAGAAAGAAGACGTCGTTTCAAGAAATGATAGGGGGAGTTTTATTCTTCAAGAGTTTTTAAGAAATCGATTGATCATTTCACTGATCTCTTTCTTTTGAACTCGCGCGTTTATGAAGATCGACACTGAAGAATGAAATTCTCAAGTCAATGGTAATGGGGAGAATTCTTCAAGAGTTTGAGGAAAATCGATTGATACTTTCAGTGATCTCTTTTTCTTGAACTTGTGCTTAATTGTATTAAAAAGCTTTGTGTGAAGATTCATATTCTCCTGCTCAAAGAAAGAAGTTCGTTATTTGCCGTTTGAAGATTGGATGACGTTTTTGACTTTGACAAGCTTTGATGAAGTCCGAAGATTCAAGAAAGCTAAAGCTTGCTGATCGCATTTGTTTAAACCTTGAATCCAAGGGGGAGATTGTTAGTGCAATATGTCTTCAAGGTTTAAATATAGAAAGGTCAAAGTCAAAGTCAATGTATTGAGTTGTATTGTGTTGTTTACACCTTGTATTGTGTTTAGTATAAATAGCTTAGTTGTAGTTAGTTAGGGGAAGTCTCTCATAACTCATAACTCATATCCTTAGAGAGCTTGTAACAGTGTTCTTGATAATTGGATGACGAATTCATATCTTCTCTATCTTGATTGATCTTTAGGGTTTAACAGCTTGCTTTAAGCCATAAAGTGCCTTATCCAGTTTATAAACATAACCTGGATGCTTAGGATCTGAGAATCCTAGAGGTTGTTCCACGTAGACTTATTCATTCAGCTTTCCGTTTAGGAACGCTGACTTAACATCCATTTGATAAACTTTGAAGTTTTTGTGTACAGCGTAAGCTAAGAATAGACGAATGGCTTCTAGTCTTGCCACTGGAGCAAAGGTTTCATCGTAATCTATACCTTCCTCTTGTCCGTATCCCTGAGCAACGAGTCGAGCCTTGTTGCGGGTTACAGTTCCATGTTCATCCAACTTGTTTCGATAGACCCATTTAGTGCCTATCACTGACTTGTCAGATGGACGAGGAACAAGCTTCCAAACTTTGTTTCTTTCAAATTCAGTCAGCTCTTCTTGCATAACGCTGACCCAGTTTGGATCTTGGAGGGCATCATCTGTTTTCTTTGGTTCAATCAGAGAAATAAAGTTAACAAATAAACAAATATTAGTTAAATATTATTTCATCCACTGATTGCTGAGAAGTAGATGGATTGTTTGAGACATTTGGTTCAGAAGCAGGCATAGTGTTTAGAGGAACAGCTGAGACCCATGATGTTTCAGCTTCACTATTCTGCATGTTTGGGATGATAGTAGGACCATCATCTTCAACGAGATGAGTATGAGGAGTAGGAATGTCTTCTGAATCACCAAGATGAGAAAACATCCATTGATTCAGTTCTTCAGTATCAGCAGAAGGTTTTGAATTCGCTGAATGGGATTCATCAAAGGTGACGTGAATCGTTTCTTCTACAGTCTATCTTCTACGATTGAAGACCCTGAAGGCTTTGGAGACTGAAGAATATCTAAGAAAGATTCCATCATCAGCCTTAGGATCAAACTTTCCAAGGGCATCTCTGTTGTTCAGTATGAAATACTGACATCCAAAGATGTGAAGAAAGCTAATTGAAGGCTTTCTCCCATGAAAAAGTTCATATGCTGTCTTCTTGAATCTTTTGACGATCAGCGACCTATTTTGCGTAAAACAAGCAGTGTTGACAGCTTCTGCCCAAAACTGAGTAGGCAGGTGAGAATCGCTGAGCATTGAACGTGCAGCTTCAATGATAGTTCTATTTCTTCTTTCAGTGACTCCATTTTGTTGCGGTGTTCTCACTGAAGAGAAGTTGTGAGAAATACACTTACTCTCAAAGAAGGAATCAAGAGAACTGTTTTTGAATTAAGTCCCATGATCACTCCTTATTGAGAGAACTGTCATATTGTTAAGGACTTCCATTTTCCTGACAAAGGTGATGAGTTCTTCAGGGGTGTCACTCTTAGAACGGAGAAACATTTCCCAGGTATAGTGAGAGAATTCATCAACTATGACCAGTGTGTATTTCTTTCCAGCGATAGATTGTTTGTTAACAGGGCCAAACAAATCCATATGGAGAAGTTGTAGAGGAGATGACACTGAGGAGACATGTTTGACTTGAAGCTTGCTTTGGTCTGCTTGCCTTTCTCACACACTGAACATCAGGACTCTTTGGCGTATGAGTGTTGAGGTAGAACAGTAACTAACTCTTTAGAAGATAGAGTATTCAGTGTCTTGAAATTTAGATGAGAGCTCATCTTATGCCATAGCCAGTTGACATCAGGCGAGGCTTTTGAGAAGAAACATGAGTTCTCAGTGGTTGTTGAGTCCATGTTTATTACATAAACATTTCCAAACGATAACCGCTGAGAGCTATCTTCTCCTTTTTGTCAGCGACAAAGCAGGATTCCTTAGTAAAGATTACTTTGTTATCCATGTCGCAAAGCTGACTGATGCTTAGAAGATTATGCTTCAGCCCTTCAACATATGCGACTCTTCTGAAGGTTGTTGTATCATTAGAGAGTACACCAAACCCTCGGGTATGTCCTTTTCCGTTTCCACCGAAAGTAACAGAGGGACCCTTCAATTCCTTATACTTAGTGAGTAGGTTCTTCTTACCAGTCATGTGTCTAGAGCATCCGCTATCGATATACCAGATACCCTTCTTAACCTGCATTACAAAGGAAGATTAGTTTGACCTGGGCACCCATTTCATCATGTGTACACACTTGTCAGTGGAGGTAGATGGAATGGAAGGTTCAGCAGTCTTTGCAGCATTTGAAGATTCATCTTTGTTAGTCTTCACTTTGGTTAATTTCTTAACCTCGGTGGTCTTCTTTGCCTTGGGGGCAATAATCTTCACCTTAACTGTCTTTTCAGCTTTGGTGGTTGTAGGGCACTTACTAGCAATATGATTTGTAAGTCCACAGTGATAACATTTACTATAACTAAAAGTAGTCTTAGGACCATTTGCATGTTTAGCCGTTAGTTTTAAATGAGCAAGGCTAGCACAAAGTATACCTTTGGCATTGGAAATGAGAGGAACTATCAGTTCTTCAGATTTCTTACCAGTTATATCCACTTTAATTCTAGGAGTAGATCGCTGAATAAATCTTGGGATCTTGTTCTTAGAAGTAGAGGGATAAGTCACTGAGGCTTTAGAAGCATTCAGCTTAGGTACACAAGTACCCTTCTGAGATTTTTGGTTAAAAGCAATTCCTTTACCTTTGTCTTTAGAGACTGAGGTAGGGTTTAGATAAACAATTTTCTCTTTACCTTTAGAAGTTAGGGTAGAGATTTCCTCAGGGACGGGAGGTTTTAAAGAGGAACACTAAGAAGAGAAAGTGTCAGGGATAGAGGATACGAACATTCCAAACAAAAGCATAGAACGGTCAGTGGTTGGTTCTAGAGTTTCATCTTTGTAACCAAGACCATGTTTATCACTCAGGGGAATCTGAGACTTAATTATCTCAAAGATCGTTGTTGAGGATTTATACCATCCATCAACAGTAGTTTTTTCAGCTTTTAATGCAGCGATAGCTTCTTCGCGCTCGATTTTGACTAGCTGATTTATATGAACTTGATCTTTAAAATCTTCTTCAATTTTAGAAAGCTTTTCTATTTGAAGGTGACAGTTTTTAAGCTGTCCAGCGAGATCAAGGTTTTGATTTTCAATAACAGTTTTGCCATTCATGGCTTCATTCTGGTCAGCAGATCGATTTTTCGAAGACTATCAGCTTCATCAATATTTAAAATATTGGTAAAGAAGGAAGGTGATACCTTAGTAGCAGAGGTTGAAGTAGAGGGAATGTCAGACTTTTCTTCCACATCTTCAAGTTTGGCCATGAGACAACGATTGGCTTCATCATCATCTTCAGAGTCAGATGATTCTTCTTCGTTAGAGGCAGCCCAATCATAGTCAGCCATCAGGCCTTTGCCTTTCTTTTTAAAGGTTTTCAGCTTTGAATACCTTTCTTTCAGCTTTTTGTATTTTTCATCTCTAGTCCTGGGAGTAAAGTTTTTCATGGGAAAAGCTGAGGATCTAGAGACTTTCTTTGACATGCATTCACTAGCAAAATGTCCTATCTTTTCACAGTTATAGCAAGTAGCAGTAGCCTTATCAACAGGAGTTGATGATCTTGGCTTATCAGTACTAGCAAGAGGTTTGTTCTTTCTGAAATTTTTCTTATTGGCGAATCTCCTAAATTTATTAGAAAGGAGAGCCATAGATTCATCAACATCTGAAGAGTCGGGATCTGATGAACATTCAGAGTTAGTCTCCAACTCATTGATAGTGATAGTAGATCGTTGAGTGGTAGGTGACTCTGAGATTAAAGCAACATGTGTGCTTTTGGAATCTTTTACAAGATTCTTCTTAAGATGACTCGATTGGTCATGATTAAGCATCGTGCCATATAAGGTAGAAAGAGTCATGGATTTTAGATCTTTTGATAGCTTGAGACACATTGAATAACTGTCCCAGCTTTCACGTAAACATTCTAAGAACTTTGTCAGTACTTCAAAGTTAGAATATTCCTTACCAACAGTTTTTAGATCTATTATTAAGCAGTTAAAACGTTGGTGTACTTTAGAGAGAGATTCATTCTTACCACAAATGAAGCTTTCGTACTGTCTTACCAGGTTGATCTTACGTGAGTCCTGGACTTTGGATGTACCTTCATACTGAACACAGATTGTGTCCCACATGGCTTTGGAGGTTTTCAGGTTCATGACAGAATGGTAGACTTCGTCAGGAAGAGCCATGGAAAGAATGGATCTGGCTTTGGTGTCAATAGCCACTTTCTTCTTTTCTTCATCAGTCCACATATGAATTTCCTTGGGAACCAACCTATCTAGAATAGCAGCTCTATTCTCAGCGGCTGGAACTTCAGGATCAATTCTAACAAGAATATATGGGCCGTTTTCAAGATAATAAGGCCTAGTAGGGTCTACACCTTCTAAGAAGAGAATCATCCTATTTTTCCAAAGATTAAAGTTATCTCTGGAGAATCTAGGGGGTTTTGCAAGAGAACCGTTGTCAATATAGTTAGTGTTTGTGTTGGTAGCCATTTTAAGAAATAGCAAGGAAGAAGAGATTAGTATAGATAAGATCTTGTTTATGATATTAAACAAATCTGCTCTGATACCACTTGTTGGTTCCGAAGGGTTATACAAGTTTGTAGAAGGGGGGGTTGAATACAAACACACGATTTTTACTTTTCTAAATTGTTAATCGATAAATCTTAAAACAATTTACAACTTGTTGCGGAACAAGATTAAGGATAAACCTAATCTTAACAAGTTAAGAACACTAAGTTTCTTGCACTAGAAATAAGATAGAAAGGAGATAAGAATATTACGAATAATATTCTAACACTAAGAGAGAATGAAGAAGATGGCCGAGCGAGCACTTCAATTCTGAAGTAGGGTTCTTCCTTATATATTGCATGCATTTAATGCACGACAGTGTTACTTTACACGTGGCAGCAGCTGAGTGGTTGCATGTTTTGACCTTTGTAGACAACCTTAGTAGCCGCATGGTGCACAGTGTAGAATCAGAGTTTGTTGTACGATTCTAGATAGAAGGGAGGTCCGTTCTGACATTTCGTACGGAGACGTGCAAGGGGGTAAGACAAAAGTAACTTGTAGAGGAAGACTTCATGATCAGCGTTCGTTGAACAGTACTTTATCAGCGAGTGATAAAGCTCAGCGATTGCTGAAGTCTTCTACTTGATACTTCACGTTGAGTGGACAGGTCTTGCTTCGCTGATATCCGTATCAGTTCATTAGTAGACTTGTCGCTGGTTCTTGGGCATGATCTTCGACTTCAGCGTAGAACCTTTGTTGACGTGAAACTTGTCTTCAGGGATCGGAAGTAAACAACTAAACTATCAGCGATCATCGCAGAGACTGAACAGGCTCAGAGCTACTAGATGAACCGTGTTCGTTGAATGTCTAATCTAGAAAGCGAGAGTTCCTATCAGCGGTACTTTAAAGTCCTAGTACTTATCAGTGATAGTGAAACTCTAATACATATTGTTTACTTACAATTTTCACTAAGTGTTTAAGAGAGGATCATTATCAAATCACTGAGGGTTTGGATCAACAGCAACAATCACACTATCACAGATCCAGGACACTCCTGAATCCTCAAATGACTACTACTTGGAAGAAGTCATCCTGGATCAAAATAAGCCTGATCAGATTGTCTTCATGGGGGCATCATTAGATCCTGCTATAAAAAGTCAACTAATTTCCTTTTTGCAGGATTATGCTGACTGTTTTGCTTGGACGCACGAGGACATGGTGGGAATAGACCCCAACGTCATATCCCACAAGCTGAACGTCGACCCATCTTTTAAACCGGTAAAGCAAAAACGTCAAAAGTTCGCTCCTGAGCGAAACAAAGTGATCAACGATGAGGTCGACAACTTGCTTATGACTGGGAAGATCAGAGAGGTAAAGTACCCCGATTAGTTATCCAATGTCGTGGTCGTACAAAAGAAGAATGGGAAATGGCGCGTCTGCATTGACTTCACAGACCTTAATAAGGCCTGTCCTAAAGATCCGTTCCCATTACCCCACATCGACGCTATGGTCTACGCGACCGCATGATATGAACTCTTGACGTTCATGGTTGCCTATTCCGGGTATAATCAAATTTTGATGCACATCGAAGACCAAGAGAAGACTGCTTTCATGACAGACAAAGGCATATATTGTTACAAAGTCATGCCTTTTGGTCTGAAGAATGCGGGGTCGACCTACCAACGATTGGTTAACAAGATGTTCAAAGAACATCTTGGCAACACCATGGAGGTCTACATTGATGACATGCTTGTCAAGTCCAAGCAGGCGACCGATCATATCAATCATCTGAAGAAGTCCTTTGACATCCTGCGAAGATATCAGATGAAATTGAATCCTACGAAATGCTCCTTCGGGGTAAGCGCCGAAAAATTCCTGGGCTATATGGTCACACGACAAGGCATAGAGGCAAACCCGGATCAAAT
This sequence comes from Saussurea involucrata, assembly GCA_033807775.1. Classification (NCBI taxonomy): domain Eukaryota; kingdom Viridiplantae; phylum Streptophyta; class Magnoliopsida; order Asterales; family Asteraceae; genus Saussurea; species Saussurea involucrata. The sequence goes on along the minus strand of CM066321.1, from coordinate 234,421,341 downwards.
CAAATCCTTGATGAACATCAAGTCGCTCAGAAATTTCAAGGAGGTCCAACGACTCACGGGTCGTGTGGCCGCCCTAAATCGTTTTATCTCACGGTCGTCGGATAAATGTCGTCTGTTCTATAACGTCTTAAGAAAAAACAAGGGCTTCGACTGGACGGACGATCACGAGCTTGCATTACAACGATTGAAAGAATGTATGGTCGTCCCGCCATTACTTTCGATACCAGAAGAACATCAGGTCCTACAACTATACCTCGCTGTAAGTCCTTACTCCGTAAGTACCGTCTTAACTAGAGAAGACGACGGGCAGCAAATGCCGATTTACTACGTCAGTAAGTCCTTATTGGACGCAGAAACTCGATATACGTCCATGGAGAAATTACTTTTGTCACTCGTGACAACAGCAAAGAAGTTAAGACACTACTTTGAATCCCATCCCATCACCGTCGTGACAAGCTTTCCTCTTAAGTCAATCTTAAGAAAACCTGAACTATCAAGGGCGACTAGCGAAATGGAGTATATACCTCAGCAGCTACGATATCGACTTTAAACCGCACACGACAATAAAGTCACAGGTCTTGGCTAATTTCGTTGTTGATTTCAGTCCCGAATTGGAAAAAGAAGCACAACCCGAAATTTGTACTGTGGCGACTATAAGCGACACGACTTGGATACTCCATGTCGACGGTTCCTCAAACTCCAGAGGAGCCGGCCTTGGTGTCGTCTTAAAGTCCCCACAAGGGGGCAAGATGGTGTACTCCATACGATGCCGTTTCAAAGCTACTAACAACGAGGCGGAGTACGAAGCTCTAATCATGGGCATGAATATTGCTCACGATCTGGGGGCAGTCGGGCTCCACGTTAGAAGCGATTCCCTACTAGTCGTAAACCAAATGAACGGGGAATTTTCAGCCAAAGATTCCAAAATGACGTCTTACCTCTAGATATCCAAGGATAAATCCAAGATGTTTGATCCATTCTCAATCGAGCAAATTCCCCGAGATCAAAATTCTCAGGCCGACGCACTGGCTAATCTCGGCTCAGCACTTAATAAGCCGTCATTCGACGCTATTACTATGATACATCTATCGACCTCGTCTATTGAGGACTCTAAAGAAATCTGTGTTCTTAGCACGGAAACAGTTGGTCAACTGATGTCAAAAATTACCTTATGCACGACCAACTACCTGAAGATCGAATGGAAGCTCGCAAGATTCGATTCAAAGCATCGAAATACATAATCATTGGCGACAGACTCTATCGACGCTCGTCGACGGGTCTAAATTTAAGATGCATCGATAATTCCGAATAGGTACAAAATATCTTAAAGGAGATGCACAATGGCGAATGTGGCAACCACTCAGGTGGTCGCAGTCTTGCAAATCGCATCTCACGACAAGACTATTATTGGCTGAAATTAAGGCAAGATGCCGCTAGGTACGTCCAAGGCTGTGATGCATGTCAACGACATTCAGGTATGATCCATCAACCCTCCGAACCTTTACATATGTCCTTAATTCCATGGCCTTTCATGAGGTGGGGAATGGACATCGTTGGCAAATTACCTCCTGCCCCAAGGCAGAAGGTCTTTCTGTTAGTCCTTACAGATTATTTTTCTAAATGGATAGAAGCAGCCGCTTACTCCCAGATTCGGGACAAAGAAGTTATTTCTTTTATCCAGACTAACATCCTATGCAGGTTCGGAATCCCTTCCGAAATCGTGTGTGATAATGGGTCGCAATTCATAAGCGATCGTACACTACAATTAAGCGACCTCAACCCCACATTATCCCCAGTCTAACGGTCTTGCATAATCAAGCAATAAAATCATCATCAGTTCAATCAAGAAAAGACTTAAGGCCGCAAAAGGGAAGTGGGTCGAAGAACTCCCATCGGTCCTATGGGCCAATCGTACGACGCCCCGAACATCGACAGGGCCAACACCGTTTTTACTGGTCTACGGTTGCGAAGTCGTCCTACCTATTGAAATATAGCTCCCGACATCGATATATACGTCCGTCTATCATAATTTGGTAGACCTAAGCTATGACCTCGATGCTCTTGAAGAGTTAAGAGAGTCTACTTTAGTCAGAATGGCCTCTCAACGACAAGTCGTTGAGCGACATTTCAATAAAAATGTTAAAACTAAAATCTTTCAGGAAGGTGACTACGTCTTACAACGGGTATTCCAGAACACTAAGGAACCAAATGCAGGTAAGTTGTCCACTAAGTGGGAAGGACCTTATCGAATATCTGAGGTCGTCGGGAAGGGTGCTTACATGCTTCAAACCCTCGACGACCAAGACATTCCCCGAAGCTGGAACGCAGTACATCTAAAAAAGTACTTCTTTTAAAATTTTCTCGATTTACTTCGACAAACGATTACTGACTTAAGCATCGGAGGGTCATTGGTCAAACCAACGACCACCCTTGATCTTACATTGCAGGCTCGCAGGATCACACGTACGCCAGTTTTAGGAGTTATATCGAAGTCTATAAGACTACGAGGTTACGACAAATATGTCGCGATCAATAAAGTCATGACCCGCAATTTACGACTCGTACGACGTAAACCGAATCTTACGATTCACCATATAGATCTGATGATCACGACAGTTTTACAGCGAGAAGCCAGTCTCTAAGACTTGCATATCACAAAAGGAATTTTATGATTCATTACACATGTCTAATGACCATCACATGTGTTCTTTAAACTGGGTATCGGAATCAAAGTCTTGTGACTTGAATACCATACTTAGAATATTTTTTCGGCCCGGTCGCCCGACTACTTCCAGAGTTATATGTCGTACAAATTTACGTTCGCTTTCTATACTATCTTATTTTGTTTACTTACAACAAAGTAAAGGTAACGAAAGGCATACTTGTATTATATCCAAAAAATAATACAAGACAAGGCACGACCACCAACGGTCGCCCCAGAATGAAATACAGATAACAAAAGATCATTGAGGGCCCTGGTCGACTCCACCCTCGTCTTCCGCGCCACCCGTCTTGGTCTCTGCGGAATCAGTATCGTCGATCCTATCTTCTTGGTCGAGATCCTCCTCAGTCCCGACATGTTCCAGATATGATGCGACCTCGGCCTCAGCGCCAGACAAGGGATTCTTCCCCTGCAGATGACGGCGCATGATTGCCGCCCCAACCCTCAGACGGGTCAGTGCCTCGAACGAGAGGAGCTTCTCCTCCAAGGCCCCCGTCTTGGCCTCAGCGGCCTTAACCGACGACTTATGCTCCCTACCTGTTTTTCGCGTACGGTGAGGGATGCTTTAACCGTCGTCACCTCTGTTTCATAAGCAGATGCCCTTTCCAACGTCTCCTTGAGACGATTTTGGAGCTCCTCTGTTTGGGCAAAAAATTCACCAGTCTCGACCACGACCAAAACACTACGAATATTTACTCACAATAAAATCAAAAGCATGAACACTTTATCTTGTTGACCAGAGTTGAGAATCGAAAGCTGCTCTAGACCTCGACCGTCGTTACATACCCCTCGACCTCGACCTCGACCGACTAACATATAATATTTTTGTTATGTTTTTATCATTCAATGCAGGGTCAATGTCATTTATGGCCAACGGACATAACCGACAGAAGCAGTTATGAGCATTAACAGCAGCGACCGTTGCGACCGTTACTCCTACAATCATGATGATCAATTAAAGCTACGAAGACTATAAATACGAAGATCACAATCTCATTTGAGGACATCGGCTTTCTGAAGAACACTCGAAGCAAAGAAATCTCTCTCAATAAATTCGCTCTCGACGCACGACTCCTACGCTCGACGCATAGTTTTTACACACGACCTACAGTTTTTACACACGACGCACTCGTATTTACATTCGAAACACTTGTTACTTTACATTTAAAGTATTTCCTATCATCTGTATTGTAATCTCTGTACGATCGACATCCGAAACATAATGATATCACCCCTGTTTGGCGACCATAGTACAGCGACAACTTTCCATAGTCGTCCGCGGGTTTTTTCCTCGTTGAGGTTTTTCCCGCGTCACCAAATTCTTTGTCTCATTTACATTTTTGTCTTTGTCGCACGCTTTGTCAAAAGATTCTTTTCTTTATTTGTTAAATTCCACAATCAACCTTAAGTTATCCTTTTGGACGATTTTTGGCATTAACAGTTTGGTGCCATCCGTGGGACCCATCTAGAGAAAATCTTCGACAAACGTGCGTCTTACTAACGGTTTCTTGGAGTTTCCTTGTTTATCTTTTTGAAGAAAATGGCAGGTAATGGAAACCAAGAGCAGATCATTGCCCAGATACCTGAAGAGCTTAAGGATGCGCAGGATGTTCCTGTGGCAGTCGATGATTATCGCCTCGAGGAAATCATCCTGGATCAGTGCAAGCCTAATCGAAAAGTCTTTATAGGATCGTCCCTCGATCCCTGCATTAAAGACAAACTAATATATTTCATGCAGGAGCATGCCGACTGTTTTTCCTGGTCACATGAAGACATGGTCGGTATCGATCCTGGCATTATTTCCCATAAGCTCAACGTTGATCCATCATTCAAGCCTATTAAGCAACAGCGGAGGAAATTTGCTCCTGAAAGGAATAAGGTGATAAACGACGATGTCGATAACCTCCTCAAACAGAGAAAATTTGAGAAGTAAAGTACCCCGATTGGCTTGCTAATGTCGTGGTCGTGGCAAAGAAAAATGGCAAATGGAGGGTCTGTATCGATTTTACAGATCTCAACAAAGAATGTCCAAAAGACCCATTCCCATTGCCACATATCGATGCCATGGTCGATGTTAAAGCCAAAAATCGCACCAAAGGGACAACTTAAGGTCGATGTGGACTTTAACAACTAAAGAAAGGAATCATTCGACAAAGGCGTGCGACAAAGACAAAAATGTAAATGAGACAGAGGGTTTGATGACGCAGGAAAAACCTCAACGAGGAATAAACCTGCGGACGACAGTGGATGTCGTTGCTGCACAATGGTCGCCAATCAAGGTCGATGTCCTTGGTGTTCCAGGTGTCGATCGTACAGAGATTACAATACAAATGTAGGGAAAGACTTCGAAATGTAAAGTACAAGTGTTTGAAATGTAAAAACGGTGTGCGTCGTGTGTGAAAACAATTTGTGAACTGTTGGTCGAGAGTGAATGTCGTGCGTCGAGAGCGATCTTCTATGAATGATCTCTTTGCTTTGAACGAATATTCTTCTAGTGTTTGCGTTTGCTTCTGTTGTTCGATGCTCTTGTTCTATCTTTCTCCCTGTGTTATTCGATGTCCCGAAACTGAGGATTGAACTTTGGGATTTATAGTCTTCGGATAATGTTAATTGAATCATTAAGATCTTTGATGATTGTTGTAACGGTCGTCGTCTTCAATGTGAGATTAGATGCTCATAACTGATTTCGTCGGTTATAGCCGTTGTCCATTAATAAATTTGACTCCTGCATTAAACACTTGAACAAACATAACAGCCGTATAACGCGTTAGTCAAGGTCGTACGGTGTTGTGCAATGGTCGTGCGGAACGGGCGACATCGAGGTCGAGTGTCGTGAGGAACTCTCGACTTACCTGTTAGGAGGGACGACGGAGGTTTTTTGGGTCTTCGTCGGGACCTTATCATAATACAAGATATAGCTCATAACATGTGTCTTACCTTTTCTGGTCGTGGTCGAGACTGGTGAAATTTTGCCCAAACAGTTTGCCCATAAAATTTGAAAGTAGGATGGCAAATTCGAATTTTAAATTTTGCTTGTCGGGTGTTCAGGGTCTTGTGTCGAAAAATACCTTGGTTGTTTTGGAACTGCATCGGTTCAATTCAAACTAGAGAGGGGAAACGAAGAGAAGATAAAGCCATGACGTCATGCCGATGCACGATGGTGCTTACCAGTTGTCGATGACAGGTGTCGATGATCCGTGTAGTCATATGAAAAGACGAGGACGCGTGGTGATCATCTGAGGATTCGACCTGACATGATCATTTGTATAAGTTAAGATCATGATTGATCTTCTTCTGTTTACGATCTCAGAGAGTTTTAAGCAAAGATCTCCTCTTGATATTCTTGCTGTTGTTCTTCGAATCTCTTCCAAATTTACGAGAGACTATAGTGATTCAAGGCTTAGAGTGCCTATATAAGGCATTACTTTCTTACCTTCATCTGCATTGCTCCTCTCTTTTTTCTGACAAATAATGTCGTCTGAACCAAAGAATTCTATGACGAGTCAGAAAGATTTAAATACCTTTAGGTGTTTAGCGAAAATACCTGCAGAGATAGAACTGATATGTCCAGGGAGTACACGTCCTGGGAGTAGTCCTGAAGGATACTTTGTAATATATGAGTATCCCTTCAAAATAGGGTTTGAATGGCCGTATTCGGCTTTATCCAAGGCTTTCATGCGAGATTTCGGTCTGTCGCCAGGGCAGCTAATGCCCCAACTCTGGCGAGTTTTCCTAGTCATTGAGCGAGTGTCCGCAAAGTGGGAGTCGCCTATGATCAGGAATGATTTCTTGTTGGCTTACAAGTATAGAGAGACAAGAACTGGCATTAAAGCCCTTATTCCAAGTACAAGGGCGATCGTACCCTGGTTTTGAAAACCGGGGTTAATGATCGTGGGTGGAAGTCTAGATACGTCTTCGTACGTATTGATTCACTTGATCTCCACAGCAATTGGATTCGTCTAGATTGGAATAAGATGGGTATGTACTTTTTGTATGCCTTTGTTTGATTTATGCTTTCCATTTATTCTTCTTCTTTTGTCGCCTTCAGAGATCCAGTTCGATGACGTGAAGCCGAACGAAGATTCCCAAGCCAAGATCGACAGATTTATAAATCACAGCGTCGATGATCGATCTTTCGTCGTGCGTCAATCAGCGGTCGAGGACGTGGTGGGAGACACAAGAGATTTTGAAGAAGAAGATGAGCAGGAAGAGGCGACTGGTAATTGTTAATGCCAAAAATCGCACCAAAGGGACAACTTAAGGTCGATTTAGACTTAAACAACTAAAGAAAGAATCTTTCGACGAGACGTGCGACGAGGATAAAAATAAAGAAACAAGGGATTTGATGACGCAGGAAAAACCTCAATCGAGGAAAAAACCTGCGGACGACAGTGGATGTCGTCGCTGCACTATGGTCGCCAATCAGGGGCGACGTCCTTGGTACTGGTGTCGGTCGTACGATGATTACAATACAAATGAAGGAAATACTTCGAAATGTAAAGTACAAGTGTTTGAATGTAAAAACAGGTGTTTGTCGTGTGTAAATACAAAGTGTAAACAACTGTTGGTCGAAGGCTGTTGTCGTGCGTCGAGAGAGTTTCTTCAAGAGAAAGTTCTTTGCTTCTGTTGTTCTTGAGCTCGCTGTAGTATACTGGAATTCAGTGCTAGATGATAGCTTTCTGTATGTGATTTCCAGAGTTTGAGTGTTTGATTTCAGTGTTTTATGTTCTCCTCCCCAATTGGTTGCAGCATAGGCTTTTTTATAGCCTCTGTCGGCTATTAATGGTGCCTTTACGGCGCTCTATATAACCGCTGTCGGGCATTGAATGCTCCTTTGATGATTGGTCTCGTAACGGTCGCTGTCTTCAATGTGGGATTAAATGCTTGTTAATGACTTCGTCGGTTATAGTCGTTGCCCATTAATGACTTTGACTCCTGCATTAACCACTTAACAAACGTAACAGTTATATTATGTGAACGATAGTTGGTCGAGGTCGCATGGTTCTATGCGACGATCGTACGGAACGATAGTTGGTCTAGGTCGCATGGAGTGTCGAGTGTCGCGAGGAACTCTCGACTTGCCTTTCAGGAGGGACGATGGAGGTTTTCTGGGTCTTCGTCGGGACCTAATCTTAATACAAGATATGGTTCATAACAAGAGTCTTACCTTTTATGGTCGTGGTCAAGACCTGCATTGATAAACAGAAGAAACGGATGTTAACGGATAGTATAATCGTAAGACTAGGTTGTAAGACCACTAGGTCGTAAGACCAGGATATCAGGACGATGTTGTCGCAGAGCCAGAGCGATATAACAGCGATGGTAGGAGACTGTCGACGTAAGATCGACGAGTCATAACTGGCGACATAAGACTAGTGACGTGTGACTGGCGATGTGCGACGTGCGACACGTGGCGTGCGATCATTAGATGTAAGATGACTACTGACCCAATAAGTCAATTATAGTGGTTATTTAACGTATGTCGGGGATATGATAATAATGGGTATTATCCTTGTCGGTCGGGGGCAGGGTAATCAATGTCCATGGGTCATGTCGAGGGGATTTCCTCAGGTCGGTCGAGGGTGTGATTTTTTACCCAAACAGTTAGCCCCCCAAGATTTGAATTTCAAATCCATTTGAATTTCAGATCTCGTACCGAAACATGTGTCTCTACGGAGACGTGTTACTTTTGCTAAGATCATCAGAGGAAAACTGACTTGGTCAACCAAAAAAGGCGACGCAAGTTGCGCTTGCCCTTCGAGGCCGGGAAAGGAGAAAGAATGCCCCGACAGCTGGGTCGGGAATCTTGAAGAGGACAAGGACGGTAGTCCTGAAGGAACCGTCTTCGAGGGCTGTCATTTCATCGAGAGTTGTCACGCCTAAGGAGGCGAGGGCGTCATCCAGCCGTTCTGGCGCGATGGGCGCGATACCAGCAAGTTCGGCGCTTCCGGCGACAGTGACGAAGCTAGTGTCCAAGGTGTTGTCCCCAGCGTCTGCTGACAAGGGGGACGGGTCATCGGCCGATGGTGTCCTAGACGGGATGACGTTGTGGGTGTCCTAGACGGGACGACGTTGTTTCCTCATCTGAGGAAATATTTTCTCCCGTCTTTCAGGGAACATTTTTCCTATCGAGGAGATAGGGGCCCATGTCGCTGGGTTGGCGTTCCCGGTCGATGTGGTCCTGTGATCTGGCGTTCACAGCCGATACGGTCGTTAGAGACATATGTTCTGGCGCTCGGGCCGATGCAGTCGTTAGAGACCTATGATCTGGCGCTTACAGCCGTCGTGGTCTGGCGTTCACAGCCGTCGTAGTTTGGCGTTTACAGCCGATACGGTCGTTATAGACCTAGGTTACGTTGTGTCTAGCATTTTTAGCTAATCATGAGTTTAGCGATAATCGGTAAGAATTTTACCTTTCTATTGAACCTGCGTATTACATGTCATGGACAGATGTAATATCAACTGAAGAAATTCATTAAGTACAAGAATGAATCAAGAAGTCGTGCGACTTGGGCACCCATTGTAATACAACGATTAGAACGTAAGTCACAAAATTTTCATATTTTCGAATCGTATCAGCAAACGTAAACGCGTGCGATCAAAGCATTCATTCAGAACGTGAAATATTTCTAAGTTAAAGAACTTAGATTGTGGGGTCTCTAAACCTTACGATCGTGTGATTCGATCATACGATGAACTTGAATCATGTGTTCCTGCGAAAGGATAATCAAGTCATAAACCTGATCGTTTATGTCGTACGATCCTGTGAGAGTGTACTAAAGTCGTACGATAGACTTAGCAATATATATTGTGCGATCCTGCGAGACTAAGGTCGTATGAAACTAATGTCGTGCGATCCTTTTCATATGCGTTGCATTCCAGATGCGTGGAATATCTCAATTGTCGAGGGTTTGTAGCCGATATGCATTTTTACCTACGATTTCTGAGATACGATAAGGACCTTCCTACTTGGTGGAAAGTTTACCTGCGTTGAGCTTTTGAGTGCTTTGGAATACTTGACAGGGGATGTAGTCACCTTATTGAAAGACTTTAGTTTCGACGTTTTTGTTGAAATGTCGCTCGACCGCTTGCCCCTGGGTGTCGAGGTCGTCAGCTTGATGTCGCTGTCTTCACAGATAGGTCGAGTCTCGTAGCTTATGAACTGGGATCCATTGTCGTAGACGATTTCGGATGTCATTCGACCATTTATCTTCTTGGTCTTCCATCTGCATGTCATCGTTATTTTCGATGGACGACGTCGCCAGATTGGAATGCTGTCGAGTATTGGTTCGACCAAAGCAGACGCAAGGTTTGCTAAAGCGTCGATTTGAGTATTCTGGTCCCTTGGAATCATGAATGGTGATTTGCGAGTTTTAATGTACGAGTTGTCTTTATTGACGACATATGTAATGACTAGCGATCACGCAATTTCAACATGTGAGTCGCTTTTATTGGCGACCGAAAGTTTTAACCTGTGTTTGCCATGAGTGGCGATCATAAGATTAAAAATGTGGGTCGTCTTTAATTGACGATTGTAAGTTGTAAGTCGTAGAGACTTCGTTTCTCATGATATAAATCGTAAGACCTGCGTTTTATATGATCTTGCGAGCCTGTAATGTAAAATCGGGGGTGGTCGTTGGTTTGACCAATGATCCTTTGATGCTTAAATCAACATTCATATGTTAGATCATAATAATTGAATGAAGAGAATATACTTAGAGTATATATATAGAGTTGTTTATACCATATTCCATCCAAGCGGGATGTCACAGTTACCGTAACTTGGAGTCGATAAGCGCCTTTTTCTCCAAGGACTTTTGAAATTGAAATATGGTGTTTTCTATTTTGTGACTGGCGTTCCGAGCCCCCGAGCCCCTCGGACGATGCGATCCATGCGATATTTTGACGGAGCATTTTTTTAAGGTTTGAATCTGGCTTCGAGCCGCATTTGATTCCGATTGAAATTGAATCACAGGATCTTGAAGATTTGTTCGCTTCTGTTTGACAGGCTTGAACGATGGGTTGACATTGAACTTGTGTGAGATGATATCGGGAACAGCATATTCCTGCAAAAAAGATATCAGCTTTTCTCGGAGGTTGAGATCGAGGGATGATCCGATGAGGACTTTTTGCTCAAGTTTGCCTTGATCTGGGATGACTTCTTCCATGCGATAATCATTGATTGATACGAGAGTGCCTTGAGCATTATTGAATCCTCCAGTCACCGGGATAGCGATTCGTTCTGGGTTTCCCTTATCCGTCATTTTCCTGTGATGAAAGTAGAGGAAACTCCAAGAAACTGTTAGTAAGGTGCCCGTTTCGTCGATGATTTTCTCTAGATGAGGTCCCACGGATGGCGCCAAACTGTTAATGCCAAAAATCGCACCAAAGGGACAACTTAAGGTTGATGTGGACTTAAACAACTAAAGAAAGAATCTTTCGACGAGACGTGCGACGAGGATAAAAATAAAGAAACAAGGGATTTGATGACGCAGGAAAAACCTCAATCGAGGAAAAAACCTGCGGACGACAGTGGATGTCGTCGCTGCACTATGGTCGCCAATCTGGGGCGACGTCCTTGGTACTGGCGTCGGTCGTACGATGATTACAATACAAATGAAGGAAATACTTCGAAATGTAAAGTACAAGTGTTTGAATGTAAAAATAGGTGTTTTTCGTGTGTGAATACAAAGTGTAAACAACTGTTGGTCGAAGGCTGTTGTCGTGCGTCGAGAGCGTTTCTTCAAGAGAAAGTTCTTTGCTTCTGTTGTTCTTGAGCTCGCTGTAGTATTCTGGAATTCGGTGCTAGATGATAGCTTTCTGTATGTGATTTCCAGAGTTTGAGTGTTTGATTTCAGTGTTTTATGTTCTCCTCCCCAATTGGTTGCAGCATAGGCTTTTTTATAGCCTCTGTCGGCTATTAATGGTGCCTTTATGGCGCGCTTTATAACCGCTGTCGGGAATTGAATGCTTCTTTGATGATTGGTCTCGTAACGGTCGCTGTCTTTAATGTGGGATTAAATGCTTGTTAATGACTTCGTCGTTTATAGCCGTTGCCCATTAATGACTTTGACTCCTGCATTAACCACTTAACAAACGTAACTGTTATATTATGTGAACGTTAGTTGGTCGAGGTCGCATGGTTCTATGCGACGATCGTACGGAGCGGGCGACGTCGTGGTCGAGTGTCGAGTGTCGCGAGGAACTCTCGACTTGCCTTTCAGGAGGGACGACGGAGGTTTTTTGGGTCTTCGTTGGGACCTTATCTTAATACAAGATATGGTTCATAACAAGTGTCTTACCTTTTCTGGTCGTGGTCAAGACCTGCATTGATAAACATAAGAAACGGATGTTAACGGATAGTATAATCGTAAGACTATGTTGTAAGACCACTAGGTCGTAAGACCAGGATGTCAGGACGATGTTGTCGCAGAGCCAGAGCGATATAACAGCGATGACAGGAGACTGTCGACGTAAGATCGACGAGTCATAACTGGCGACATAAGACTAGTGACGTGTGACTGGCGATGTGCGACGTGCGACACGTGACGTGCGATCATTAGATGTAAGATGACTACTGACCCAATAAGTCAATTATAGTGGTTATTTAACGTATGTCGGGGATAATAATGGGTATTATCCTTGTCGGTCGGAGGCAGGGTAATCAATGTCCATGGGTCATGTCGAGGGGATTTCCTCAGGTCGGTCGAGGGTGTGATTTTTTACCCAAACAGTAAGCGTACCGTAGTTTTTTATTTTCTCCGTTTATTTTGTCTGTCTGATGCTTTGTGTGATTCCTTACTAGTGATGACTGAGAGGAAATCGGTATCCAGGAAGAGAGGGGTGCAGATTATGCTTGCCCTTCGAGGCGAAAGAGAGAATGTCTCGACAGCTGGGTCGAGGATTCCGAATAAAACCAGGAAGGCAGTCCTGAGGGAACCGTCTTCGAGGGTTGATGACTCATCGAGAGTTGTCATGCCTAAGAAGGTGAAGGCGTCATCCATCCTTCACGGTGCGATGGACGCGACACCGGCAAGTTCGGCGCCTCCGGCGACAGTGACGAAACCGGTGTCTAAGGTGTCGACCCCATCGTATGCCGACAAGGACGAGGGGTCGTCGGCCGAAGTTACGACGGTTAACTTGACGTTACCGTCTAACTTTATGGGGAATAGTTTCCTAGACGGGACGACGTTGTTTCCTCACTTGGGGAAATATTTGCTCCCATCTTTCAAGGAACGTTTTCAGAGAGCTCCGATCAGGGAAGCGGGATCTCAGGTTGCCGGTTTGGCGTTCTCGGTAAGTATTTCTTTAAAGACTTGGTTCATTTGTCGTTGTTGTCATTGGATATTTAACGAACTTCCTACTATTTACAGACATTTCAGTCTTCTTTGGCGTTATATGCTGAGATGTCGAGAGTCGAAGATCTGGTGGCGTCTGCTCTTGAAAGAGAGGATGCGGCGCTAGAAAGGGAGAGGGCGGCTTTGGACAGGGATAAGTCGGCCTTGGCGTGCGCCGATGAGTTGACCATTCAACTTTACGATGCTTTGCACGAGCTAAAGGCTGTTAGTCGCGCGAAAGAGGCGGGCGATTCTCCTACGCTTTAGGAAACTTTTAACCTTTCCTTGTTTTTGTTGACTATTAGTGGTCGAACCACTTTCCTTTGGATTGTAAATCTTCAGTTTATGAATGAAACTTAGAATTTTGTTGAACTTGCGTCTTATATATTTGGCAAACAAATATCGCATCGACTGTCAAATTCATAAAAAATGTACAAGGAATCATGCGACTTAGGCATCTATTGCAACACAATAACTGGGACGTAAGCCATAAGACTTTTAAATCGTATATACAAACATAAGCACATGCGACTAAAGCATATATTCGGAGTATGAAATTTTTTTAAGTTAAGAAACTTAGATCATGAGGTCGTTAGACTTCGCGTTTGTACGACTAAGTCGTGCGATTAATTTGAATCGTGTGCCCCTGTAGAAGGATGATCAAGTCATAGACCTGATCGTTTATGTCGTGCGACCTTGCGAAACTAGAGTCATTTGATTATTGTCGTGCGATTTTGCGGAATAAACAATGTCAGAGGTTGGCCGTTGGCTAACCAACGACCCTCCGATGCTTAAGTTAGTAATCGTCGTTGTTAAAAATCGTATGAAAAAATAGAAAAGGGTTTAGAAGTTGTACCTTTTCTGACGCGTCGTGCCCAACTACGTGGGACGTCTTGATTATTGCTACCATCTTGCCCCCTTGTGGCGATTTTAAGACGATACACTAAATGTCGTCGTGAATCGCCTCAATAGAAGGTCTATTTTCGCGGCTTTAGAGTGGTTTTATAGCAATCACGAGCGACTTTCGGCTCACTTTTTATCTCCTGGATTCCCCACGGCATAGGGAACTTCAGAGTCTGATGATACGTTGAGGGAACGGCCTTCATCTCATGGATCCATGGTCGGCCTAAGATGATGTTATAGGTCGACGCACAGTCGATGACGCTGAACTTGGTCTGCTTGTTGATTCCTCCGGCGTAAACTGGCAAGATGATATCTCATGGCCTTGATGGTGTCAAGGAAGATGACGTTTCGCTGAACTGCCTCCATCGACCAAGACTCGTTGGGTTAAACAATTACCAACCGTGAGTTGAATGATCAACCCGTCATGATGTGTCTGGTATGAGTCGCCGAGGTCGTCTTGGTCGAATACGATCTTCATAGCTTCCAACTCCAAATCTCCTTTAGGCCTTGATGAACGCGGAATAGGCCGATCGTCAGGCGCTTGACGGACATGACGTTTGGCCGCGGAGTACGTCAGACCACATACATCGGAACCACCAGTGATACAATTGATGACTTTCGCATGCTCGGGGGTTGACGGTCGAATGTCGTTAGCTGGGGTAACGACGTCGTCGATGATGTCTTTTAAATTGCCCTTCGGGACATGATACGCCAACTCCTTTTTGAGAGCTATGAAATCATCTGTTGCGTGACCATGGTCAACATGAAAGTCGCACCATTTAGATTTATCTTTCTTAGCGTCGTCCTGATCGGACTTCTTTGGCCATAGAATAGTCGTCTGGGTGGTCTTCAGAGCTTCGACCAAATCTTTAGTGGATCCTTTGAATCCATAAGAGGATATCTTGGGGTACTGAGGAAACTTGGTCGCGGTTTTAGCCTCTGCTTTCGTCTTGAATCGGGCGTTCAAGATATGACGCGCGGGCTCTATTTTGGAAATCGCTTTCATCTTGAACTCTGGCTTCTTTACACCTAACGACCTCTTGTCGTCGGTATGTGTTGGTCCCGAAGGGCTATACAAGTTTGTAGAAGGGGGGGGGGGGTTGAATACAAAAACACAGATTTTACTTTTCTAAATTGTTTATTGATAAATCATTAACACTTTACAGCTTGTTGCGGAAACAAGATTAAGGATAAATCCTAAATCTAAACAAGTTGGAACACTAAGTTTCTTGCACTAAGAAGGAGAAGGAAATTACTAACAATAACCTATCTCAAGATAAGAAGGATGAACTTGTCCATAGTTAGCAAGTTACTTCAAAATGAAGTGAGTTCTTCTTCTTAAATACTGCATGCATTTAATGCATTGCAGTTTACACTTTACACGTGGCAGCAGCTGATTGGTTGCATGTCATTAACCTTTGTTGACAACCTTAGTAGCCGCATGTTGAACAGTGTAGTATTAGAGTGGTTGTACGAATTCAGACAATAAGGATGTTCTTTTTCTGACATATCGTACGGAGTCGTGCAAGGGTGGTTAAGACAAAAATACTTTGTACGGAGGACTTCATGATCAGCTTTTCGTTGATTCAGCGATCTATCATTCATTATCAACGAATGATAGAATTCAGCGATAGCCAAAGTCCTGTACTTGATACTTCACGTTGAGTGGACAAATCTGAGTCTTCGCTGATCCGCATCAGTTCATTAGGAGACTTGTCGCTGGTTCTTGAGCTTGATCTTCGACTTCAGCGTAGAACTTATGTTGACGTGAATCTCGTCTTCAGGGATCATAAGTAAACAACTAACTTATCAGCGATCACCATAAGTACTGAACAGACTCAGAGTATTATGGTGAACAGTTTCGCTGAATGTTTAATCTAGAGAGCGAGAGTTCCTATCAGCGGTACTGTAAGATCTTAGTACTTATCAGCGATAGTGAAACTCTGATACATATTGTTTACTTACAATTTTCACTAAGTATATAAGAGAGGGTCATTATTAAATCACTGAGGGTTTGGATCAACAATCTCCCCCTATTTGATTATGACATAGCAACAGAGAAAATTGCTATTTAATGAAAACAAAAAGGATAAAAAGAACTCATAAAACATTTGTCCCTTTTACTGTTTTCTGAGATTTTTTCTGTACTGATGGAGTAAAGTACGTTCGCTGAAATTTTGCTTTAAACTTTGTAAAGATTACAGAGGGAAGTGGAAAAATTACAAGTACAGCGAATAAAATTTACAAGTACAAAAGATGTAGACATAAGGATAGAAAGAATTACAAGGCGATCCTATCCGTCAAAAGGTTCTTCCGTGATGAGAAGTTCATCGAGGGTCTTTGATGTGGGAATCATCCAGTCAGGGACATCTACTCCTTGATTCTTTTTCTTCAGAGCTTCTTCAAAAATCAAGGGCTTCAGGTGTCTAGCTTTAATGTCGCGTCTGACTTCACACCAGAATATGAGATCTCTGAGTTGTTCGATGGGAGCGATGTGGAGCTCAGAGACACGTTGAAAGTGATGATTTCCATAGTAGTCTAAAAAGAATATACCATATGGATCACTTACAACAGTTCCAGGAATGAAAGTTTCTCCATGTGGTAGGGAGGTGCCAAGCGCTGAGAGATCAGCATCAGGGCCAAGAACTTCAGCACGAGAGAAACCAATACCTGTTTCATTTCGTATAATAGGACATGAGTCTGAGACTTTCTTTCCCTTTGCAGAGACTCTTCTTTGCTGAGGAGGAAAAAGAGTAGAAGGAGGAATATCCACAGCAGAAGAAACTAGGTCGATCTGTTTGTTTAAGATCTTCTCGACATGGCTTTTGAACTTTGAGCGCGATCCCTGAATGGCTAATTTCATTTCTAACTATTCAGAGAGACCAAACTTTTCTAATGTTGCAGCATAGGAGGTTTAGTTGGTTTTGTCTTCTCTGTAGACATCGACTTCAACAACTGGAACGTCTGCATACAATCTTCCTCTGATGTTTACTTTGATGATTTTGGATGGTCTAGATCGATAGGTCAGCATTTGTTTAGCCAATTCCAAAGTCGTGTCAGAGACCATAGTCTTTTCTCTAACGATCTTTTGAGCATCATCCCATAGCTGACGTTGAACATCAATGGGAGCTCTTTGCAGCTTGGGATCTTTTATTGATCGTTGAGTAAGCTGGATGGCGTATTCTCTGTCTTTTTCTTCAGCTTCCCTTCTTTCAGCGATCAGGCGTTCAGCTCTGAGGTGTTCCTTGTATTCCTTTTGGGAAACTCTGAACTTTGGAGGAACGGAAGGAAGTTGATCACGCTTCAGAATGATTCGCTGATCCTCGAGTCTCTTGATCATTTCATCTCTCTTTTCTTGATCCTCTTCACTTAGCTTTTGAGGAGCCAAGGAAGGTCTGTTATTGTGAGAGAGCGTCTGTTCTTCAGGTTCATCAGTCTCAGAGATCAAATGTAAGACCGGGATTATTTCTTCAGCGTTGGAAGCTGGGATTATTGTTGGTGAAGTCGCAGTTGTAGGAACTTCAGCGATATCCTCAAACAAGGGAGAGGACTAGCTGAAACACATCGATCTTACAAGTAAGAACTTGGGTAGAACAGAGAGAAAAAAATATGGGATAAAGTGTATGGAGGTTTATGGAGTGTAGAACTGATAGTGTATAGAGGAGGGATGTTGTGTAAGATTAATGTACCTGACAAACCGGCTTGTTAAGCAAGATCATCAGATTTTCATCTTCAGCGACATTTTTTCCTTTGCCTTTGTCAGCTTCAAATGCTGATGGCGTTGTCTTTGTCCGCTCCCCTGAAGGTTCATTTATTCGGATCCCTTTAAGAGCTATTGTTCTCTGAGCAGGCTTGACGATAAAAGAATCATCATCATCGTCATCTTCGTCATCATCATTCTTTGGAGAAGAGGATGGTTCATCATCAAACAAGTCGATGGCTTCTTCATCTACAGCTTCAGACTCAGTTTCTTCAGCTTCTTCTTCGAGTTGCTCCCCCTCAGATACAGAGGCGAGCTTTTCGGTTCCCACAGGGTGTTCATCTCCCTGAGGTCCAGCGGCTGCTTCAGCTTCAATAGTCTTCTCACCCTCTTCAGTGAAGGTGAGGTCTTCATTCTTCTCTCCCCTGATAAATTCATCATGGGAAAGGTCTTCAGCGCTCTTGGAAGGGTCTTCAGCGCTCTTCTCCCCCTCTTTTTCATGATGACTGGGGGAGGAATGAGATGATTCAGCAGCTCGTGTTGTTTCCCTATCTTCTAGGCCAGGGATCCCCACACAGATTTCAATCGCTGATAATCTGTTTTCTATACCAGAAATACCAGGATTGATCTTCACAAGTTCAGCACGATCCACCGTAGTAAAAGATGGAGGTGCAGGGGCAGGTGCAGGGGCGGTCGTGTTGGTCAGGATCTGCTGTAACAAGTTCTGAAAAGAAGAGATGTCATTCTTCATCGTGTTGACATCAGTCTTCACAGAACTCATATCAGTTTTTACTGAACTGACATCAGCCTTTACAGCAGACATATCACCTTCGAGTGTGCCAACCGATGTCTTCAGCGTTGTGACTTTGCTGGACATGGTGTCAATTGATTTCTTGATGTCGAGGTAGTCTGTGTAGATGTCATCTAGAACTTTGGCAAAATCACCGAGTGATTTATCAACCATCTCCACATCAGCTTTGGAGGCATTCTTTCCGACTTCGGTTGTAAGCTTTAAAAGATTCTCTCCAGCGGTTTTTACAGCTGAAGAGTTGCCGGAAAGAGTAGACGTGAGACCTGTCAGCTTTGTCTCTACTGTCTTCAGAGACGCGTTGATGTCTCCCAAATTAGGACCTGTAACATATAAAAACTTGTGAATAGAGGAAAGCTCAGAAGTTTGGGGTTTAGTAACAGTGTTTAGGGGTTGTTGTATACCTGCAGGAGGATTGATGAATTCATCAAAGTCTCGATGTCCTGAGAAAAGTTCCATATCGTCAGCGAGAGAACGTTGACGTATGGTCATCTCTGCAGGTCCTATGCCCGTTATTTCTTGATTGTCAGCTTTAGCTTCTGGAGGAATGACCAGTGCTTCAGTGATAACCGGAGTTGAGTCCAAATGAGTAGAGGGAGAAGCGAAGGGTAAGAATGGAGGTTGGTTACTGAGTTCAGCGTTGGAATCGCTGAGAATCACTTCATCAGTCTTTTGAGAGACTGAGGGAGGTTGGGTAGTTTCCAAGTTTGTAACCTCGGCGTTTGGAGACGCTGAAGTCGGGATAGAGTGGGTGGCTTGTTCAGCTGTGGCAGAGCGTACCACTGAACTTTCCTTCAGCTCAACAGGAGGAGCTGAGGAGTCTTTAGCAATAGATTGCTGGGGTTGCTCCTTGGTTTTCTTAGTTCTTTTGGAACCAAGTTGGGTGTCAGAATGTTTCCTTTTAAGAGGAATGGAGGTTGCAGCTGGGGTATCAGCGGTGGGTTTGTCCGCTGAAGGAGCTGCAGAAGTAGAAGAAGTAGGGTTTAGAAGAGTTAACAGAGTTGAGAGACGTACCTCATTTTCTACCGGTTTAAAGTCGAGAATCTTAGGACAGACCTGAGAGAGTTTCAGGTCACCATCAGTTGGGTAGCTGTCCTTCAGGCCTTTTTGGAAAATGGCGCTGATGAATCGAGGATACGGAAGCCATGGAGATCTGTCAGCGACGGTGTCCACTCTGAGTACCAGGTCATCATAGATAATCGATGCCCAGTCTATATGTAGACCTTTCAGCAATGCATATCCCATTGCTTGCTGAGGTTTAGCGGCTTGGTCAGAGGAGCTGCTCTTGGCAGTCATGCAGCTGATCAGATGAGCGAAGATGAAATTCATCTCGCTGGGCATTTTCGATTTCTTTATAATGGTCAGCTTCTTCTCGGGCTTCATATCCCTTCCAGTTTCCCATACATAGCCCATTGCATCAAAGAATGCAATGATGGCTTCCCTGTCTGAGTTTTTCTTGGGGTCAGGGAGGGGAACGAAGGGTTTTTCTTTGGTTGCGATGGGAAGGCTGAGGGCTTTGCGAATGATGGCATGGGTGATCTTCATGGTGCCATATTCGATATCGCAAAGGATGCAGTCAATTGTTTTGGAGGGGTCTTTGGCTGATGGTAGCTGAGAGTGTGTGGCAGAGTACCAGAATTGTGATAGCAAAAGTTGATGTGCGGGAGGGGTTATGGTCAGGGCTGTGGAGATGCAGCAATTCTTGAGGAATTTCACAGCATCATCTAGATGTGTGACTTGCTTTCGAGGAGGAAACTCGAGAAGCGCATAGAGGTTATTTACTTTAGTCCAATCCAGCTTGTCAAGAGAGAACTTGACCTGAGGAGCCTTGAGGATTTCCACTTCCTCAGCAGTATCATCAGCAGCAGTGTTCTCAACGATGGTGTTCTTGGGAATGTCAGAAGATGCCATTTTCTGTATTATCAGTTCAACCAAATATTAACAGATAAGAATAATCTTAATATGGAAAGATTTTCCAATAACATGGTTCGAATTTTGTCCATTTCATTCAGACAAAATGTCTTAATGAAGATTAGGGTTATTCTTGTTTTTGAAAAACGAAATTTCAAACCCAATAAAAATCTTGTTTTCCAATTTCCTTTGAAGATAGGGATTCTGGAAAAACGAATGAAGAACAAGTTTAAGATTTTTGCATTTAAACTTGAAGAACAACCATGAAATGGTTGTGCTCATAAAACCATGAAAGGGAATGATTTCATTTTTAAGAATTTCTTTTGTTTGATCTTGTTAAAACAATGAGAAGATCAGAAACAGGTTATTTGCATTTGGTAAATAATAAGAACATATTAACCTTTGATGTTTGAAGAAGATGAGCAGTTGTTCTTGAAAAATCGAGAGCAAAATGCAATAGTGAATTCTTTCTTTGCTTGGAGGAGAAGTTCGCGTAAAAGGAAAATATAAACGAATAATTTGTTTATATAGAGAGATTTAGAAAGAGAAAATCTTGAGCGGGAAAAGATTTTCATCATGACACGGACACGTGTTTGCATTTGATTGGCGAGTAAACGAAACGTGCAAATGTGTGTCAGAAAGAAGAACGTGTCAGGGCTTATCCGTTGTAATGACGTCACAACTGTCCTTTCATATTCATGGTTGTCTCTAAGGTTTTGAAAAACTCAGGGATACTTTTGAAAATATGAAGCACTGAATTTAGAAATATCAGTGAATGTTTTTAGAAATTTCAAAGTATCGCTGATAAGGAAGAGATATTCAGCGATGTAATTTATTTTGAAATCTTGCATTTTCATGCGATTTGTCAGAGAGAGAAAACATACCTTGATATCAGCGAATCAAGTTTATTCAGAGAGAAGATGATAGAATGGGTTATACAAGTCGATTTTATCCTATCGCTGATCAAATGTGAACCGCTGAAGATTTTACTCTTCAAAGTTCAGCATTCCAAGCTCGCTGATGAGAAAGTTGAATCTTGTCTCATCAAGAGGTTTGGTGAACAGATCAGCTAACTGATAATCAGTTGGAATAAAGTGAAGTTCTATATCACCATTCATCACATGATCTCTGATAAAATGATACCTGATTTCGATGTGTTTTGTCTTTGAGTGTAGCACTGGATTATTGGCTATAGCGATGGCACTTGTGCTGTCGCAATAGATTGGAATATTTGAGAGCTGAAGGTCATAGTCCAGTAGTTGATTTCTCATCCACAAGACCTGAGAACAGTAGCTTCCAGCGGCTACATACTCAGCTTCAGCTGTAGAGGTGGACACTGAGTTTTGCTTTTTACTTGTCCAACTTACCAGCTTTCCACCCAGGAGCTGACATCCTCCTGTGGTGCTTTTCCTATCCATTCTGCAACCTGCAAAATCACTATCTGAATAGGCGATTAGATCGAATCCTGAGTCTTTGGGATACCAAAGACCTAGATTCGCTGTACCCTTAAGATATCGAAAAATTCGCTTTACAGGTTTCATATGAGATATCTTAGGTTCAGCTTGATATCGTGCACACAAGCATGTTGCAAACATAATATCGGGTCGGCTAGCTGTAAGATACAAAAGTGAGCCGATCATCCCACGGTACAAAGTGACATTAACAGGAATACCCTTAGTATCCTTATCAAGTGTCAGCGGTGGTGCCATAGGGGTTTTCATAGCTGAACTTTCAGTTAAGTCGAACTTCTTCAGCATATCTTTAACATACTTTCCCTGATTAATGAAAGTTCCTTTTTCATTTTCCTTTATCTGAAGACCAAGGAAATATGTTAGTTCACCCATCATGCTCATCTTATACTCATCTTTCATTCTATCAGCGAAGCGAGTACAAAGATCAGGGTTAGTAGAGCCAAATATAATATCATCAACATATATTTGAACAAGAATGATATGACCTTTTACTTTCCTGAAAAATAGAGTTTTGTCGATTTTACCTCGCTCAAATTGTTCAATATGGAGATAAGTAGAAAGAGTGTCATACCATGCACGTGGAGCTTGCTTTAAGCCATAAAGTGCCTTATCCAGTTTGTAAACATAACCTGGACGCTTAGGATCTGAGAATCCTGGAGGTTGTTCCACATAGACTTTTTCATTCATCTTTCCATTTAGAAATGTTGACTTAACATCCATCTGATATACTTTGAAGTCTTTGTGTACAGCGTATGCTAAGAATAGACGAATAGATTCTAGTCTTGCTACTGGAGGAAAAGTTTCGTCATAATCTATGACTTCCTCTTGTCTGTATCCCTGAGCAATAAGACGAGCCTTGTTGCGGGTAACAGTTCCATGTTCGTCCAACTTGTTTCTATAGACCCATTTAGTGCCTATCACTGTTTTATCAGTTGGTATTCGAACAAGTTTCCAAACTTTGTTTCTTTCGAATTCAGTCAACTCTTCTTGCATGGCGCTGACCCAGTTTGGATCTTTGAGGGCATCATCTACTTTCTTTGGTTCAGTTAGTGAAATAAAGTTAACAAATAAACAAATATTACATGCACTTCGTCGAGTCTGAATACCAGCGTTTGGATCACCAAGGATTTGATCAATTGGGTGATTTACAGTCCATCGCTGAGCCGGAGCGTGAGAAGCTGACTCAACCTGAACTGGAGGAGCTGAAGATGAGGCTTCAGCGATGTCTGGAGTATCAGCCAAGAGAGGAATGGATGCAGTTGTCATTATATTCACTGATTGCTGAGAAGTAGATGGAATGTCTGAGACATTGGATTCAGAAGCAGGTATAGTGTTTATGGGAACAGCTGAGACCCATGATGTTTCAGCTTCACTATTCTGCATATTTGGAATGATAGTAGGACCATCATCTTCAACTGTGTGAGCACGAGGAGTGGGAATATCTTCTGAATCACCAAGATGAGAAAACATCCATTGATTCAGTTCTTCAGTATCAGCGGACGGTTTAGAGTTCGCTGAACGGGACTCGTCAAACGTGACGTGAATTGTTTCTTCAACAGTTTGTCTTCTTCGATTGAAGACTCTGAAGGCTTTCGAAACTGAGGAGTATCCAAGAAAGATTCCATTATCAGCCTTAGGATCAAACTTTCCAAGGGCATCTATGTTGTTCAGTATGAAACACTGACATCCAAAGATGTAAAGAAAGCTGATTGAAGGCTTTC
This sequence comes from Saussurea involucrata, assembly GCA_033807775.1. Taxonomy (NCBI): domain Eukaryota; kingdom Viridiplantae; phylum Streptophyta; class Magnoliopsida; order Asterales; family Asteraceae; genus Saussurea; species Saussurea involucrata. Next base: position 234,397,767 of record CM066321.1, on the reverse strand, counting down.
TCCCATGAAAAAGTTCATAGGCTGTTTTATTGAATCTTTTGACTATCAGCGACCTGTTTTGCGTAAAACAAGCGGTGTTGACAGTTTCTGCCCAAAACTGAGTAGGCAGGTGAGAATCGCTGAGCATTGAACGTGCAGCTTCAATAATTGTACTATTTCTTCTTTCAGCAACTCCATTTTGTTGCGGTGTTCTCACTGACGAAAAGTTGTGAGAAAAACCCTTACTCTCAAAGATGGAATCAAGAGAACTGTTTTTGAATTCAGTCCCATGATCACTCCTTATTGAGCGAACGGTCAAATTGTTCAGGGTTTCCATCTTCCGAACAAAGGTGATGAGTTTTTCAGAGGTGTCACTCTTGGAGCGGAGAAACATAACCCATGTATAACGAGAGAATTCATCAACTATGACCAGTGTATATTTCTTTCCAGCGATGGATTGTTTGTTAACAGGGCCAAATAAATCCATATGGAGTAGTTGTAGAGGAGATGACACTGAGGACACTTGATTTGATTTAAAGCTTGCTTTGGTCTGCTTCCCTTTTTCACACGCTGAACATAAAGACTCTTTGGCGTATGAGTGTTGAGGTAGACCAGTGACTAACTCTTTTGAAGAAAGAGTGTTCAGTGTCTTGAAATTCAGATGAGAGAGCCTCTTATGCCATAGCCAGTTGACATCAGATGAGGCTTTTGAGAAGAAACAGGAGTTCTCAGTGGTGGTTGAGTCCATGTTTATTACATAAACATTTTCCAAACGATAACCACTGAGAGCTATCTTCTCCTTTTTGTCAGTGACAAAGCAGGATTCCTTAGTAAAGATTACTTTGTTATCCTTATCGCAAAGCTGACTGATGCTTAGAAGATTATGCTTCAACCCTTCAACATATGTGACTCTTCTGAAGGTGGTTGTACCATTTGAGAGTACACCAATCCCTCGGGTATGTCCTTTTCCATTTCCACCGAAAGTCATAGAGGGACCCTTCTCTTCCTTGGATTCAGCGAGCATGCTTTTCTTTCCAGTCATGTGTCTAGAGCATCCGCTATCGAGATACCAGATACCCTTCTGAACCTGCATTACAAAGGAAGATTAGTTTTTCTTGGGTACCCACTTAACCATGTGTACACGTTTGTCAGTGGAAGCAGTTGGAATGGAAGGTTCAGCAGTCTTCGCAGCATTTGAAGATTCGGCTTTGTCAGTCTTCACTTTAGTTAATTTCTTAACCTCAGTGGTGTTCTTTGCCTTGGGGGAATCTTCACCTTAGCTATCTTATCAGCTTTGGTGGCTGTGGGGCACTTACTAGCAATATGATCAGTGAGTCCACAGTGATAACATTTCCTATAACTAAAAGTAGTTCTAGGACCATTTGAATGCTGAGCTTTTGATTTTGAATTAGAAGGACCAGCACCAAATAAGCTTTTGGCTTTAGAAATGGGAGGAACATTTAGTTCTTCAGATTTCTTACCAAGGACATCCACTCTGAGTCTAGGACATCCTTCAACAGCGATAGCTTCTGCTCGTTCGATTTTGACTAGCTGATTTAAGTGCACCTGATCTTTAAAATCTTCTTCAATTTTAGAAAGCTTTTCTATTTGAAGGTGACAGTTTTTAAGCTGTTCAGCGAGATCAAGGTTTTGGTTTTCAACTATTGTTTTGCCATTCATGGCTTCATATAAACTTCTAGTCAAGAGATCGATTTTACGGAGACTATCAGCTTCATCAATATTTGCAATATTTGTAAAGAAGGAAGGTGATACCTGAATTGCAGATGTTGAAGTAGAGGGAACGTCTGAACTTTCTTCCTCATGTTCAATCTTTGCCATAAGACAGAGATTTGCTTCATCATCCTCAGAATCAGATGATGATTCTTCTTCTTCAGAAGCAGCCCAATCGTAAACCATCAGGCCTTTGCCTTTCTTCTTGAAGCTTTTCAGCTTTGCATATTTTTCTTTCAGCTTAGAATATTTGTCATCTTTATTCCTGGGAATAAAGGATTTCTTGGGAAACACTGAGTTTCTCGATACTTTCTTAGACCTGTACTCGTTAGCGAAATGTCCAATCTTTTCGCAGTTAAAACAAGTAGCAGTAGCCTTATCAACAGTAGCTGATGATCTTGGCTTATCAGTTATTGAAAGAGGTTTGTTCTTTCTGAACATTTTCTTTTTGGCGAATCTCCTGAACTTTTTAGTTAGGAGAGCCAAAGATTCATCATCATCTGAAGAGTCAGAATCTGATGACCTTTCAGAGTTACTCTCTAAGTCAGTGATAGTGACCGAGGGTCGCTGAGTAGAGGGTTCCTCTGAGATTAAAGCAATAGGGGTGCTTTTGGAGTCTTTTACAAGATTCTTCTTAAGATGGCTTGATTGCTCATGATTCAGCATCGTGCCATATAAGGTAGCAAGGGTCATTGATCTTAGATCTTTTGACAGCTTGAGACACATAGAATAACTGTCCCAGCTTTCACGTAAACATTCTAGAAACTTTGTCAGCACTTCAAAGTTAGAATATTCCTTTCCAACAGTTTTCAAATCTATTATTAAGCAATTAAAACGTTGGTGAACTTCAGAGAGAGTCTCATTCTTACCACAAATGAAACTTTCATACTGTCTTACCAGGTTGATCTTTCGAGAGTCCTGGACTTCAGCAGTACCTTCATACTGAACACATATTGTGTCCCACATGGCTTTTGAGGATTTCAGGTTCATGACGGAATGGTAGACTTCGTCAGGAAGAGCCATGGATAGTATGGATCTGGCTTTTGTGTCGATAGCCACTTTCTTCTTATCTTCGTCAGTCCACGTATGAACTTCTTTGGGTACCAGCCTTTCTGGAATAGCAGGTCTATTCTCAGCGGCAGGTACTGCGGCATCAATTCTTATAGGAATAAATGGGCCGTTTTCAAGATAATAAGGCATAGTAGGGTCTACACCTTCTAAGAAGAGAGTCATCCTATTTTTCCATAGATTAAAATTATCTCTGGAGAATCTAGGGGGTTTTGCAAGAGAACCATTGTCGATATAATTTGTGTTTGTGTTAGTAGCCATTTTTCAGAAATAGCCAGGAAGAGAAATCTTAGTATAGATTAGATCTTGTTTATGAGATTATACAAATCCGCTCTGATACAACTTGTTGGTCCCGAAGGGCTATACAGGTTTGTAGAAGGGGGGGGGGTTGAATACAAACACACAGATTTTACTTTTCTAAATTGTTTATTGATAAATCATTAACAATTTACAGCTTGTTGCGGAAACAAGATTAAGGATAAATCCTAAATCTAAACAAGTTGGAACATTAAGTTTCTTGCACTAAGAAGGAGAAGGAAATTACTAATAATAACCTATCTCAAGATAAGAAGGATGAACTTGTCCAGAGTTAGCAAGTTACTTCAAAATGAAGTGAGTTCTTCTTCTTAAATACTACATGCATTTAATGCATTGCAGTTTACACTTTACACGTGGCAGCAGCTGATTGGTTGCATGTCATTGACCTTTGTTGACAACCTTAGTAGCCGCATGTTGAACAGTGTAGTATTAGAGTGGTTGTACGAATTCAGACAATAAGGAGGTTCTTTTTTTGACATATCGTATGGAGTCGTGCAAAGGTGGTTAAGACAAAAATACTTTGTACGGAGGACTTAATGATCAGCTTTTCGTTGATTCAGCGATCTATCATTCTTTATCAGCGAATGATAGAATTCAGCGATAGCCAAAGTCCTGTACTTGATACTTCACGTTGAGTGGACAAATCTGAGTCTTCGCTGATCCGCATAAGTTCATTAGGAGACTTGTCGCTGGTTCTTGAGCTTGATCTTCGACTTCAGCGTAGAACTTATGTTGACGTGAATCTCGTCTTCAGGGATCATAAGTAAACAACTAACTTATCAGTGATCACCATAAGTACTGAACAGACTCAGAGTATTATGGTGAACAGTTTCGCTGAATGTTTAATCTAGAGAGCGAGAGTTCCTATCAGCGGTACTGTAAGATCTTAGTACTTATCAGCGATAGTGAAACTCTGATACATATTGTTTACTTACAATTTTCACTAAGTATATAAGAGAGGGTCATTATTAAATCACTGAGGGTTTGGATCAACAGTATGCTTACGACGAAAGGCAGCATCGTCTTCTACCCTCATATACGCTAGGGTTCGAGCTCGGACGTCTTCAAAATTCTCCGGAGGATACTTGGTCAGGTCATTGTATAACCCTGAGCTATCGTCCAGACCACGCTTATAAGCTTCAATTGCAGTCTTGACGTCACAATTGAGAATGCTGATCATCTCCGCATTGAATCGATTGAAATAACTGCGGATAGACTCACTGGTCTTCTACACGACGTAATACAGGTCACTGGTCTGCTTCTCCATCTTGCGACTGCTGGCAAATTGCTGGGAGAATTGGTTGACCAATTCAGCGAACGACCCGATGGACTTGGGTTTGAGATTGATCAACCATTGGAGAGCAGGAACGGTGAGAGTCGCACCGAAGCTTTTGCACATACAGACCTCCTGATACATGTGTGGGATCGAGATCGTCCATATGAGATCCTTATACTGCGCGACGTGCTCTGTTGGATCGGTCACTCCCGAATATTTGGGCGTAAAGGCGGGGACGTTGTATTTCTTTGGGACCTCAACGGTCGCGATCTCATCGACGAAGGGTGACGCCTGAAATCCTGATCGAGGTTCGACATCAACGGGCACGGCTGCCCCAGGTAGCTTGGCTAGCAAAGATAGGACGCGCTCGTTCTGATCTTCTAGCATTTTCAATCGCTGGGCGACGGGGTCATTGGGGTCGAGATTTGCCCTTGCTTGCGGATTAATTCCTGAACTGGTGCCATTGCCATGCGACGAGCCATTGGCGTCTCCGTTGAAAGGAACAAAATACGGATGCGACCCATTCGGAAACGGCTGCTGTTAATGCCAAAAATCGCACCAAAGGGACAACTTAAGGTCGATGTGGACTTAATCAACTAAAGAAAGGATCTTTCGACGAGACATGCAACAAAGACGAAAATGTAAATGAGACAAGGGATTTGATGACGCAGGAAAAACCTCGATCGAGGAAAAAACCTGCGGACGACAAGGGATGTCGTCGCTGCACTATGGTCGCCAATCAGGGGCGACGTCCTTGGTACTGGCGTCGGTCGTACGATGATTACAATACAAATGAAGGAAATACTTCGAAATATAAAGTACAGGTGTTTAAATGTGAAAACAAGTGTTTGTCGTGTGTGAATACTGTAACATCTCGAATTTTCCATAGCATTACTGAAAAATATAATATTAACCATAAGGGTTATTTTATATTTGGTCTAGAGTATAATTTAATAGAAATGTTAAATTGAGGGTGTTTTATGACATTTAGTTAAAGGTACGGGTTATTTGGTAAATATGGAGTATGAGTCACCATATCTAAGTATGGGGTGAAGTATGGAGGGTGTCCTGACTTTCATTATTAAAGGTTGTGTGAATACGGCTCACCCAGAAAGAAAACGAAGAAAAAAAGGGGAGAAAAAGAGAAAGGGTGTGTGCTTGATTCATGGTGGTTTACCTCCGATCATAAGAAGAAGAAGAAGAACAAGAATCGGTGGAAAGCAAATCTAGGTAACCTCTTATATAAATTCTTATGCATTTGGGTAAAGTTGTGCTTTAGAGTTTAAGAAATGGATTTGGATGTTATGATGATTTGAGAATTTTGTTTATGGGGTAATGTTCTAATAGTAGTCGTGAACTTATCTGCAAAATTTCATAAAGATTCATCGGTTAAATTTATAGATATATGGGTTTTTAGATAACCAGTGAACTGGGTATTTTTATGGTGTTCATACGAATCGCAATCGTTGGCTGCGAGGGAAAGATTTGGCTCGCAACAGTTGGTTGCGAGGGAAAGATTTGGCTCGCAATAGAAGGCTGTGAGGTTTAGTTGATTGCGAGGCAATTTGGGTTGCGAGGTTTTGGTTGCGATCCAATTGGGTTGCGAGGAAGTTGGGGTTGCGATCCAATTGGGTTGCGATGGATTTAATATGGATACACTGTTATTGTAAGCTACGATAGAAACTTAAGGTTATGAGATTCGAGATGTAAATATATTTCAAGCTATAATTAATACCAGCATAATCGTATATATGTGGTATTACAGTTGTTCGGAAGGGTTGAAGTCTGAAGTCAATACATCCTTATAAGAAGTAAAAGTAGTGTGACTTCTTACCAAGTAAGTTCATTCTTACCCTACTCGTTACTTACATAAATGTCTGTCTAATTGTGATAATATGTTGTTATAAATGAATTATCGAACGAAAGAGATACGTGAGCAATCACGGTAGAGATACGTGAGCAATCACGGAAGAGATACGTGAGCAATCACGGAAGAGATACGTGAGCAATCAGGGAAGAGATACGTGAGCAATCACGGAAGAGATACGTGAGCAATCACGGAAGAGATACGTGAGCAATCACGGAAGAGATACGTGAGCAATCACGGAAGAGATACGTGAGCAATCACGGAAGAGATACGTGAGCAATCACAGAAGAGATACGTGAGCAATCACGGAATAGAAATACGTGAGCAACAAGCGATGTATGTCGGATTTGTAGTCACGGTAGAGATACGTGAGCAACAAGCGATGTATGTCGGATTTGTAGTCACGGAATAGACAAGTGAACAATGAGCGACTTTATGTCGGAATCATAGTTACGGAATAAGAATATGATGTAACGATTGAACTGAGTTGGTTGGATAAATTGCTAAGTGGTAAGAAAAGAATAATTCAGGTTTGTCAGGACTTGGTTATGTTATTATGGTAAATATTATGTTGAAACTGAATGTATTATGGAGAGTTAGCCTAATCGTTTCAAATAATGTTTTCTTACCAGGATCAGGTTCGGGAAAGTAAGGGATGTGGGACGAGAGCTTTTGGGCTAGCGGAGAAGATTTTTGGAATACCGAGACTTTTGGATAGTGCACTTAGATAACCTAATTAATCTGATTATAGTGACATGATTAGATTAATGGGTTATTCGAGAATTCTTTTGTGTAAAGATAAATCCTCGGGATTGAAACTTCGCTTATGTATAAAGTTTAGAAAGTCACGATCAAAACTTGTCTTAAATTAAAGTTTAAATAAATCCTGATTTTTAGGGTGTTACAATATGGTATCAGAGCATTAGTTTAAGCGAACTAAGTATGCTGAAGAGGTACTTAGACTTAAACTGTGAAGAATTAAGTATGGTACGTGAGATGTGGGTAGAAGTACTAAGACTGGGTAGTCTTAGAGTTGACGGTCATAAGATTCTCATGTATGAATATTATACTGCGCAACCATACTTGTTTCAATTTGTTTCAGTGAATGACCAATGGTGAAGAACGTGTTGTTTATCTGGTAATGTATAAACCATTGCTGACAGATTTTCTTTCGTGCTTACCAAAGCAATGGTAAATACTCCGCCAAGGTCTCCTAATTCTCCTATGAACAGAAATTGGTTGGACGATACAGGGGAAGGGCAAACCGGAATGGGCGGAATTCAGGAAACGCCACCAGACTTTCTTTCTTTGGGAGGAATGCGTAATCGAGTACACCGAGGGGGTACTAGTACTGCTGATCAAACACCGTCAGACTCAGGTATGGAAGGCCGTTTAATGGAGAACGTAACCAGATTAATGAATGCATCGATGGAAAGGCAAGCTGAAATGATGAACGCCAATATGGGAAGACAAGCGGAAATGTTCATGAAAATGTTTAATGACCGGAGTACAGAACCGAGACGAACGGGGGTCGACACTGGTGTGATAAACCCCACTGGTAACCCAGGTACAGAGATGGAAAGAAGAGTTGAGAGGAACTGCTCCAACAAAACATTCCTGAGCTGTAAACCGCCAGAATTCAAGGGAGATGATAATCCAGTGGCTTGTATGAACTGGATAAGAGAGATAGAACAAGCATTCCGGGCTTGTGATTGCACTGATGAAAGATCTAAAGTCAGATTTGGGTCACAGATGTTACGCGGCAACGCATTGTATTGGTGGAACGTATTGTCATCATCTGTGTCGGAAGCAGTTCTGAATACAGTGACTTGGGGACAGTTCAAAGCAAAGATTCTGGAGGAGTACTGTAACGAAACTGAAATGGACCGAATTGAGGAAGAGTTCCGAAACCTCAAGAAAGGCACTATGACTGTGAGAAAGTATACAGAATCCTTCTTGGAAAAGCTGAATCTGATAGGACATGTGGCTCCCACTGAGAAAGATAAAATGAAAGCCTATCTGAAAGGTCTACCTGCGGATATGATGACGAGGGTTCGAAGTTCAAAAGCTACTACTTTCAGGGAGATAATCGAAGAGGCGAAAGTAATAGAAGAGATGTATGCCAAAGACAGAGCTGAAAAGGCACAGGTAGGAGAGAAAAGAAAGTGGGAAGGTCGTTCGGAACCTTCTCAGAATTTGAGGTTGTTTGGCAAGAACATTCGTTACGATTCTCGTAAGGAACCAAACGAGTGTCCTAAATGCAAAAGAAAACATTCTGATCAGTGCCGAGCGGGTGAAAATATATGTTTCAAATGTGGAAAGAGCGGGCATATTATGAACAAATGTCCTGTTCGGGGATCATTGTGCTTTGAATGTAAACAACCAGGTCATTTTCAGAGGGATTGTCCAAAGCTGAGAAAGGAAGGAGATTAAGGAAAGCAGTTGATTATCCCTAAGCCAGCTGTCCGTGCTTTCCAAATGACTGCTGAAGAAGCGAAATGATCGAAAGATGTTGTTTCGGGTACATTCCTTGTAAACTCTATTCCTGCGCATGTGTTATTTGATAGTGGCGCAAATTTTTCATTTGTTTCCAAATTGTTCTATCGTAAGTTAGCTATGCCTGTCACTACTTTAGGAGATGCCTTAGTAGTCGAAATAGCTAATGGGGGTCGAACTTTGGTTAGTGAAAGACTTCTTGATTGTAAAATGTTGATAGAAGGGACAGAATTTCCAATCGACTTGTTGTTAATGGAAATTGGTGGATTCGATATTATTGTGGGGATGGACTGGTTAAGCAATAACCAGGCAGAAATAATGTGTGCAAAGAAACTGATTCGAATTCCAATGACCGATAAAAACGATGTATTTGTATTTGGAGAAAAACAGAAAGGAGATGTTCCATTGATTTCAGTAGCGAAGGCGCGTAAATGTTTGTCGAAGGGATGTTGGTCCTATCTAGCCTATGTTATAGACACGAAGTTAGAAATGAAACGAGTACAAGATATCAAAGTGGTAGGTGAATTTCCGGATGTATTCCCGGATGATCTCCCAGGTTTACCAGCTGAAAGGCAAGTGGAATTTCGTATCGATCTTATTCCTGGAGCAGCACCGATAGCTCGTGCACCTTACCGTTTAGCGCCAGCTGAAATGTCAGAGATGATGTCCCAACTGCAAGAATTGTTGGATAAAGGTTTTGTTAGGCCGAGTTCTTCGCCTTGGGGAGCTCCGGTATTGTTTGTTAAAAAGAAAGATGGCACTATGAGAATGTGTATAGATTATCGAGAATTGAATAAGGTGACGGTAAAGAATAAGTATCCTCTTCCAAGGATAGATGATTTGTTTGATCAACTCCATGGAGCGGGATGTTTTTTCTAAAATTGATTTAAGGTCGGGGTATCACCAAGTTCGTGTAAGGGAAGAAGATGTTCCAAAAACGGCTTTTAGAACGAGGTATGGGCATTATGAATTTCTTGTGATGCCATTTAGATTGACTAATGCTCCAGCTATATTCATGGATCTGATGAACAGAGTATGTCGATCGTTCCTAGACAAGTTTGTTATCGTTTTCATTGATGACATACTTGTTTATTCAAAGAATGAGAATGACCATGATCGCCATCTTTATGAAGTTTTAGGAGTGTTACGAAAGGAGAAGCTGTATGCAAAATTCTCTAAATGCGAATTTTGGTTAAAAGAAGTACAATTTATGGGTCATGTAATTTCTTCGGAAGGCGTGAAAGTAGATCCAGCAAAGATAGAGGCAATGATGAATTGGAAGACTCCGAGAAGCGCGTCTGAAATAAGAAGTTTCTTGGGTCTCGCGGGTTATTACAGAAGGTTTATAAAACACTTCTCAAAGATTGCTTCTACTTTGACTTTGTTGACTCGTAAGAATGTGAAGTTTATTTGGACCGAAAATCAGGAGACATCTTTCAGAACCTTACGACAGTTGTTGTGTGAAGCTCCTATTCTTGCACTGCCAAGAGGAACGGAAGATTTGGTAGTCTATAGTGACGCATCGAAAATGGGTTTGGGTGTGTGTTGATGCAACGAGGCAAGGTAATTGCCTATGCGTCAAGACAACTGAAGGAACATGAAAAGAACTATACTACCCATGATTTGGAATTGGCAGCGGTTGTGTTTGCTTTAAAACTGTGGCGTCATTATCTCTATGGATTTTGTGACAAAGTTACCAAAGACACAAAGAGGTAACGATACCATTTGGGTGATCGTGGATAGATTGACTAAGAGTGCTCATTTTCTAGCTATGAAAGAGGCATCGCCAGTTGAGAAGTTGGCGAAACTGTATATTGACGAAGTGGTGTCAAGACATGGTATACCGGTGTCGATAGTGTCAGATCATGATAGTCGGTTTACCTCGAGGTTTTGGCAATCACTGCAAGAAGAGTTGGGTACCAAAGTTAATTTGAGTACTGGTTTTCACCCACAGACGGATGGACAGAGTGAGCGGACCATTCAGACTGTGGAAGATATGCTCAGATGTTGTGTATTAGATTTTGGAGGTAACTGGGATTCACATTTGCCGTTGGTAGAATTTGCTTACAACAACAGTTACCATTCCAGTATTGGAAGAGCACCTTTCGAAGCTTTATATGGTCGGAAATGTAGAACTCCAGTGTGCTGGTTAGAAGCCGGAGAGAAACAATTCGCTGGTCCGGAACTTGTGCAACAAACCGCAGACAAAGTAAAGGAAATTCGGCAGCATATGAAAGCGGCTCAAGATAGACAGAAAAGCTATGCTGATCCGAAAAGAAGACCCAAAGACTTTCAAGTTGGGGAGCGCGTGATGCTTAAAGTATCCCCATGGAAAGGTGTGATTCGGTTTGGAAAGCGGGGGAAGTTGAGTCCTCGTTTTCTAGGACCTTTCACCATTTCTAAGAGGATTGGCTTACAAGCATATCAGTTGGATCTTCCGCCAGAATTGGAAGGGGTTCATAATACTTTCCATGTATGTTATCTTCGGAAGTGTTTGACCGAAGAGGATGATGTGATTCCACTCACTGATGTGAGGGTGGATGAAAAGAGCCGCTGTGTGGAAGAACCAGAAAAGATTTTGGAAAGAACAGTTAGAAAGCTACGTAGTGGTAAAGAGGTAACTATGTTGAAAGTACAGTGGAAACATCATCGAGGTACTAATGTGACGTTAGAAACAAAGGAAGACTTGAGAAATAGATATCCCCATTTGTTTGAATAGCCGTGATTTCGAGGACGAAATCATTTTCAAGTTGGGGAGTATTGTAACATCTCGAATTTTCCATAGCATTACTGAAAAATATAATATTAACCATAAGGGTTATTTTATATTTGGTCTAGAGTATAATTTAATAGTAATGTTAAATTGAGGGTGTTTTATGACATTTAGTTAAAGGTACGGGTTATTTGGTAAATATGGAGTATGAGTCACCATATCTAAGTATGGGGTGAAGTATGGAGGGTGTCCTGACTTTCATTATTAAAGGTTGTGTGAATACGGCTCACCCAGAAAGAAAACGGAGAAAAAAAGGGGAGAAAAAGAGAAAGGGTGTGTGCTTGATTCTTGGTGGTTTACCTCCGATCATAAGAAGAAGAAGAAGAAGAACAAGAATCGGTGGAAAGCAAATCTAGGTAACCTCTTATATAAATTCTTATGCATTTGGGTAAAGTTGTGCTTTAGAGTTTAAGAAATGGATTTGGATGTTATGATGATTTGAGAATTTTGTTTATGGGGTAATGTTCTAATAGTAGTAGTGAACTTATCTGCAAAATTTCATAAAGATTCATCGGTTAAATTTATAGATATATGGGTTTTTAGATAACCAGTGAACTGGGTGTTTTTATGGTGTTCATACGAATCGCAATCGTTGGCTGCGAGGGAAAGATTTGGCTCGCAACAGTTGGTTGCGAGGGAAAGATTTGGCTCGCAATAGAAGGCTGCGAGGTTTAGTTGATTGCGAGGCAATTTGGGTTGCGAGGTTTTGGTTGCGATCCAATTGGGTTGCGAGGAAGTTGGGGTTGCGATCCAATTGGGTTGCGATGGCTTTAATATGGATACACTGTTATTGTAAGCTACGATAGAAACTTAAGGTTATGAGATTTGAGATGTAAATATATTTCAAGCTATAATTAATACCAGCATAATCGTATATATGTGGTATTATAGTTGTTCGGAAGGGTTGAAGTCTGAAGTCAATACATCCTTATAAGAAGTAAAAGTAGTGTGACTTCTTACCAAGTAAGTTCATTCTTACCCTACTCGTTACTTACATAAATGTCTGTCTAATTGTGATAATATGTTGTTATAAATGAATTATCGAACGAAAGAGATACGTGAGCAATCACGGTAGAGATACGTGAGCAATCACGGAAGAGATACGTGAGCAATCACGGAAGAGATACGTGAGCAATCACGGAAGAGATACGTGAGCAATCACGGAAGAGATACGTGAGCAATCACGGAAGAGATACGTGAGCAATCACGGAATAGAAATACGTGAGCAACAAGCGATGTATGTCGGATTTGTAGTCACGGTAGAGATACGTGAGCAACAAGCGATGTATGTCGGATTTGTAGTCACGGAATAGACAAGTGAACAATGAGCGACTTTATGTCGGAATCATAGTTACGGAATAAGAATATGATGTAACGATTGAACTGAGTTGGTTGGATAAATTGCTAAGTGGTAAGAAAAGAATAATTCAGGTTTGTCAGGACTTGGTTATGTTATTATGGTAAATATTATGTTGAAACTGAATGTATTATGGAGAGTTAGCCTAATCGTTTCAAATAATGTTTTCTTACCAGGATCAGGTTCGGGAAAGTAAGGGATGTGGGACGAGAGCTTTTGGGCTAGCGGAGAAGATTTTTGGAATACCGAGACTTTTGGATAGTGCACTTAGATAACCTAATTAATCTGATTATAGTGACATGATTAGATTAATAGGTTATTCGAGAATTCTTTTGTGTAAAGATAAATCCTCGGGATTGAAACTTCGCTTATGTATAAAGTTTAGAAAGTCACGATCAAAACTTGTCTTAAATTAAAGTTTAAATAAATCCTGATTTTTAGGGTGTTACAATATGGTATCAGAGCATTAGTTTAAGCGAACTAAGTATGCTGAAGAGGTACTTAGACTTAAACTGTGAATAATTAAGTATGGTACGTGAGATATGGGTAGAAGTACTAAGACTGGGTAGTCTTAGAGTTGACGGTCATAAGATTCTCATATATGAATATTATACTGCGCAACCATACTTGTTTCAATTTGTTTCAGTGAATGACCAATGGTGAAGTACGTGTTGTTTATCTGGTTATGTATAAACCATTGCTGACAGATTTTCTTTCGTGCTTACCAAAGCAATGGTAAATACTCCGCCAAGGTCTCCTAATTCTCCTATGAACAGAAATTGGTTGGACGATACAGGGGAAGGGCAAACCGGAATGGGCGGAATTCAGGAAACGCCACCAGACTTTCTTTCTTTGGGAGGAATGCGTAATCGAGTACACCGAGGGGGTACTAGTACTGCTGATCAAACACCGTCAGACTCAGGTATGGAAGGCCGTTTAATGGAGAACGTAACCAGATTAATGAATGCATCGATGGAAAGGCAAGCTGAAATGATGAACGCCAATATGGGAAGACAAGCGGAAATGTTCATGAAAATGTTTAATGACCGGAGTACAGAACCGAGACGAACGGGGGTCGACACTGGTGTGATAAACCCCACTGGTAACCCAGGTACAGAGATGGAAAGAAGAGTTGAGAGGAACTGCTCCTACAAAACATTCCTGAGCTGTAAACCGCCAGAATTCAAGGGAGATGATAATCCAGTGGCTTGTATGAACTGGATAAGAGAGATAGAACAAGCCTTACGGGCTTGTGATTGCACTGATGAAAGATCTAAAGTCAGATTTGGGTCACAGATGTTACGCGGCAACGCATTGTATTGGTGGAACGTATTGTCATCATCTGTGTCGGAAGCAGTTCTGAATACAGTGACTTGGGGACAGTTCAAAGCAAAGATTCTGGAGGAGTACTGTAACGAAACTGAAATGGACCGAATTGAGGAAGAGTTCCGAAACCTCAAGAAAGGCACTATGACTGTGAGAAAGTATACAGAATCCTTCTTGGAAAAGCTGAATCTGATAGGACATGTGGCTCCCACTGAGAAAGATAAAATGAAAGCCTATCTGAAAGGTCTACCTGCGGATATGATGACGAGGGTTCGAAGTTCAAAAGCTACTACTTTCAGGGAGATAATCGAAGAGGCGAAAGTAATAGAAGAGATGTACGCCAAAGACAGAGCAGAAAAGGCACAGGTAGGAGAGAAAAGAAAGTGGGAAGGTCGTTCGGAACCTTCTCAGAATTTGAGGTTGTTTGGCAAGAACATTCGTTACGATTCTCGTAAGGAACCAAACGAGTGTCCTAAATGCAAAAGAAAACATTCTGGTCAGTGCCGAGCGGGTGAAAATATATGTTTCAAATGTGGAAAGAGCGGGCATATTATGAACAACTGTCCTGTTCGGGGATCATTGTGCTTTGAATGTAAACAACCAGGTCATTTTCAGAGGGATTGTCCAAAGCTGAAAAAGGAAGGAGATCAAGGAAAGCAGTTGATTATCCCTAAGCCAGCTGTCCGTGCTTTCCAAATGACTGCTGAAGAAGCGAAAGGATCGAAAGATGTTGTTTCGGGTACATTCCTTGTAAACTCTATTCCTGCGCATGTGTTATTTGATAGTGGCGCAAATTTTTCATTTGTTTCCAAATTGTTCTATCGTAAGTTAGCTATGCCTGTCACTACTTTAGGAGATGCCTTAGTAGTCGAAATAGCTAATGGGGGTCGAACTTTGGTTAGTGAAAGACTTCTTGATTGTAAAATGTTGATAGAAGGGACAGAATTTCCAATCGACTTGTTGTTAATGGAAATTGGTGGATTCGATATTATTGTGGGGATGGACTGGTTAAGCAATAACCAGGCAGAAATAATGTGTGCAAAGAAACTGATTCGAATTCCAATGACCGATAAAAACGATGTATTTGTATTTGGAGAAAAACAGAAAGGAGATGTTCCATTGATTTCAGTAGCGAAGGCGCGTAAATGTTTGTCGAAGGGATGTTGGTCCTATCTAGCCTATGTTATAGACACGAAGTTAGAAATGAAACGAGTACAAGATATCAAAGTGGTAGGTGAATTTCCGGATGTATTCCCGGATGATCTCCCAGGTTTACCAGCTGAAAGGCAAGTGGAATTTCGTATCGATCTTATTCCTGGAGCAGCACCGATAGCTCGTGCACCTTACCGTTTAGCGCCAGCTGAAATGTCAGAGATGATGTCCCAACTGCAAGAATTGTTGGATAAAGGTTTTGTTAGGCCGAGTTCTTCGCCTTGGGGAGCTCCGGTATTGTTTGTTAAAAAGAAAGATGGCACTATGAGAATGTGTATAGATTATCGAGAATTGAATAAGGTGACGGTAAAGAATAAGTATCCTCTTCCAAGGATAGATGATTTGTTTGATCAACTCCATGGAGCGGGATGTTTTTTCTAAAATTGATTTAAGGTCGGGGTATCACCAAGTTCGGGTAAGGGAAGAAGATGTTCCAAAAACGGCTTTTAGAACGAGGTATGGGCATTATGAATTTCTTGTGATGCCATTTGGATTGACTAATGCTCCAGCTATATTCATGGATCTGATGAACAGAGTATGTCGATCGTTCCTAGACAAGTTTGTTATCGTTTTCATTGATGACATACTTGTTTATTCAAAGAATGAGAATGACCATGAGCGCCATCTTTATGAAGTTTTAGGAGTGTTACGAAAGGAGAAGTTGTATGCAAAATTCTCTAAATGCGAATTTTGGTTAAAAGAAGTACAATTTATGGGTCATGTAATTTCTTCGGAAGGCGTGAAAGTAGATCCAGCAAAGATAGAGGCAATGATGAATTGGAAGACTCCGAGAAGCGCGTCTGAAATAAGAAGTTTCTTGGGTCTCGCGGGTTATTACAGAAGGTTTATAAAAGACTTCTCAAAGATTGCTTCTACTTTGACTTTGTTGACTCGTAAGAATGTGAA
Organism: Saussurea involucrata; assembly: GCA_033807775.1. Lineage (NCBI taxonomy): Eukaryota > Viridiplantae > Streptophyta > Magnoliopsida > Asterales > Asteraceae > Saussurea > Saussurea involucrata. The sequence continues at coordinate 234,381,458 of CM066321.1, read as the reverse complement.
GTTTATTTGGACCGAAAAGCAGGAGACATCTTTCAGAACCTTACGACAGTTGTTGTGTGAAGCTCCTATTCTTGCACTGCCAAGAGGAACGGAAGATTTGGTAGTCTATAGTGACGCATCGAAAATGGGTTTGGGGTGTGTGTTGATGCAACGAGGCAAGGTAATTGCCTATGCGTCAAGACAACTGAAGGAACATGAAAATAACTATCCTACCCATGATTTGGAATTGGCAGCGGTTGTGTTTGCTTTAAAACTGTGGCGTCATTATCTCTATGGATTTTGTGACAAAGTTACCAAAGACACAAAGAGGTAACGATACCATTTGGGTGATCGTGGATAGATTGACTAAGAGTGCTCATTTTCTAGCTATGAAAGAGGCATCGCCAGTTGAGAAGTTGGCGAAACTGTATATTGACGAAGTGGTGTCAAGACATGGTATACCGGTGTCGATAGTGTCAGATCGTGATAGTCGGTTTACCTCGAGGTTTTGGCAATCACTGCAAGAAGAGTTGGGTACCAAAGTTAATTTGAGTACTAGTTTTCACCCACAGACGGATGGACAGAGTGAGCGGACCATTCAGACTGTGGAAGATATGCTCAGATGTTGTGTATTAGATTTTGGAGGTAACTGTGGAAGATATGCTCAGACGCTGTAAGATTCTGGCCTTCAGTATTTAATCTCCAGAATTTGAATGTTCTTTGCTATGAGTTTGGATGATTGTCTCTGCTGTGTGATGATGTTCGCTGAAGTGTATTGGATGTTAACCGATGTCCCCTGAAATGAGGCTTTAGCTTGTCTTTTATAGTCTTCGCGTCATTAATTAGCTCCATTAATGATTCAATCAACGGCAACAACGGTTGGAAACGGTCGCCGGAGTGATTATCCATGATGATCTTTGTCCGTTACAGCTATCGATCGTTGATGGTTGCGTCGGTTATATCCGTTGCTCTTTAATGACTTTGACTCCTGCATTAAACACTTAACAAACGTAACAGTCAAAGTTAATGTTAGCTCGGTCGAAGGTACAATGATCTTACGTGATGGTCGTATGGGACGGGCGATGCTAAGGTCGAGTGTCGTGAGGGACGTACGATTTACCTTTTACGGGCGTCGACGGATGTTTTCTGGGTTTTCGTCGAGACCTTATCTTGACACAAGATTTAGTTCATAATCGTGCGTCTTACCTGTCCTAGTCGTGGTCGTACGACGTGATTTTTTGCCCAAACAGTTTGCCCCCAAAATTTGAAAGAAGGATAGCAAATCCGAGTTTTAAATCTTGTCAGTCGAAAAAATATGACAAGAGTTAGAAATTACCTTTGTTACCTTGGAATTAGGCTGGTCCGTTTCTAACTGAGCGAGAAGTTGAAAAGGAAACGAGGTCGTGACATCATACTGACACACGATGATGCTTACCAGCTTTCGAGGACAGGTGTCGACGATCCCTGCGGTCATACGAAAGGACGGGGACGCGCAGCGGTTATCCAGGAATTCGACTTGACATAATCGACTGCATAAATAAAGATTACGATGGATCTTTTCTTGGCGATTTCCGTTCGATTAAAACTTGTCAGGGTTCTTTGACCTATTTTAAGTTTTTCTGAGATTATATAAGATACGACCCTCCAGTTTGCGTATGCGTCACAAGTCTATTGCTAGGAAGCCTAGAAAAAACTGGGATATTTGGGGTTTTTCTGAGCGTCAAATCTTGTTGACGGGCTTAGCGATGTCGACGGAGCCTAGGAGCACTATCCGGGATCAAGACGCCCTAGACGACTTTAGGGTTTTAGCAAAAATCCTTGCGGAGGTTACTGTGAGTAAGGCCGGTAATATTCGACCGGAGATGTGTACCGAGGGGTACATTGTTATATACGAATACCCGTTCAAAATAGGCTTTCACTGGCCATATTCGCCTTTAGTTAAAGAATTTATGTGTGAATTTGATCTTTCGTCGGGGCAACTGATGCCCCAGTTTTGGCGAGTTATCTTGATCATCGAATGACTTACCTCCAAATGGAATCCACCGATGAATGTGAGGGACCTTATGACGGCGTATAAGGTCAAGAATGACCAGTACCGTGGCTACAACTTGTTTTCAAGGTTCAAGGGTGATCGTACCCTGGTTTTAAATACTGCGGTCAACGATCGTGGATGGAAGAAGAGGTATGTATTCGTACGGGCGTCGACGCTGGACACTGATAGTGACTGGATTAGGGAGGGCTGGAATATGACGGGTGAGCTTTTGACTGTACGTTTTCATGTTATTCTGGTGTTTGATTGTTTCTTCGACTGATCTTCTTTTTTGTGCGTAGATATTGATTTCGAGAAGGTAAAGCCGGATGATGCTTCTCGGGCTAAGGTTAAAAAGTTCTTGGAATTTAGTACCGAAGACCGGTCGTATGTCACGCGTCATTTGATAGACGAGGATGATGACATCATTTTCTTGAGCGACAGGATGAGGATGGGTCGAGAGGAGAACGAAGAATAGGAGGACTCTGAGAAGACTGAGGAGGAAGAGAAGAGCGAAGAACTAGAGGTAGAGATAATTAGTAAGTATCCTTTTATCTTCTTTTCGCTTGACCTGGTCTTTCTCTGTTCTGAATCGTCTAACTTCTTTCTTTTACCGTTCAGGTGAATCTCAAGCACAAACGACATCTTCTGTTGCTAGGAATATAGCCCAAGTCGAAGCAGCTCGCGAGGCGAGGGAGAAGGACGTTTTGACAACTAGGTCGGGAGTCCTGAAGAGAAAAGAGGTTCCGACAGCCGGGTCGGGCCTCTTAAAGAGGACAAAGGTGTCCGTTCTGAGGGAACCGTCTTTGAAGATGGGTAACCCATCGAGGGTTGCCTTGTCCAGGAAGGCGAAGGCGTCGGTTGCGACCAGCGTGGAATCTGTGGATACTGCGCAACTGGCGACGATGTCTCCCGTCGTCCTATCCGGCCCTTCATCGGCCGACAGGGGCAAAGGCGCACAGAAGGGACCTTTGGGGGAAACAACGGTCAACTTTACGTTGCCGTCGGGTTTTCTAGACGACAATGTCTTGGACGAGACGATGTTATTCCCCCATTTGGAAAAATATTTGCTTCCGTCTTTCAGGGAGCGTTTTGACGGGTTTTCTTTCGAGAAGAAAGAGTTCCATACAGCTAGACTCTTGTTCTTGGTAAGCCTTTCTTTCAAGACTTGTCGTTTGTCATTGTCGTTGTCGTTGCCGTTGTCGTTGTCGTTGTTTACTAATGCTGCTCATATTATGATTCTTCAGGCGTTCCAAGCTTCCCTGGCATTGCATGCCGAAATGACGAATATAGAGGTTTCAACGGCCTCTGTTACCAAAGATGAAGATGCAGCGTTAGCTAAAGAGAAAGATGCTTTGGAACATGAAGAAGCGATGTCAGCGCGCCTTGACCATGCTCTGGACGAATTGGATGCCCTCAGTCATACAAGAGACGAGATAAACTCGCGTTTGAAGGAGTCCCTGACTTTGATGCGCGACCAGAGAGAGGAGCTGGAAGGGATGAAGGAATCTGTAACCGCGAAGAGGAAGGAAGTCGAGGGAATCAAGGCTAAGGTGATAAGTTTGCAGAAGGAGTCTGGTGAGTTGAAGGACGAAAATAAGTCTTTCCTTTGTTATGCTCGACTTACTGCGCGCACGACAATTATGCGACGTCACCTGCAGGGTAAGGATCCTTTGGCTTCAGCGTCAGATGAGATGCGTCTCTTTTATGAGAAAGTCGGGACCGAGAGAGATCTCGACTTGGATGACCAGAGGGAGGTCGAAGAGGAGGCGGTTGATGAGGGTTTTCAAGATGAGGTATCGGACAAGGTCGTGATCGATGCTCCTCCACAACCTTAGAAAAAATGTATTTGTTTGTTCATGTTGTTCGACCGTCAGTGGTCGATTATGTATTCGATGGATTATATAATGAACGCAACTTTTACTTATGCTCTATCCAAACCATGTTTAATTATGAAGTCGAACATAAGATACATATGAAATCGTGCGACTAAGGCATTCATTGTAATACGATGACAAGAACGTAAAAACACGCGATTAAAGCATCCATTCAGTTAAGAAACCTAGGGTAAAGTCGTTTGGACTCTGTGATCGTACGACCAGATCATACAGCGAGTTTGTATTGTATGCCCTTGTGGATAAATAATCAAGTTAGTGGAGAAATAATCAAGTTAGAGACCTGATTCTTTATGTTGTTCGACCTTGCGATATTAAAGTCATATAGTAGACTTAATGATTACTATCGTGCGACTCTGCGATAATCTGTCGTGCGATTCTGCGATAAAACGATGTCGGGGGTTGGTCGTTGGCTAGCCAACGACCCTCTAATGCTTAAGTCAGTAAATGTTTTGCGAGAAAAAATCGTATGAGAAAGAGTTAGAGAACGTACCATTTCAGACTCTCTCTATTTGCCCCCTGTCATTTATTACCGTACTCTTTTTAGGAGGAAAAGATAGGTTTTAAATGACAGAATGACACGGAGAAATATTGCCCTGCGGTTGACTATGTTGTCGTGCGACTAGGCACCATAGTAGATTTATCCCTGTGGAAAAGATCTTAATTTAGTGATAGAAGAATGAACCTGTCGAGAGCTTGATCTTGTGACTTCAGTTTATTTTCTCTTTTGATCTCCTGGATTCCCCATGGCATAGGGAATTTCAATTAATAACTTTTGCATGCTCGGGAGTCGACGGTCGATGGTTATTAGCTGGAACAGCGACATTGTCGATGATATCATTGAGATTTCCTTTCGGAAAATGATATGCTAGTTCCTTCTTCAATACGATACAGTCGTCTGTCGCATGACCATGATCGGCATGGAAGTCGCACCACCTTGATTTGTCTTTCTTAGCATCGTCCAGGTCGGACTTCTTTGGCCACCGAATGGTAGCTTGGGAACTTTTCAGAGCTTCGACTAGGTCCTTTGCAGATCCTTTGAATCCATAAGAGGATATCTTGGGGTACTGAGTGAACTTAGCCGCGGTCTTGGCTTCTGCTTTCGTCTTGAAACGAACATTTGAAATTTGGCGCGCTGGCTCTACTCTAGAAACAGCCTTTGTCTTGAACTCTGGCTTTCTGACGCCTAACGACTTCTTGTCGTCAGTGTGCTTGCGACGAAAGGCAGCATCATCTTCTACACTCATATATGTTAAGGTTCGAGCTCGGACGTCTTCGAAATTCTCTGGGGGATATTTGGTCAAGTCGGTGTATAGACCCGAACTATCGTCCAGACCACGCATATAGGCTTCGATCGCGGTTTTGACGTCGCAATTGCGGATGCTGATCATTTCGGCATTGAATCTATTAAAATAACTTCGAATAGACTCATTAGCTTTCTGCACGATGTAATATAGGTCGCTGGTCTGCTTCTCCATCTTACGACTGCTGGCGAATTGCTGGGAGAATTGATTAACCAACTCAGCAAACGACCCGATGGATTTGGGTTTGAGATTGATTAACCATTGGAGAGCTGGACCAGTGAGAGTTGCTCCAAAACTCTTACACATGCATACTTCCAGGTACATAAGTGGGATCGAGATCGTCCACATGAGCTGCTTATATTGCGCGACGTGCTCAGTCGGATCGGTCACACCCGAATACTTGGGAGTGAAGGCAGGAATGTTATACTTCTTTGGGACCTCGACGGTGGCGATCTCATCGATGAAGGGCGATGCCTGATACCCCAAGCGAGGCTCGACGTCGACGGGCACGGCTGCCCCAGGCAACTTGGCGAGCAAGGACAGGACGCGCTCATTTTGGTCTTCTAACATCTTTAAACGCTGAGCGACGGGATCGTTAAGATCGGGATTTGCCCCTGTCGAGGGATTGGCCCCTGGGCTAGTGCCATTACCATGCGACAAACCATTGGCGTCCCCGTTGAACGGGACGAAATATGGTTGCGACCCATAGTGGAATTGCTGCGGTCCATTCTGAAACTGCTGCGATCCTTGCTGGAAAGGCTGCGATCCACCTTGAGGTCCATTCTGAAATAGCTGCTGAAATGGTTGCGACCCTTGTTGGAAAGGCTGCGACCCATTATTCACGGGTGGTGGCCTTATGTGCTGAGGAGGAACTGTCCCAAACTGAGCATTTGGGTTGAACGACCCTGGTTGTTGATTCTGCATGAACGGGCCTGGATGCTGATTTTGCACGGATGATCCTGGATTCGGGACAAATGGTCTAGGGCCATTCTGGTCGAACGATCTTGGAACTGGGTTTTGCACGAACGGACTAGGACCATTTTGAGGCCCAAGAGGATTTCTTAACCGTGCGATCTCCTCAGCTGCTCTGCGATTCTGCTCCGCCGACTTCGAGCTCCTGATACATCTGAGCGACGGCTTGCTGTGGATTTCCAGAGGCTGCCATTTTCCTGCAATAGAAAATAGAAGAAACTCCAAGAAATTATTAGTAGGGTGCACGTTCGTCGAGGATTTTCTCTAGATGAGGTCCCACGGATGGCGCCAAACTGTTAATGCCAAAAATCGCACCAAAGGGACAACTTAAGGTCGATGTGGACTTAATCAACTAAAGAAAGGATCTTTCGACGAGACGTGCGACAAAGACGAAAATGTAAATGAGACAAGGGATTTGATGACGCAGGAAAAACCTCAATCGAGGAAAAAACCTGTGGACGACAAAGGATGTCGTCGCTGCACTATGGTCGAGGAGCATTCTGACCGAACGATCCTTGGCATGGATTCTGAACGAATGGTCTAGGACCATTTTGAGGTCCAAAGGGATTCCTTAGTCTGCGATCTCCTCAGCTGCTCTGCGACTTTGCTATGCCATGGCGTTGATTTGATTTCGAGCGACTTCGAGCTCCTGGTACATCTGGGCAATGACATGCTGCTGATCTCCAGGAACAGCCATTTTCCTGAAACAGAGAACAAAGAAAACTCCAAGAAACCGTTAGCAAGACGCACGTTTGTCGAAGATTTTCTCTAGATGGGATCCCACGGATGGCGCCAAACTGTTAATGTCAAAAAATCGCACCAAAGGGACAACTTAAGGTCGATGTGGACTTTAACAACTAAAGAAAGGAATCATTCGACGAAGGCGTGCGACAAATACAAAATGCAAATGAGATAGAGGGTTTGATGATGCAGGAAAAACCTCAACGAGGAAAAAACCTGCGGACGACAGTGTATGTCGTCGCTGCACTATGGTCGCCAATCAGGAGCGATGTCCTTGGTGTTCCGGGTGTCGATCGTACAGAGATAACAATACAAATGAAGGGAAAGACTTCGAAATGTAAAGTACAAGTGTTTGAAATGTAAAAACAGTGTGCGTCGTGTGTGAAAACAATTTGTGAACTGTTGGTCGAGAGTGAATGTCGTGCGTCGAGAGCGATCTTCTATAAATGATCTCTTTGGTTTGAACGAATATTCTTCGAGTGTTTGTGTTTGCTTCTGTTGTTCGATGCTCTTGTTCTATCTTTCTCCCTGTGTTATTCGATGTCCCGAAACTGAGGATTGAACTTTGGGATTTATAGTCTTCGAATGATGTTAATTGAATCATTAAGATCTTTGATGATTGTAACACCCCAAAACAGGGGTTAACAAAAACTTCCATAAAACGGAAGAGTGGTACACATTACTAAAGTAAAAGTATACCTAATTAACATTTCATAATCATTAATACAAAGATTTAGTTAATTATAACTACTATTGGACCACTAGCTTATTAGATCACTACTATAGCAATTAACTATCAAAAGGATGTCGGAAAGTTCTATCATCAATCTTCCAATCTTTAACTCTCCAACCATGATCCCATGCTCACAACCCCGTTCTAGACCTTCTTGTGTCCGGAACCACTAAAATCTGTAACACATAAAACACATAACAAGTGTTAGGCTTTTAAAGCCTAAGTGAGGTTTACACATAGCACATAGAGCATAATCATAGCATGTAGGAATAACAATTCGATACATTCACAAATTGGATTCCATGGAGAAGGCCCATATCGCTACCCAGTTACATCATAATTGAAGATATACCTTGATCGATACCCCACGGTATTGTCAAAAGGCATAACACAACGGAAAACCCCACGGTATCCGAAGGTATGAGTCAATTACACTTACCCCACGATGTGTAAGAATATATCCTCCAATGCCTACTAGGTGCTCCTCCAATTATGTGAATACCAAATATGTTAATCCAAATAATATTCAAGCATTTTCAACACATAACAATGGTCCAACCATTTAACATGATCAATACTACTTCCATGTAGTTCATACACATCCATATGTAATAAATCATATTCTAGATAATATCAAGCATAATTAACACATAACAATGGTCCAACCATTTAACATGATCAATACTACTTCCATGTAGTTCATACACATCCATATGTAATAAATCATATTCTAGATAATATCAAGCATAATTAACACATAACAATGGTCCAACCATTTAACATGATCAATACTACTTTCATGTTTACAACTCAATAATAGGTCCATTTTGACCATTAAGCCATCATTACTTCATTAAGACTTAATTTAAGCCGTCATCAAAATCACATACCAATGAAGTATAATCAAACCCAAACCTTTAACACTAACATTTACCATGGCATTCTAAGTAATAAAACACAATAAATCCACCATAACTTACTTGAACTCTTCTTGTTTCCCTCTTAACCATTAAGAGCTTATTAATCAAGATTTCTCACTATCAATACCAAAATCAAGATAAAGTATGGTAGTAAAGTATAATACAATCAATTAGATACAAGTTACTCACCTTAATTCTTCAATTGGTACAACCCTATCTTGAAGATTTGAGCTTAATTTCTCCAACAAGAAGATGAATGATGCAAAGCCCTAATTGATGTTTAATTGGTAAGATTCGTATAACACTTACTTGAATTGGATTAGGATTGAGATATGAAATTACCTTAGGTTAGATGAAGAAGTCGCTTGAGAGGAAATGAGCAGAGAAATTTTATCTGATTTGTGAGTTCTAATTGAATAATGAAATGACTAAGGGGTGGGTTTATCCCCCTTTTGGCACGTCAGGTGTTCAGTGCCGATCACCCGCGCCGATGCATAGGCGCCAACCCATCGGCGCCAGCCTCTGTTTGCCAAACATATCAACTTCCACTAATTTGGTCGTAACTTCTTCGTTAGAACTCGGTTTTTACCCCGGAAAGTACCGTTGGACTCGTATTCAAATTACCCATCCAACTAATCCATAAAATCTAATATTTAACTTTATCATCTATTTTTCAATAATTTCCTTAAGGAATAAACTTACTGATTTCTATCGGAAGTTATCAATTAACAAGTAATAACCACGGAAATTACTTAGGAAATCAATTATAATTTAAGAAGTCAAAATATAAAGAAATATTAGGACTATTATTACTCACAAGGATTTTCCGGGTGTTACAATTCTCCCAACCTTAAAACGATTTCGTCCTCGAAATCTATATCCTTTACAACCCAAAACCAACCGACTCACTGTCGACCAAAATTTAACAATTCCTAACGGGAATCTAAATTCCATCCACACGGTCTATAAAGACAATTCCTCGAACAATTGTTTATTAACAAAGCCCCTACACATACTTTCTACTTATGTACGGATAAACGTTCCAACCATAGACAAACTCCCAACCATACAACTTCAGTCATCTCCCAACCTTAAAATGCTCTATACATCTTGATTTCAGTTTCAAACTCTAAATCAATTATAAGGCTCAATTAATACTGAGACCAACCGAATCTCTAATTTCAATTGTTCCTATCGTTAACGGCCATTCACATCCAAAGAGCTCTAATAGACTTCAAAATCCATCTCAATAATTAATCATCAAACGGATAGGTTCACTAACCATACACAAAGATTAGTTCACTAAAACCACTCATCACAAATGAGTATATTGAGGTTACTATTACCATCACCATCATTCTTTTTAAAATCGGCTACAATTCCCCGATTACACTAAAGGTGTTTGGCCTTAAGCCCAAAAGTTGTCACCTAATTATCACCAACCTTTGCACTCTAACCAAACCCACACATGAATTCCATTCACAAATAAAAAATCTAGAAGGAACAAGGATTCCTCATTTCATATTTCCTGAACCTTACTTCTTTCCTCATTATCCGCTCCCCAACTTAGATTTGTAAGCCTCCTTAAAGTAACCGTTTATCATTAAACCTTTATCCGACTATTGCTTGGTATTCAATACTGTCATCATCCACATCTCAATCTCCAGGTCTCAAAATAACATTAACGTATACTGCTTGAAAATCTATACTCACCTTAAATGGAGCATACTCACCACTTTTGAATACTTCTATATCTACGGCACCCATTACTACATCTATGACCCATACGTACTACCACTTCCTCACATCAATATCACACTACGCGACCATACTGCAACCAAGCACTAAAATATTATATATTAAAGGTGAAAATTCCATTGAACCTATAGTATAACTACATTCTTAGGTCCGACCTTTCTATCATTACTTCCTACGTTAGCATGGAGTACTACCCTCCAATCATTATTTGTCTCTTTCTCCCAACTTTTCCACATACCGATAACACTTTCTCATTTTTTTATTAAACTTCCTATGATTCAAAATCATAAACTTATTTAGAGACTCACACAACCAAAATCATTTTAGGATAAACTCACACTACCGCTCGACATTCTATTTCAACAATGGCCAAATCACTACACCATCTTACAACCACAAATTCCAACAGCTTTATTGACAACTAGTACTATTCACCTGGAATCCCCGAAAAGACTTTCATCTAATGCTCCCTCTTTATAACTTCTTAATACTGGTTGACACATTTATCTTGACAATTAATGCCACAACTCGTTCGTACATTCTCCACTCATAACATCTCACAGCAGACCAGATCCCTCATGGTCATTCGTACACAATTCAAATTTACCTTCATGCTCTCCCGCACAATTAACCGAATCTATTTCATTACTTTATCCTTCCCCAAATTTGGTTTGAACTACAATTCACGAGTTTCTAATTAACCTAAACTTACTCGCTTCTTACTAATTCTTTATGATTCCAAACCATTTTATATACAATGCACACTCCATCACAAATCGACATAGTCCATACCCTTACCATGTTCGTGCAATACTAATGTCACAAGATCACCATAAATTCTTATTTAACGTCGAGGGTATTTCCTTTTTGTCTCACCACACTACTCATAGCAATTCGCTAATTCCATCACCTTGATGACTACTAATCCTTCCTCCGGACACAACCGTCCCTTGCCAACTGTGTTTCTAGTTACCCAACAAGGGTATAGACCTTCTTACAACCGTTGCTAAAGTCCACTTTCAACTCTCCCATTGTTCACCTTCCTCTTGAACACAATTACCAAAACTACAAGCATTCTCCCATGATTTATCCAACACCTCTCCATTCTCAGAGTTCTTTCTTAGCTTATGCTAATATTTTACGACTTAGTTCGTTCATAGCCTTTATGCATAACAATGTATTAAATATATTATTTCGCACATTTCCTCATTTTAAAGAACAACTCTTGGAGCAACTTGGGTACACATGACCCCAAAATTCTTATAACTTCAATGTACTGCACAATGATTACGAGAATCGTTTGCATGCTACTTTCCGAAAAACTTAATCTTTTTCAACCAAAACGATGTTGTTATGACCGTAATATATTTTAATAAAAATCTTTTCATACGACAAAAGTTGAAAGAAATTACCGACACGAAGTAAGCTAGTCGGTTCTCACACTCATTTATATTTAACTTTTCTTGTAAAGTATGAAGTATTTTGCAAATTGCTAAACTCAAAATTTCACTGTGCAACGTAATTGGTATTGCCTTTTTCTTTAAATACCCACGTGCACATACTGACTCATCATCGACTAAATTTCTATTTATGCATTTGTTTTGAAATCACGAAAACCCATGTAACACACACTCGAGTCACCGTGCATAAAACTCTACTTGAAATTGAAGGCTATTTACTCAAACAAGGTCTATCGTTTAACTTACGCAACTTATCATTGACGCTCTATTTCCAACCAGTGGTTACCCTCTCAACCTTCTAACACTTGTTATACATGCCTTCCAAGGCTCACTTGCTCAACCATTTCATACTATTCCCGTCTTGATCAAACATCTTACATTCTATTTCCACACATATTAATCCACTTATTTAAGGTTGCCTCGGCGGACTTTCATGAGTCCCTGCCACTTCCAGGTTGTCCTTCCAACCCTTAATCATTTACCGATTTGTCCTCCAAAGAATTGAAAGACCTTTGTGGCGTTTTTACCAACATTATGATTATTAAACAAACGATGACCCTAAGAAATGGTTATATGAATATAGACACACGAAACGTACTTTACCGATCATTAGTCACTGGAACAATTTAGAACAAGTATGCTTATGTAACAATATATTCATAATAACAGTAGCTAACTGGAATTGTGAACATATTATACATGAGAATCCTCATTACCATTGTCACAGTACTAATTTCACGTATTTCTGTCAACTATAAGACTATCCCGTCTTAGTACTTCTACCCATATCTCACAAATCATATATTAACTCATCTCAGCTTAAGTCTAAGTACCTCCTCAGCATACTTAGTTCACTTAAACTAGAGCTCTGATACCAACTTGTAACACCCCAAAACAGGGGTTAACAAAAACTAAAATAAAACGGAAGAGTGGTACACATTACTAAAGTAAAAGTATACCTAATTAACATTTCATAATCATTAATACAAAGATTTAGTTAATTATAACTACTATTGGACCACTAGCTTATTAGATCACTACTATAGCAATTAACTATCAAAAGGATGTCGGAAAGTTCTATCATCAATCTTCCAATCTTTAACTCTCCAACCATGATCCCATGCTCACAACCCCGTTCTAGACCTTCTTGTGTCCGGAACCACTAAAATCTGTAACACATAAAACACATAACAAGTGTTAGGCTTTTAAAGCCTAAGTGAGGTTTACACATAGCACATAGAGCATAATCATAGCATGTAGGAATAACAATTCGATACATTCACAAATTGGATTCCATGGAGAAGGCCCATATCGCTACCCAGTTACATCATAATTGAAGATATACCTTGATCGATATCCCACGGTATTGTCACAAGGCATAACACAACGGAAAACCCCACGGTATCCGAAGGTATGAGTCAATTACACTTACCCCACGGTGTGTAAGAATATATCCTCCAATGCCTACTAGGTGCTCCTCCAATTATGTGAATACCAAATATGTTAATCCAAATAATATTCAAGCATTTTCAACACATAACAATGGTCCAACCATTTAACATGATCAATACTACTTCCATGTAGTTCATACACATCCATATGTAATAAATCATATTCTAGATAATATCAATTATAATTAACACATAACAATGGTCCAACCATTTAACATGATCAATACTACTTCCATGTAGTTCATACACATCCATATGTAATAAATCATATTCTAGATAATATCAAGCATAATTAACACATAACAATGGTCCAACCATTTAACATGATCAATACTACTTCCATGTTTACAACTCAATAATAGGTCCATTTTGACCATTAAGCCATCATTACTTCATTAAGACTTATTTTAAGCCATCATCAAAATCACATACCAATGAAGTATAATCAAACCCAAACCTTTAACACTAACATTTACCATGGCATTCTAAGTAATAAAACACAATAAATCCACCATTACTTACTTGAACTCTTCTTGTTTCCCTCTTAACCATTAAGAGATTATTAATCAAGATTTCTCACTATCAATACCAAAATCAAGATAAAGTATGGTAGTAAAGTATAATACAATCAATTAGATACAAGTTACTCACCTTAATTCTTCAATTGGTACAACCCTATCTTGAAGATTTGAGCTTAATTTCTCCAACAAGAAGATGAATGATGCAAAGCCCTAATTGAAGTTTAATTGGTAAGATTCGTATAACACTTACTTGAATTGGATTAGGATTGAGATATGAAATTACCTTAGGTTAGATGAAGAAGTCGCTTGAGAGGAAATGAGCAGAGAAATTTTATCTGATTTGTGAGTTCTAATTGAATAATGAAATGACTAAGGACTAAGGGGTGGGTTTATCCCCCTTTTGGCACGTCAGGTGTTCGGCGCCGATCACCCGCGCCGATGCATCGGCGCCAACCCATCGGCGCCAGCCTCTGTTTGCCAAACATATCAACTTCCACTAATTTGGTCGTAACTTCTTCGTTAGAACTCGGTTTTTACCCCGGAAAGTACCGTTGGACTGGTATTCAAATTACCCATCCAACTAATCCATAAAATCTAATATTTAACTTTATCATCTATTTTTCAATAATTTCCTTAAGGAATAAACTTACTGATTTCTATCTAAAGTTATCAATTAACAAGTAATAACCACGGAAATTACTTAGGAAATCAATTATAATTTAAGAAGTCAAAATATAAAGAAATATTAGGACTATTATTACTCACAAGGATTTTCCGGGTGTTACAATGATTGTTGTAACGGTCGTCGTCTTCAATGTGAGATTAGATGCTCATAACTGATTTCGTCGGTTATAGCCGTTGTCCATTAATAACTTTGACTCTTGCATTAAACACTTGAACAAACATAACAGTCGTATAACGCGTTAGTCAAGGTCGTACGGTGTTGTGCGATGGTCGTGCGGAACGGGCGACGTCGAGGTCGAGTGTCGTGAGGAACTCTCGACTTACCTATTAGGAGGGACGACGGAGGTTTTTTAGGTCTTCGTCGGGACCTTATCATAATACAAGCTATAGCTGATAACATGTGTCTTACCTTTTCTGGTCGTCGTCGAGACTGGTGAAATTTTGCCCAAACAGTCGACGCGACAGTGGGACATGAACTACTGACGTTCATGGATGCTTATTCTAGATATAATCAGATCCTGATGCACGCCGAGGACCAGGAGAAAACTGCATTCGTGACGGATCGATGTATTTACTGTTATAAGGTTATGCCTTTTGGACTAAAAAATGCAGGTTCTACCCAGCGCTTGGTGAATAAGATGTTCAAAGATCATCTTGGCGACACGATGGAAGTCTATATCAATGACATGCTCGTCAAGTCGAAGCAAGCAGTCGACCACGTCGAACATTTGAGGCAGTCGTTCGACATCCTTCGAAAATATAGCATGAAGCTCAACCCGACAAAGTGTTCCTTTGGTGTCAGCGTCGGGATATTCCTAGGCTACATGGTCACTCGTAGGGGAATCGAAGCCAACCCCGACCAGATCAAAGGTATCATCGAGATCAAATCTCCGAGAAATTTCAAAGAGGTCCAAATGCTAACTGGTCGGGTGGCTGCTCTGAACAGATTTATCTCTCGATCCTCAGATAGATGTCATTTATTCCATAACGTCCTCAGGAAAAATAAAGGCTTCGACTGGACCGACGATCATGACCAGGCACTGCAAAAATTAAAGGAATACATGACGTCGCCTCCTTTGTTGTCAAAGCCTGACAACCATGAGGTCTTGCAACTATATTTGGCTGTTAGTCCTAATGCAGTAAGTGTCGTCCTGACACGAGAAGATGAAAAGCAACAACTGCCAGTTTATTATGTAAGTAAATCTCTCTTGGACGCCAAAACCAGGTATTCCTCAATGGAAAAATTACTCTTGTCGCTTGTTACCGCCGCAAAGAAATTTGCGACATTATTTCGAATCACATCCGATTACTGTCGTAACTAACTATCCTCTTAAGTCTATCTTGAGGAAACCTGAGTTGACAGGTCGATTGGCGAAATGGAGCGTATATCTCAGTAGCTACGACATCGATTTCAAACCCAGAACATCGATCAAATCGCAAGCACTAGCTGATTTTATCGCCGATTTTAGCCCTGAGTTGGGGAAAGACGCAGAGCTCGAGGTGTCTACTGTGGCGACTCATGACGACGTACCTTGGACCTTACACGTCGACGGGTCATCCAACGTTAGGGGTTCAGGACATGGCGTCGTCTTAAAGTCGCCACAGGGGGGCAAGATGGTGTATTCCGTGCGATGCGACTTCAAGACCAACAACGAAGCTGAGTATGAAGCCCTGATCATGGGAATGGATATGGCCCACGACTCGGGGGCAACCTCGCTGCACGTCAAAAGTGATTCTCTTCTGGTCGTGAATCAGATGAACGGAGAATTCGCGGCCAAAGATTCAAAACTGACAGCATACCTAAAGGTGGCAAAAGAAAAATCAGAAAAATTCAAATCATTTTCTATTGAACAAATTCCGAGGGATCAAAATACTCAAGCCGACGCTCTAGCGAACCTTGGGTTCGCTCTAGTCGAACCAATATTCGACAGTATTCCTCTGATTCATCTAGCGACGTCGTCCATCGAAAATGACGATGTCGTCCAGATCGAAGAGCAAGAAGATGATTGGTCGTGCGACATTCGAAATTTTCTTATGCACGACCAACTCCCAGAAGACAGGATGGAAGCTCGGAAGATCAGATTCAAGGCAACCAGGTATGTCGTGATCGGAGATAGACTCTATCGACGATCATCGACAAGCTTAAACCTGAGATGCGCCATCAGTAAGAATCAAGTTCAAAATATCCTCCAAGAAATGCACGATGGGGAGTGTGGTAATCACTCCGGAGGTCGCAGTCTGGATAATCGAATCTCTCGACATGGCTAATTTTGGCCGACACTACGACAAGACGCCGTCTGGTACGTACAGAACTATGATTCTTGCCAGCGACATTCAGGTACATCCCATAAACCATCTAAACCTTTTCATTCAACGCTAATTTCGTGTCCCTTCATGAGATGGGGTATGGATATTGTCGGCAAGCTACCACCTGCCCCTGGGCAAAAGGTATTTCTCCTCGTACTTACAGATTACTTCTCTAAATGGGTAGAAACAGCTGCCTTTTCCCAAGTCCGGGACAAGGAGGTCGTGTCTTTTATCCAGGATAACATTATATGCAGGTTTGGGATTCCATCCGAAATTGTCTGCGACAATGGATCCCAATTCATAAGCAACAGGACTCGACAGTTCTGTGAAGATCGCAGCATCAGGCTGACGACTTCGACACCCAGGTATCCTCAGGCAAATAGACTTGCTGAGTCGAGCAATAAAACCATCATTGCTTCAATTAAGAAGAGGTTACAGGCTGCAAAGGGAAGGTGGGTCGAAGAGCTCCCTTCGGTCATGTGGGCGAATCGCACGACGCCTCGCACATCCACAGGATAAACCCCTTTCTCTTTGGTCTTTGGCTGTGAAGCAGTTTTTCCAGTCGAGGTCCAGCTCCCAACCTCAAGGCATACTTTCGTCGCCCATAATCTGGTCGATTTAAGTTATGACCTCGATGCCCTCGAAGAGCTCAGAGAATCGGCATTGATCAGAATGGCGTCACAAAGACAGGTGGTCGAGCGACATTTCAATAAAAATATCAAAGTAAAAGTCTTTCAAGTAGGCGACTACGTCCTTCGACGAGTGTTCCAAAGCACTCAAGAGCTCAACGCTGGTAAGCTTTCCACTAAATGGGAAGGTCCTTATCGTATCTCAGAAGTCGTGGGTAAAAGTGCCTATCGGCTCCAAACCCTCGACAATCAAGATATCCCGCGTAGCTGGAATGCGACACATTTGAAGAGGTATTTTTTCTAAGTCTTTTTCCCTTTCCCACACAATTCTTATTCATTACGACGATCACTAACTTAAACATCGGAGGGTCGTTGGTGAGCCAACGACCAACCCCTGACGTTGTTTTATCGCAGACCGCACAACATAAGATCGTTAAGTCTATTGCACAACTTTAATCTCGCAAGGTCGCATGACATAAGTGTTCAGGTCTATGGCTTGACTATTTTATCACAGGGACACATGATTCGAGTTTTGTCGTATAAACTAGTTGTGCGATCACCAGATCTAGCGATGCCGTGATCTGAGTTTCTTAACTTAGAAACACCTCGATCACATGTGCTTGTGTTTTGCCAATACGATTCAAATGTATAACTTATGTCTTAGTCGTTATATTACAATGGATGCCTAAGTCGCATGTTTTCTTGCTCATTCTACGCTTAGTGAAATTCGCGATTAAAATTTGTGTTTACTTATGAGACGTATCAAACAGAACGATATGCAAGATAAAATTCCATTCATCGAATCGACTATTACATTAAGATAGCTCGATCACCAACGATCGAGCATGAAAAACAAAAATCGCAACAAGAAATTTTTTTTAAGGCTGAGGAGGAGCGTCGGTCGCATCTTTACCCGAGGCCTCGCCCTTGGAACCTTCGTCCGCTTCTTCCTCCTCGACTTCCTTCTCATCATCAGAGTCGAGATCCCTTGCAGACCCGACCTCACTCAGGAAGTAAGCAAGTTCGTTCGACGCCAAGGCCAGAGGATTTTTTCTCGAGAAGTGTTGCCTCATTATAGCAGCACGAGCGGTCAGTCGAGCCATAGCAAAGGTAGACGCAGCCTCCTCTTTGAGCTCCCCTACCTCCTTCTCTAGACCCGCTACCTTAGCCTTGGAATCTTCAACTTCCTTCTCCTTTGTGGCCAAGGATTCTTTCATACTATCCAGCTCTTCCCTTTGGTCGGCAATCGTGGACAAGGACTGCTTTAGACAATGGTTCGCCTCGTCCTTCGCACGACCGACGGCCTCCAACTCTTTTTGGGCATCGTCGAATCGTTTGGACATAGCCTCTTCGCGTTTCAAGGCGACCTTTTCCCGGTCCAACGCTGCGTTCCCCCTCTCATGGGCGGAAGACACCAAACCCTTGATCTTCTCCGTCTCAGCACGCAGGGCAAGAGAATATTGAAACGCCTATAAAATCATAAGGAAACATGTTAATAAATGTTCGACAAAGATTAAAAACATCGAAATACAAGTTTTGAAAAAGAAACTCACGAGAAACGCCAGTCCGGCAACATGGGATCCTGTCTCTTCGACTGGGAATCCCTTGAAACGTTCCCTGAA
Organism: Saussurea involucrata; assembly: GCA_033807775.1. NCBI lineage: Eukaryota > Viridiplantae > Streptophyta > Magnoliopsida > Asterales > Asteraceae > Saussurea > Saussurea involucrata. Next base: position 234,362,453 of record CM066321.1, on the reverse strand, counting down.
AGAAGGGAGCAGATATTTTCCCAAATGAGGAAACAAATCCGTCCTGGATAGAACATTATCAACCATAAAGTCCGACGGCAATGTAAAATTGACCGTCGTGACCTTATCCCCTCCCGTCGTGTGACCCTTGCCCTTGCCGGCAGTCGAAGGGATCGACGTGGTGGACGGGGACTTCGCCGATTTCGCCGGAGGCGCAGAACTAATAGGTGTCGCAGCTATCGCAAGCGATGCGACCTTCGCCTTCTCAGGGCAAGCTCGAGTAGTGCCGCTCTCTTAGCAGAGATGGTCGGCACCTTCGTCTGTGATTCCCCTGAAAACATATAAAAGGAAGCATTACAAGATGAACCTAAGAGCAAAAGACCAGAGTCGAGAAGAAAGGAATAAGAAGGTACACTTACCAGTCATCTCTACTCTCGACTCTTCCTCCTCTTCCTCCTCCACGCGTGTCTCTCCCCGATTCTCTCCTAAGTACACCAAGTCTTCGTCGTCGTCGTTCGCTAATGGTCGCGTGACGAAAGACCGCTCGACAATGTTAAACTCTAAGAACGCGTCAACTTTCGCTTGAGAATTAGCGTAGGGCTTCACGTCTTCAAATTTTATATCTGTCGACACATAAAAAGTGGGTTAGAGATCAGTCGAAGATTACAAACGACGGACGATAAGAAAACTATAAAATCTCACCCGACGTATTCCATCCCGCCCTAATCCAACCGCTCTCGGAGTTAAGAGTCGACTTACGCACAAACGCATACCTAGACTTACGCACAAACGCATACCTAATCCAACCGCTCTCGGAGTCAAGGTACGGTCGGCCTTATACCTAGAGAACAGGCTATAGCGATGACATTTGTCCTTCTTGACTTGGTAAGCCAAGAGAAGGTCGCGAACATTCATGGGAGATTCCCAGTTTTTGGTAAGACGCTCTATCACATGTATGACCCTCCAGAATTGGGGCATTAACTGGGCCGGTGCTAAGTCGAACTCGGTCATAAAATCCTTGGCCAAAGGCGAGTAAGGCCATTCAAAACCTATCTTAAAGGGATATTCGTAGATAACGACAAACTTATCAGGGCACATATCAGGTCGAATCTGACCTGCCCTAATCAATGTAATCCCCGCAGGGATTTTTGCTAGACTTCAAAGGTCATCGAGATCCTTTTGATCTCGAATAGAGCTTACATATTCCATCGACATTTCTAAACCTAAAAGTTTCTCAAAGTTATAAGAAAAAGATCGAGAAGTCGTACCTTATATAGGCGCTCTAAAAAACCTCGAAACTCTAAGCAGGTCGAAGATCTTTGCAGGTTTGGAAAGTATCGAGCGAAGAGCACCAAGATATCGTAAGAAAATCTCTCTAAAAACTCTCTGGAATCGTAAGATGGAAAAGATCCGTCAAGGGTCGCTATTTGTGGAAACGATCGTGTCAGATCAAGCCTCTCGATAGTTGACACGTGCCCTTGCCTTTTCAGATGCTCGACAGATCGTCGACACCTGGCATTTACAGCTGTTATGCACAATCGTGCATCAGCATGACGTCACGACCTTAACCCCTCTTCGACTTCCTCTTTAGTTGGAATTGGACCGATCCAGTTCCAAGGCAACTGAAGAGATTTTTAACATGCGTCACGACCCTGGACATTCGACTAGCAAAATTTAAAAACTTTTGAAATCTGAATTTGTCATTCCACTTTTTAAATTTTGGGGGCAAACTGTTTGGGCAAAAAATTCACTAGTCTCGACCACGACCAAAACACTACGAATATTTACTCACAATAAAGTCAAAAGCATGAACACTTTATCTTGTTGACCAGAGTTGAGAATCGAAAGTTGCTCTCGACCTCGACCGTCGTGACATACCCCTCGACCTCGACCTCGACCTCGACCTCGACCGACTAACGTATATAATTTCTGTTACGTTTTTGTCATTCAATGTAGGGTCAATCTCATTTATGGCCAACGGACGTAACCGACAGAAGCAATTACGAGCATTAACAGCAGTGACCGTTGCGACCGTTACTCCTACAATCATGATGGTCAATTAAAGCTACGAAGACTATAAATACGAAGATCACAATCTCATTTGCAGATATCAGTTTTCCGAAGAACCCTCGAAGCAAAGAAATCTCTCTCAACAAATTCGCTCTCGACGCATGACTCCTACGCTCGACGCATAGTTTTTACACACGACCTACAGTTTTTACACACGACGCACTCGTATTTACATTCGAAACACTTGTTACTTTACTTTTAAAGTATTTCCTTTCATCTGTATTGTAATCTCTGTACGATCGACACTTGAAACAAAAGGATATCGCCCCTGTTTGGCGACCATAGTGCAGCGACGACTTTCCATAGTCGTCCTCGGGTTTTTTTCTCGTTGAGTTTTTTCCCGCGTCACCAAATTCTTTGTCTCATTTACATTTTTGTCTTTGTCGCACGCTTCGTCAAAAGATTGTTTTCTTTAGTTGTTAAATTCCACAATCAACCTTAAGTTATCCTTTTGGACGATTTTTGGCATTAACATCCTCCTTCTCCAACGACGACGTCTCTATGAGACTCTTGAGATCCTCAACTCGAACGGAGAGAGCCTCCGCCTTGGCCTTAGCCGTCCGCTCATCCTCCCGAGATTTACGCTCGTCATCTTACGCTCGCTGAAGTTTCTCAGCGATCCAAGGTTCGACCTTCTAGAGCTCCTCCAGTTGGCCGAAGGGGCACAACGACGCCTGAAACGCCTACAGATGCACGAAAAGACATAAGGTAAGTCTAAATTACTAAGAAAGTAAGAGACATACGACGAAAATAAAAAACTCACTAGGAAGGTCATGCCTGCGACGTGAGACCCTGTCTCGTCCACGGTAGCGCCACGGTAGCGATCTTTGAAGGATGGTAGGAGAAATTTTCCCAAGTTAGTGAAAATCTTCGCCCTATCCAGGACGCCGTCCAACAAGAAGTCCGACGGTAACGAAAAGTTCACCGTCGTAACCTCAAGGGAACCCTCAGTCTGAGGACCTTTCCCCTTCTCCTCCGCAGTGAACGACCCAGGCAGCGTCGGTGTCATCCGTGGCACGTTCGAAGACGTCTTCGCCTTGTTGAAGTATCTCGTTGACTTCTCTCTTCAGCTTCTGAAGTGCTGATGGTCGTACGACTAGGAGAGTCAAATAACTCTCCGACTCCACAAGAGAAAAGTCTCACAACCTTTTCTTGAGAATCAACTGCAGGACCGAACCTAGCAAAATCAATGTCTGAAAACAAAAATGACAAAAGATTAGCAAAAAAACAAAATTGAGTACAAAAAGACGTACGACAAAAACAAATTTTATATACCGCTGGTGTTCCACCCTGACGCGACCCAAAAAGTATCCTCGTCTATACGACCAAGCCTCCATACACGACCAAGAACATATTTGGCCTTCCAACCACGATCGCGGACCAGGGTGTCAGGAACCAATGTATGTCCTCCTCTTAGCCTAGAGGATAGGCTATAACGGCGATAGTCGTCCGACTTCACGTCAAACTCGGTCAACAGATCACGCACTGTGAAAGGAACATCCCAAATCACCGGTGATCCGATCGATCTCCTGAAAGATTTGCCCATGTTCGGGCAAGATATGACCAGGAGATAAGTCAAAGATACCTAAAAACCCCCTAACCAGGGGAGTAAATGGCTATCTGAATCCTATTCTAAAGGGATACTCGTACATGACGAAGAATCCTCCTAAACACTCCGCCGGTCTAAGTTGGTCGGGGGTGTATAACCGGATTTCGGCGGGAATACCCGCCGATAACCTAAAGGCTTCCACCTCCTCCTCCTCCTGAAAAGAGCTCGCCGGCTAGGAGGAGACAGAAAAATCAGGCACAGACACCTGTGCTACGTATAGGTCCATAAGGTCCTTACGCGCAGAAGCCTTCTTGGCTATCGACTTTAGTCGCATGATGAAAAGAAAGATCGTACCTGTTAGGGCAAGTTTTATGTGTTGATTTAAAGTTCAAGGGTGTAATTTGTATTTCCTTAAACATAGTCCATAGTGAACGGGCCATGGGCTTGTTACCACGGGCCCAACATATTTAATGCACAACTAGCTTAGAAAATTAGCTAGTTGTCTCATTTAGCTTTTCTGCTTTACACTGTAATTCTCTCTAAATCATTAGCTAAGTGGGCAGCCTTTGTGAATCATATCAACTGTTCTTATTTGCTTATTCACAAACATAATCGTTGCACGGATCTGGATTCTACAATTGGTATCAGAGCAGACGGACGGATCGATTCCAAGGTTTGAATTCATCAAAATTCTGGTTAGTTTGACTTTTGCTCGTCTGATTTTTTCTTGAATTCTTGACTTTTGATTCAATCAAAATCAGTTGTTTTTACTTATTGGGTTGTGTTAGCATTATCATTCTAAGAGTTTCTGCAAAATTTCACATCCTAATTCGTTCGTTTGATTGGTCAATTTTGCAAAACAAGTTCTAAAATTTTGGTAGTGTTCTTACTCAAAAATTCGATTTTTGCTATCAAAAGGTGTTGTTTTTTCTCTAAAATCGATTGGGTCATTGTTGTTTTGTGCTTGGGATTGTTTCTAACCTTTCAGGAACACATTAGAGTAACCCTAGTGGAATTTTCGATCGATTTTGACAAAACAGCCGCAGAGTCCGGACACCACAGCCGCGTTTTCCGGACAGATCAAGGTGTCCGGACGTTTGTGGTTCCATCCGGACAAGTCATCTTTCCGGGTAAGTCATCCATCCGGGTAAGTCAATCATCCGGGTAAGTCTTTCAAATTTCTATTTTTCCGGGTAATCTAGTTCCGGACAACTCAAAGTATCCGGAATTCGTTTTATCCGGAAATCCTCATTTACCCGGAATCATCGAAGTATCCGAACACATCATTCTTTCTGGAAACTTCTAAGTACCCGGTAAAGTCTTGATTTTCCGGTTACTGCCATCCGGTATCTTCAGAGCATCCGGTAACCTTGGTTATCCGGACAACTCAAGATATCCGGACAACTCCTGCTTATCCGGACCACTCTGCACTTTTTGAGCTTTGTTTTCGTAAATCCAATTCAGATACTTTCAGATCACTACCTTACTTGGATTACTATCCGGTAAGACCACTCTAGTCCACTTTAGAACCTGCGTTAGGACTCCACTCTTAGAATCTTGCGTTAGGTTCTCATTTCGAATCGATATACCCGTCTGACGATCACTTCGTTGCAACCAAAGATGTCTATTTCTCGTGATGCACTTGCAATTGGTACCGACACCAAGCCCCCATGTCTATACCCAAACGAATACAGTCAATGGCGCGACAGATTCATGATTTTCATTGAATCAAAGGACAACTATGAGTTCATCAAGCAAGCTCTTGAAGAAGGTCCCATCGCGCCACCAATGAAGGATATTGCAGCTACTGCAGGTGCTGGACCCAAGAAAGAGAAAAAGTCCTTTGTCGAAATGACAGAGTTTGAAAGAGGGAGGATAGAAGGGGAGAAACAGGCAAAGAGATATCTGGTACAAGCTCTTCCCAATTCTATCTACACCGCCATGGACAGCTACAAAGCCACGGCTAAAGGCATGTGGGACCAAGTTGCCAAAATGATGCGTGGGAGTGCAGTGGGAAATCAGCTGAAGATCAATACTGCTATAACCAAGTTCGATGGTTTCAAGCAGCGTCCTGGCGAGACTCTTACTCAGGCTTATGAACGTTTCTGCTCTCTACTCAATGAGCTGAACAAGAATGGGATAGTTAGGTCGAACACTGAGAATGCTCTCAAGTTCCTCAACAATCTCTTACCCGAATGGAAAGTTTTTGCTTCTCATGTCAGGCATAACAACCTGATTGAAAGAATCGGCATAAATGAACTCTATGAGACACTTCTTCAGGATGAAGATGAAGTGAATGAACTGCTTGTCGAAAAGAAGACTGAACCCAAGCCTGTAGCTGATCCCATTGCTCTAATTTCCACTAACAAGGGAAGATCTTCGAGCCGACACACCGAACGGGCTCAAAAGCATAACTCTTCTGATTCTGAACCGGAAGAGAAGAAAGATGAAGATTCTGATAGTGAAGTAAACGACTTCATGAAAGCCATTGCCCTCCTGACAAAGACCTTCAAGCAACAACAGTTTTACAAGAAACCAACGACTAATGGTCAGCGCTACTCCACTTCTGCCAACAAGCGTCATGACTACAAAGACAAATATGAAGGTAAGAAGAAGGTTGATGAGCAAGATCAGACTGAAAAGAAGGACAAGACTGAGAAAGTTGACCGCAAGAAGAAAGATGAGCCCGTGAAATTCTATAATTGCGGGAAACTTGGTCACTTTGCCAAAGACTGCCGCCAGCCTACAGTGAAGAATGTCCACTACTACGAGGCTAAGCTAGCTTTAGCAAAACAAAAGGCGACTGGAGAAGCAATGTTCGCTGAGGATGATTACTGACTGCAAAGATCTGACAATGAAGATGAAGATGAAGTTGCTAATGCCTTCATGGGATATCATTCCTCCACTGATGAGGAAACCGCAGCTGCACTTGCAAATCAGGTATGTGAATCTTGTCAACCAGATTTTTTAAGTGCTATACAATCATTTTATGGTCAGGCTGAATCCTTTAAGGCCACTTCTAAAGAACAAAAGCTTGAAATTAAAACTCTAACAGAAAAGCTTAATGTTCAAATAAAGTTAACTGAGAAGTATAAGTCTGAAAATGCTGATTTAAAGGATAAATGCAAAATCCTTTCATTAGCACCCAAAGACTTAAGGGCCAGAATATCTGAACTTCAGCGTCAGCTTGATCAGTGCTTGAATGAGAAAGAAGACATTATTTATCAATGTTCTTCCCTTCAAGTTCAACACAAGGAGTATGTGGCTAAAATCCTAAACCTTGAAACCAAACTCCACCAAAGGGGACAAACAGATCAAACCATTTTCCTGAACAAACCCAAAGAGTTCACATATTTTAACAAAGAGTGAGGAATCGGATATGATAATCCCCACTATTTAAAAAAGGGAAGATGGCATGTACCCATTTTGTATGATTTTGCCTGTTATGGATTATCTACAAAGTACCCGGAGTACAAAATCAAGTGGACTGGTCCCCTAGAACCTGAAAAAGAAGAGGAAACAGAGGAATACAAGCGCACACACAAACTCGGAATTCAACTTCCATTTTGCTATGAACCTCTAAATTACTCTTATCAAAAGAACAAAAAGTACCTTTCCAATGACTACTTCGACCCCTACAAAGTGCCAACACCCAAGGATTCCTCCAGGAAGGATGAGGATGTAGCACCAGCAACCAAGACTGAGACAGATGAGTTTAAACTCTATGTTCCCCCTCTCATCTTGGAAGCAAAGATAGTAGAGTTGGAGGAGTTATTGGAAAGAGAACGGCTGGTTTTTCAACATGAGAAGAACGATTTAAACAAAGCTCTTGAGAAACTCAAAGTTGAGATAACCGATGGTATGACAAGTGAAGCAAAGGAAAACTTTCTGTGAAATCAATACGCTTTCATCTAAATTGTCTGAAATGACAAAAGAAAAGCAAGCTTTACTTGACAAACTTGAGAAACAACAACCGGTCAAAACCGAAGCTGTGCCTGATGAAGGACAGGAGATCCTTCGGAGTGAAATCCATCGACTTACATCACAACTGTCTGCTTTGGCAACAGAAAAGATGGAAGAATATGCGAAAAATGGTCAGCTTCAAGAGCAAATTGACCGACTCCAATCTAAAAAGGAGATTTCACCCGAACATTCCTCAAATTCATCTGACAAATCTTCGTGCAAAGTTTATTTAGACAAGATTTCCAATTCACAAACCGGTTATGCTTCTCAAGACGAGAGTGTTTTAAGGAATTTGAACTCTGATTTTTTCTTAGCTTCCGCACCAAATTCCCCAAAGCACACAAGCACGAAGAGTTCCTCGCCTTCCTCCACCAGTCCAAGTCCCGACATTCCTGAAGTAAATTTTTCTGAATTCATGAACTCAGAAGGTGATGATGAGGGAGAGTTCGAGTCGTTCCCTTTCGACAAACCTCTTCCGAGTCACACAGATTTTTTATCCCCAGTTGTGACTCATAAGGTCAATTTTGAAAAGGGAGCATGTTCAAACTCAAAAGGCCCAGCTGTGATCAAAATTTTAACATCTAAACCTGTTTCCCAAAATACGTCACAGCCAAGGCAAAAGACTAAACAAGTTTCCATTAAAGCTCCAACTCCTTCAAAAGTCACTGATCATTCTGTACCTGCTGTTGCAGCTAAAAATGGTCAAGCCAGACGAGTAACACCAAAGTGGCTAAAGGAGGATTCTGTCAAGAAGGATGCATCAAAGTCATTTCCCCATGCTTTAAATTCTAGAATAAACAAAGACAGTAGTGATTGGAATCAATAGTATTATTTTGAAGTTTCTTTTCCGGTTAAAGTGAATTCTCTTCCACATTTGGCTCGCTTATTGCATGATTGCGTGTGTTGTTCAAATTGTGGTTGGAATGATTTTGAAGCTAGTTTGGAAAAAGTAGTGTCTTTTCCTGTTAAACTAAACTCTCTTCAACACTTGATTCGTTTATCGCATGATTGTCTTTGTTGTTCTAATTGTGGTGGGAATAACTTTTATGACATTCTGAAAAATGTTTGGTATGCACCATCTTGTGTATATAATCTCTATGCAAAACGCAGTCCCCGTAATTACAAGAACAATCCATCTCATAAACGGGGTAATCATTCAATGGTTCAACCACGGCGGGAGGCTAGATCCAATCCTAGATGGACTGCTCCTACCAAGGTTAAACCAGTTCCTAAAAGGCAACCTGGCACAAAACATGTTCCTCCCACGGGTGTACAATCTGCACCTAAGAGGCGACAAACGCGAAAATCAGTTCTCCCAACGGGTGTACATTCTTCACCTAACGGGAAAGGCGTGCCAAAACAGGTTTCTTCAAAGGGAGCCACTCCTAACCCTCCAGGACCGAAACAAATTTGGGTACCTAAACTTCTCTAATCTTGTTTTGCAGGGCGGTCATGTGTGGTACTTAGATTCAGGATGCTCCAAGCATATGACCGGAAGGAGGGAGCTTCTCACGAACTACAAAGAAGAATATCAAGGAGATGTGAGATTTGGCAACAACGAGCGTTCGCCGATTGTGGGCTACGGCGACATCGTGCATGATAAGATCACCATCAAGAAGGTGTCACACGTCCAAGGGTTGGGTCACAACTTATTCAGCATAGGCCAATTCTGCGACAAAGATCTTGAGGTCAGTTTCAAAAAGACAAGGTGTAGAATACTCACCGACGACGGTGAGACACTACTGGTTGGACATCGAAGAACCAACCTCTACACCATTGATCTCTCGGCTCTTTCAATTGATAACCCTGTCTGCCTTCTGTCAAAGGCCTCTTCCGACCAAGCTTGGATCTGGCATCGACGCCTCTCGCACCTCAACTTTAGAAACATCAATCAGCTGGTGCTCGGCAAACACGTTAGAGGCATGCCCAACCTTCAGTTCGTAAAGGATCATCTATGCGAGGCATGCGAGAAGGGAAAGATGAAGCGTGCATCCCATCCACCAAAGGACACTCCCAGCACCTCTCGGACTCTCGAACTCCTTCACATGGATTTGTGTGGACCGATGCGTGTTGCGAGTATCAACAAGCGCAAGTACGTTCTGGTGATAGTGGACGATTACTCCCGTTACACCTGGGTGATGTTTCTCCGCTCAAAGGATGAAACTCCTGAGATCATCATCAAGCATCTCAAGACGGTCCAATTGAACAAGCGTCAACAAGTTCAGTCCATCAGAACCGACAACGGGACGGAATTCAAGAATTCCAAGATGGACGGTTATCTCTCCTCCGTCGGAATTTCGCACACCTTTTCTGCCGCACGCACTCCTCAGCAAAATGGTGTGGTGGAAAGACGTAACCGTACCCTAGTCGAAGCGGCACGCACAATGCTTTCCCAAGCCAATCTACCGCTATATCTTTGGGCTGAAGCAGTGTCTACAGCTTGTTACACGCAAAATCGCACGATTCTGTACAAGCGATTCAACAAGACGCCCTACGAGATCATGAATAATCACATTCCGACTATTGGCTACTTTCACGCGTTCGGATGCACGTGCTACGTACTGAACGACAAAGATGATCTCGGCAAACTAAGCCCCAAAGCGGATAAAGGAGTCTTCATCGGATACTCAATGCAGGCTAAGGCTTATCGCGTTTACAACACACAGACTAAATCCGTTGTTGAGAGCATAAACGTGACATTCGACGAAGCCGCAGATTTGGCTTCTGAACATCGCAGTTCAGAAACCGGTTTAACTGGTGTGTTAGCTTCCGGACCTTCTAGTTCGGGATCTACACAAATGACAGTAAATCCGAATCGTGCATCTTCATCGAATGCAACTTATTCTGATTTAGATTTATTGTTTGAGCATTTTTATGATGACATATTTCATGCTCCCCCATCTGTCTCAGCTATTCCTCGGATTGAAGCTGCTCGTCTTGAAGATTTGGACAACCTCTCTGGTCCACCGCCTTCTACAAGCTCGCCTTCTAACACCTTGGCGACAGAATGGACGAAGGCACATCCCCTGCATCAAATCATCGGTGATCCCTCTACACCTGTTCGTACGCGAGGCGCTTCCGCCAACTTCTGTCTCTTCTCCGGCTTCTTAAGCAAGATAGAGCCAACAACCGTACGCGAGGCGCTTGAAGATTCGGACTGGATAATTGCCATGCAAGAAGAGCTCAATCAATTCGAAGCTCTAAAGGTGTGGCGATTGGTTCCACGTCCAAAACACAAAACGGTGATCGGCACCAAGTGGATCTTCAAGAACAAGAAGGATGAAGACGGCATTGTTGTCCGCAACAAGGCGCGACTCGTGGCAAAGGGATATCGTCAGCAAGAGGGGATAGACTTTGATGAGACCTACGCTCCGGTGGCGCGAATCGAAGCAATCCGTATGTTTCTAGCCTATGTTGCGCACAAGAACTTCACAGTCTTCCAAATGGATGTGAAGACGGCCTTTCTATACGGCGATCTCGAAGAAGAAGTTTATGTGTCACAACCCGACGGCTTTGTGGATGATTTGAAGCCTGACCATGTCTATATTTTAGACAAAGCACTATATGGTCTAAAACAGGCCCCGCGAGCTTGGTACAATACTCTCTCTAAGTTCTTATTAGAGAAAGGCTTCACACGAGGTACAATTGACTCTACTCTTTTCATTAAAAATGAGGAAGGTCATATAGTCTTGGCTCAGGTATATGTTGATGACATCATTTTCGGTTCTACCAATCCTCTCTATGCCAAGAACTTTGCCAAACTAATGGGAAAATATTTTAAAATGAGTATGCTTTGTGAGATGAATTTCTTTCTTGGTCTACAAGTTAAACAACTTTCGACCGGAATATTCATTAACCAGTCCAAATACATTCGGGATATTCTTCGGAAATTCCAATTGGACCAGGCCTCACCAATGAAAACTCCCATGGCAACTACTACAAAGCTTCACGCCGATCCCAATGGAACGGCTGCGAATCAGAAGCTGTATAGAGGAATGATTGGCTCATTAATGTACCTCACTGCCAGTAGACCGGATATAATGTTCTCGACTTTCCTGTGTGCCCGGTATCAATCCAACCCCAAAGAGTTTCACATGATTGCTGTTAAACGAATTTTTCGTTATTTACGTGGTACTGCTGATCTTGGCCTATGGTACCCGAAAGAGACAGGTTTTGGATTATCAGCTTATTCTGACGCCGATCACGCGGGCTGCATGATGAATCGGAAGAGCACATCGGGGCACATTCAGTTCCTGGGTGATAGTCTGGTAAGCTGGGCATCAAAGAAGCAGCAGTGCGTTTCAACGTCAACTGCCGAGGCGGAATATGTGGCCGCCGCAAGCTGCTGTTCCCAAGTCATCTGGATGCGGACACAACTCAAGGACTACGGTTTCACGTATGTCAAGGTCCCGATCTACTGTGACTCGAAGAGTGCTATTGCTATCTCAAGCAACCCGGTCCAGCACACCAAAACGAAGCACATCGATGTTCGGTACCATTTCATTAAGCATCACGTCGAAAGAGGTACTGTCGAACTCTACTTCGTAAATACTGAGAATCAGTTAGCAGACCTGTTTACCAAAGCCTTGGACGAAAAGCGTTTTAAAACTCTGGTGTTCAAGCTAGGTATGCTAAACCTGAAAACTTAATCCATTTGTGTACCCTTGTCAAGTTCCATACCTCTACGAGTAACTGTCTACTTATCATCCGGTGTCAACACTCTGGACGATTGAGCAAACACTTCCTCGCACTGGTATTCTACTTGCCTCAGTAACACAGGTAGATTTAGTCTTTGTATTTGTTAGGTAGTTTCGTCTATTTTTTCTCTTTCTTCGTGTGTTTCTTTTATTCAATACCGTCGTTTGTTTGTTAATTCCCGATCTCTGTGCTTTCACCATTTGTTAATGTGTTCAGGGGGAGCTAACTGCCATATCAGGTAAGTCTTCTAATCTGTTGAGGGGGAGCGTCACACACAGTTTTTCTTAAACAGTTCAACAGTTTTTTATGTGTGTGGGCACTCCCAAGTCCACCTTGGTCTACACTTGAGGGGGAGCGACACAACGTTTTCTATCCAACACTCAAAATTTTGTGTGTCGGATCCCTCACTTGCACCCTACTGCACGATTCGAGGGGGAGCAATGGCAATCCCATGCTCAATTTGAGGGGGAGCGAGAGAAAGATCCCTGGCAGCACAGTTTACTGAACATTCTACGGAAATTGCCAAAACAGAGTTATCCGGACTCTTGAGGATGTCCGGACACCTCTGTTTGTCCGGACAGTATCCGGACCGGAAAAGACCCGGGTCGGTCAACTTCTCCGGACAACACCCGGGTCCTATAAGACACCCGGGTACCTCATATTTCATTCTACCCGGTTTCTCTTGCACAAACCCTAAACCCTCGTCGATATTCTCTCTCGCTCGGACTCTCCTCAATCGCACGATTCACGCACACGTTTCACTCCAAACTCAGGTATGTTGTTCGTGATTCCCACTACATCTTTATTATACGAATCTCGATTCTTATTGTCTCTCAATCAAACCTCGGTTTGATCGAGATTTGTAAACCCGAACACCACACCTCGGATCCACACGATTTGGGGTTCTTTCGGCGTAAGATTGATAGGGAATGACCAAGGGTAGTCTAGAATGCTATTTGGTCTACTTATGTGCATTTACACTGGCCTTTAAACCTAGATTTGGTCGATTTCTCACCAAGGCGTTTCGTCCGGACACACTCATCGTGTCCGGACACCATCATCGACATGCGCTTCTATCCGGACACACTCAATGTGTTTGATGATACATCCGGACTCTCTCAATCTACCGGAAACCTAGTTGTCCGGAAACCTTATGGTTTCCGGTAAGTTCAACTACCGGATAAGTTTGGAGTCCGGACAACGCCTTTATCCGGAATACTCACTTTATCAGGGAACCTTGTCCGGGTAATTCAATTTTACTCGGACACTCGTATAATCATCCGGACTCCTCTGCCATCCGGACAAATCATGTTATCCGGACACTTCATTTTGTCCGGAAAAGTGCCCTGTGCTGTCCAGTTCTTGCCTGTTTTTTATCAAAACCAGTCCTCGATCTATCTCAGATTGAGCCATTCAAAGCTAAGGTACGCACCTACACTTGTAATTCTAATTATGATCCTAACCGTGTGCTCCTTTGCATATTTTCAAATGGCGAAACAACAAAACCCGGAAGAACAAATTCCTCAGGAGGAGGAAATTATAGACGAAGTAGCTGATGCTGCACTGGTCGACCCTGACCATGGCATCGAGCTAGAGGCGAACAACAACTACCTCGACCCGGCGCTTTTCAGACCAAACCCCCAACATCAGGTCATACTCGACATTCTGATGCGCCATCCCATTTCTGAGGCACTCACTCGCACAGCCGACGTTCCCTTGCTCTACGTTCTACAAGTCTGGCTGACGGCGTAAGTCCGCACAATTGGCAACACTCAGACCATCACAGCGCGAATAGACAACCACCCGTTTACACTGACGCCAGATTCTTTTCGCCGTTTACTATCCCTGCCTGAGGCCACTGCCAACAACCATGAACGGTACGATCCTGTCGTTAACGATGCGACTCTCTGCGCCCAAATGCGTGCTCTTGGGTACAACTCCGACCTTCCACGGCCATCGGTCTTCAATCGAAAGTACTTGGCGCCTATTTGGTACACGCTCTTCACTATTCTCAACCGATGCCTATCCGCCCGATGGAAAGGTATTGACCAATGTACCGGCGACTTTCTCCGCCTTGTTCACGCCGTGTGCTACAACCGCCACGTCGACTTCGCCATGATCATCTGGCGTGAACTTGTGACCACCATCCGACATATCGGCGGCACCAAACAGAAGAAGTTTCTTCCATATCCGCGATTCCTTTCGCTTGCCGTTCGACAACACATGGATGCCAATCCCACCATTCCACGACGACTCACACATCCGGTATGTCCCATACGCCACCTACAATTCATGGTGATCCGCAACCCATCCGATGCGGTCGCCTCACCCATTCCTGCCGCCCTACTAGCCATAGCCGATCCCGCTGCACCGGGGGTAGTTGCTTATAGGGGAGAGTTAGGAAATCCCGTGGTCCAGCCAGAGCCGGAGGGACCTGCCCAGGGACATAGACCCGAGCGACGTGAGGGTCCAAGAGTGAGAGGTGGAAGGGCCCGACAAGCAGGTGCTGTCGGGCGGGGAACGTTAGTTTTGAGAGGAAGGGGAGCGAGTGTAGGTGGTGCAGCGGAATCGCAGCCCGGTTCCAGTTCAGCCCAACTAGGTCCTTCTTCGAGACCACGCCTACATCACACCACCGAACCATATATAACCGAACCCCCTTCTCCAAGTACCCAAGTCGAAGACGTGGAATCCGACTCCACGGACTCCGATACCGACCGCAACATCCGCTTGACGCATATCCCTCACGGTATCGGACCCAACCCTGATTTTACCGTTGGCATCCCACTTGACTCCCCTCCACATACTGGAACCGGACCTACCACTAGGGCATCTGAGGGAGACACAGGTGATGAGTTAGATCATGCGAGACGGAGAGAACTGCGTTCAAAGTTGAACCAGGAAAGATCGAGCCGTAAAGATAACGAGGCTCAAGAGCGACCCCAACCGAGTGATATCCGGGTTGCCACATCTGCTATCCCGTCTCATCTGTTGGGACGGGGTATTGAAGAAGCCTCCGTGGACCCAGTGGAGCAATTGCACACCCCCCATAGCCACTCATCCGTCTCAAAGCAGACGGATATTTCAATATCACACGGGGAACAAGCACAACTTCCACCGGTCTCTCACTCGGAGAGTGCTGGTGTTGAAATAAGAGACCAGCAGCCCCCGGTCTCGACTTCTTTGTGTGCACCATCGAGTCTAGAGCCTATTGTTACTGAACATTCTTCGCCTAGGACACTTGATGAGGAACAACACCACGTCGCGGCTCTTAGTGACCCGACCGGAACGTCTATAGTGTCTCCGACTGCCGGAACACGAGGATTGGACGGAAATCCTACCATAGTCAACATCACGCCAGCTGTGAACGTAGGTGGCTCTACCTCTACGGTAGACGCCTCAACGGGTACTCTAAGTGAGCCCGGTTTTATTTTACCCGACTTCGTGTCAAAAGGGTCTCTGGACAGCACCCTTGAGGCTGTCCGACAGGTTATGGAGCAACAAATGCAGGAACATGTAGCCGCTGAGATTGCCAAAGCGACGCATGCTTTCAAAGGAAAGAGCCCTCTCGTCAGCACTGAATCTGTCTCTGTGCACCCACCGCCTCCACCGCAACCTACTTACTCGGTGGATACTCTAAAGACGATGCTCTTAGCCCAACTGCTCCAGGAATCCGACACAACCACATCTGCTGAAGCAGACCTGATCTCCGTTCTACGATCCCAGGTCACTGCTCCTTCTTCGTCCATCACATCACGCCTTGACGCCATTGACTCGACCCTCAACGACTACAACAAAGCGCTTGCCACGCTGTCTGAGAGGGTCCGCTCACTAGAAGACACTTGTAAGAGTCAAGCCAGCGGTCTCAAACGTAAGCACGATGACCAGGAGGATCCTGATCACCGTGAGGGGGAGAAGCGACAACGTCTAACCGAGACTGCCTCCCTGCTCCACACTGAAGGTACATCTACGGTTCATCAGGAACCCCCAACTGCGGCAACTACAACAGATGAACCAGAAGCCGAGTTGCCTCTAGCCCAGATGGTCATCGATATGGACATCTCAGATGAAGAAGACCCGATGGTTGAAAAGCCCGAGGGTTCAACACAGGAACTGGTCGAATTTGACTCGTCAGACAGACCGATACTGGACATGATAGATCCAGCATGTGAGACCAACCCAGAGACCGAAGATGCATGGTACGAAAAAGATGCCAGTGCCGTAAATCTCCAGGTAAACTTGGTCTTTCCCACTGATGAGGACGACAACATTGATTATGATCAGTTCCTGCTCCAAAATCTATATGGAACAACCCCCGTTTACTATGCTCAACCCGCCAGAACATCAACAAGACCCAAATCTACTTCTGCCGATCAACCGACAACTACTCCTCCAACGACAGCTCCTGATCTTCCTCCCCCTCCTCAGCAACTAAACTATTGGGAGAAGATCAAGGTACTTATCCCTCATCTGGAGGAATCTTTGAAAAAGCTGTTCGTCCACAAACTTCGCCCGATCGAGCCAACCTTTTGCCTTGGTATTTACAACCTCGACCCTGAATACCAACGGCGTTATATTCTTGCAATGCAGCGATGTCTTCCAGTCAGTCAAGTCAGAACAAAGCATCAGATCACAGAGGTTCTTAACATCCATTCACGCCGCATCATGAGGATCGTCTATCCAGTCTTCACCGTTCGCCGCGAAGATGGTAATGAATGGAGATTCTCTGAAGCTGATTTCAAGAACCTCCGACCGCTCGACTTTCTGGTATTACTGAAAGACTTACGTTCAAGAACCATTCGACCGCTGGAGATTACAAAGGCACTCGAAGCCGTTCGTCGACACCTGGTCCGTACTATCATGATGTCATACTTAACGGATTTTCAAATGGGTGTCGAGAACAGGGCTAAGAAGGTAAATCTGATAAAACCAAATCTGAAAGCTCCTGAGCTGAAGATGTATCCCGAGAACTCTCTTCTGCTCCAACCTGAATTCGGGATAGTCTACAACAACGAACAGAACGAAAAGAAGTTTTTGCGTTTCAGTTAGGTAGACAGATTTTGTGACGGCACGCTTCTAAAGGTCAGAGATGCTCTTCGAAAAATTATTCGGCACGAGTCTGAGAATCCGAAGCATTCGTATGTCCCGAATCCAAACGAAACAACTGCTCGGGAAGCTTTGGAAATGATTGAAGACCGCATCGACTATCGCCGTGCAATCAGATTTTTTGAGGTTCACTTCGCTTTGCGCAAACGATACGTATTCAACTGGCAAGAGCTAGAGCGCGAATTCGAACTTCAAATCAAAGGGGGAGATTGTTAGGGCAAGTTTTATGTGTTGATTTAAAGTTCAAGGGTGTAATTTGTATTTCCTTAAACATAGTCCATAGTGAATGGGCCGTGGGCTTGTTACCACGGGGCCAGCATATTTAATGCACAACTAGCTTAGAAAATTAGCTAGTTGTCTCATTTAGCTTTTCTGCTTTACACTGTAATTCTCTCTAAATCAATAGCTAAGTGGGCAGCCTTTGTGAATCATATCAACTGTTCTTATTTGCTTATTCACAAACATAATCGTTGCACGGATCTGGATTCTACAGTACCTTATATGTCTAGAAAACCTCGAACGATCGAACACGCCGTAAAAATCCTTTAACTTTTTATCTTGAAAAACTCTCTCGAAAATGTGTTACAAGCGTAAAGAGAAAACGATTCCTGAATCGCGTTATTTATGGCAAAGATCATGTCAGGACGACCCGCTGGATGGTCGACACCTGTCATCGCCTTTCCGCATGCATCATGCCGATGGGCGACACCTGTCCCGTGAACGTCTTTTCATTTCTGACACGCCGTCGTGACATCACGGCCCCATCATTTCCTCCAATCCAAATCGAACCAAGACGGTTGGAATTCAACCAGACCCTCTCCCCATGCGACACGTGTCGAAACACTTCGTCAGATTTAAAATTCAAACTTCACGCCTGAAATTCAAATTATGGGGGCAAACTGTTTGGGTAAAAAATCACACCTCACGACCGACGCTAGAAAACACGAATAACACATCTATAAGACCATTCTTGCATTTAGATACGGTCTTACAGGTTGTTTATAGACGTATGCTCGGTCATACGTTTTTGTGCTGGTCGTACGTTCCGTACGACCGATGTATGAGACTTAAGACGGTCGTACGATTATACTAACCGTTAACAGTCAACATTGTTTCTTTTGTTCATTAATGCAGGTCCACGAGCATTCATGGTGCAAACGGCCAGTAACGGACAAGTCATCAATGTCATTTAAATCCCGACAGCGGTTACAAAGCAAGCCATAAAGACACATTCAATGACCGACGAAAGCTATATAAAGGCCTGCTTAACACTCAAAAGCTATCGAACCTCATCTGAACTACATCTGCTCCATCTACTTTCTAAGCAATTACATACCGAAAACACAACAATCTACAGAGCATTCGAACGAATATCGCTAAGGCAACCTTCGCACGACAGCAGTTCGAACCGCACGACAACATACTTTTTCGCACGATTAACACATGACACACGACTAAGTCTATTTTTACAATCATTTGTAATCTGTTGTACACAAAACACCTGTTACAAAAGGATTTTCGCCCCTGTTTGGCGACTATAGTGCACCATCGACTCTCACAAGTCGACCGCGGTTTTTTCCCTCATTTTGGGGTTTTCCGCGTCACCAAATCTTCTGTCTTGTTTACGTTTTCCTTGCGATTGTGTTGCTTGGTCTTGAGATACATTTCTTTAGTTGTTAAAAGTTCACATCAACCTTAAGTTGTTCTTTTGGGCGATTTTTGGCATTAACAGACGGTTTTACGCTTAATGATATATTAATCAAGATTAAATATCAATGGCTAGGATTGGTTTACATAGTTTACACACATTTAGTGGTTTACATTTTATTATCTCTCTCTCTCTCTCTCTCTCTCTCTCTATATATATATATATATATATATATATATATATATATATATATATATATATATATATATATATAGGGGGCTAATCAAATGAGAACTCAGTAATCTGTGATAACTGTGAGATCCATTCTGACCAAATCAATTTAATAAATTAATTTTAATTATTAAATTAATAGGTAAGGGTGCTTTAGTAATTTCATTAATTATAATTTAAATATTATTATTATTTTTGGAAGTTATCATCAAATTATCTTTCCTTAAATTTCTCTAACAAATTGATTCTCATTTATCAAGCTTCCAAACAATGATGTCGCCAAGAACCAGACTACACCTTTCCAACCATCTCCATGGACAATTCTCCCAAAAACAACTACACACTTCCAACCATCTCCATGGATAATTCTCCCAAAAACAGTCCTATCGGCTCCTTGGTCAGAAGCCCACATTCATTCACTTGCGGCATCCGGTAACCTCCTGCATACTTGATCCAACAAGAAGAAGAAGGTTTTGGTTTGAAGTTACTTCTTCACTTTGGCGTGTGCAGTCTTGCTCGAAACCATCTTCTGGACAAGAAGGTTTGGTTGCCACAACAATCCACATGCAAAATCATATCCGAAATCAGATCTCAACCTCCAGATCTTACCGGTGCACTATTACGACGCCTAGATTTTGACGATGGAGATCTCGAGAATGCACCGAAACCCATACCTCGGTGGAGACCTCGACGAAGCACCAAAACTCTAATCAATTTTATTGTGATCCCTCCCCTTGCAGATCTAACTACAAGCACCACATCATACGTCTTCCACGTCATCGACACCGTCTAGGTTTCTTCGTCAACGATGCACCACCAAAGACAACGGGGCACCCAAATCTTGTATGTTTTTCGTTATTTTCGTTACTTTACAAAGGGTATAACAATGTGGATCTTGTAAGTTTTTCAATATTATTTTTTTTGTTTTACAAAGGGTATCACAGTGTACATCTTGTATGTTTTCGTTATTTTCGTTGCTTTATGAATCATAGTGGTATCACATGTGGTATCACAATGTATCACACATGGTGTCACAATGTATCACATGTGGTATCACAGTTTAACACGACGTACTTTGAATGTATCGTAATGGTAATCACAATGTTCATAGAGTGTATCTCAATGGTAATCACAGTGTAACACAATGTATTTTGGGTATCACAATCATGATCGTTGTATGTATCTTTTTTTAACGTCTTTTTTTGGTATCACATTGTGTATCCGCCGGAATAAGGTTCACCGGAAACCGATTGCCGGAGAGAGGAGAGAGGAGAGATAAATAAAATTACATACCTAATATTCCCTTTAAAATAAATATCAGTTAAAATTACCAAAATTAATAATTTCCAAGTTTATTGTTTAATATGTGGCTCACATTGGATCTCACAGTTATCACAAACAAACTAGTTCTCCCTTGAATGCCCCTATATATATATATATATAGGGTTGGGTTCAGGTGAGACCAAGGGTTTTTCGTGAGACCTGTAAGACCAACTCATGTCCGTTGATCAAATTTACAAGCCGATGATCTGATGATTGAAATCCTATAATAACTTTGAATGTGCAGGGGTATTTTTGGCCATTTTTTTTAATTTTTTGCACATGATAGAAAAGGATCCCTCCCATTCCACCGCCATTGTGTTCCTCCATAAACTCCACCTTCTTCGTCCGATGGACTCCACCTTCTGCATTCAACGAACTCCGATTGTTTTTGCTGATTAAACATCTTCATTGGTGTCGTCCGTCTTCTTTGATTGAACATCTCCAACTAAATAGCAGCAATCTCCTATCAATTCCAATTTAGCAATTGCCATTGATTTCACCTAATTCTTTACGGAACTGCTTTCTTTAATACAAGTAAGAAAATCTTATACATAACATAATTTGATTTTCTTTGAGTAATTTTCCTTCTTTCTTTGCTTTAATACATGTAAAAAAATATATTATAGATGATTTGTAAGAATTCCTGCTTTTAATCAAGGGTTTACATATTTTTTCTTTCAAGTAAAAGAATGTCTAATGAATTCACGAGAACACACTGATGTTTTCAACGATGAGAATGTAATCAAGGTCATTGGCGTCTTTTGATTAATTGGTTTCACTGTGAAGGTTGATTAAATGGATGCAGAAATTAAAAAAATTACAATAAATGTTTTTACATATTTTGATTTTGGGGAAAATAATGTCTAATGAAGATGATTGGTAGACAATCTTGAATGAGGCTTACGAGGATGAACGATGTAATAATGGTCATAAGTTACTTTTGATTGATTGTTTTCATTGTGAAGGTCCATAAATTGCATATTCCTATATTCTTAAAGTAATATCTTAACAATAAATCTTGGCACATATTTGATCCCTTCTCAGTAGCATTTAACAATTACACAAGTAACCACCTTATTGAGTCTAATTGAATTGAATCTAATTGAAGCTGCTAGTTGAGAATAAGCAGTACGAGGTGGACCATATAGACTACCAACATAGCCACAGTTAGTTTCTTCATGGTACCTGTTTGGGCAAAAAATTCACCAGTCTCGACCACGACCAAAACACTACGAATATTTACTCACAATAAAGTCAAAAGCATGAACACTTTATCTTGTTGACCAGAGTTGAGAATTGAAAGTTGCTCTCGACCTCGACCGCCGTGACATACCCCTCGACCTCGACCTCGACCGACTAACGTATAATATTTCTGTTACGTTTTTGTCATTCAATGCAGGGTCAATCTCATTTATGGCCAACGGACGTAACCAACAGAAGCAGTTACGAGCATTAACAGCAGTGACCGTTGCGACCGTTACTCCTACAATCATGATTGTCAATTAAAGCTACGAAGACTATAAATACGAAGATCACAATCTCATTTGCAGAGATCCGCTTTCCGAAGAACACTCGAAGCAAAGAAATCTCTCTCAACAAATTCGCTCTCGACGCACGACTCCTACGCTCGACGCATAGTTTTTACACACGACCTACAGTTTTTACATACGACGCACTTGTATTTACATTCGAAACACTTGTTACTTTACTTTTAAAGTATTTCCTTTCATCTGTATTGTAATCTCTGTACGATCGACACTCGAAACATAAGGATATCGCCCCTGTTTGGCGACCATAGTGCAGCGACGACTTTCCATAGTCGTCCACGAGTTTTTTCCTTGTTGAGGTTTTTCCCGCGTCACCAAATTCTTTATCTCATTTACATTTTTTTCTTTGTCGCACACTTTGTCAAAAGATTCTTTTCTTTAGTTGTTAAATTCCACAATCAACCTTAAGTTATCCTTTTGGACGATTTTTGGCATTAACAGTTTGGCGCCATCCGTGGGACCCCATCTAGAGAAAATCTTCGACAAACGTGCGTCCTACTAACGGTTTCTTGTAGTATCTTCTGTTTTCTATTTAAGGAAAATGGCAGCCCCTGGAAATCAAGAGCATGTCATTGCCCAGATGTATCAGGAATTAGAAGTTGCGTGGAATCAAATCAATGCCATGGCTGAGCAGAGTCGAAGAGCAGCTGAGGAAATCGCGCGGCTTAGGAATCCCTTCGGACCACAGAATGGTCCAAGACCATTCGTCCAGAATCCAAGTCAAGGATCGTTCGGTCAGAATCCAGGATCCGCTCCATTCGTCCATAACCCTGGTTTGGCTCCGTTCTTTCGTAATCCAGGACCAGGTCCATTCATGCAGAATCAACAGCCAGGTCCATTCATGCATAACCAGCAGCCGGGGACGTTCAACCCAAATTCCCAGTTCGGGACGGTTCCTCCTCAGTATATAAGGCCGCCACCCATGCAGAATGGATCTCACCCATTTCAGAATGGATCACAGCCATATTACGTCCCTTTCAATGGGGACGCCAATGGCTCGTCGTACGGAAATGGCACAAGTTCGGGAGTTAACCCTCCTGCAGGTGCAAATTTCGATCCTAACGACCTCGTCGCTCAGCGGTTGAAGATGTTAGAAGATCAAAATGAGCGTGTCCTGTCCTTGCTCGCTAAGCTACCTGGGGCAGCCGTGCCCGTCGACGTCGAGCCTTGCTCAGGATTTCAGGTGTCGCCCTTCGTCGATACGATTGCGACAGTCGACATCCCGAAGAAGTACAACATCCCCGCTTTCACACCCAAGTATTCGGGGGTGACCGATCCGACGGAGCACATCGAGCAGTATAAGCAGCTCATGTGGACGGTCTCGATCCCGCATATGTATCAAGAAGTATGTATGTGCAAGAGTTTTGGGGCGACCCTCACAGGTCCTGCCCTCCAGTGGTTGATCAACCTCAGGACCAAATCCATCGGGTCGTTCGCCGAGTTGGTCAACCAGTTCTCCCAGCAGTTTGCCAGCAGTCGAAAAATGGAGAAGCAAACCAGCGATTTGTACTATGTCGTGCAAAAAGTTGGGGAGTCGATCCGAAGTTATTTCAATAGGTTCAATGCCAAAATGATCAGCGTCTGCAACTGTGACGTCAAGACCGTGATCGAATCCTATAAGCGTGGTTTGGACGACAGTTCGGGTTTGTACACCGATTTGACCAAGTACCCCCTAGAGAATTTCAAAGACGTCCGAGCAAGAACCCTAGCGTATATGAGGGTTAAGGACGACGCTGCCTTTCATCGCAAGCACACCGACGACAAAAGATTGTTCGGCGTAAAGAAGCCAGAATTCAAGGTGAAGACAGTATCCAAGGCAGAGCCCTCACGACAAATCTTGAACGTCCGATTCAAGACAAAAGCAGAGTTCAAGACCGTGACCAAATTCCCTCAGTATCCTAAGATATCCTCCTACGGATTCAAAGGGACCACTAAGGATTTGGTCGAGGCGCTGAAAACCGTCCAGGAGACCATCCGGTGGCCAAAGAAGTCCGATCAAGACGATGCCAAGAAAGATAAGTCGAAGTGGTGCGACTTCCATGTCGACCATGGTCATGTGACAGATGATTGCATAGCTCTCAAAAAGGAGTTAGCATATCATGTTCCGAAGGGCAATCTCAAAGATATCATCAATGATGTCGTTACTCCAGGTAACGACAATCGACCGCCAACCCCCAAGCATGCAAAGGTCGTCAATTGCATAACTGGTGGTTCCGACGTGTGTGGTCTGACGTATTCCGCAGCCAAACGTCACGCCAGCCAAGCACCTGACGACTGACCTATCCCGCATTCATCGAGACCAAAAGGAGACCTGGAGCTGGAAGCTGTGAAAATCATCTTCGACCAAGACGACCTCGGTGACTCGTATCAGAAGCATCATGACGGGTTGATCATTCAACTCACGATAGGTAATTGTTTAATCCGGCAAGTCTTGGTCGATGGAGGCAGTTCGGCGAACGTCATCTTCCTTGATACCATCAAGGCCATGGGAATCGATCGATCGGAAATTACCCGACATTCGACAACCTTGGTCGGTTTCAATGGAGAAGCGACGAGTACCTTTGGAGAGATCATCTTGCCTGTCTATGCTGGAGGAATCAACAAGCAGACCAAGTTCAGCGTCATTGATTGCTCGCCGGCCTATAACATCATCTTAGGCCGGCCGTGGATTCATGAAATGAAAGCAGTCCCCTCGACGTACCATCAGACCATGAAGTTCCCTATGCCGTAGGGAATCCATGATATCGAAAGTGAGCCAAAAGTCACCCGTGATTGCTATAATACCACCCTGAAGCCGCAGAAAAATCGAGGGTAAAAATGTCTATCAATTCTGAACCCTCGACAACCGAGATATCTCACGGACCCGTGATGCAATACATTTGAAAAGGTATGTCTTCTAAGTCCTTTCCTATCTTTCATACGATTTTTTACCACGACGATTACTGACTTAAGCATCGGAGGGTCGTTGGCTAGCCAACGACAAACCTCTGACATTGTTTTATCGCAGATCGCACGACATAAGATTGCTAAGTCTACTACACGACTTTAATTCCGCAGGGTCGCATGACATAAGTGTTCAGGTCTATGACTTGATTATTACATCACAAGGGCGCACGACTCAAGTTTCGTCGTACGATATAGTCGTACGATTATCCAGGTCTAGCGACCCCATGATCTGAGCTTCTTAACTTACTTTCGTGTTCTGAATGAATGCCTTAGTCGCGTGTACTTATGTTTGCCAAACGTAATCTTAAAGTCTTATGACTTGTGTGCTAGTCTTTGTAATCACAATGGATGCCTATTCGCATGATTCCTTATTTGTTCTATATGAATTTCACGGTTGGTATTATATTTACCCACGACACGTGTGAGTCGAAATGACACGAGTTCAGCAAAAAGGTAGATTTCATTCACAAAATGTACGATTACATCTAAATAACTCGACCACCAACAATCGAGCATACGAAAGCAAAACCAAAGATAAAAAGTTCTCTAAGGCAGAGGGGGATCGACATTCGCGTCCATGCCCGAAGCTTCTCCCTGGGGACCCTCGTCCACTTCTTCTTCCTCGACATCCTTTTCATCGTTGGAGTCGAGATCTTTATTGGACCCGACTTTGGCCAAGAAGAAGGCCAACTCCTCAGTCGCAGATGCGAGGGGATTCTTCCCCGACAGATGCTGTCGCATGATCGCCACCCGAGCTGTTAAGCGAACGAGAACAAAGGTCGATGCAGCCTCTTCCTTTAGCTCCCTCACCTCCTTCTCCAGGTCCGCCGCCTTGGACTTGGATTCCTCGACCTCTTTCTCTTTCAAGTCCAAGGACGCCTGGCTCCTGTCCAGTTCCTCTCTCTGGTCAGCGATCATAGAGCAGGATTGCTTCAAACGAATGTTTACGTCATCCCTTGCACGTACGACGGCTTCTAGCTCGTCCAGAGCATCGTCGAGCCGTATCGACATGTCGTCGACATGTGCCAAAGCGGACTTCTCCCTCGCCAGTGTCGTGTCCTCCCTCTTGAGGGCCGAAGACACTAGGCCCTCGATCTTCGTCGTCTCGGCATGCAGGGCCAAGGAAGACTGAAACGTCTGAAATACATAAAAACTCGTTAGTAAAATACACGAAAACGACGACGACAACGACAACGACAAACGAAAAACAATGTTTTGAAAAATAGACTTACCAAAAACGCCATACCGGCGACATAAGACCCCGCGCCCTCCATAGAAACCCCGTTGAAGCGTTCCCTGAAAGAGGGGAGCTGAAACTTATCCAAGTGGGGGAACAAACTCGTCCCGTCTAGGACATTGTCTACCATGAAATCCGACGACAACGTATAGTTTACCGTCGTTTCCTGTTTATCACCCTCTCCCGTCTGCGCGTCCTTGCCCTTGTCGGCCGTCTAGGGGCCTGACGTGGCAGTAGAGGACACCGTCGATTTCGCCAGATGTGCAGGATTGACGGGTGTCACACCGATCGTGTCGGAAGTCTGCTCGACAGATACGGTCGACGCCTTCGCCTTCTCAGGCGAGACGACTCTCGATAAGCCGCCCATCCTCAAAGACGAATCCCTCAGAATGGACGTCCTCGTCCTCTTGAGGACTCCCGACCCAGCTGTCGTGGCCTCTTTTCTCTTTAAGACCCCGACCCAGTTGTCGGGGCATCCTTCCTCTTTTCCCTCGCCTTGCGAGCCAGTTCGGCCTGAGCCGCCCTCTTGGCCATCGCCGACGACACTCTCGGCTGGGATTGCAGAGATTCTCCTGTGAAAAAAGAAAAGAAGAAAGAACAATTAAAACACTGAAGCAAGGGAAGAAATATGGCGAACAGAGAAAGGCACACTTACCAGTCATCTCTACCTCCGCCTCCTCTTTCGACTCTTCTTTCTTCTCTTCTTCCTCAGTCTCTTCAGACTCCTCTTTCTCTTCTTCCCCAGTCTCGTCAGACTCTTCTTTCTCTTCTTCCTTCTCTTCCTCTCGACTCGTCTGCAGCCTATCACTCATGAAAACCACGTCGTCGTCTTCATCTATCAGATGACGTGTGACGAACGACCGATCGACAGTGCTAATTTCTAAGAATTTCTCGATTTTGGTCTTGGAATCGTCGTTAGGCTCCACCTTGTCGAAGTCGATATCAGAAAAAGCTGAGGAAAGAGATTAGTTGAAAAAACAAAACGATAAACACAGTAAAGACGCTCGATAATGGCTAAAACTCACCCACCATGTTCCAACCGGATTTGATCCAGTCACTGTCGGAATCCAATGTCGCTACCCGCACAAAGACATACCTAGTCTTCCACTTAGGATCGTTTACAACGGTCTTTAAGACTAAGGTACGATCGCCCTTATGCTTGGAGAACAGATTGTAGCGACGGTAGGTATCCTTCTTGACCTGATAAGTCGTCAGCAAGTCCGTTACGTTCATCGGCGACTCCCAGGTCGACGTGAGTCGCTCGATAACCTGGATCACACGCCAGAATTGGGGCATCAATTGCCCTGGCGACAGGTCGAACTCACACATAAACGCCTTGGCTAGAGGCGAATATGGCCATTGGAATCCTATCTTGAAAGGATACTCGTATATTACGACGTACCCCTCCGGACACATCTCCGGTCGAATCTGACCGGCCTTGCTCACCGCAATCCCCGTAGGAATTTTCGCTAAATCCCTAAAATCGTCCAAAGCATCCTGATCCTAGATGGTACTCCTAGGCTCCGTCGACATCGTTGATCCTGTTAGCAAGGTTTACGGTCTGAAAGACCCCAAATGTCCCAGTTTTTCCTAGGCTTTCTAGCTATCGACTTACGACGCATACACAGACTGGAGAGTCGTACCTTCTATAGGCGCTCTAAAAAACCCTCGAATTTCCTAACTGGATCGAAGATCTCTTGCAGGTTTGGAAAAGATTCGGCGAAGAACAACAACGAAATCAAGGAAAATCTCTCTTAAAATCTCTCTGGAATCGTAAAGTAGAAAAAATCCGTCAAGGGACGCTATTTATGGAAACGATCGTGTCAGATCGGGCCTCTCGATAATCGACACGTGCCTTTGCCTTTTTAGATGCTCGACAGATCGTCGACACCTGGCATTTACAGCTGTTATGCACGATCGTGCGTTAGCATGACGTCACGACCTTATTCCCTCTTCAACTTCCTCTTTAGTTGGAATTGGACCGATCCAGTTTCAAGGCAACTGAAGAGATTTTTAACACGCTTCACGACCCTGGACATTGGACTAGCAAAATTTAAAAACTTTTGAAATCAGAATTTGCCATTCCACTTTTTAAATTTTGGGGGCAAACTGTTTGGGCAAAAAATTCACTAGTCTCGACCACGACCAAAACACTACGAATATTTACTCACAATAAAGTCAAAAGCATGAACACTTTATCTTGTTGACCAGAGTTGAGAATCGAAAGTTGCTCTCGACCTCGACCGTCGTGACATACCCCTCGACCTCGACCGACTAACGTATAATATTTATGTTACGTTTTTGTCATTCAATGCAGGGTCAATCTCATTTATAGCCAACGGACGTAACCGACAGAAGCAGTTACAAGCATTAACAGCAGTGACCATTGCGACCGTTACTCCTACAATCATGATGGTCAATTAAAGCTACGAAGACTATAAATACGAAGATCACAATATCATTTGCAGAGATCGGCTTTCCGAAGAACACTCGAAGCAAAGAAATCTCTCTCAACAAATTCGCTCTCGACGCACGACTCCTACGCTCGACGCATAGTTTTTACACACGACCTACAGTTTTTACACACGACGCACTCGTATTTACATTCGAAACACTTGTTACTTTACTTTTAAAGTATTTCCTTTCATCTGTATTGTAATCTCTGTACGATCGACACTCGAAACATAAGGATATCACCCCTGTTTGGCGACCATAGTGCAGCGACGACTTTCCATAGTCGTCTGCGGGTTTTTTCCTCGTTGAGGTTTTTCCCGCGTCACCAAATTCTTTGTCTCATTTACATTTTTGTCTTTGTCGCACGCTTTGTCAAAAGATTCTTTTCTTTAGTTGTTAAATTCCACAATCAACCTTAAGTTATCCTTTTGGACGATTTTTGGCATTAACAGTACCCATAACCAACATTATTTGTTGTGTGCCATGGTACTTACTGTTACTAGAATTCGATTACGATTATGCATATCCAGGTGCTTGTTGCCCTGCACTAGTCTTGAAACAGGGTGAACACTTTGTGGAGGTTAGCCACCATAGGTTGTTGCATTGGTCCACTTGATGCATATGTGTAAGCTTGTTGAGTTGGTGAAACATTTTGAGCATATGATAAAGGATTGTAATAGAAAATATCTCCAGACTGACTTGCATGGGTTGGTCATAAGGTTGAACGTATGGACCCTATTGCATATGGGTGCCTTAATGTATTGATCGTGTTGTCCCTAGCTAGGATTAATACCTCATGGGTAAGATGAAGCTCTAAGACCATGTGGTCGATACAGATGTTGGGCAGGTCATCATTAGTTTCACCATGGTCATGACCATAACCCATAAGTGCAGTCCGTAGATAAGAAGTTTGTTGATGTAGATAATTATAATTTGCTTGGGATAGGAGTGAACATAACACTTGGTTTGAAGTCTTAATTAATCTATCACTTTCTATTCGGTCACCGTAACAACATGCCAAATGATGTTTGTGATAGTCAAGTTTGTAATAAATGTTAGAATACACAATCCATTTAAAATCTAACTTTCACATCAACTCTGCTATGGAGGTTTATATAACTGTTGTGTTACTTGTTTACATAATCTATTTAAAACAGAACCTTCACATTATCTCCGCTATGAAGGTTCATAAAATTATTGTATTACTAACTTACATAATCCATTTAAATCTGAACCTTTACATTTATTTTGCTGTGAATATTCATAAAATTTGTTACTAGCTTATGTAATCCATTTAAAAGTGAACATTTACATGATCTTTGTTATGAAGGTTCATATATTTGTTGTGTTACACACTTACGTAATCCATTTAAAGCTGAACATTCACATTAACTTTACTGTGAATTCAAAAGTTGTTGGTGCTTATTTGCATCTGTTGGTTAGATATGTGCAGGGCATGATGAGCGATTGGTATGAATCTTTGTTGATTCATCATTATGGCCAAAGTATTTATTAGGGGAAATGGTTTGCAACTGCTTGTTGATATCGTATGGTGTTGTTTAGAAGGTGAAAACTCAAAAGGGATTAAAATACTTCAACATCATTGAGGTTTGTTCAACGGTTGATTTTTCCTCAACAGTTAATAATCAATTTGAAGCTGGGAAACTGAGTGGAAAGTTGAAGCTGAAGGGGTTGTGGCACTTCAATAATGAACAATGAATGCTATAAATTGTCAAAAATATTTATGGAAATTTGGTGTCGTAGTTAACTTTACTTTACACGCATATTATTTTATAGAACTTTTGTTGGTTTTTTGTATTTTTAGTTGCTTATATCTATGTTGATGATACTTCAAAAAATTGTATTTTCATTTTATTGGCTTACATAATTTATATAAAATTGAATCTTCACATTAAGTTTGTTGTGAATGTTCATTCAATTGACCTTCAGGTAATAACAATTTCAATTGCAATTTTGTATAAGAAATTTAGTATCATCAAGACAATAAATGCTACATTTGTAACCTAGTTATACAATTTATTTAATAAGGTAACTGGAAACAAACTATCAAAACAAACAACTCAGTTTGTTATAAATGTATAATCAATGGATGTGAAGTGAAGAACAATTGATACAAGAAATTTAGTATCATCGAGTAAATTGATATAATCAAGATTGAAAACACCACAAGCATCAAACCAATATACTAAAACTTCACAGAACGAACTCCAAAAGCAATGAACCTTCACACGTTACTTTCTATGAAGGTTTTCAAGTAGTACGAAAATGAGTTGTTGTATCATTGTCTCATTACAATAATCTAATAGCCAAGATTCTCCCAAACTATCATCACAATATTCATCCATTAAATGTGAATAGCAACGAGTATGTGATCCAACTTCAATTCACGACTTGCCATCACCAAATGAAGTGGAAAACTCCATGTTCTCAACACTTATACCATCTCATCTCTATCTTGACTGAAAACATTTGATGTCTACACTTTCTTTTCTTTTTAGATGAATGTGTGGTTCTTGGTAAGGTGTACTTTTGAGTCTTATCGAACGCAATTTTATTTGTTCAACATTTCATGACCTGTTGGGACATGAGATAAGGTTATATCATCCTTCAAACTCACTGCATTATACAAAGGAAAAATTACAAATTTTGACAATGACTAGATATAATAGACAATTTGTAGTTATTAAATAAAAATACACAAAAAATAAGATTACCTTCACAACAAACTTATTGTGAAGTTTTAATTACATATACATACATACAATGCACATACACATGAAAACAAAGTATAGAATGCATAAAATAATCTGGATAAGGACTTGTAGCAATATTGGTTACCTACGGTAAGATGTCAAATAAATAGAGGTGTCAATGAACTTCGTAAAACATTTACTAACACAAAACAACATTCCTTCAAAGATTTCCTAGGAGGAGTGAAGTCACAACTACCATTTAGCAACTACCATACAATAACAACATGTATAGTAGTTTAGAGATCCTCCTATCGTGTTTTTCCCTATAGCATAACAGAGCGAATGTATAGATATGAGTTTTTTCATATTCAAATAAATTTAACAAGCCTCATATACCAATGCCCTTTTTGTTGTTTCCCACTTATGACCTGAACTGAATTGAACATTGAACTGAACAACAAGCATAAGATCACATAATACTGGCGTGTTGAACATACTTGAAACAAACAACAAACAACTTACCTTCACAATAAGTTTGTTGTGAAGGTTCACTTAACTGTAAGTTTAAAATATTGTATGAAAATAATATAAGGATGAAAAAGATAGGCATCGTGGGAAGGAGATTGTTACATTTAGCGTTCATCTTATTTTTATTTTCAAAAGATGTTAAAATTTGTTTAAGAATCTTTGACGATATTGTCCAATGATATTACTTCATCCGAGTAATTTTGAGCACGAGTATAAAATTTTATGATTATGTTGAAACACAAACAATAAACATACAATAAACAACAATGAAAAGGTTCTAGGAATTAACATACAATAAATATTCTTCTTCAACATAGTTGTCAAGGCTCTAATATGGAACAGCAATGCCTTAACAGAGATATACTGGAACCACACAACAAACAACTTAACCTTCACAATAAGTTCTCTAGAAAGGTTAACATTAATTTTAGTAAAAACGATGGATTGTGCATTTACTGTGATATAGAATACTGTAGGATCCAGATCCGTGCAATAATCGTGTTTATGTGAATAAAGATATGAACGAATAAAGTAATCACAAAGGCTGCCCACTTAGCTATTTGATCAGAGAATAATCGTTACAATGCTCAAAGCTAAATGAGACGACCAGCTAATTTTCTAAGGTAGTTGTGCATTAAATATGCTGGGCCCGTGGTAACAAGCCCACGGCCCGTTCACTATGGACTATGTTTAAGGAAATACAAATTACACCCTTGAACTTTAAATCAACACATAAAACTTGCCCTAACAATCTCCCCCTTTGATTTGAAGTTCAAATTCGCGCTCTATCTCTTGCCAGTTGAAGACGTAACGTTTGCGTAGAGCGAAATGAACCTCGAAGAATCTGATGGCGCGACGGTAGTCAAGACGATCTTCAACAATATCCAAAGCATTATGTGCAGTTCTTTCATTCAGATTTGGAACATAGGATACCTTTGGATTTTCTGATTCGTGCTTGATGATCTTCCGAAGAGCGTCTTGAACCTTGAGTAGTGTGCCGTCGCAAAATCGATCTACCTGACTGAACCTTATAAACTTCTTTTCTTTCTGAGCGTTGAGGAAGACGATCCCAAATTCCGGTTGAAGCAGCATTGCGTTCTCGGGATACATCGACAGTTCAGGAGCTTTCAGATTCGGTTTGAGCAGATTTACCTTCTTTGATCGGTTCTCGATTGCCATTTGAAAGTCCGTAAGATAAGACATCATAATGGAACGGACGAGGAATCGTCGAACCGCTTCGAGCGCCTTTGTTACAGCAAGCGGTCGGATGGTTCTGGTGCGAAGGTCTTTCAAAAGGACCAGGAGGTCGAACGGATGGAGATGCTTAAAGTCAGCCTCAGAAAAAATCCATTCTTTTCCGTCTTCACGTCGAACAGTGAAAACGGGAAAGACGATCTTCATAATTTTGTTTGACTGAATCTTTAGCACCTCTGAAATTTTATATTTGGTTCGAACCTGATCTCTCGGAAGACACCGCTTCATGGCTTCTACGTATCGGAGTTGACGTGCTGGTTCAGGACTGTAGATGCCAAGGCAGAAGGTCGGCTCGATCGGGCGAATTCGGTGAACGAACAGCTTCTTCAGGGATTCCTGCAGATGAGGAATGAGGATCTTGATCTTCTCCCAACGGTTTTGTTGCTGAGGAGAGGGAGGAAGATCAGGAGTTGTCGTTTGTAGAGGAGATGTCGGGATTTCTGCATTGTAGTTGTCGGGTTGATCTGTAGTCGTGGCAGGTGGAGTCGAGTGAACGGGAGGTGCACCATAGTAGTTCTGAAGCAGAAATTGGTCGTAGTCTATGTTGTCGTCTTCATCAGTAGTAAACACCAAATTTACCTCGAAGTTGACGGCTCTGGCAGCTTTTTCGTACCATACGTCTTCAGTTTCCGGGTTGGTGTCACATGCTGGATCTCTCAAGGTGAGCGAAGGCATGTCTGATGGTTCTTCAGTGACCAATTCCTGTCTTGTACCCTCGGGCTTTTCAACCGTTGGGGCTTCATCATCTGAAATGTCCATATCAATGACCATCTGGGCTAGAGGCAACTCGGCTTCTGGTTTGGCTGTTGTAGCTGCCGCAGTTGGGGGGTCCTGATGAACCGCAGATGTACCTTCAGTGT
Source organism: Saussurea involucrata (assembly GCA_033807775.1). Classification (NCBI taxonomy): domain Eukaryota; kingdom Viridiplantae; phylum Streptophyta; class Magnoliopsida; order Asterales; family Asteraceae; genus Saussurea; species Saussurea involucrata. The sequence continues at coordinate 234,328,349 of CM066321.1, read as the reverse complement.
GGAGCAGGGAGGCGGTCTCGGTTAGACGTTGTCGCTTCTCCCCCTCACGGTGATCAGGATCCTCTTGGCATCGTGTTTCCGTTTGAGACCGCCGGCTTGACTCTTACAGGTGTTTTCGAGTGAGCGGACCCTCTCAGATAGCGTGGCAAGCACTTTGTTGTAGGCGTTGAGGATCGAGTCAATGGCGTCAAGGCGTGATGTGATGGACGAAGAAGGAGCAGTGACCTGTGATCGGAGAACGGAGATCAGGTCTGCTTCAGCAGATGCGGTAGAGTCGGATTCCTGGAGCAGCTGGGCTAAGAGCATCGTCTTTAGAGTATCCACCGAATAGATAGGTTGCGGTTGAGGCGGTGGGTGCACGGAGACAGATTCAGTGCTGACGAGAGAGCTCTTTCCTTTGAAAGCATGCGTCGCTTTGGCAATCTCAGCGGCTACATGTTCCTGCATTTGTTGCTCCATAACCTGTCGGACAGCCTCAAGGGTGCTGTCCAGAGATCCTTTTGACACAAAGTCGGGTAACGTAACTCCGGGCTCACTTAGAGGACCCGTTGAGGCATCTACCACTGGGGTAGAGCCACCTACGTTCACAGCTGGCGTGATGATGACTATGGTAGGATTTCCGTCCAATCCTCGTGTTCCGGCAGTCGGAGACACTATAGACGTTCCGGTCGGGTCACTAAGAGCCGCAACGTGGTGTTGTTCCGCATCAAGTGTCCTAGGCGAAGAATGTTCAGTAACAATTGGCTCTAGACTCGATGGTGCACACAAAGAAGTCGAGACCGGGGGCTGCTGGTCTCTTATTTCAACACCAGCACTCTCCGAATGAGAGACCGGTGGAAGTTGTGCTTGTTCCCCGTGTAATATTGAGACATCCGTCTGTTTTGAGACGGATGAGTGGCTATGGGGGGTGTGCAATTGCTCCGCTGGGTCCACGGAGGCTTCTTCAATACCCCGTCCCAACGGATGAGACGGGATAGTAGTTGTGGCAACCCGGATAACACTCGGTGTGGGTCGCTCTTGAGCCTCGTTATCTTTACGGCTCGATCTTTCCTGGTTCAACTTTGAACGCAGTTTTCTCCTTCTCGCATGTTCTAAGTCAACACCTATATCTCCCTCAAACGTCCTAGGGATCCGTTCGGTTCCAGATGGTGGAGAGTCAAGTGGAATGCCAGTGGAGAAATCAGGGTTGGGTCCGATACCGCAAGGGATTTGCGTTAGGCGGATGATGCGGTCGGTATCGGAGTCCGTGGAGTCGGATTCCACGTCTTCCACTTGGGTACTGGGAGAAGGGGGTTCGGTTATATATGGTTCGGTGGTGTGATGTAGGCGTGGTCTCGAAGAAGGACCGGGTTGGGCTGAACTGGAACCGGGCTGCGATTCCGCTGCACCACCTACGCTCGCTCCCCTTCCTCTCACTACTAACGTTCCCCGCCCGACAGCACCTGCTTGTCGGGCCCTTCCACCTCTCACTCTTGGACCCTCACGTCTCTCGGGTCTATGTCCCTGGGCAGGTCCCTCCGGTTCTGGCTGGACCATGGGATTCCCAAACTCTCCCCTATACGCAACTACCCCCGGTGCAGCGGGATCGGCTATGGCCAGAAGGGCGGCAGGAATGGGCGAGGCAACCGCATCAGATGGATGACGGATTACCATGAATTGGAGGTGGCGTATGGGACACACCAGATGTGTGAGTCGTCGGGGAATGGCGGGATTGGCATCCATGTGTTGGCGAACGGCAAGCGAAAGGAAACGCGGATATGGAAGAAACTTCTTCTGTTTGGTGCCACCGATATGTCGGATGGTGGTCACAAGTTCACGCCAGATGATCATGGCGAAGTCGATGTGGCGGTTGTAGCACACAGCGTGAACAAGGCGGAGAAAATCGCCGGTACATTGGTCAATTCCTTTCCATCGGGCGGAAAGGCATCGATTGAGAATTGTAAAGAGCGTGTACCAAATTGGCGCCAAGTACTTCCGATAGAAGACCGATGGCCGTTGAAGATCAGAATTGTACCCAAGAGCACGCATTTGGGCGCAGAGAGTCGCATCGTTGACGGCGGGATCGTACCGTTCATGGTTGTTGGCAGTGGCCTCAGGCAGGGACAGTAAACGGCGAAACGAATCTGGCGTCAGTGTAAACGGTTGATTGTCTATCTGAGCCGTGATGGTTTGGGTGTTGCCAATCGTACGGACTTGTGCTGTCAGCCAGACTTGTAGTACATATAGCAAAGGAACATCAGCGGTGCGAGTCAGCGCTGCATGAATGGGATGGCGCATCAGGATGTCGAGTATGACCTGATGTTGTGGGTTTGGCTTGAAGAGCGCCGGGTCGAGGTAGTGGTTGTTCGCCTCTAGCTCGATGCCATGGTCAGGGTCGACCAGTGCAGCATCAGCGACGTCGTCTATAATTTTCTCCTCCTGAGGAATGTGTTCTTCCGGGTGTTGTTGATCCGCCATGTGTAAATCTGTGAAAATAGCACGCGGTTAGGAACATAAACAGAATTACAAATGTAGGTGCGTACCCGTGCCTTGAATGGCTCAATCTGAGACAGATCGAGGACTGGTTTTGGTAAAACAGGCAAGAATTGGACAAAACAGGGCACTTTTCCGGACAAAATGAAGTGTCCGGATAACATGATTTGTTCGGATGGCAGAGGAGTCCGGATGATTATACGAGTGTCCGGGTAAAATTGAATTACCCGGACAAGGTTCCCTGATAAAGTGAGTATTCCGGATAAAGGCGTTGTCTGGACTCCAAACTTATCCGGTAGTTGAACTTACCGGAAACCATAAGGTTTCCGGACAACTAGGTTTCCGGTAGATTGAGAGAGTCCGGATGTGTCATCAAACACATTGAGTGTGTCCGGATAGAAGCGCATGTCGATGATGGTGTCCGGACACGATGAGTATGTCCGGACGAAACGCCTTGGTGAGAAATCGACCAAATCTAGGTTTAAAGGCCAGTGTAAATGCACATAAGTAGACCAAATAGCATTCTAGACTACCCTTGGTCATTCCCTATCAATCTTACGCCGAAAGAACCCCAAATCGTGTGGATCTGAGGTGTGGTGTTCGGGTTTAACAATCTCAATCAAATCGAGGTTTGATTGAGAGGCAATAAGAATCGAGATTCGTATAATAAAGATGTAGTGGGAATCACGAACAACATACCTGAGTTTGGAGTGAAACGTGTGCGTGAATCGTGCGATTGAGGAGAGTCCGAGCGAGAGAGAATATCGACGAGGGTTTAGGGTTTGTGCAAGAGAAACCGGGTAGAATGAAATATGAGGTACCCGGGTGTCTTATAGGACCCCGGGTGTTGTCCGTAGAAGTTGACCGACCCGGGTCTGTCCGGTCCGAATACTGTCCGGACAAACAGAGGTGTCCGGACATCCTCAAGAGTCCGGATAACACTGTTTTGGCAATTTCCGTAGAATGTTCAGTAAACTGTGCTGCCAGGGATCTTTCTCTCGCTCCCCCTCAAATTGAGCATGGGATTGCCATTGCTCCCCCTCGAATCGTGCAGTAGGGTGCAAGTGAGGGATCCGACACACAAAATTTTGAGTGTTGGATAGAAAACGTTGTGTCGCTCCCCCTCAAGTGTAGACCAAGGTGGACTTGGGAGTGCCCACACACATAAAAAACTGTTGAACTGTTTAAGAAAAACTGTGTGTGACGCTCCCCCTCAACAGATTAGAAGACTTACCTGATATGGCAGTTAGCTCCCCCTGAACACATTAACAAATGGTGAAAGCACAGAGATCGGGAATTAACAAACAAACGACGGTATTGAATAAAATAAACACACGAAGAAAGAGGAAAAATAGACGAAACTACCTAACAAATACAAAGACTAAATCTACCTGTGTTACTGAGGCAAGTAGAATACCAGTGCGAGGAAGTGTTTGCTCAATCGTCCAGAGTGTTGACACCGGATGATAAGTAGACAGTTACTCGTAGAGGTATGGAACTTGACAAGGGTACACAAATGGATTAAGTTTTCAGGTTTAGCATACCTAGCTTGAACACCAGAGTTTTAAAACGCTTTTCGTCCAAGGCTTTGGTAAACAGGTCTGCTAACTGATTCTCAGTATTTACGAAGTAGAGTTCGACAGTACCTCTTTCGACGTGATGCTTAATGAAATGGTACCGAACGTCGATGTGCTTCGTCTTGGTGTGCTGGACCGGGTTGCTTGAGATAGCAATAGCACTCTTCGAGTCACAGTAGATCGGGACCTTGACATACGTGAAACCGAAGTCCTTGAGTTGTGTCCGCATCCAGATGACTTGGGAACAACAGCTTGCGGCGGCCACATATTCCGTCTCGGCAGTTGACGTTGAAACGCACTGCTGCTTCTTTGATGCCCAGCTTACCAGACTATCACCCAGGAACTGAATGTGCCCCGATGTGCTCTTCCGATCCATCATGCAGCCCGCGTGATCGGCGTCAGAGTAAGCTGATAATCCAAAACCTGTCTCTTTCGGGTACCATAGGCCAAGATCAGCAGTACCACGTAAATAACAAAAAATTCGTTTAACCGCAATCATGTGAGACTCTTTGGGGTTGGATTGATATCGGGTACACAGGAAAGTCGAGAACATTATATCCGGTCTACTGGCAGTGAGGTACATTAATGAGCCAATCATTCCTCTATACAGCTTCTGATTCGCAGCCGTTCCATTGGGATCGGCGTGAAGCTTTGTAGTAGTTTCCATGGGAGTTTTCATTGGTGAGGCCTGGTCCAATTGGAATTTCCGAAGAATATCCCGAATGTATTTGGACTGGTTAATGAATATTCCGGTCGAAAGTTGTTTAACTTGTAGACCAAGAAAGAAATTCATCTCACAAAGCATACTCATTTTAAAATATTTTCCCATTAGTTTGGCAAAGTTCTTGGCATAGAGAGGATTGGTAGAACCGAAAATAATGTCATCAACATATACCTGAGCCAAGACGATATGACCGGCTTTATTCTTTATAAACAGAGTAGAGTCAATTGTACCTCTTGTAAAGCCTTTCTCTAATAAGAACTTAGAGAGAGTATTGTACCAAGCTCGCGGGGCCTGTTTGAGACCATATAGTGCTTTGGCTAAAATGTAGACATGGTCAGGCTTTGATTCGTCCACAAAGCCTTCGGGCTGTGACACATAAACTTCTTCTTCGAGATCGCCGTATAGAAAGGTCGTCTTCACATCCATTTGGAAGACTGTGAAGTTCTTGTGCGCAGCATAGGCTAGAAACATGCGAATTGCTTCGATTCGTGCCACCGGAGCATAGGTTTCATCAAAGTCAATTCCCTCTTGCTGACGATATCCCTTAGCCATGAGTCGCGCCTTGTTGCGGACAACAATACCGTCTTCGTCCTTCTTGTTCTTGAAGATCCACTTGGTGCCGATCACCGTCTTGTGTTTTGGACGTGGAACCAACCGCCACACTTTTAGGGCTTCAAATTGATTGAGCTCTTCTTGCATGGCAATGATCCAGTCCGAATCTTCAAGTGCCTCACGTACAGTTGTTGGCTCTATCTTACTTAAGAAGCCGGAGAAGAGACAGAAGTTGGCGGAAGCGCCTCGCGTACGAACAGGTGTAGAGGGATCACCTATGATTTGATGCAGAGGATGTGCCTTCGTCCATTTGGTGGTGTGTGGAAGTGGCTGCTGGGTGGAATGAGAGGTGTCCGGATCCACATACGAACCGGATGGGAGGTCTTGTACGGCTTCGAGAGTAGCAGGTTGAGACCTTGGAGGAGGTGGGGGAGGATTCGCCAATGGTTGTACAACTTCTGGTTCCGAGGAATGCCGAGGTTGATCGTCGGTTGTCGAGGAAGGCGAATCTGTAGGAACGATCTCCGGAACTGGGTTTGGGTCCTCCGGGGGAATCACAGGAACAAGTGACTCAGGTGATGACTGCTGTACTGTCTCCATGGTGTTAGAAGGTGAGCTTGTAGAAGGCGGTGGACCATAGAGGTTGTCCAAATCTTCAAGACGAGCAGCTTCAATCCGAGGAATAGCTGAGACAGATGGGGGAGCAAGAAATATGTCATCATAAAAATGCTCAAACAATAAATCTAAATCAGAATAAGTTGCATTCGATGAAGATGCACGATTCGGATTTACTGTCATTTGTGTAGATCCCGAACTAGAAGGTCCGGAAGCTAACACACCAGTTAAACCGGGTTCTGAACTGCGATGTTCAGAAGCCAAATCTGCGGCTTCGTCGAATGTCACGTTTATGCTCTCAACAACGGATTTAGTCCGTGTGTTGTAAACGCGATAAGCCTTAGCCTGCATTGAGTATCCGATGAAGACTCTTTTATCCACTTTGGGGCTTAGTTTGCCGAGATCATCTTTGTCGTTCAGTACGTAGCACGTGCATCCGAACGCGTGAAAGTAGCCAATAGTCGGAATGTGATTATTCATGATCTCGTAGGGCGTCTTGTTGAATCGCTTGTACAGAATCGTGCGATTTTGCGTGTAACAAGCTGTAGACACTGCTTCAGCCCAAAGATATAGCGGTAGATTGGCTTGGGAAAGCATTGTGCGTGCCGCTTCGACTAGGGTACGGTTACGTCTTTCCACCACACCATTTTGCTGAGGAGTGCGTGCGGTAGAAAAGGTGTGCGAAATTCCTACGGAGGAGAGATAACCGTCCATCTTGGAATTCTTGAATTCCGTCCCGTTGTCGGTTCTGATGGACTGAACTTGTTGACGCTTGTTCAATTGGACCGTCTTGAGATGCTTGATGATGATCTCAGGAGTTTCATCCTTTGAGCGGAGAAACATCACCCAGGTGTAACGGGAGTAATCGTCCACTATCACCAGAACGTACTTGCGCTTGTTGATACTCGCAACACGCATCGGTCCACACAAATCCATGTGAAGGAGTTCGAGAGTCCGAGAGGTGCTGGGAGTGTCCTTTGGTGGATGGGATGCACGCTTCATCTTTCCCTTCTCGCATGCCTCGCACAGATGATCCTTTACGAACTGAAGGTTGGGCATGCCTCTAACGTGTTTGCCGAGCACCAGCTGATTGATGTTTCTAAAGTTGAGGTGCGAGAGGCGTCGATGCCAGATCCAAGCTTGGTCGGAAGAGGCCTCAAGATCTTTGTCGCAGAATTGGCCTATGCTGAATAAGTTGTGACCCAACCCTTGGACGTGTGACACCTTCTTGATGGTGATCTTATCATGCACGATGTCGCCGTAGCCCACAATCGGCGAACGCTCGTTGTTGCCAAATCTCACATCTCCTTGATATTCTTCTTTGTAGTTCGTGAGAAGCTCCCTCCTTCCGGTCATGTGCTTGGAGCATCCTGAATCTAAGTACCACACATGACCGCCCTGCAAAACAAGATTAGAGAAGTTTAGGTACCCAAATTTGTTTGGGTCCTGGAGGGTTAGGAGTGGCTCCCTTTGAAGAAACCTGTTTTGGCACGCCTTTCCCGTTAGGTGAAGAATGTACACCCGTTGGGAGAACTGATTTTCGAGTTTGTCGCCTCTTAGGTGCAGATTGTACACCCGTGGGAGGAACATGTTTTGTGCCAGGTTGCCTTTTAGGAGCTGGTTTAACCTTGGTAGGAGCAGTCCATCTACGATTGGATCTAGCCTCCCGCCGTGGTTGAACCATTTAATGATTACCCCGTTTATGAGATGGATTGTTCTTGTAATTACGGGGACTGTGTTTTGCATAGAGATTATATACACAAGATGGTGCATACCAATCATTTTTCAGAATGTCATAAAAGTTATTCCCACCACAATTAGAACAACAAAGACAATCATGCGATAAACGAATCAAGTGTTGAAGAGAGTTTAGTTTAACAGGAAAAGACACTACTTTTTCCAAACTAGCTTCAAAATCATTCCAACCACAATTTGAACAACACACGCAATCATGCAATAAGCGAGCCAATTGTGGAAGAGAATTCACTTTAACCGGAAAAGAAACTTCAAAATAATACTGTTGATTCCAATCACTACTGTCTTTGTTTATTCTAGAATTTAAAGCATGGGGAAATGACTTTGATGCATCCTTCTTGACAGAATCCTCCTTTAGCCACTTTGGTGTTACTCGTCTGGCTTGACCATTTTTAGCTGCAACAGTAGGTACAGAATGATCAGTGACTTTTGAAGGAGTTGGAGCTTTAATGGAAACTTGTTTAGTCTTTTGCCTTGGTTGTGACGTATTTTGGGAAACAGGTTTAGATGTTAAAATTTTGATCACAGCTGGGCCTTTTGAGTTTGAACATGCTCCCTTTTCAAAATTGACCTTATGAGTCACAACTGGGGATAAAAAATCTGTGTGAATCGGAAGAGGTTTGTCGAAAGGGAACGACTCGAACTCTCCCTCATCATCACCTTCTGAGTTCATGAATTCATAAAAATTTACTTCAGGAATGTCGGGACTTGGACTGGTGGAGGAAGGCGAGGAACTCTTCGTGCTTGTGTGCTTTGGGGAATTTGGTGCGGAAGCTAAGAAAAAATCAGAGTTCAAATTCCTTAAAACACTCTCGTCTTGAGAAGCATAACCGGTTTGTGAATTGGAAATCTTGTCTAAATAAGCTTTGCACGAAGATTTGTCAGATGAATTTGAGGAAGGTTCGGGTGAAATCTCCTTTTTAGATTGGAGTCGGTCAATTTGCTCTTGAAGCTGACCATTTTTCGCATATTCTTCCATCTTTTCTGTTGCCAAAGCAGACAGTTGTGATGTAAGTCGATGGATTTCACTCCGAAGGATCTCCTGTCCTTCATCAGACACAGCTTCGGTTTTGACCGGTTGTTGTTTCTCAAGTTTGTCAAGTAAAGCTTGCTTTTCTTGTGTCATTTCAGACAATTTAGATGAAAGCGTATTGATTTCCCACAGAAAGTTTTCCTTTGCTTCACTTGTCATACCATCGGTTATCTCAACTTTGAGTTTCTCAAGAGCTTTGTTTAAATCGTTCTTCTCATGTTGAAAAACCAGCCGTTCTCTTTCCAATAACTCCTCCAACTCTACTATCTTTGCTTCCAAGATGAGAGGGGGAACATAGAGTTTAAACTCATCTGTCTCAGTCTTGGTTGCTGGTGCTACATCCTCATCCTTCTTGGAGGAATCCTTGGGTGTTGGCACTTTGTAGGGGTCGAAGTAGTCATTGGAAAGGTACTTTTTGTTCTTTTGATAAGAGTAATTTAGAGGTTCATAGCAAAATGGAAGTTGAATTCCGAGTTTGTGTGTGCGCTTGTATTCCTCTGTTTCCTCTTCTTTTTCAGGTTCTAGGGGACCAGTCCACTTGATTTTGTACTCCGGGTACTTTGTAGATAATCCATAACAGGCAAAATCATACAAAATGGGTACATGCCATCTTCCCTTTTTTAAATAGTGGGGATTATCATATCCGATTCCCCACTCTTTGTTAAAATATGTGAACTCTTTGGGTTTGTTCAGGAAAATGGTTTGATCTGTTTGTCCCCTTTGGTGGAGTTTGGTTTCAAGGTTTAGGATTTTAGCCACATACTCCTTGTGTTGAACTTGAAGGGAAGAACATTGATAAATAATGTCTTCTTTCTCATTCAAGCACTGATCAAGTTGACGCTGAAGTTCAGATATTCTGGCCCTTAAGTCTTTGGGTGCTAATGAAAGGATTTTGCATTTATCCTTTAAATCAGCATTTTCAGACTTATACTTCTCAGTTAACTTTATTTGAACATTAAGCTTTTCTGTTAGAGTTTTAATTTCAAGCTTTTGTTCTTTAGAAGTGGCCTTAAAGGATTCAGCCTGACCATAAAATGATTGCATAGCACTTAAAAAATCTGGTTGACAAGATTCACATACCTGATTTGCAAGTGCAGCTGCGGTTTCCTCATCAGTGGAGGAATGATATCCCATGAAGGCATTAGCAACTTCATCTTCATCTTCATTGTCAGATCTTTGCAGCCAGTAATCATCCTCAGCGAACATTGCTTCTCCAGTCGCCTTTTGTTTTGCTAAAGCTAGCTTAGCCTCGTAGTAGTGGACATTCTTTACTGTAGGCTGGCGGCAGTCTTTGGCAAAGTGACCAAGTTTCCCGCAATTATAGCATTTCACGGGCTCATCTTTCTTCTTGCGGTCAACTTTCTCAGCCTTGTCCTTCTTTTCAGTCTGATCTTGCTCATCAACCTTCTTCTTACCTTCATATTTGTCTTTGTAGTCATGACGCTTGTTGGCAGAAGTGGAGTAGCGCTGACCATTAGACGTTGGTTTCTTGTAAAACTGTTGTTGCTTGAAGGTCTTTGTCAGTAGGGCAATGGCTTTCATGAAGTCGTTTACTTCACTATCAGAATCTTCATCTTTCTTCTCTTCCGGTTCAGAATCAGAAGAGTTATGCTTTTGAGCCCGTTCGGTGTGTCGGCTCGAAGATCTTCCCTTGTTAGTGGAAATTAGAGAAATGGGATCAGCTACAGGCTTGGGTTCAGTCTTCTTTTCGACAAGCAGTTCATTCACTTCATCTTCATCCTGAAGAAGTGTCTCATAGAGTTCATTTATGCCGATTCTTTCAATCAGGTTGTTATGCCTGACATGAGAAGCAAAAACTTTCCATTCGGGTAAGAGATTGTTGAGGAACTTGAGAGCATTCTCAGTGTTCGACCTAACTATCCCATTCTTGTTTAGCTCATTGAGTAGAGAGCAGAAACGTTCATAAGCCTGAGTAAGAGTCTCGCCAGGACGCTGCTTGAAACCATCGAACTTGGTTATAGCAGTATTGATCTTCAGCTGATTTCCCACTGCACTCCCACGCATCATTTTGGCAACTTGGTCCCACATGCCTTTAGTCGTGGCTTTGTAGCTGTCGATGGCGGTGTAGATAGAATTGGGAAGAGCTTGTACCAGATATCTCTTTGCCTGTTTCTCCCCTTCTATCCTCCCTCTTTCAAACTCTGTCATTTCGACAAAGGACTTTTTCTCTTTCTTGGGTCCAGCACCTGCAGTAGCTGCAATATCCTTCATTGGTGGCGCGATGGGACCTTCTTCAAGAGCTTGCTTGATGAACTCATAGTTGTCCTTTGATTCAATGAAAATCATGAATCTGTCGCGCCATTGACTGTATTCGTTTGGGTATAGACATGGGGGCTTGGTGTCGGTACCAATTGCAAGTGCATCACGAGAAATAGACATCTTTGGTTGCAACGGAGTGATCGTCAGACGGGTATATCGATTCGAAATGAGAACCTAACGCAAGATTCTAAGAGTGGAGTCCTAACGCAGGTTCTAAAGTGGACTACAGTGGTCTTACCGGATAGTAATCCAAGTAAGGTAGTGATCTGAAAGTATCTGGATTGGATTTACGAAAACACAGCTCAAAAAGTGCAGAGTTGTCCGGATAAGCAGGAGTTGTCCGGATATCTTGAGTTGTCCGGATAACCAAGGTTACCGGATGCTCTGAAGATACCGGATGGCAGTAACCGGAAAATCAAGACTTTACCGGGTACTTAGAAGTTTCCGGAAAGAATGATGTGTCCGGATACTTCGATGATTCCGGGTAAATGAGGATTTCCGGATAAAACGAATTCCGGATACTTTGAGTTGTCCGGAACTAGATTACCCGGAAAAATAGAAATTTGAAAGACTTACCCGGATGATTGACTTACCCGGATGGATGACTTACCCGGGAAGATGACTTGTCCGGATGGAACCACAAACGTCCGGACACCTTGATCTGTCCGGAAAACGCGGCTGTGGTGTCCGGACTCTGCGGCTGTTTTGTCAAAATCGATCGAAAATTCCACTAGGGTTACTCTAATGTGTTCCTGAAAGGTTAGAAACAATCCCAAGCACAAAACAACAATGACCCAATCGATTTTAGAGCAAAAACAACACCTTTTGATAGCAAAAATCGAATTTTTGAGTAAGAACACTACCAAAATTTTAGAACTTGTTTTGCAAAATTGACCAATCAAACGAACGAATTAGGATGTGAAATTTTGCAGAAACTCTTAGAATGATAATGCTAACACAACCCAATAAGTAAAAACAACTGATTTTGGTTGAATCAAAAGTCAAGAATTCAAGAAAAAATCAGACGAGCAAAAGTCAAACTAACCAGAATTTTGATGAATTCAAACCTTGGAATCGATCCGTCCGTCTGCTCTGATACCAATTGTAGGATCCAGATCCGTGCAATAATCGTGTTTATGTGAATAAAGATATGAACGAATAAAGTAATCACAAAGGCTTCCCACTTAGCTATTTGATCAGAGAATAATCGTTACAATGCTCAAAGCTAAATGAGACGACCAGCTAATTTTCTAAGCTAGTTGTGCATTAAATATGCTGGGCCCGTGGTAACAAGCCCACGGCCCGTTCACTATGGACTATGTTTAAGGAAATACAAATTACACCCTTGAACTTTAAATCAACACATAAAACTTGCCCTAACAAATACACATAGACACAAACTCTGTTGGTTAAGGGTTTTCTATATCCCACTTGTACGACATGGAGTTGGTTTTGACGAATTATATTAAACTAAGAACAGACACATACGTTGTAACTTGAATGGCTAAGAAAACTATGATTTTCTTCGACTAGATATCCAAGTAGATGCACAAGATGAAAGACCAAATGCCTTTAGAATCCAACAACCAAACAACCATTTTGATGTAGTGAATAAAATATGAATAAGCTCTTCTTACCTAATCGTAACGTTGTCGCCGAGAACCATAACATTGGTCGTTATATGATATATGAAGGTAGGACTTGACTTCTTGATTTGGGATTATCTATAGGCTTACGGTTTATTTGTCAAATACGTAAACTGATTTTACTCAAATATCTGAGTGGTTCATGTAAACTTTGAAACTAAAATCAATTAACCATCGAGCTCAGAAAAAATTCAACACTTAATCATTACAGTTTACAAAAAACTTAGCCAAAAATATAATCATGTTGTTTATGATCCTGGTAAGTATTTACAAAGTATGGTGTACAAATTACCCAAAAACATGTCCCACTCAATCTTTTTGACAAGGAACTTGCTTTGATCTAATTAAGAAACACATAACCTAAGTTATAATGGCCAAAAGAAGTTATATTATCAAGCTTATACTCATGTATACAAGTTATATTATCATTTTATATTAATGATATGTTGTATAATGACTGTGTACTGATCCATCTAGTTGTATGTCCCCGTCAGTCTTTCTGTACTTTAAATTCATGTACAACTTTTTTTTCTACATTCACGTTTTCACACATTAGTAATTTAGTTTTTTAATAAATCCCCACCTTACTTGTTTTCTCTTAATGATCCAAGATAACACAGGGCATTGGAAACATCATACCAAATGCAACTTCTTTTAAAGTATAGAGCAAATCTAATTTTCAGGAATTGAAGATTTCTTAAAAGGATCACTTACTTCCTAAATTTGATTTCAACAACATATGAAATTCATTGGACAGTAAAGCGTATTCATCTAAAACCCTAATTTTAGTGAAAAAAATTCAGATTTAAGTAATGAATGCAAAGGTCATTATATTATTGAACACACAATAAACAAAAAGGTATAGCTCCAAATAGTTACAAAATCGTGAATGTCAGAACCCAAATTTTAGTTCCTTACCGAGTGGGATGACGGTTGCTTCGGCGATGTTGAAGATGATCTTCATCATGTTCAAACTAGATGAATAGATTATGAGTATTTTGATGACTTTTGCTGTGGAATTCGCTAGTAGCTAGTAGTGTTTTGTCGTGGATTTCAACGTGGTCGATAGTGTTCATCGAGAAGTTTGAAAAGAAATTTCCTGTGTGAAGTTTGAAAGGGTTGAAAATGTTTGGATGAACTGAAATGACAATGGATACATGCTTTTACATTGCCATTGATTGCCAAACAATTTACAAAAATACCACCGTGTAAATCAGCGCAGATCAAATTTAGGTTTTAATCTAATGGATAGAAATTGGTCTCATGGGTCTCACACAATCAACTTGGTCTCACGTGATCCCAAGTCTATATATATATATATATATATATAAGTTATAATGATTATTTATAAAAGAAAATTGTTTAGTAAATCGGAAATGACCATACTGCCCATCGCTTAATGGATGGGGTTAATACTTAATAGTTGTTAATGACAGGACCAAACCAAACGGATGGGGTTAATAGTGTTATTAATGGTAGGGACCAAAAAATAACAAAATTGTAAAATGTGGAGGCTATTTTGAAAGAAAATAATGTAAGAACCAATTCGAAGACAATTTTAAAACAACAAAGATCAAATCTTTAATTTACTCTACTTTTTTTCATGTTATTTCACATTAAAGTTACCATTAATTAGTGGAAGTAATGGTAGTGGGAATATAAACTTATGCCACACTTCATGGATTCTCTCAAAAGCATCAACATGTGAAGAATAAGAATTAAAATGCAAAGATATAAATACCACTCTCCCCTTCATACCACCTTCCATTTGTGAATTCCTCCATGCTTTCAGCCTTCAAAGATCTCACTTCCTTTTACCTCTTCTTGCTTTCATTCACCTCTACTCAATTCTCCATTTCCTAAACCCCATTTCAATTCACAGCCCTACTTTTATATATGGTTTCCCTTTTCAATTTTGATTCTCATAGTAGATTCAAGATTTTGATTTTGATTCTGATTTCATTTCAAGATTATCGCAAGGTAAACTTGTGATCTTAGATCCATATTAATATACACATATCGATCTGCTTCGTGATTCTCTTGATGGGGGTTTCAAGCAGATTCAAGATTTTGATTTCCATTTCCTGTTTGATTCTTGAAAGTGTTGATGGGTATTATCTTCCTGGTAGTTTCCCCCATAGATATTTTGTGGGCGATCAATTATCTGTAAAAGTTAACTCCTTGACCTCTATAGATACAGAAATACCATATGGGTATTACAGTTTGCCTTTTTGTAGGCCTCTTGAAGGCATTAAAGATAGTGCTGAAAACCTAGGTGAGCTTCTAATGGGAGATCGAATAGAGAACTCCCCGTATCGGTTTAAGATGTACAAAAATGAATCCGAGATCTTTTTGTGCAAAACGAATCCGTTATCAACTAACGAGTTCAAGACTTTGAAAGAACGAATCGATGAAATGTATCAAGTTAACCTAAATCTTGATAATCTTCCTGCCATTAGGTACATGCAAAAAGATGGATTCTTTCTTAGATGGATCGGTTATCCCGTAGGGATTAAGGTTCAAGATGATTATTATGTGTTTAATCATTTAAAGTTTACGGTTTTGGTTCATAAATACGAGCATAGTAACGTTGCTGGTGTGATTGGGACGGGTGATGGGGCCGAGTTGATCACGTCGCCGGAAGAACAAACCACCGACGACGGTTATGTGGTGGTTGGATTCGAGGTTGTCCCTTGTAGCGTAAATCACGATTCGAATTCATTAAAGAACGTTACAAATTACGGCAAATACCCTTCTTCGATTAAATGTGATCCGGTTTCGGTTGGGATGAGTGTGAAAGAAGGCAAAACGGTGAGCTATACGTATGAGGTTTCGTTTGTAACAAGTGATATAAAGTGGCCTTCGAGATGGGATGCTTATTTGAAAATGGAAGGTGCGAAAGTTCATTGGTTTTCGATTTTTAATTCGTTAATGGTGATAACTTTTCTTGCGGGTATCGTTCTTGTGATATTCTTGAGGACGATTCGTAGAGATTTAGCTCGTTATGAGGAGTTAGATAAGGAAGCTCAGGCTCAAATGAACGAAGAGTTATCCGGATGGAAGCTTGTTGTTTCTGACGTTTTCCGATCTCCAAACAACCCTCAACTTCTTTGTATCATGGTGGCTGATGGTTGTCGGATTCTTTCAATGGGGGTTGCTTTGATCTTCTTCGCTGCTCTCGGATTCATGTCTCCGGCTTCGCGTGGAACCCTAATCACTGGTATAACTTGCTTTGGTTGTTACAGCAAAATGGGTCTTTTTGATGCATATGTGTTTTCATAGAATATTTAATGGGTCTTTAAGTTTATAAGACTAAATAGAAAACGCTTATAGAACCAAAACCTACTTCTTACTTAAAGGTGTTACAGTAAGTTTTCGGTACGAAGTTAGACGACCTAACAAAGTCTTTCGACGAAATTGGACAACCTAATACGACATAAAAGATTAATTATCGAATTAGTCTTTTTATAAGTCAATTTTGAAAAGCGTCCCGTGTACTAACGGATGTAGGTCACTTTTCAAAAGTGATCTATAATAGACTAGTTTTTTGTTATACTAGGTTTTCAATAAGACTACAACTTATGGGTGGTTTATCAAACCGCTTACCTGGGTAAGTGCTTAATTACCAAGTCATATTTTCTTACCGGAAGAATATGTGAAAGACCAAGAATCTTATCCAGTAAGAGTGAGACAAGGACCAAGATTCTTACCTTATAAGTGAGGGCGGCGATTCACTACTACAAATATGACTTTTATAAACGGTTGTTTTGGGTAAATTATTGAATACGATGCCATTTTGGTAAACTAAAATCTTACCGGATAAGTAATTGATAATGTTGAAATTTTACGCTAAACGCTTACCGGATAAGTGTTTGTTAAACAACCCCTTGGTGTAACGCATTTAAATAAGACACAATTCTAGGTCTTATAAACTTTAATTTACTTTATGGAGTATGACTGTAATTCATCAAAATGGTATTGTATGTAAAAATTTACTCGGTAAGAGTCGTCACCCTCACTTATCGGGTAAGACTATTTATCCTTATCATCACTCTTACCGGGTAAGATTCTCGACCCTTACCATTTCCATCCGGTAAGGTAAACGACCCGGTAAACGCTACCGGATAAACATTCAGTAAAAGACCAGTGGGCATTCTAAAAGACCAATTTTGTTATTAGATCTTTGTACTAATGATAATTTGAATTGATATTTGATTATTGACATTTTCAGGCATGCTTGTGTTCTATGTGTTATTGGGTGTTGTTGCCGGTTTCATTGCGGTTTGGCTCCTTCGAACGCTTGCAAACGGTGAACGCCAAGGATGGTTTTCCATTTCATGGCGAGTTGCGTGTTTCTTTCCTGGAATCGCGTTCATAATCCTAACGACAATAAACTCACTCTTGTGGGGAAGTCATAGCACGGGAGCCATCCCATTTACAACGTTTCTTGTTCTAATCTTGCTTTGGTTCGGAATCTCCGTGCCGTTAACATTAATTGGTGGATTTATGGCAACAAAGGCCCCATACCTTGAATATCCCGTTCGAACAAATCAAATACCTCGAGAAATCCCATCTCAAAGGTTCCCTTCTTGGCTCATGGTCCTCGGAGCCGGGACCCTCCCCTTCGGCACACTTTTTATCGAGC
The DNA here is from genome assembly GCA_033807775.1 of Saussurea involucrata. NCBI lineage: Eukaryota > Viridiplantae > Streptophyta > Magnoliopsida > Asterales > Asteraceae > Saussurea > Saussurea involucrata. Next base: position 234,311,050 of record CM066321.1, on the reverse strand, counting down.
TTTTTTTCATCATGTCGAGCATTTGGCTCGGGCGGGCCTATTATGTTTTCGGGTTTCTTTTTGTTGTTCTTATTTTACTTGTGACGGTTTGCGCTGAGGTGTCGTTAGTTCTTACGTACATGCATCTTTGTATCGAGGATTGGAGATGGTGGTGGAAATCGTTTTTTGCATCGGGTTCAGTTGCGTTATATATCTTCTTGTATTCAATTAATTATCTTGTTTTTGATCTCAAGAGCTTGAGTGGGCCCGTGTCGGCGATGTTATACTTGGGATATTCATTGTTCATGGTCATAGCCATTATGCTAGCGACGGGTGCGGTCGGGTTCTTGACATCTTTCTTCTTCGTTCATCGGCTCTTTTCTTCTGTCAAGATCGATTAATCGAAGTCTCCGTTGAAGATGTGGATTTTGATCTTTTGTGTGGTGTTTCATTTTCTTGTTTTTGTAGCTAATTGTCGATGTTGAAGGTTAATAACGATTACAAGCATGTTGTGTTAACAGGTATTGTTGTTTGTACTCGTCGTATGTTTTTTTATTGAATGTTTTTGGAAACCAAACAGCCGTTTATCAAACTTTTTTCGAGGTAAGTACTTATTGGATGTCATTTATCTTATCGGGTGAGATAGTAAGCGTTTATCCGAAAAATATTTGGTAAACATCCTCAAGTCTTAAGGGTTGGGTTCCGACGAGAATGAAAGTTAAGGTGAAAATGGTAAGAAGGTATCTCCACCTTTGGATGCACTCCACCCTTGGATGCACTCCACCCTTGAGATGCACGGAGATGAGATGCACCGAGACACTTCAAAACAAATGACTTTTACCCACAAAAATCACCGAGGAAATTACCCACAAAATACCAAGGGTTCCGATGGTAACACACGGATCATCCACGAAATCGTTGGGTAAATTTTCACTGATTTGAATTTAGCCACCAACTTTTGTGATGGTTTTTGACAAATCATTGCGGGGGAAATTTCGTAGGTAAATGTCTTGCATTAAGGCACCATTTGGCAAAAATAAGCTAGCTTGTTTTGTTTAGATGGACATAAACTAGCTTATTGTTAAGCTATTTGGAGTAGGTTATGAGAAGCTTTTTGTGACCTTTTCAATTATATTCTCATTAAATTAATTATTTTTTTAACTATTAATTATAAATAAATATTAATTATTAAAATTTAATTATTATTAAATATTAATTAAAATCATTAGTTAAATTTTAATTATATATTAATATTAATTTTTAATTATTTAGAATTATTGTTAACCATATTAGTTATTTTTATTTTTTATTATTACTCGATTATTTTTTTCATATTATATTTAACAGTTATTTAAAATTACAAGTGAGCATAGATTTTTGGGAATTTAATTAAAATACCTATTTGTTGACTTTGACTTACCAAAATACCCATTTTTTCCAATTTTGCAAAAATACCCATTTTTCTCGCTATATGTCCCGCAATCGCGGGATAGGGTAGTTTCTGAAAATTTTGATCCCGCTATGGCAGGATGAGTCCCGCGGTACATTCAATCACACACATTAAATTATGATTTTGATTTGAAAGTTACACTTTCAACCCCTATAATTATTTACTTACTTTACTTTTCTAATTTTAATTTTACACCTTCATCATATTAACACATATAATCGTATTATTAACTAAAGTACGTTAAAAATACGTTTTAATTTTAACAAGTTACACCATTGTACTCGTCTCTTCGATACCTTCGAAATGAGCCCAATATTGAATATTTTTGGATTTATTTATTTTATTATATATCATATATACTACATAAAAATATTTTTAATATTTACAATTCATACCCTTATAGGTAATTATTTAATTTATGGTACATCTCTTACTTTTTCAATTTTCGTTTTACACTCTTATCGCATTAACATAATAATCATATATTAACTAATTGATTAAATCGTTTTAAATTATTCGTTTTAAAAAGTACGTTTTAACATCACATTAACATACATAATTACGTTAAAATATGTTAAGGAGTTTGATAAATATATATATATATATATATATATATATATATATATATATATATATAGGGGTGGGTTTAAATGAAAACTCAAATTCAATTGTAAACATGAGGACAAACCACAGCCGTTGATTAAGAAAACCGAGATTAGATCAATGAATAAAAAACGCGATGGCAATTTTGTAAATAAGTTGAAAACTATGTCCATGGCTTGGTGAATATTTAGCGCGTAGGGGTAAAATTGGAAAAACTAAAAGACGGTTCAAAAACTGACATATAGCCATAATCATAATGCAGACGGCAGATTCATCATTTTTCGCCGATTTTCTCTCTCACTAAAACTTCCATCGTTGAATACTGAAGAAAGAAGAAGACGATTTCTCTGGAATAGTTAAAATCATCAACATCAATGGAAGATACATCTGAAGATAGTCGAGATAAGCTTCCAATAGGTGAACTTCTGAAAAAACGTAAGTTATATTCATACTGAATAGTTAGTGTTTTTATTTAAATGATTCAAATGACGATTAAAACTAAGATTATTGTTATATTTTATTTTATTATTGTTATTAGTTATATTCATACTGAATAGTTAGGGTTTTTATTTAAATTTTACAGATTAAGAAAAAAAATTGATTCGATAAACCCTAAAACGGAAAAAATGAAGAAAAAATAGATCTGATGAATTAATGCTTCAAATGACGAGTACAACGAAGATATAATGTTAGATTTTATTTTATTTTTGTGAGTATTTATATTCATACTGAATATTCTTTAGATGTTTATGACCAATGATATTCAGTTTGAATATATAGTTTTATTCAGACTGAATAAAATGTAAAAATTCAGTATGGATATATTCAGACTGAATAATAGGGAATTAAAAAGTCATATTGATTATTATTGCTAATACGTTGTTAAGATGTTTGGGAGGAGTGAGGTTCATACTGAATTTTTACCTTTATTCAAACTGAATAAAAACCCTAAATATTCAGATTGAATATAACTTCAACTTTCTTAATATATACCTATTATTCAGACTGAATAATAGAGAATTAAAAAGTCATATTGATTATTATTGCTAATACGTTGTTAAGATGTTTAGGAGGACTGATGTTCATACTGAATTTGTACCTTTATTCAAACTGAATAAAAACCCTAAATATTCAGACTGAATATAACTTCAACTTTCTTGATATATACCTATTATTCAGACTGAATAATAGGAATTAAAAAGTCATATTGATTATTATTGCTGATACGTTGTTAAGATGTTTGGGAGGAGTGATGTTCATACTGAATTTGTACCTTTATTCAGTTTGAATAAAAGGTAAATATTCAGACTGAATATAACGTCAACTTCTCAATATATACCTATTTTTCAGACTAATTAAATTCTATTTTTGTTAATTGTTTGAATTTAAATAGAAAAGAAGAGAAAGCATGAAGATGAAGTGTCTTCGTCAAGGAAAAAAACAAAACAAGAGAGAAACGGTATTATTATGATTCATTTTTCAGATATTGATAAAAACTAACTGAATACATATACTAATAATTTTTGTTTGAATATCAAAAATGTTTATAGATAAGCAGAAAAAGGAAACGTTAAAAAAAGGATGGGCCTTCAAGAAAGAAGAAAAGAGATGACAGTTCTAGCAAGATGAAGAAAAGAGATGACAGTTCTAGCAAGATGAAGAAAAGAGATGACAATTCTAGCAAGATGAAGAAAAGAGATGACAGTTCTAGCAAGATGAAGAAAAAAGAAAGTAAAAAAAAAGCACCGAAGAATGCCCAATACAGACCTCTGTCGATAAGAACAACACCAAAGAATTTAATGCTAGTTACTGGCAAGATGAGGCTGCCACAAATCAACTGCATTAAAGATATGGGGTTTGAAAGTTTGTTTAATATGAATATTGATTCAATACCTGCTAGACTTGCACACAGCATAATATACAACTTTGATCCAGAGCACATGGTAATTAGAACAAGAAAGGGTCCAATTAAAGTTACAGCAGATTCTGTGAATCATGTTCTGGGATTAAAGAATGAAGGTATTGATATCAGTGATCGTGAGACAGACAGCGAATGGGATGATATTATAAGAAATTGGAAATCTCAGTTTGACAAACAACTGATAAGGCCAAAAGATATTGTGAATAAGATAACAGAGTCTCTTAGTGCAGATTGGAATTTCAAGTTGAATTTCATTGTTTTGTTTGTGAATACAATGTGTGTTGGTATGAAGATGGGGACATGCAACCTTGCCATTCTGTCACATCTAAGCAAAGGACTGGATTTTAAGAATGTTAATTGGTGTAAATACATTATTGATTGTGCAGAAGAAAGCAAGATAGGGTGGACTGATGAATCAGATTCAAGCTTTTATACAGGACCAATAACATTTCTCACGGTATGTAATCAACTTTAATATATGTTTATAACTTTTAATCTAGGATTAGATTAAGCTTAAATAACTTCATTATTCATTATTTATAACATTTTATGCATTGTAGTTTATAGTTTATGCATTAGACTGAATATGTACCTTTATTCAGTTTGAATAAAAGGTAAATATTCAGACTGAATATAACAAAACATATTCAGACTGAATATGTACCTTTATTCAGTTTGAATAAAAGGTAAATATTCAGACTGAATATAACAACCAATATATTCATTATTCAGTATGAATAAGTTTGAATAACAAAACATATTCAGACTAAATATTAAAAGTTATTCATTATGAATAGTTAACATTATTCATACTGAATAACGTTAAATATTCAAAATGAATAACTCTTAATCTATACCTTATAAATTTCAAAAAAATGATATGCATGTTAATCTATTGAATGTATGATTAGTTTAAGAATGAATATACATTATTATTCAATTAGGAATTCATAAAATTGATAATATAATATGTTTGATATTTTCATTTTTAAAAAATGAAGCTTCTGTATCTTGATTCAACGAAATGCCCTGGATTGTTGCACAAAAGAGTGAGGCCTGCAATTAAAGAATGGAATACAGAAAAAATGAAGAAAATAGAGAAGATGGAGATGAGGAATGGAGGTTTTTGTAGAGGTGATTTGGCAGAAGAGTATGAAGAAACAGAAGATAGGGATGAAAACTCAAAGGACAAAAAGACAGCAAAGGTATTAAAGATATATATACATTTCAATTAAGTTAATTAGTTTTATAACTAAAATCTCTGTCAAAAATAAACAGGACTTTCTGAAGATGCTTGATCAAAGCTTAGACGAACTTTTTGCAAACAAAGCAGAGATTGAATACAACTTAAAACAAACCATGATTTTGTAGCCAGATGACAACAATCTTATTAATTGGAAAAGCAGTTATGAGGAATCATTTCCCACAAGATCAGTAATGATTTGTCTGAAAGATAATGCCAATATGAAGAAAAGAGAGAGGAGTTTGATAAGATCACTGGAGAAGAGAAGAAAAAGAACATGGAAGAAGATAAAGAAGAGGAGATTGAGAAGATAGAGGATAATAAAGCAAAGCAGACAGATGAAATGCAGGAAGATAAAACAGAAGAGACAGAGAAGATGCAAGAAGATAATGAAAAGTGTGACACTGTTTGTGAAGAAAGAAAGAAAACAAGTGATGTGGTTACTTAGGAAACAACAACAAAAGTGATATGGCCTGATGGTACACAATATTGGAATGAGCTGGAAAAAACAACAGAGATTAATGATGCATTCCAGTCTGCAGAACAAGCCATTGACAATAGGTGGGATATTTTGGCAACAGAAGCAATTGAGGAAGTTGTTGCAAAAATACAGAAGGAAAATATAACTAGTGAAGATCAGATGAAAGATATGAATGAAGATGAGAAGGATGGCGGAGATGAGAAGGAGGAAGAGATGAAGGAAGATGGGAAGATGAATGAGGAAAAGAAGGATGAAGGAGATGAGAAGGAGATAGAGGAGAAGAAGGAAGAAGGCAAGACTGTAGAGGAAAAAAATGAAAAAGAAAAGGAAGAAGAGAAGAAAAGAATGAGGAAGAAGAAAAGAAAGCAGAAGAAAAGAAAGCAGAGGATGAGAATAAAGAAAAGAATGATTCAGATCCAAACTATTCTCTGGGGATGTCACAGTTACATACCCCAAAAAAAACTGTTGAGGATGAAGAGGTTGCCAGCAAGAAAGGGCCACTTGTTATCAAAATAAAAAGAAACGAAGTGAAAAACCCTGAGAAGAAATTAAAGAGAATAGAGAAAATAGGTGAACAATTGAAATCACCTTATCTTCAAAGGAGAGTCGACGTGACAAAGAATACAACAACAACAGAAAACAACGTTGGCAATTGGTTATTTCCTTTACAAAGAGATAAATTGTAAGTTTTAAAATTAATACATATTGTGAATTGTTAACTTTTATTTCATTTAGTAATATCACTTTATATTCACTTTGAATATACCTTATATCCAGTCTGAATACAAGTGAATATCCAAAATGAATATATAGTAAATATTTCAAAGTGAAAATCACTTTATATTCACTTTGAATATATCTTATATTCAGTCTGAATAAAACTATATATTCAAATTGAATAAATAGTAAATATTTCAAAGTGAAAATCACTTTATATTCACTTTGAATATAACTAATATTCAGTTTGAATAAAACTGAATATCCAAAATGAGTAAATAGTAAAATATATAAAAACGAAAATCACTTTATATTCACTTTGAATATAACGTTATATTCACTTTGAATATAACGTTATATTCACTTTGAATATAACTTCAAATTGAAAATTCATATAATATGAATTCATGATCTACTTATATCATATCATATTGGACAAAACATTTAAATATTTAATTAAATTTTAAATAGGGACGTTGTCTTTGCTACAAGTGATGGGCAGTCAAGCTTCAGAGTCATGTTTGAAAGCATGATTCCAGAATTCGAGCCATTTGCGAATGTCATTGACAGCTGGTCAGTGATATTAAATCAAGAGGAAAGATTAAGAAGCAATGATTCTCCAAAAAGATTATTCTGCACTACAGAAATTTTCGTAAGTTTACTATACTTTTAAACCAAATTACAAATAAGTATTAATATTAAATTATCCTATTCTTCATTTCAACAGCCACAGGAAATGTTCGAGGGGAGATTTATTCTAGAAAGAAATTTAAAGATCTTCACAAAAAACTTTTGTGAGAACATGAAGGGGAATGCAGAGTTGGAGGTTCTGAAGAAAGTAGAATTGGTACATAACAATTAGATTAAAAATATTATTTGAATTTTATTTCATATATCATATAATACATTACCTAAAATATTCATGCAGGTCTTTTTCCCAATCATCAAGAGTTCACATTATTATCTGGTATGCTTTGATCTGAAAAACGATGCATCCCATATTCTGGACAACAGTGCAACTGGTGTTCCAGATTCAGCTAAATATGGGAACGTTCCAAAATTTGTTGTAAGTAGAATATTGTATTATCTAATATACATTAATAACAATTATTTTATTTAGTATTATGAATAATAAGTATGATATGTATATAATGCAGCAAAAGTGTTTCATGAAGTTTTTGGAAAAGGTTGGGGATGCTAAATCACAAATTCAATAGAATAGTCCCGAAAAGAGAAGCAATGAAGTGGATAACAAAAGAGAATACTATAGACTGTGCCATATTCATGATGCGACACATGGAAACATTCATGGATGGGAATGTTAAGAATTGGGACTGTGGTTTGCAGGATGAGTCAGCAGGTCAAAAATCGCAGTTAAAAAAACTGCGATACAAATATGTCACAAAGATGCTTCTATCAGAAATCAATGAGAGAAGGGAGTGGGTGATGAACGAAGTAAATGCATTTGAGCAGTTGCCAGAAGATAGGAAGAGGGAAATTGCAGAAAATGCGGAGAAAATGAAGAAAGAACGCCTAAGCGACATTTTCTAGGCGTTAAGAAGATGAATGAACAATGGTAAGTTTGTCTTGAACAATTGAATTTGGGTGTTTGTTTTTTTGGAACAATTATTTGATTGGTTGGTTGGTGTTTTGATACAATTATTCAGTGGGTTTGGTTTTGGTTGTTTTGTTCTTTGAAACAATTCAGTGGTTTCGTTTGGTGGATAAGTGTATGAACAACTATGTAGGTTTATTTAGTTGAACAATTATGTAGGTTTGAATGGGTTAAAACAATTAGTTGGTGTGATGATGGGTTACGATGATATATGGTTTAGTTAGTGAATGATGATGTAAAAACACTTATGTCGGGGTTTTTTTCGTTGAACAATATATTTAGTTTTTGGTTGGTTTAATGTTTTTTTAATTGAATTGGAAGATATTAAAAAATTGTTGTTTTGATGGTTTGTACAAATTAACAATATATTGCGTTTTATTCATGGTGAAAATATATCTATTACTGTAACAGTGAAAAAACATGCAATTTTATTAACTATGAATAATAGTTAATATCCAAAGTGAATATGAATAAAATTTTATTCATTAATATTTTATTCAGTCTGAATAAACCTTTTAGCTAAAACATTTTAGTTATATTCAGACTAAATAAAAATTGTAAATGATTATTATTACTAAAACGTTGTTAAGATGTTTGTGAGGGGTGATATTCATACTGAATATATACCTTTATTCAGTCTGCATATTGCATTTTATAAATGGTTTATAAATATATTTCATACATAGTGAATAAAAAAAATATGTGAAAAATATTATTGAAATTCAAAGAAATCATCATATGAATTGTTTTTTTGATCAATATTCAAAATGAATAAAAAAATCGAAACTATCACTATTACAAACTAAAAAACCTCTACTTACTAACATCATTTCTCGATGGGCAATTGCGTGAGTCATGGTTAGACAAATTATTACACAACCTACACAATCTCATTGCCTTTTTACTCTTTTCAATTGCTTTTTCTTTACTACTCTTCAACCTCTTGCCCGTACCACAACCTTTGTTTCTTATCGGTTTAGGATTGTGAACATCAACAACTTCTGGTTTTGACACGCCAAGCAACGACTCCATCACATCTTCGGAACTGCGATGAGGAACACTACATCCAGTAGCCTCCAAATTACTCTTCAATTCTTGAATTTTCAAAACAAAGTCTTCAAGCTTGTCCATATCATCAACTACTAGACCAATGCAGTAATCAAGGGAAACTTGAGCATCATTTTCTAGTTTCTCACGACGCTCGTTTCTTTCTCCAACCCAATGAAGTTTCTTCAACAATTCAGAAGAAATGAGGTATTTTCTCCAACGCTTCACTATATATTGCAAAGGTATCTCTTCAATGCACATATTCTTTAATACACAAAAAATATGACGACATAGCAAACCATAATGATGGTAAAACAAGCAGCTACAATCCAAAGAACCAGTGGTATTATTATGCACAACCTGAAAATAAATTCAAATAACTTCATTATTCACAATGAATAATAAGTTATAATTAACATACAATTAACTAGAACTTTATTCAGTCTGAATACAAGGTACATATTCAGTATGAATATAACTTCACCTTTTAATATATACCTATTATTCAGACTGAATAATACAAAACAAAAATTAATTGATTATTATTATGAATATCTAAATGAAACAAAACTAACCTTGTGATCAGACTCTTTTACATAGGCTTCAAGATTTGAACTGGATGCACCATCTTTCTTTTTAGGTTTAACCTTCTTCTTCTCAACAACAACAATAATATCAGAACCATCTACAACACTCGAAGATGATTGAAAACAGGACCAAACCGATTCATTTATCTCATTCTGAACATCTCTAAATACAGCACGAGTATATATCTTAGAAGCATGAACCTCAATTGGAAGTGGTGTACTAAACTTTGGAATGGTTGTTCTTGTTTGATGATTGAGCAACCTAAAATTATTCCGTTGTTTGTCCATAGCAGAATCAAATGAGTCAATAAAAGACATAAGATTTGCACCGTGATGAAAAAATAGTGAAAAGAATGAATTTTCACTCTCAGATCTTGATGTCGTTCTCATTAGCCGAGCCATAGGAATATCTCTATAAAATGATGGAATCCACCTATTCCTATGATCATACATATAAGACAACCACTTGTGGCCAAGAAGATCAAAGTCACCAATTAAAGATTTCCATCTCTCTTCAAATTGAGTAGCATCAATGTGTCCATCCCATATAAGAGCATGAAACCTTTTCTTGAAATCAGTATTTGAAATAATATTGGAAGAAATCTGAAAACAAAAAAGATAAAATGCAATCAACATGAATACTTTCACTATTCAGTCTGAATACTTTCACTATTCAGTCTGAATACTTCACTATTCAGTCTAAATACCTTAACTATTCAGTGTGAATAAATATGATAGAAAATGAATATTTACACAATTATTTAGTATGAATACATATAAGTATTCAAAATGAATAATACAATTATTCAGTATGAATAAAGAAATACCTTCAAAGGCAATTTTGTACTAATGTGCCACATACAAAACCGGTTCCTTGAATCTGGAAAGACTTCAGAAACAGCTTGCTTAATAGCAGGACACTGATATGTAACAACCAACTTTGGTGGTTTCCCAAAAGAGTTCAAGAAAGAATGAAGCAACCATTTATAAGCTTCAATATTTTCACCATCAAGAAGGCCAGCACCAAGAGTTACACAATTCTTGTGATTGTCAATTCCTGTGAATGGGACGAATACCATACAATACCTAAATCAAATATAAATAATATAAGTTATAAACAAAAACATACTAAAATAACGTATAAAATAAAAAAACAAATACTTACTTATTTGTCCGGAAGGTTGCATCAAATGAAACAATGTCACCAAACTCTTCAAAGTTGCGTTTAGCTGTTTGGTCGGCCCAAAAAACATAATTCAAGAGACCTTCATCGCATTTATATTCAAATGAATAATTTGGCACATACAATTTTCTATTATTCATTTTCCTAACAAATAAATTTGCATCGCTATCTCCAATGAAACAATTACGATCCCGTTGAAAATTTTTATACTCAACCTTCGTTCCACCAACCATTTCATAACCACCTTTCAATTGACAAAGAATATTGTGTGCTTTTGTAGCACCAATATTTGCATTTGACATCTTAAGAATCCACCTTTGTTGAGAGTAGTCTAATTTCTGACTACTTTTCAACAAGTGCTTCGAATCATCATCAAACAAACAATGGTTATGTTTCTCTTCAAATGCATATAATATAAATGAAATGCCACCAGGAACAACCTTGAACTTCACACATGCATCACAACCAGTTCTTTGAATGTTACTGTTTCTTTTCTTTTTCGAATCCAATGTATCCACCTGGACAGAATTTGGAAAACCAGCCCTATTGCACACAACATACCTCAAAACAACCATAGAATATGCATTTTTTTCAAACAAGATAGTCTGACATCAAATCCAGCTTTTGCAGCATACTTCTTATACATTTCGATACCTTTTTCCAATGACTCAAAAACTTGACCAACAAAAGGTTTCAAATCTTCTTCTACAACAGGAATCCAGAACTTCATTCCATCAACATCAACTACATTAATAGAAGGCCCATCTTCATTTCCACTATGAATTTGATCTATAAAGTATATTAAAAATTATATTCATAATGTATACAATATAACATAAAGCATTCAACATAAACAGTTTAAATATTCAAACTGAATAAATGATTCTTTTTTCATATCTACCTTTATTCAGACTGAATATATGGAATTATTCAGACTGAATAAAGGTAGATATGAAAAAAGAATAAAACTTAAACATTTATTCGTTTTTAATATCTATGTTTATTCAATCTGAATATATAAACTTATTCAAACGAATATAACTCAATGTCTCAATCGTTAAATTAAGAATAACTATACGCAAATTAAATGACGTTAATTTAATAACAGATAAAGAAATAATAAACAAAATTAGATTTAAAACATTGAATAAATTTGTATTACAGAAACAAATATCAATTAAACAAAACAAAACTTACATATTAATGATTCATCCACATTCGATAAACTGGAAAACACAGAAAAGGAATCATTTTGACCGATTCTTGAATCAAGAAGATCATCATCATCAACAAAATTGAATGCTTGATCAACAAAAAGTGTAGAATTCTCAACAGCAACAGAATCCATAGAAACAGAGTAGTATATCGAGAAACAGAGATTTGCAGAAATCGAAGAAATTGTAGACTTTCGACCTAATTAGAACAAATCGAATCAGGTGAATGATTTGAGGAAGGAATGAATCGTGAAAGAGAAATCAGAGATATTTAAGGAACGAAGCGATCGTGATGAGAGAAATTAGGAAAAAATCACGAGTAATACCAAGAAATATGGAAAGGATATGAAATACTAAACAGAAAAATTAAAAATCTGACGAAAATACCCCTAAAGTTGAATTTCAGGAACGGCTCAAATATGGTTGCGATCAATGGACGAGATATGTCCTCATGTTTACAATTGAATTTGAGTTTTCATTTGAACTTTCCCCCCTCTCTCTCTCTCTCTCTATATATATATATATAATCCAAATAATTTGACGATTTAATCAATTAGTTAATATATGATTATTATGTTAATGCGATAGGAGTGTAAAACAAAATTGAAAAAAATTAGAGATGTACCATAAATTAAATAATTAACTATAAGGGTATGAATTGTAAAAATATTAAAAATATTTTTATGTAGTATATATGATATATAATAAAATAAATAAATCCAAAAATATTCAATATTGGGCTCATTTCGAAGGCATCGAAGAGACGAGTACAATGGTGTAACTTGTTAAAATTAAAACGTATTTTTTAACGTATTTTAGTTAATAATACGATTACATGTGTTAATATGATGAAGGTGTAAATTAAAATTAGAAAAGTAAAAGGTATAAAGTAAAGTAAGTAAATAAGTATAGGGGTTAAAAGTATAAATATCAAATGAAATTCACAAAGTTGGGGTGTAGCCGTGGGACTCATCCCACCGTATCAACATTTTCAGAAAACACCCTATCCCGCGATCGCAGGACATATCGCAGGAAAAATGGGTATTTTGGCAAAAGTTGAAGAAAATGAGTATTTTGGTAAGTCAAAATCAAACTTTGGGTATTTTAATTAAATTCCTAGATTTTTTCTAAAATTTATTTTAACAAATTCAAGATTTATAGTACATATGTAATAATAAATTTTAAATTCTTTTCTTTAACATATTATATTATTTAATGTTTATTTACTACTTTGTCTGTATTAATTAACATAATATATTATTATAAAGGGAAATTAATTAAAATATCCAAAGTTTGACTTTCACTTACAAAAATACTCACTTTCTCGTCAATTTTACCAAAATATCCATTTTTCCGCGATGGGGTTCGCGATCGCGGACCAGGGACCAATTTGGAAAATAAGTCTCCCGCGATCACGAACAGGAGTCCGCGGTGCACACTTTTTGATTTCATATTTACACTTTCAACTCCTATAATTATTTACTTACTTTACTTTATACCTTTTACTTTCCTAATTTTAATTTTACACCTTCATCATATTAACACATATAATCGTTTATTAACTAAAATATGTTAAAAAATACGTTTTAATTTTAACAAGTTACACCATTGTAATCGTCTTTTCGATACCTTCGAAATGAGCCTAATATTGAATATTTTTTGATTTAATTATTTTATTATATATCATATATACTACATAAAAATATTTTTAATATTTATACAATTCATAACATTATAGTTAATTATTTAATTTATGATACATCTCTTACTTTTTCAATTTTCGTTTTACACTCTTATCACAGAAAGATAATAATCTTTTATTAACTATATGAAAAATAAAAAATCAAAAGGTATAAAGTAAATTAACTAAATAAGTATAATATAATTAAATCAAAAAATATTCAATATTGGGCTCATTTCAAAGATATCGACGAGACGATTATAATGGTGTAACTTGTTAAAATTAAAAAGTATTTTTTTAACGTATTTTTAGTTGATATACGATTATATGTGTTAATATAATAAAAGTGTAAAATGAAAAATAGAAAACTAAAAGGTATAAAGTAAATTAACTAAATAAGTATAAGGGTGTTAAATGTAACTTTCAAATTAAAAAATTATAAATTGAAAGTTACATTTAACACCCTTATACTTATTTAGTTAATTTACTTTATAGCTTTTAGTTTTATATTTTTCATTTTACATTTTTATTATATTAACACATATAATTGTATATTAACTAAAATACGTTAAAAATACGCTTTAATTTTAACAAGTTGCACCATTGTAATCATCTCTTCGATATCTTCGAAATGAGCCCAATATTGAATATTTTTGGATTTAATTGTTTTATTGTATATCATATATATACTACATATAAATATTTTTAATATTTACAATTCATATCTTTATAGTTAATTATTTAATTTATGGTACATCTCTTACTTTTTCAATTTTCGTTTTACTCTTGTTAATGCCAAAAATCGCACTAAACTGTCTTATTCCGAAAATTATATAAAAATACGATTTAAGGTTTGATTTCGGACCTTATCAACTAAAGATTGTACCATAGAAATAAACAAGAGAAATAACGAAGAAAATGTAGACGAAACAAGAGATTTTGGTGACGCGGAAAACCCCGAAACGAGGGAATAAACATCGGTCGACTGTGTTAGAGTCGACATTGCACTATGGTCGTCAATCAGGGGCGATAATCCTTTTGTAACAAGTGATATGTGTACAACAGATTACAATAAGAGATAAAATGTACTCAGACGTGTGTAAAAGTTGTGTGTCGTGCGTAAAATGTGCGAAATGAGCTGTCGTCTTGTGGTTCGAACTGCCGTCGTCGGGTGATTCGACCTGCCGTCGTGCGAGACTTTGTGTAAGTGAGATATGTTCCATTGCCTTGGAAGAAATGTAGAATTGAGTCTTAGTTTTGAATGTATGTAGCCTCTTTCCCCAGATTGATCGCCGGGGGCCTTTATATAGCTTCCGTTGGTAATAAATATGCTTTAATGGTTGGTTTTGTAACCGCCGTCGGCATTAAATGCGCTTTGATGATTGGCTTTGTAACCACTGTCGAGTCTTTAATGTTATTAAGAGCTCGTCCGTTACTTACCGTTGTACCTTAATTGCTTGTAGACCTGCATTAATGAACAAAAGAAACGGCTGTTGACCATTAATGGTTAGTGTAATTGTAAGACCGTCTAGAGTTCTGGACGTCGGTCTTATGGAGCATAGGACCGTCGCCGAAATACATGACCAGTTATATGAATGTAAATGTCTTTGTAAGACCTTATCTTAATATAAGAATAGTCTAATGAAAATGTCGTAAGACCAGGTCGTCAGGACGATACTGTCGCAGGACCAGGATGTCAGGACGATACTATCGCAGGACGAAAATAAGGTTTTCCTGCGAAATAAATCCAGTAATAGTTCTACTCGTAGAGAACTAATTGTAAAAATTGTTAATAATAATGTTTGTAACGGTTGCACATTTAATCATAGAATTAAATGTTGGTCGTCGGTTACGTTTGACGTATTAATGAGATGAATCGTGGTCATAACTCTTCCGTTACAAATGGGGTCGGCCATAAATACGTAACGATTTGTGTAACGTCCCAAAAATTACAAGCAAATTTAAATTTTTAAATAAACGTTTCATTTATAATAATTTATTAAATGATCCCAACGTTTCGTTTGCAAACTCATAATTAATAGCTTCAAAATAAAAACCACCGGGATAAACGTTTAATTATCAAACACCATAAAGCAATCAGCTCTTCTCGCGCGCCTGTGTGTACTCGTCACGCCTTGGAGCCGCCCGTACCTGAAACCACAGTTTATTGGGAAAGGGTAAGCACGAAGCTTAGTGAATTCAAACACCATAAGTAACACAGTTATTTCCACACCACCAAAAACAGATAATTGCACATAAACAACATACAAGTCTACGAACAAATCATAAACGTGCATACTCACACCAACCCACCTAATAGGCATACGTCGGTCCCACCGACCACACGACAATCGTGCAAACACAACCCGGCACCCCCGGGTTCATACGCCACCCGCGTATACAACCTTCGGTCCCACCGAATTACTACGCCACCCGCATATGTGATCCTCGGCCCCGCCGAACTCCTATGCCACCCGCGTAGTCACAACAATAAAGTCCGACTAGACACCCCACTATTTAACCCCGCATCAAAAGCAAATAGAACTACCACATATATACACAACGTAATGTAAAAATAACCGACATTAGTTATAGTGAGAGAACTCACCTCGAATGCGCGCCTAGCTTAACAACACAATTCAAGCTTCACAATTACGGTCACTTCCCAGCACCTAAACGCATGTTAAAACGTGTCAATACGAGACCCGGACCCTATGACACGACACACGCTTAAACCGTCACTAAAACTATTTTCCGTTCTCGCCAAACAGGTCTGTTCGGGACCTGTTTCGACCCCTTTAAACCCAGAAAATTCTCAATATTATTTCATGATTAGAAAGTACTCTGAGATAGGGTTTCAAGGACATATTATACGCCTCCTAATGATTTTTCTACAATTTATTATGAATTAATTACGAACGACCACAAAAACTGTCCGTTTTCGGACCAGCCGCGCAAACGGCCCGAAACAGCCTAGCTACGGGCTTAATCAGACTTTCGGCAAAACACGAAAAACCTTCCCAATTCGATTTGGGAACTTTGGGCATCAATTTTACCTCAAAACGAGTTACGAGCAGAAAGTTATGGTCTACACAAAACAGTGGCAGATTCGAGAATTTTACACATAAAATGACGAATCACCGAACTTGCGACCACTTTTTCGCCCAGCTAGAGACCGAACCAGTTTTCCGCTAAAACACGGAAAACGTGCCCGACCCTGAACTTGAACCGTGGGCGCCAGTTTCGGCTCAAACGGAGTTACGACAGAAAAGTTATGATCACGCGAAAACTGGACAGTACACTTAGAATTTTCATAAAATCACGATTTATAAAAACGGTTCAAGGCTTAACGATTCGGGTTCTACGCTACGAGTGACACCCACTGCCACCGCCCTTCACCCACAGCCACCGCAGCGGCGGCGTGCGGCGGTGGTGGTCTCGCCGGAAAATGAAAAGGAAAAAAAAGGAAAAGAACGAGACGAACGAGAGAGCTACATACCTCACGACGACGTCTCACCACCACAACCAAACCTCTCACCCTCGACCCCTCCGACGACGGCCGATGGTGGCGATCTCCGGCGACAGCAGCAGCGGCGGAGACGGCTGCCGCTGTGTTCTTCCTTCTCTTCTCACCCTCTTTCTCGCGATCTCTCTCTCTCTTCGTTTCTCTCTCCCGGCCGCACAATCACAAGGAAAACGAGAGAGTGATAGGGTTTGGGGAATGTTTGAGTGGCTTGGTTTACAAGAAAAAAAAAGAACGGGAATAGGAATGCTGTCATGGGCCGAGACCCATGCAGCAAGTTTCCATGATTTGCACAAAAGGCCCCTCCATTACACCTTATCTCACAATCTACACCAAAAGACACGAAAGCTAACATTTTGGTCCTTTTTGACACCAATCCACTAACCAAGAATAATTAAAGATAACAATTTAAAATGGTTTAAAGATTTATTACGCATTTGGTCAAACTTGCTAACCCCGTTAGTAAAGATTCGCTAAAAGAACGATATTAAAGCAATTAATTAAAATATATATAAACATACCGGGACACGGGCTTTACAACTTGTCAATTAATGAGGGTTTAAATAAGACAATTACCCTCTTGAGTTGTTTTTTGGTTAACCATGACCAAGGGTCAGGTCTTGGGACAAGAGACATGACAGATGCGACATGTTTACTGGTGACAGTTAACATGCGACGTAAGACTGACAGCAGGAGACTGTCGACACAAGACCGACGACACGTAACTGGCGACGTAAGACCAATGACGTATGACTGGCGACATAAGACCAATGACATAAGACTAGTAACGTAAGACTAGTAACATAAGACTAGTGACGTGTGACTGGCGATGTGTGATGTGCGACGTGTAACATGCGACACATGACGTGCGATCACGAGATGTAAAGACACTATCTTGAATGACTATTGATGCAAGATGTCTTTTAATAACCAACTATCGTATGTCGGGGATATGACAATAATGGGTATTACCCTTGTCGGTCGGGGGTATGACCATCGTAGATATCCTTGGTCATTAGAATAATCAAGGTCCATGGGTCATGTCGAGGGAACTTCCCAAGTCGGTCGAGGGTGTGATTTTTTACCCAAACAGTTAGCCCCCCGATATTTGAATTTCAAAGCCATTTGAATTTCAGATCTCGTTCCAAAGTAAAATGTGTTTCTACGGAGACGTGTCACTTTTGTTAATTGGATCATTTAGAAGAAAATCGACTTGGTCAGCTAGAATTGTGAGACCGGTCGACAGTGTACAAATGACACATCTATTACAAATGTTTTCTAAGTAGCGACGATCGAAAGATGACCTTTAATGCGCAAGTTATTTGTGGTATTCATCCACTAATGTGAAGGATGACGATCGTAAGACGATCTTAAAACACAAGGAACTGATGATGATCAATCAAAATGAGACGTATAGATCGGGAGTCAATCGTAAGACGATTGGGCCGAAATAAAGCTTGGCGGCGTGATAACGCCACTTTTTGGCGTTATTTTCAGTCCATAAACCAATGAGATTGGCTTGACTTTAAGCAAAAAGGCGAGATTTTACGATCTATCTAGTGAATTGTGCAGGTTATCCGAAATAAGACGAGCATCGAGAAAAGGAGCGAAAAAGACCCAAAAGAGAGCCCAGAACGAAGCCCAAAAGAGAGCCCAGAACGAAGCCCAATGGAAAGCCCAAGAACCGACCCTGATCCGCGAACCAGATTCGAACCAAACCCGACCCAGAGCCAAAAAAAAACGCGTTGTTTTCCACGCGGTTTGCAAACCGCGGGTAAAACCGCGTAACTCTCTGGACGATTTTCTATACTTTTGCGTTTTTCGGATTTAGGTCATTATCACGACACGTGCGACGGGAGGCAGCGAGAGGGCGATTTTCAGAGTATTTCCACGTACTTTGGAGCCACGAGAGAGGACGGATTGAAGACAGCTCACCACGCGAAGTGAATCAGAGCCGAGAGAGGTGAATCGGATTTAGGTCATTACCACGACAACTATGATTTCACACACCACTTTCTACCTTAATTCTCGTGTTTTTGTTCACCCCAACATGAACTAATCTTTAGATGTTGGGGGTTGGAGTAACTATGGATTTATGATGGATGATGTAACAACCCAATTCCCATAACATACATCATAATACATAACATGCATACATATCATTGATTTACAACAAAAGTTACATAGCAAACCAAGTACGGTCTCTTTTAGTCTCGAAACTACAAAATATATAATATCTTCCTAATCATCATCGGTCCACGAAGGCAGTCTACACCTTATTCTTTCCTTTGCCGCTATCGGATCCTCGACCTGGAAAACATATTTTTGAAAACAAAATGAGGGTTAGACCAAACGGGTCTAGTGAGTTAATCCTGGTCTTTTCCAAAATCAATATAAAACTCTTTTCACATAATACTTTGTATCAAAATAATTTACATGAAACCTTTCGTATAAGCACGCATATACCACACGTATATAAATACCACATTTGGACTCGTACACCGTGTATCTCTCCTCATCTCTTCTTCTTTCCCCTGGCCACATTAGTCGGTAGCAAGCCAACTAATTATCGTCACTGTACAATACAGTCGACTCCACTGTAATTACATACAGCCCCGCTGCAATTACCTACAGCTCCACTGCAATTTCATGCAGCCCCGCTGTATTTCAATACAGCCCCGCCAAATAATAATTCGGATCACCTATACTCGTTTCGTGCAATATAAATACAATACATATCTCAATATATCATATTGTCATTTATAAACCTTTCATCATTTTTCCAACCATATATATATATAATTATATACATATATCCTTTTAACATAAACATATAATCAAACCTTGACACGTATCCGTCTCATATATATAAATACATATATATATTTCACACATACTCACATACACATATAAACACACATATATATATTCCAGTTGAAAACGTTTTAAAGTAAAACTCACCTCGATCGCTTATCCAAAAACACTTGCAAGCTCCTTTCAAAAAGATCCTATCCTTCACCTTGACTCCACAGAATCTGAAACCATTAAAGATACACATATCGCTTTACTAGCCAAACACATAAAGCCTACTAAGTTCCGGCCCACCAATTTTTCACTTATACTCTTACCCTTCTGACTTAACAACAAAACATAACAAGGTACCGGGACTACCCAGAGTACCGGGAGACAACACTACCGGGACTTCATGGTACCGGGAGTTCCTATACCGGGAGTTCACATTACCGAAACTCTACACTACCGGAAGTCTGCAATACCGGGACTCACATTACCGGGACTCACATTACCGGGAGTCGTCAGTACCGGGAGTCGTCAGTACCGGGAGTCTACCGGGACTTCCCCGGGACTCTCAAGAACACAGTCGGTCGCTTCTCTAATCCAGAACCCAAATCAAATCTATACAACTATGATTTAAACATTCTAATCCGATAGAAACTGTCTATTGATGATTACAAACATAAAACCTATAGGGTACATACCTTAAAATCGACTCAAACCCGTTCAATCGATGCTCAAACCGAGCCTTTCCACTTCTGCTCCTTTTTCGCCTCACGAACACGCACACACACATTGTCTTTCTATTTTTAGGTTTCTGAAGGGATAACTGAAGTGTGAGATATTTATATCTCTATTTACACTTTTGGCACAAACTACTCACTAATTACCAACCCATCCCAAATCTTATAACTTATCTCAAACTTCCCCTTAATATCAAAATCCTTAGTTAAATAAATTTAACGGACTTACCCGGGGTATTACAGATGACGTGTACACGAACGATTATTTTTACTCGACTTGATTTATGAAGTATTTTAATTCAGCTTTCATCATCAATTGTAGTCTGATCACCTCCAATTGACTCTCATGGTTTTTGATTAAGTTTGAGAAAATTTATTAAGAACTAGATCAAGTAATCAAATACCGGAAAAGATGAGTCGGACAGAGATAGCCGAATCACTTTCCGCTCAGAATAGTTGACTTAATGTATTTTAAAACCCTAGGTGTAGATCGAGAGATAACACCTACAGTCTTGAAATAAAATCTGTTTTGCTTGAGAAAGAATAACAGTGACTTTTATAAACTAGGGTTCGTAGAAAAATAGTCGGGAAGAATTATTGTTCGGGTATTCGTTCATTAGTAGTATAACCATAGGGAATCCAACCCTCAGCCTTTTCTCTATCAAAAGTCCTTCCAAAACCTTTTGTTAAGCGATTCTAGTATTATTTTAGTCGTCTTTAGTTTTTAAATCAAGTTATAAATCACAACTCAACATTTCGATAGTTCAGTTAATAGCAATTGTAGTCATTGTGATACTTAGTTCCTAGTTCCCTGTGTTCGATACTCGTACTTTCAGTACTATTACTTGACTTCGACCCGTACACTTGCGGTTAGATTTAGGGGGGTGTTAACCCGCCTATCAAGTTTTTGGCGCCGTTGCCGGGGAGCTAGTTGCAACTGATAGCACTACCAGCAATAAGCGCTATTAGATTGAACATTTTTTTATTTATTATTGCTTTATTCCATCCTTTTTAATTTCTGGATTACTAACTTTGCCTACTTTCTTTTCAGGTACTAATTGGTTTATGTCAAAGAAGACCCGAGGGAAGGAAATCGAGCCACTTGATCCAGAGATTGAAAGAACCGCCCGCCGTTTAAGAAAAGAAACAAAAGTTAAAAGGCATCTGAAGATGGGTGACGAGAGACCTCCTCGCAATGACCCACCTCCACCACCTCCGGAAAGGGTGCCTATGCGGTCATTTGCCAATCCGAATGTGGCAGCCGCACGTATAGGGATCCAACCACCCACCACTGCGGCAAATTACTTCGAGATCAAGCCGAGCACCATCGTAATGGTGCAACAAAATCAGTTTGGGGGAGCACCAACTGAAGACCCTCATGCACATCTTCGTGCATTTGAACGAATCTGCAACACGTTTAAGATTAATGGGATGGAGGAGAACGCGATAAAACTGAGGCTATTCAGCTTTTCCTTAAAGGGTAGAGCTGAAATTTGGATAGAGGGCCTACCAGCAGACCTCATCACTACATGGGCAGACCTGAAAGCTGCGTTTCTCTAGAAATTCTTCCCACCGGGAAGAACCGCTCAATTAATGGCTGACATTACTAATTTCACGCAATGGGATCAATAGACCTTGTACGAGGCATGGGAGCGATATAAAGACATGTTGAAGAAGTGTCCACATCACGGGTTGCACGGATGGGTGATCATCCAAACTTTCTTTGGAGGTCTTCACACGCAATTCAAGAAAGAAATCACTTCTGCCGCGGGTGGAGCTTTAATGAACAAAATGTATGAAGAAGCTGTCGAGTTGATCGAGAACTTAGCCGAGCATAGCTACGCCACGCCACGATCCTCTATCAGATGGGTAGCAAGTGTTCAAGAAAATGACGAGCTGAAAGCCATAAAGGCTCAACTGAACGCACTCACGAGTCAGATGAAGGGATCTTCTCTTCAATCCACATTCATGATGGATGAGGGTATGCCAGATATGGCACCACCCATGAGCGAACCGGAGCAAGTTCACTTTATGCAAAATCGGAACAATCGGCCACGAAATGATCCGTTTTCGAATACATACAATGAGGGTTGGAAAAAGCACCCAAATTTTGCATGAAGTCAACCGCAAGGGCAACCCGGTCAACAACAAGGTAATCATTCTAACTTTGCCAATTCTTCTAATACTAACAATGTTTATCGTCCTCCAGGTTACAACCAACGGAATTTCAATGAGGGACAGTCCGGAGAGAAGAAGCCGGGGCTAGAGGATATGATGATGAAATTCATGTCTAAAATGGACAGCACGGTTGAAGGATTAGCCAGCACGGTCAACACAGTCAAGGCTGCCACTGATCAGAATACAACATCTACAAAGATGCTTGAAAGGCAAATGGGGTAGATTTCTGAAGCCCTACAAAACCGAGCTCCCGGGAAATTTCTGAGTCAAACCGAAAGGACAAACCGGGAAGATTGCAAGGCCATTCATCTGAGGAGTGGCAAGGAGCTGAATGGGAAACTGACACGAGAGCCAGCATCAAAGGAAACCGAGTCCAAAGGGGAAGATTATGAGATTGTAGATATGGATGAATTAGAGGCTGACGAAGAGGTTGTAATTGAAGAGAACTCAAAGAATGAAGAGAAGAAGCAAGAGCAGCCAACCATTCCAAAGCAAACACCGGTCAAGCCGGCAATTCCGAAAGTACCATATCCAAATAGGCTTAAAGCCCACAGGGAAGATCTTAACTATTCTAAATTTCTTGAAGTTTTTAAGAATTTGCATATTAACATCCCTTTTGCAGATGGTTTGGCACAAATGCCCTCGTATGTGAAGTTTTTAAAAGATATTCTATCTAACAAAAGGAAGATCGAGGAACATGCGACAGGTGCACTTACTGAGGAGTGCAGCGCGATTATCCAACATAAGCTTCCCCCGAAGCTTAAGGATCTAGGGAGTTTCACTATCCCTGTTAATATAGGAAATTCGGAATTTAGTAAAGCTTTGTGTGATCTTGGAGCAAGTATTAATTTGATGCCCTTGTCTATTTTCAGGAAACTCGGACTTGGAGAAGTGCAACCGACTAGTGTGACGTTACAGCTTGCTGACAGATCCATCAAGTACCCGTATGGGGTAATTGAAGATGTGCTTGTCAAGGTGGACAAGTTTTATCTCCCAGTGGACTTCGTGATCCTCGACATGGATGAGGATAAAGAGATACCGCTTATACTGGGCCGACCATTCTTGGCCACGGGAGGAGCATTGATCGACGTGAAGGGGGGAAAGCTCACCTTGAGAGTAGGTGACAAAGAAGCCATCTTCAATGTTTTCCGGGCAGCAAAGCAAAGCATGGGACCAAATGAATGTTACCGGGTAGATGTGATGGAGTCCGTGATGAGAGAAACATGTGGCATGCAAGTTTCCGGCGATCAATTGAATAATGTGTTGATGGGAATCGATGATGATCCAGAAAGCGAGATTGTGATGCAATTAAATGCATCATCATCATACACAGGCCCGAGAAGACCGATCATTGAAGATTTGGAAGAACCAATTCCCAAATCAGAACCGTCATCGACGATACCACCAAAGCTCGAGCTCAAACCGCTGCCCGATCATCTCGAGTATGCATACTTGGGAGATAAGTAAACTTTACCGGTAATTATTGCATCCAAGTTGAGTTCTGAGAATAAAGAGAAGTTATTAAGAGTTTTGAGAGAGCACCAAGCCGCTATTGGATGGACGATAGCTGATCTGAAAGGTTTAAGCCCGACATTTTGCTCGCACCGCATCAATCTTGAAGAAGGACATCGACCAGTAGTTCAACATCAACGTCGGCTCAACCCAATTATGAAAGAAGTGGTCCCG
This sequence comes from Saussurea involucrata, assembly GCA_033807775.1. Taxonomy (NCBI): domain Eukaryota; kingdom Viridiplantae; phylum Streptophyta; class Magnoliopsida; order Asterales; family Asteraceae; genus Saussurea; species Saussurea involucrata. The sequence continues at coordinate 234,286,406 of CM066321.1, read as the reverse complement.
AAGGAGGTTCTAAAACTACTTGATGCTGGAATTATATATCCGGTTCCGGATAGTCCATGGGTGAGCCCGGTTCAAGTAGTGCCAAACAAGGGTGGTGTAACAGTTGTTCGAAACAACAACAACGAACTGATCCCTTCCCGAACAGTTACCGGGTGGAGGGTGTGTATTGACTACCGAAAGCTGAATGATGCTACAAAGAAAGATCACTTCCCTCTTCCATTCATTGATCAGATGTTGGAGCGACTATCCGGGCACGAGTACTACTGTTTTCTAGACGGTTATTCTGGGTATAATCAGATACCAATAGCACCCGAGGATCAAGATAAGACGATCTTCACATGTCCGTATGGTACATTTTCCTATCGAAGGATGCCATTCGGTTTATGTAACGCTCCAGCAACCTTTCAGAGGTGTATGATGGCGATCTTCTCAAACATGGTGGAGCGGACGATCGAGATTTTTATGGACGATTTTTCCGTGTTCGGGCCTTCATTCGATACATGTTTGGAACACTTGAGAGCTGTCCTACAAAGATGTGAAGAGACGAGTTTGGTACTGAACTGGGAGAAGTGTCACTTCATGGTGACTGAGGGGATCGTACTTGGTCATAAAGTATCCAAAGCTGGAATTGAAGTAGATAAGGCAAAAGTAGCGGTGATCGAGAATCTTCCTTATCCGAACTCCGTCAAGGGAGTCCGAAGCTTATTGGGGCATGTCGGGTTTTACCGGCGGTTTATACAGGATTTTTCTAAAATTACTAAGCCTTTATGTTCTTTATTGCTTAAAGATGCTAAATTCGAGTTCATTGATGAGTGTATATCTGCTTTGGACAGGTTAAAGAAGGAGTTAATATCTGCACCGATCCTCACGGCACCGGATTGGAGCTTACCATTTACCTTGATGCGTGATGCGAGTGACACCGCTGTTGGAGCGGTATTGGGTCAAAAGAAGGATAAGAGAATGCATGTGATCTACTATGCGAGTAAGACCTTGGATGATGCTCAGCTCAATTATGCTACTACCGAGAAGGAACTGTTAGCGGTCCTCTATGCTTGCGAGAAGTTTCGGTCATACCTAGTGGGGGCCAAGGTAATTGTCTACACCGATCACTCCACTTTAAAGCATCTAATGGCCAAGAAAGATGCTAAACCAAGACTCATCCGTTGGGTACTTCTACTCCAAGAGTTCGACATGGAAATTCTGGATAAGAAGGGTTCCGAGAACACGGTGGTGGATCACCTCTCGAGACTTGAGGGAGATGAGGAGCAAAGGAAAGGTAAGACCATCATCAACGATTCGTTTCCGGATGAACTGCTTTTCAAGGTTAGTCATTCTGAGCCTTGGTTCGCAGACATAGTAAATTATTTGGTGGGAGGAGTAATGCCATATCAGATGAACTCCCACCAAAAGAAGAGATTTCTTTTTGAGGCCAAGAGGTACTATTGGGACGAGCCTTATCTCTATAAGTCATGTGCCGACGAAATGATCCGGAGATGTGTCCCGGAGAAAGAAAAGGCCAATATCTTCAACCATTGCCACACCTTGGAATGTGGATGCCACTTTAGCACCGATAGAACAGTGGCAAAGATTCTTCAGTCGGGTTTCTTTTGGCCGTCTATGTTCAAAGAAACTCGTGAATTCATCTCTAAGTGTGATCGGTGACAAAGAACGGGGAACATGACCAAGAGGGATGAGATGCCAATGCAGATCTTCATGGAAGTCGAACTCTTCGACGTGTGGGGCATAGATTTCATGGGACCATTCCCAAACTCACACACCGAAATGAGTACATCTTGGTAGCGGTGGACTACGTGTCAAAGTGGGTGGAGGCAATCGCGACTCCTACAAACGATTCTAAAGTAGTGATTAAATTCCTACGGAAGAATATTTTTGCGAGGTTTGGAGTCCCGAGAGTACTGATCAACGATGGTGGGAGTCACTTCTGTAATCATTATCTAGAAGCAGTTTTAAAGAAGTACTCGGTGAAGCATAAAGTCACTACACCATACCACTCACAAGCCAACGGCTTAGCAGAAGTCTCCAATAGAGAGTTGAAGCAGATCTTGGAAAAGACAGTGAACTCATCACGGAAGGATTGGTCATTGAAGTTAGATGACGCATTGTGGGCATATCGGACGGCATACAAGACCCCGATTGGAACCACACCATACCGACTTGTGTTTGGGAAATCATGCCATCTACTAGTGGAACTCGAGTGTAGAGCATTCTGGGCGATTAAGAAACTGAACATGGAGTTAGATGCAGCCGGGAAGAAGAGATTATTGCAACTATATGAATTAGAGGAACTCCGGCTGGATGCATTCGAGAACGCGGCCATCTACAAAGAGCGGACCAAGAAATTCCATGACCAACGAATTCGTGAAAAGGTATTGGTTCCATGTATGAGTGTGTTGGTCCCGAAGGGTTATACAAGCATGTAGAAGGGGGGGTTGAATACAAACACACAGATTTTACTTTTCTAAATTGTTTATTGATAAATCATTAACAATTTACAGCTTGTTGCGGAAACAAGATTAAGGATAAATCCTAAATCTAAACAAGTTGGAACACTAAGTTTCTTGCACTAAGAAAGAGAAGGAAATTACTAATAATAACCTATCTCAAGATAAGAAGGATGAACTTGTCCAGAGTTAGCAAGTTACTTCAAAATGAAGTGAGTTCTTCTTATATACTGCATGCATTTAATGCATTGCAGTTTATACTTTACACGTGGCAGCAGCTGATTGGTTGCATGTCATTGACCTTTGTTGACAACCTTAGTAGCCGCATGTTTGAACAGTGTAGTATCAGAGTGGTTGTACGATTTCAGACAATAAGGAGGTTCTATTCTGACATATCATACGGAGTCGTGCAAGGGTGGATGAGACAAAAAGTATTTTGTACGGAAGACTTCATGATCAGCTTTTCGATGATTCAGCGATCTATCATTCTTTATCAGCGAATGATAGAGTTCAGCGATAGCTGAAGTCTTGTACTTGATACTTCACGTTGAGTGGACAAATCTGAGTCTTCGCTGATCCGCATCAGTTCATTAGGAGACTTGTCGCTGGTTCTTGAGCTTGATCTTCGACTTCAGCGTAGAACCTATATTGAAGTGAAACTTGTCTTCAGGGATCATAAGTAAACAACTAACTTATCAGCGATCACCATAAGTACTGAACAGACTCAGAGTATTATGGTGAACAGTTTCGCTGAATGTTTAATCTAAAGAGCGAGAGTTCCTATCAGCGGTACTGGAAGATCTTAGTACTTATCGGCGATAGTGAAACTCTGATACGTATTGTTTACTTACAATTTTCACTAAGTATATAAGAGAGGGTCATTATCAAATCACTGAGGGTTTGGATCAACAATCTCTCCCTATTTGATTATGACATAGCAACAGAGAAAATTGCTATATAATGAAAACATAAGGATAAAAAGAACTCATAAAATATTTGTCCTTTTTACTGCTTTCTGGGATCTTTTCTGTACTGATGGAGTAAAATACGTTCGCTGAAATTTTTCTTTAAACTTTGTAAAGATTATAGAGGGAAGTGGAAAAATTACAAGTACAGCGAATAAAATTACAAGTACAAAAGATGTAGATAGATAAGGATAGAAAGAATTTCAAGGCGATCCTTAATGAGTTGTTCATCAAGGGTCATTGATGTGGCAATCATCCAATCAGGGACATCTACTCCTTGATTCTTTTTCTTCAGAGCTTCTTCAAAAATCAAGGGCTTCAGGTGTCTAGCTTTGATGTCGCGTCTGACTTCACACCATTATAAGAGATCTCTGAGTTGTTCGATGGGAGCGAGGTGGAGCTCAGAGATACGTTGAAAGTGATGGTTTCCATCGTAGTCTAGAAAGAATATACCATATGGATCACTTACAACTGTGCCAGGAATGAAAGTTTCTCCAGGTGGTAGGGAGGTGTCAAATGCTGAGAGATCAGCATCAGGGCCAAGAACTTCAGCACGAGAGAAACCAATACCTGTTTCATTCCGTATAGGAGGACCTGAATCAGAGACTTTCTTTTTCTTAGCAGAGACTTTTCTTTGTTGAGGAAGAGTAGGAGGAATATCCACAGCAGAAGAAAGCAGGTCGATCTGTTTGTTTAAGATCTTCTCGACATGGCTTTTGAACTTTGAGCGTGATCCCTGAATGGCTAATTTTGTTTCTAACCATTCAGAGAGACCAAACTTTTCTAAGGTAGCAGCATAGAAAGTTTTCTTGGTTTTGTCATCTCTATAGACATCCACTTCAACAACAGGAACATCGGCGTACAGCTTTTCTCTAATGTTTGCTTTTAGGATTTTGGATGGTCTAGATCGATAGGTCAGCATTTGTTTAGCCCATTCCAAGGTCGTGTCAGAGACCTTAGTCTTTTCTCTAACGATCTTTTGAGCATCATCCCATAGCTAACGTTGAACATCAATGGGAACTCTTTTCAACTTGGGGTCTTTTATTGATCGTTGAGTAAGCTTGATGGCGTATTCTCTATCTTTTTCTTCAGCTTCCTTTCTTTCAGCGAATAAGCGTTTAGCTCCGAGGTGTTCCTTGTATTCCTTTTGGGAAACTCTGAATTTTGGAGGAACGGAAGGAAGTTGATCACGCTTCAGAATGATTCGCTGATCTTCGAGTCTCTTGATCATTGCATCTATCTTTTCTTGATCCTCCTCGCTTAGCTTTTGAGGAGCCAAGGAAGGTCTGTTTTTGTGAGAGAGAGTCTGTTCTTCAGGTTCATCAGTCTCAGAGATCAAGTCCAAGACTGGGATTATTTCTTCAGCGTTGAGAGATGGGATTGTTGTTGAAGTCGCAGCTGTAGGAACATCAGCGATATCCTCAAACAGGGGAGAGGACTAGCTGAAACGCAGCGATCTTACAAGTAAGAACAGAGATGGAAAGAATGGGATTGTGTATAGAGGTTTTCGGAGGTAGAGAACTGATAAAGTGTATAGAGGAGGGATGTTGTGTAGGATTAATGTACCTGACAAACCGGCTTGTTAAGCAAGATCATCAGATTTTCATCTTCAGCGACACCTTTTCCTTTGCCTTTGTCAGCTTCGGATGCTGATGGCTTTGTCTTTGTCCGCTCCCCTGAAGGTTCATTTATCAGAATCCCTTTAAGAGCTTTAGTTCTCTGAGCAGGCTTGACGATAAAAGAATCATCATCATCGTCATCTTCGTCATCATCATTCTTTGGAGAAGAGGATGGTTCAGCATCAGACAAATCGATGGCTTCTTCATCTTCAGCTTCGGACTCAGTTTCTTCAGCTTCTTCTTCGAGTTGCTCCTTCTCAGATACAGAGGCGAGCTTCTCGGTTCCCTCAGGGTTTTCATCTCCCTGAGGTCCAGCGGCTGCTTCAGCTTCAATTGTCTTCTCACCCTCTTTAGTGAAGGTGAGGTCTTCAGTCTTCTCTCCCCTGATAGATTCATCATGGGAAAGGTCTTCAGCGCTCTTGGAGAGGTCTTCAGCGCTCTTCTCCCCCTCTTTATCATGATGACTGGGGGAGGAATGAGAAGATTCAGCAGCTCGTGTGGTTTCCCTGTCTTCTTGGCCAGGGATCCCTATATACATTTCAATCGCTGATAATTTGTTTTCCATGTCAGAAATACCAGGATTGATCTTCACAAGTTCAGCACGATCCGCCGTAGTAAAAGATGGAGGTGCAGGGGCGGTCGTGTTGGTCAGAATCTGCTTCAACAAGTTCTGAATTGAAGAGATGTCATTCTTCATCGTGTTGACATCAGTCTTCACAGAACTCATATCAGTTTTTACTGAACTGACATCAGTCTTTACAGCAGACATATCACCTTCGAGTGTGCCAACCGATGTCTTCAGCGTTGTGACTTCGCTGGACATGGTGTCTACAGATTTCTTGATGTCGAGGTAGTCTGTGTAGATGTCAGCGAGAACTTTGGCAAAGTTGCTCAGAGATTGATCAACCTTCTCCATGTCAGCTTTGGAGGCATTCTTTCCGACTTCTGTTGTAAGTTTTAAGAGATTCTCTCCAGCGGTTGTTACAGCTGAAGAGTTGCCGGAAAGAGTAGACGTGAGACCAGTCAGCGTTGTCTCTACTGTCTTCAGAGACGTGTTGATGTCTCTCAAATTAGGACCTGTAACATATAAAAACTTGTGAACGGAGGAAAGCTCAGAAGTTTGGGGTTTAGTAACAGTGTATAGGGATTGGTGAGTACCTGCAGGAGGATTGGTGAATTCATCAAAATCACGGGTTCCTGAGTAAAGTTCCATATCGTCAGCGAGAGTACGTGGACGTATAGACAGCTCTGCAGGTCCTACTTCTGTCGTTCCTTTTGGTCCTGGAGGAATGACAGGTGCAGCTGTGATAACTGGAGTGGGGTCCAAATGAGTGGAGGGAGAAGCGAAGGGTAAGAAAGGAGGTTGGTTACCGAGTTCAGCGTTGGAATCGCTGAGAATCACTTCATCAGTCTTTTGAGAGACTGAGGTAGGTTGGGTAGTTTCCAAGTTTGTAACCTCAACATTTGGAGATGCTGAGGTCGGGATTAAAGGGATGGCTTGTTCAGGTGTGGCAGAGCGTACCACTGAACTTTCCTTCAGCTCAACAAGAGGAGCTGGGGAGTTTTTAGCAGGAGATTGCTTGGGTTGCTCCTTGGTCTTCTTAGTTCTTTTGGAACTAAGGTGGGTGTCAGAATGTTTCCTTTTAAGAGGAATGGAGGTAGTAGCGGGGGTATCAGCGGTGGGTTTGTCCGCTGAAGGAGCTGTAGAAGTAGAAGAAGTAGTAGGGTTAAGAAGAGTCAAGAGTGCAGAAAGACGTACCTCATTCGCCACTGGTTTGAAGTCGAGTATTTTAGGGCCGACCTGAGAGAGTTTCAGGTCACCCTCTTCTGGGTAGCTGTCTTTCAGGCCTCTTTGGAAAATAGCGCTGATGAACCGAGGATATGGAACCCATGGAGGTCTGTCAGCGACGGTGTCCACTCTGAGAACCAGGTCATCATAGATAATCGATGCCCAGTCTATGTTGAGACCTTTCAGCAAAGCATATCCCATTGCTTGCTGAGGCTTAGCGGCTTGGTCAGAGGAGCCGCTCTTTGCAGTCATGCAGCTGATCAAATGGGCGAAGATGAAATTCATCTCGCTGGGCATTTTTGATTTCTTGATAATCGTCAGCTTCTTCTCGGGCTTCATGTCTCTGCCGATTTCCCATACATAGCCCATTGCGTCGAAAAATGCAATGATGGCTTCCCTGTCTGAGTTTTTCTTGGGGTCAGGGAGGGGAACAAAGGGTTTTTCCTTGGTGGCGATGGGAAGGCTGAGAGCTTTGCGAATTATGGCAGGGGTAATCTTCATGGTGCGATATTCGATATCGCAGAGGATGCAATCGATTGTTTTGGAGGGGTCTTTGGCTGAGGGTAGCTGAGAGTGTCTGGCTGAGTACCAGAATTGTGAGAGCAGAAGCTGATGTGCAGGAGGTGTTATGGTCAGGGCTGTGGAGATGCAGCAATTCTTTAGGAAGTTCACAGCATCAGCTAGATGTGTGACTTGCTTTCGAGGAGGAAACTCGAGAAGCGCATAGAGTTTGTTCACCTTAGTCGAATCCAGTTTGTCAAGGGAAAATTTGACTTGAGGAGCCTTGAAGATGTCCATTTCCTCAGCAGTGTCATCAGCAGAAGTGTTTTCAGCGTTGGTGTTCTTGGGAATGTCAGAAGATGCCATTCTCTGTATTATCAGTTCAACCAAAGGATTAACAAATAAGAATAATCTTAATGTGGAAAGATTTTCCAATAAGATGGTTCGAATTTTGTCCATTTCATTCAGACAAAATGTCTTAATGAAGATTATGGTTTTTTTTTTAACGAAATTTCAAACCCAATTAAAAATCTTGTTTTCCAGTTTCCTTTGAAGATAGGGATTCTGGAAAAACGAATGTGTGAAGAACAAGTTTAAGATTTTTGCTTTTAAACTTGAAGAACAACCATGAAATGGTTGTGTTCATAAAATCATGGAAGAAAATGATTTTATTTTTAAGAAGTTCTTTTGTTTGATCTTGTTAAAACAAAGAGAAGATCAGAAACAAGTTATTTGCATTTGGTAAATAATAAGAACATATTAACCTTTGATGTTTGAAGAAGATGAACAGTTGTTCTTGAAAAATCGAGAGCCAAATGCAACAGTGAATTCTTTCTTTGCTTGGAAGAGAAGTTCGCGTAAGAGAAAAATATAAACGAAGAATTTGTTTATATAGAGAGATTTTAGAAAGAGAAAATCTTGAGCGGGAAAAGATTTTCATCATGACACGGACACGTGTTTGCATTTGATTGGCAAGTAAACGAAACGTGCAAACGTGTGTCACAAAGAAGAACGTGTCTGGGTTTATCCGTTGTAATGACGTCACAACTGTCCTTTCATATTCTTGGTTGTCTCTGAGGTTTTAAAAAAAAAACTCAGGGACACTTTTGAAAACATGAAGCACTGAATAGAAATCAGTTGGTTTTAAGAAATTTCAAAGTATCGTTGATAAGGAAAAGATATTCAGCGATGAGATTTGTTTTGAAATCTTGCATTTACATGCGATTTGTCAGAGAGAAAAACATACCTTGATATCAGCGAATCAGGTTAGAGAGAAGGATAGAATGGGTTATACAAGTTGATTTTATCCTATCGCTGATCAAATGTGAACTGCTGAAGATTTTATCCTTCAAAGTTCTGCATTCAAAGCTCGCTGATGAGAAAGTTGAATCTTGTCTCATCAAGAGGTTTGGTGAACAGATCAGCTAACTGATAGTCAGTTGGGATAAAGTGAAGTTCTATATCACCATTCATCACATGATCTCTGATAAAGTGATACCTGATTTCGATGTGTTTTGTCTTTGAGTGTAGCACTGGATTATTAGCTATAGCGATGGCACTTGTGCTGTCGCAATAGATTGAAATATTTGAGAGTTGAAGGTCATAGTCCAGTAGTTGATTTCTCATCCACAAGACCTGAGAACAACAGCTTCCAGCGGCTACATACTCAGCTTCAGCTGTGGAAGTGGACACTGAGTTTTGCTTTTTACTTGTCCAACTTACCAGCTTTCCACCCAGGAGCTGACATCCTCTTGTGGTGCTTTTCCTATCCATTCTGCAACCTGCAAAATCACTATCTGAATAGGCGATTAAGTCGAATCCTGAGTCTTTGGGATACCAAAGACCTAGATTCGCTGTACCCTTAAGATATCGAAAAATACGCTTTACAACTTTCATATGAGATATCTTAGGTTCAGCTTGATATCGTGCACACAAGCATGTTGCAAACATAATATCGGGTCGGCTAGCTGTAAGATACAATAGTGAGCCGATAATCCCACGGTACAGCGTGACATTGACAGGAACACCCTTAGTGTCCTTATCAAGTGTCAGCGGTGGTACCATAGGGGTTTTCATAGCTGAACTTTCAGTTAAGTCGAATTTTTTCAGCATATCTTTAACATACTTTCCCTGATTAATGAAAGTTCCTTTTTCATTTTGTTTTATCTGTAGACCAAGGAAATATGTTAGTTCACCCATCATGCTCATTTTATACTCTTCTTTCATTCTATCAGCGAAACGAGTACAGAGATCAGGGTTAGTCGAGCCAAATATAATATCATCAACATATATTTGAAAAAAGAATGATATGACCTTTTACTTTCCTGAAAAATAGAGTTTTGTCTATTTTGCCTCGCTCAAATTTTTCAATATGGAGATAAGTAGAAAGAGTGTCATACCATGCACGTGGAGCTTGCTTTAAGCCATAAAGTGCCTTATCCAGTTTATAAACATAACCTGGATGCTTAGGATCTGAGAATCCTGGAGGTTGTTCCACATAGACTTCTTCATTCAGCTTTCCATTTAGAAACGCTGACTTAACATTCATCTGATATACTTTGAAGTCTTTGTGTATAGCGTATGCTAAGAATAGACGAATAGATTCTAATCTTGCTACTGGAGCAAATGTTTCGTCATAATCTATGCCTTCCTCTTGTATGTATCCCTGAGCAACAAGACGAGCCTTGTTGCGGGTTACAGTTCCATGTTCGTCCAACTTGTTTCGATAGACCCATTTAGTGCCTATCACTGTTTTGTCAGTTGGTCTTCGAACAAGTTTCCAAACTTTGTTTCTTTCGAATTTTGTCAGCTCTTCTTGCATGGCGCTGACCCAGTTTGGATCTTTGAGGGCATCATCTACTTTCTTTGGTTCAGTTAGTGAAATAAAATTTACAAATAAACAAATATTACCTGCACTTCGTCGAGTCTGAATACCAGCGTTTGGATCACCAAGAATTTGATCAATTGGGTGATTTATAGTCCATCGCTGAGCCGGAGCGTGAGACGCTGACTCAACCTGAACTGGAGGAGCTGAAGATGAAGCTTCAGCGACGTCTGGAGTATCAGCCAAGAGAGGAATGGATGCAGTTGTCATTATATTCACTGATTGCTGAGAAGTGGATGGAATATCTGAGATATTGGTTTCAGAAGAAGGTATAGTGTTTATAGGAACAGCTGAGACCCATGATGTTTCAGCTTCACTATTCTGCATATTTGGAATGATAGTTGGATCATCATCTTCAACTGTGTGAGCACGAGGAGTGGGAATATCTTCTGAATCACCAAGATGAGAAAACATCCATTGATTCAGTTCTTCAGTATCGGCGGAAGGTTTAGAGTTCGCTGAACGGGACTCGTCAAACGTGACGTGAATTGTTTCTTCAACAGTTTGTCTTCTTCGATTAAAGACTCTGAAGGCTTTGGAAACTGAGGAGTATCCAAGAAAGATCCCATCATCAGCCTTAGGATCAAACTTTCCAAGGGCGTCTTTGTTGTTCAGTATAAAACACTGACATCCAAAGATGTGAAGAAAGCTGATTGAAGGCTTTCTCCCATGAAATAGTTCATAGGCTGTTTTATTGAATCTTTTGACTATCAGCGACCTGTTTTGCGTAAAACAAGCAGTGTTGACAGCTTCTGCCCAAAACTGAGTAGGCAGGTGAGAATCGCTGAGCATTGAACGTGCAGCTTCAATAATTGTTCTATTTCTTCTTTTAGCGACTCCATTTTGTTGTGGTGTTCTCACTGAAGAAAAGTTGTGAGAAATACCCTTGCTCTCAAAGAAGGAATCAAGAGAACTGTTTTTGAATTCAGTCCCATGATCACTCCTTATTGAGCGAACGGTCAAATTGTTCAGGGTTTCCATCTTCCGAACAAAGGTGATGAGTTCTTCAGGGGTGTCACTCTTGGAACGGAGAAACATAACCCATGTATAACGAGAGAATTCATCAACTATGACCAGTGTATATTTCTTTCCAGCGATGGATTGTTTGTTAATAGGGCCAAACAAATCCATATGGAGTAGTTGTAGAGGAGATTACACTGAGGAGACTTGCTTTGATTTAAAGCTTGCTTTGGTCTGCTTCCCTTTCTCACATGCTGAACATAAATACTCTTTGGCATATGAGTGTTGAGGTAGACCAGTAACTAACTCTTTTGAAGAAAGAGAGTTCAGTGTCTTGAAATTCAGATGAGAGAGCCAGTTGACATCAGATGAGGCTTTTGAGAAGAAACAGGAGTTCTCAGTGGTTGTTGAGTCCATGTTTATTACATAAACATTTTCCAAACGATAACCGCTGAGAGCTATCTTCTCCTTTTTGTCAGTGACAAAGCAGGATTCTTTGGTAAAGATTACCTTGTTATCCTTGTCGCAAAGCTGACTGATGCTTAACAGATTATGCTTCAGCCCTTCAACATATGCGACTCTTCTGAAGGTGGTTGTACCATTAGAGAGTACACCAAACCCTCGTGTATGTCCTTTTCCATTTCCACCGAAAGTCACAGAGGGACCCTTCTCTTCCTTGTATTCAGCGAGCAGGCTTTTCTTTCCAGTCATGTGTCTAGAGCATCCGCTATCGAGATACCAGATACCCTTCTGAACCTGCATCACAAAGGAAGATTAGTTTTTCTTGGGTACCCACTTAACCATGTGTACACGTTTGTCAGTGGAAGCAGTTGGAATGGAAGGTTCAGCAATCTTCGCAGCATTTGAAGATTCAGCTTTGTCAGTCTTCACTTTGGTTAATTTCTTAACCTCAGTGGTCTTCTTTGCCTTGGGGGCAATCTTCACCTTAGCTATCTTATCAGCTTTGGTGGCTGTGGGGCACTTACTAGAAATATGATCAGTGAGTCCACAGTGATAACATTTCCTATAACTAAAAATAGTTCTAGGACTATTTGAATGCTGAGTTTTAGATTTTGAATTAGAAGGACCAGCACCAAATAAGCTTTTGGCTTTAGAAATGGGAGGAACTCTTGGTTCTTCAGATTTCTTACCAAGGATATCCACTCTGAGTCTAGGAGTAGATCGCTGAATAGACCCACGCTGAGTAGATCCAGAGATCTGATTTCTTGATCCAGAGGAATAAATCACTAAAGCTTTAGAAGCATTCAGCTTTGGTGCTAAAGTACCCTTCTGAGGATTTTGGTTCAACGCAATTCCTTTACCTCTATCTTTAAAGACAGAGGTAGGTTTTGGATAAACCATTTTCTCTTTACCTTTTGAAGAGGCAGAGATTTCCTCAGGGATAGGCGGTCTGGAGGACGAACACTGAGAGGATGAAGTGTCAGCGACTGAGGATACGAAAGTTCCAAATAAGAGCATGGAACGATCAGTGGTTGGTTCTTGAGTTTCATATTTGTAACCAAGACCACGTTTATCACTCAGGGGTATCTGAGACTTAATTATCTCAGTGATCTTTGTTGAAGAGTTACACCATCCTTCAACAGTAGCCTTTTCAGCTTTCAAAGCAGCGATAGCTTCTGCTCGTTCGATTTTGACTAGCTGATTTAAATGCACTTGATCTTTAAAATCTTCTTCAATTTTAGAAAGCTTTTCTATTTGAAGGTGACAGTTTTTAAGTTGTTCAGCGAGATCAAGGTTTTGGTTTTCAACTATAGTTTTGCCATTCATGGCTTCATATAAGCTTCTAGTCAAGAGATCGATTTTGCGGAGACTATCAGCTTCATCAATATTTGCAATATTTGTAAAGAAGGAAGGTGATACTTGAACAGCAGAGATTGAAGTAGAGGGAATGTCTGAACTTTCTTCCTCATCCTCAATCTTTGCCATAAGACAGAGATTGGCTTCATCATCTTCAGAGTCAGATGATGATTCTTCTTCTTCTGAAGCAGCCCAATCATAAACCATCAGGCCTTTGCCTTTCTTCTTGAAGCTTTTCAGCTTTCATATTTTTCTTTCAGCTTAGAATATTTGTCATCTTTATTCCTGGGAATAAAAGATTTCTTGGGAAACGCTGAGTTTCTCGATACTTACTTAGACCTGCACTCGTTAGCGAAATGTCCAATCTTTTCGCAATTAAAACAAGTAGCAGTAGCCTTATCAACAGTAGTTGATGATCTTGGCTTATCAGTTATAGAAAGAGGTTTGTTCTTTCTAAACATTTTCTTTTTGGCGAATCTCCTGAACTTTTTAGTTAGGAGAGCCAAAGACTCATCATCATCTGAAGAGTCAGAATCTGATGACCTTTCAGAGTTACTCTCTAACTCAGTGATGGTGACCGAGGGTCGCTGAGTAGAAGGTTCCTCTGAGATTAAAGCAACAAGGGTGCTTTTGGAATCTTTTACAAGATTCTTCTTAAGATGGCTCATGATTCAGCATTGTGCCATATAAGGTAGCAAGAGTCATTGATCTTAGATCTTTTGACAGCTTGAGACACATAGAATAATTGTCCCAGCTTTCAGGTAAACATTCTAGAAACTTTGTCAGCACTTCAAAGTTAGAATATTCCTTACCAACAGTTTTCAGATCTATTATTAAGCAATTAAAACGTTGGTGAACTTCAGAGAGAGTCTCATTCTTACCACAAATGAAACTTTCATACTTTCTTACCAGGTTGATCTTTCGAGAGTCCTGGACTTCAGCAGTACCTTCATACTGAACACATATTGTGTCCCACATGGCTTTTGAGGATTTCAGGTTCATGACGGAATGGTAGACTTCGTCAGGAAGAGCCATGGATAGTATGGATCTGGCTTTTGTGTCGATAGCCACTTTCTTCTTATCTTCGTCAGTCTATGTATGAACATCTTTGGGTACCATCCTTTCTGGAATAGCAGGTCTATTCTCAGCGGCAGGTACTGCGGCATCAATTCTTACAGGAATAAATGGGCTGTTTTCAAGATAATAAGGCATAGTAGGGTCTACACCTTCTAGGAAGAGAGTCATCCTATTTTTCCATAGATTAAAATTATCTCTGGAGAATCTAGGGGGTTTTGCAAGAGAACCATTGTCTATATAGTTTGTGTTTGTGTTGGTGGCCATTTTTAGAAATGGCAAGGAAGAGAAATCTTAGTATAGATTAGATCTTGTTTATGAGATTAAACAAATTCGCTCTGATACCACTTGTTGGTCCCGAAGGGTTATACAAGCTTGTAGAAGGGGGGGGGGGGGTTGAATACAAACACACAGATTTTACTTTTCTAAATTGTTTATTGATAAATCATTAATAATTTACAGCTTGTTGCGGAAACAAGATTAAGGATAAATCCTAAATCTAAACAAGTTGGAACACTAAGTTTCTTGCACTAAGAAGGAGAAGGAAATTACTAATAATAACCTATCTCAAGATAAGAAGGATGAACTTGTCCAGAGTTAGCAAGTTACTTCAAAATGAAGTGAGTTCTTCTTCTAATATACTGCATGCATTTAATGCATTGCAGTTTATACTTTACACGTGGTAGCAGTTGATTGGTTGCATGTCATTGACCTTTGTTGACAACCTTAGTAGCCGCATGTTTGAACAGTGTAGTATCAGAGTGGTTGTACGATTTCAGACAATAAAGAGGTTCTATTCTGACATATCGTACGGAGTCGTGCAAGGGTGGATGAGACAAAAAGTACTTTGTACGGAAGACTTCATGATCAGCTTTTCGATGATTCAGCGCTCTATCATTCTTTATCAGCGAATGATAGAGTTCAGCGATAGCTGAAGTCTTGTACTTGATACTTCACGTTGAGTGGATAAATCTGAGTCTTCGTTGATCCGCATCAGTTCATTAGGAGACTTGTCGCTGGTTCTTGAGCTTGATCTTCGACTTCAGCGTAGAACCTATGTTGACGTGAAACTTGTCTTCAGGGATCATAAGTAAACAACTAACTTATCAGCGATCACCATAAGTACTGAACAGACTCAGAGTATTATGGTGAACAGTTTCGCTGAATGTTTAATCTAAAGAGCGAGAGTTCCTATCAGCGGTACTGGAAGATCTTAGTACTTATCAGCGATAGTGAAACTCTGATACATATTGTTTACTTACAATTTTCACTAAGTATATAAGAGAGGGTCATTATCAAATCACTGAGGGTTTGGATCAACAGGGTGTTTTATTATTTAACTCACGTCTTCGTTTATTTCCAGGAAAGTTGAAGTCTAAGTGGTCCGGACCGTTCACCGTCAAGGAGGTATACCCGTATGGAACGGTGGAGCTACAAGGAAAAGACGGGGCGACTTTCAAAGTGAACGGCCAGCGGGTGAAGCCATATTATGGAGGAGAGACGGTGGTGTCAGAAACCATGTACTTGGATGAACCAAAGGAGTAATCGGAAGGACGGTCGAGCCACGACCGAAACCAAGGCGCTGGGTGGGAGGCAACCCACCGAGGTTTGTTTTCTTTTTAATTTCGTTTTAGTGTGTTTTTATTTACAAAAAAAAAATCAGAAATTGAAAAAGTGAACAGGGACATACGCGGGATTTTACGCGGCTTCAATACTGCGTGGAAAACTGCGGGGTTTCCTTAAGAGGTTAGAAACAGAGACATACGCGGGATTTCACGCGGCTTCAATACCGCGTGGAAAACCGCGGGGCTCTCTGAGGCGTTCTTGAAACAGAGGGTTACGCGGGTTTTCCCGTGGTTTGTAAACCGCGTGGAAAGCCGCGCGTGTCCTCTGAGAAGCTAGGGTTCATTTTGTCTTTTGTGTGCAGTCCTTTTTTCCTTCTTGTCATTTCAATTGTTTACTTTTCTTTTCTTCTTCATTTCTTCTTCCTTTTTCTGCATCTATCTCTCTCTCTTCTCGAAAACCTACTCTCTCTCTCACGATTTTCTCTCAATCTCTCTCTAACTCCATCGATTTTCAAGGCCCCCTTTCTCCATTATCAGTAGTTTGTGCTCTCCATTCTTCAAGACCACGGTATGTAACTGCTACTTATTTAAAATTCGGTCTTTATTGTGATAATGTGGTGTAGGTATGCCTTATTTCTTCCATTTGTTGCTTCCAAATGCTTGAATGTTACTTCCCCATTATCTAGATTTCCCACAAAAATGTTGCTTGTGATGTTCTATGCTTAGATTCTACTTACATGTTCATTGTATGGTCATATGATGATTTATACCTCTATGCAACTGGGTATGTAGTTTTGTGAGGATATATGCTTAAATCTGGGATGGGAGCTTTTTGGGTAGTCAAATGGGGATAAATATGGTAAGATATGTGGTTTTGTGGAATAGTCTCCTTTTTGTGCATACATAGTAAAATGGGGATTTCTTGGTAACATAAAGTCCCTACGTTTTTTTGGTGGGTCTATATCTCTTTGTGTAAGCATAGCCAAACCTAAGTTTCACTTAGGTTTGGGGTCGTCATGTTATCTGTCACTGGTGTAAAGCAGTGAAGATTTTTAGATGTATGCACTAGGGAATTTTGTGGTGACGGTGGTCCAAATGCATGAGCTAAACAGTATTTTATTAATAATCTGCATGCATGGGAATTGTGAGTTTTTATCTGTACGTGCACGTAAGAAAAATGAGATACAACAAACCTAAGTTTCACTTAGGTTTGGGGTGCCTTCCTTTTCATAATTCACACACTCATATTTGACCCTTTGCAAACCTCGGTTTTACCGAGGTTTGGGGTGGCTAAGAGCGCGTTAGCTCATTTGAGTTCATTTACTTGTGCAGATATGAGGACCCATCCGAGCATATACCTTTCATTTCCGGACTATGAGCGAATCCATCCGAACAACCGGAGGGCAATGTTCGATCACGAGAACCCCGACAAAAATGTGCGCCACGAGAAGATGCGGTTAAACGAATGCACTCCCTTCGGGGAACGTGGCATCAGTCTGGCGAACCTACCGGCCGGATCACGAGTGTCGGAGATCATACAGCAACAATCATGGGAGGGATTCATTCGAACTCCACCCATGTATTGCGTTGAAACAGTGAAGGAATTCTATGCTTGTATGATCTCGACAGTATACCACGACCGATGCGTGGTAAGGATGGGCGATAGGGAGGTCCGGATCTCTTCGGCCGACATCGATGCATACTTCCACGCCCCCCGCCGGGCCGAGCTGAGCGCCACCTACGGTCTATCCCCGAACCAAGCATTCCGGGAGCGCTTGAGCCCGATTATCGCCGCCTCTCTAAGGCGGAACGGACACACGGGATGGAACAAGATGGACCAGCACATTTTAAAAAGCGAGATGCACACAGATATTGCGTTCCTCATGCTGTTCGTCAAGGCCTCTTTAAAGCCGTCTACACACAACACCACCGCCGACAGCCAAGTGGCGGAGGTCCTCTACTCCTTCCACAACAATCTGCTGATGGATATCGGCCACATCATCTGGATGGAGATACTAGACGCCGGTATGACCCTCAACGGTATTCTACCGTTTCCTTGTTTGATAACTCATTTTTGTCCCAATAGGACGCCTCACCGCGACGATGAAGGACTTCACGAAGACAAAGTATCAGCACCAAATTACGGCGGCGAGGAAATTAGAAGAGAAGAGGCTAGCAGACCCACATTTTCAGATGCAGCGTCTTGCAGAGCCGGTCCATCTGTCATCCGAGAGTGCTTCGGATAGTGATCCAGATTTTGATCCGGAGGCACCAGCAGTGGAGGAGGTCGTTCACGGCGGCGACACGCCTCCTTATATGCGCCGATTTATGGAGCGCATGACGACGCAGGTTAGCGGGATAAATGCACATGTGGACCTCGGGTTCCGCAACTTGAACCTGCGTATGGACGGCTACGACACCCGGTTGGAAGGCTTTGACTACCGCCTCGCCCAAGCTGGATTTCCAGCCCCACCAGCACCACAAGCACCGCCAGCGCAGCCACAGTATCGGAGAAGAGTTAGAGGCCGTCGAGACAGGGGCGCATCATCATCTTCCTGCCAGTAGATGGGTTTGTTTTCGTGATCTCTTTTGATTTGTTATGTTCTTGATGCTTCTGTACTGTTTTTATTTGTTTCTGTCGGATGAATGTAATAATAACACACACCAATTTTATCGCACTATGTATCACTTATCTGCACATTGGGGACAATGTGTGGGTAAGGTTTGGGGTTGCCAATCGGGCCCCCGTTAATGCACGTTGATGTCCCATACTTAAGAATGGTTAGATCATGGTATCCAATACTTTCTTGTTTTGAATGATTGAGACCAACCATTGTGGGGAGAACTTTGTGACTAAAACGTGACCATTAGGGAAGGACCGGGAAAGGCATGACTAGGGACATTAGTGGAGACCACCCAAGAGCGACATTTGAGCCTAAAAGACGTTTTTCATTCGAGGGATTTAAACACGAAAATCATATACACTTTTTCGAATTCCTTGTCGTGATTATAGAGTGATCTTGCTATAATATCACATTAAGTAGCAAAGACGACCATTGGGATATTGGGTAAGGGTATAGTAGACCATATCGTGTGGACCGTAAGAGATGATTCCAGGCATTGTGTGTATGTTAACCGTTTTTAGCTATCGTACCTTTCTACCCATTTGTGTGCAACCAAAACCCCTCTTGAAGCCAAACACTCACCTTTTTCAATTCTAAAACCACCTTTAAACCCGATCCAAAAGCTTTAGCCAACCTCATCCGAAAGTGCGTCAAACCGAGGCGGTAATGAACTGAAATAGAGAGAGCGGAAAAGAAAGAATATAGGCCAGTCATGAAAATAGATAGAAAAGAGGGCCAATGCAGCCCCAAGCTGAATAAAGAGGACCATTGAAGTCCCAAAAAAAAACAGTTAGTTTAGATTTTATTTACAGCAAAAACTAAGAGAGTCAAAGTGACTCCGATAGTGACAAAAGGGCCAAGTGATAAGATAGAATATGATGAAGTTCAGAACTGTAATGTTTGACACACCAAGGATCTTTGAACCGTTTTACCCTTCGTTTCTTAGCCGGTACCCTAGCCCCGTTACAACCCCTGTAAAGACCTGGATGATCTTTTGGAAAACGTGATTACGGTATGCTACCACCTTTACTGATATTCCTTGTCTTGCTACTTGATTCCTTCCTGAGATCAATTTTTTGGACATTTGTGCGTCGTTCATTAGGGTTGTCATGTAATATTTGAATATTCTTGTACATATCTTCCTACACATGACAACATGTGCGATAACCTAGGTTCGAGTGCAAAGAGAGTATCCCGTAAGGTAGGGTCAAGGCGAAATGTCTTCCCTAGTATGTCTGGACCTAGTACGACCCTAATGTAATCGGAGCTGTCACGAGTTCAACTCACAATAGAAGGCTATAGATCAAACATAATAAGAATGAGGCTAGGATGAGATAAGCATTCACGAGTTTGGGAAATCACAAGTGCATTACGTGGTACCGATTGAGAGTTGTGTTGTTATTATTTCACGGATATATGCTTTATTACCATTTTTATCACTAATTTGCTTGAGGACAAGCAACGCTCGGTTTGGGGTTGTTGATAACGCCACTTTTTGGCGATATTTTCAGTCCATAAACCAATGAGATTGGCTTGTCTTTAAGCAAAAAGGCGAGATTTTACGGTCTATCTAGTGAATTGTGCAGGTTATCCGAAATTAGACGAGCATCGAGAAAAGGAGCGAAAAAGACCCAAAAGAGAGC
This sequence comes from Saussurea involucrata, assembly GCA_033807775.1. NCBI lineage: Eukaryota > Viridiplantae > Streptophyta > Magnoliopsida > Asterales > Asteraceae > Saussurea > Saussurea involucrata. The sequence continues at coordinate 234,266,502 of CM066321.1, read as the reverse complement.
CCAGAACGAAGCCCAATGGAAAGCCCAAGAACCGACCCAGATCCGCGAACCAGATTCGAACCAAACCCGACCCAGAGCAAAAAAAAAGACGTGCGGTTTTCCACGCGGTTTGCAAACCGCGGGTAAAACCGCGTAACTCTCTGGACGATTTTCTATACTTTTGCGTTTTTCGGATTTAGGTCATTATCACGACACGTGCGACGGGAGGCAGCGAGAGTGCGATTTTCAGAGTATTTCCACGTACTTTGGAGCCACGAGAGAGGACGGATTGAAGATAGTTCACCACGCGAAGTGAATCAGAGCCGAGAGAGAAGGGATTTGATCATTATTTACAGTTACCACGACAACTATGATTTCACACACCACTTTCTACCTTAATTCTCGTGTTTTTGTTCACCCCAACATGAACTAATCTTTAGATGTTGGGGGTTGGAGTAACTATGGATTTATGATGGATGACGTATACACGAACGATTATTTTTACTCGACTTGATTTATGAAGTATTTGAATTCAGCTTTCATCATCAATTGTAGTCTGATCACCTCCAATTGACTCTCATGGTTTTTGATTAAGTTTGAGAAAATTTATTAAGAACTAGATCAAGTAATCAAATACCGGAAAAGATGAGTCGGGCAGAGATAGCTGAATCACTTTCCGCTCAGAATAGTTGACTTAATGTATTTTAAAACCCTAGGTGTAGATCGAGAGATAACACCTACAGTCTTGAAATAAAATATGTTTTGCTTGAGAAAGAATAACAGTGACTTTTATAAACTAGGGTTCGTAGAAAAATAGTCGGGAAGAATTATTGTTCGGGTATTCGTTCATCAGTAGTATAACCATAGGGAATCCAACCCTCAACCTTTTCTCTATCAAAAGTCCTTCCAAAACCTTCTGTTAAGCGATTCTAGTATTATTTTAGTCGTCTTTTGTTTTTAAATCAAGTTATAAATCACAGCTCAACATTTCGATAGTTCAGTTAATAGCAATTGTAGTCATTGTGATACTTAGTTCCTAGTTCCCTGTGTTCGATACTCGTACTTTCAGTACTATTACTTGACTTCGACCCGTACACTTGCGGTTAGATTTAGGGGGGTGTTAACCCGCCTATCACGGCGATCATAAGATGATCGAACCAAGATAAAATTTAAGAATCTTGTGATACAGTCGTTAAAGACTTGTGTTCTGGCGTTCCGAGCCGATACGGTAGTTATAGACTTTTGATCTGGCGTTTAGAGCCGATATGGTCGTTAGAGTCCTATGATCTGGCGTTTCGAGCCGATACGGTCGTTATAGACTTGTGATCTGGCGTTCCGAGCCGATACGGTCGTTAGAGACCTATGATCTGGCGTTCCGAGCCGATACGGTCGTTAGAGACTTGTGATCTGGCGTTCCGAGCCGATACGGTCGTTAGAGACCTATGTTACGTTGTGTAAGTTTTGCTTTAGCGATAATCGTAAAAATTTTACCTTATTCGAGACTATACGGTTAATCTTGCGACTTGCCTTTATTGGAATATATATATATATATATATATATATATATATATATATATATATATATATATATATATATATATATATATATATATATATATATATATATATATATATTAGTTATTTACCCGCTGCAATACAACGAGACGTATAATCCAAATAATTTGACGATTTAATCAATTATTAACTAAAATACGTTAAAAATGTTTTTTAATTTTAACAAGTTACACCATTAATATCGTCTCGTCGATACCCTCGAAATGAGTCCAATATTGAATATTTTTTGATTTGATTATATTATACTTATTTAGTTTGTTTACTTTATACCTATTGGTTTTTTATTTTTCATTTAGTTAATATAAGATTATTATGTTAATTTGATAAGAGTGTAAAAAAATTTGAAAAAAATAAGAGATGTACCATAAATTAAATAATTAACTATAAGGGTATGAATTGTAAGTAGTAAAAATATTTTTATGTAGTATATATGATATATAATAAAATAATTAAATCAAAAAATATTCAATATTAGGCTCATTTCGAAGGTATCGAAGAGACGATTACAATGGTGTAACTTGTTAAAATTAAAACGTATTTTATAACGTAGTTTAGTTAATAAACGATTATATGTGTTAATATGATGAAAGTGTAAAATTAAAATTAGGAAAGTAAGAGGTATAAAGTAAAGTAAGTAAATAATTATAGGGGTTGAAAGTGTAAATATGAAATCAAAAAGTGTGCACCTCATAGCGAGAGACTTATTTTCCAAATTGGTCCCTGGTCCGCGATCGCGAACCCCATCGCGGAAAAAATGGGTATTTTGGTAAAATTGGCGAGAAAGTGGGTATTTTGGTAAGTCAAAGTCAAACTTTGGGTATTTTAATTAATTTCCCTATTATGAATTTGTTTTAATTAATTATATTATTATGTATTGTAATTGATTATATTTATTAAGGTGTCCTTTATAGTTATTGTACATGTTTATAAACTAGTTTTTGTTAAACATGACTTATTCATCGGCTAGTACCATGCAGCTAGTTTATCAGTTATCAGCTAGCTTATAAGTCATCACTTTTGCTTATCAGCTAGTTTGGCAAACACAACCTAAATACTGAAATGCACTAGATCAATTCTCGTGAGAAGCACGGTTTTTTTTTGTAGGAATGAGATTAAAAGTAATCAAACGTCCAGATCTTTCTTACCTATTCACCTTACCTATTCTTCTCACACGATCTTACATCTGAGTCTTAATTCTTATATTTGCATATTGCATTTGCAATCTGTAGGTTATTATATGCCCACGACACATGTCACACAGAAACGCTACCAATGAGTATGTAAACCTAAAGAGTCGCACACAAAGAACACGTAGATAAACTATTGTTTTTACGCATGAATTGGTATAAACTATTTTTCAGAGGGAATTCACTAGACCTCGTAGTCTAACCCTCATTTTCAGGGAAGCGAGTTAGTGGTGCTTCTGCTAACGGAAATGAGAAGGTGTAGAGATTTAGTGTTTTTCCAAACTCTCTCAGTGATTTGATGACGACCCTTAGAATACTTACTGAAAATTGCATTTAACATTTGTATGTATGAATGTTTCGCCATCAGCGATAACATATGTATATGTGTTTCACCATCAACGATTGTGTACTGAGTCTGTTCAGTATCGCTAATGATATCTAATGTAATACTGTTATTTGTAATCCCTGAAGACAAGTTTCGTGACACAAGAGTTCATCGCTGACATCGAAGACAAAGCTGATGAACAAGGACAAGTCTACTAATGATCTGATGCGGACATAATTGAAACCAAGACAAGTCTATACACGCGCGACAAATCAAGAACAAAACTTCAGCGATAGCTGACTTACATCAGGACTCGCTGATGGAAGATTTTAGCAATGATCGTTGATCATGAAGTTTGTGCTTCAAGAATTGTTTGTCTTATCTTCTTACACACAAGTAATGGATGAACAGAAGAAAGTCTACTTTTGTCCATAATCGTACAACCCCTCTGACATATACACTGTTCACCATGCGGCCCAAAGCATGTCTTGATAAAAGTCAGAAGCATGCGCCCAACTAAATGCTGACACGTGTAAAGTGTTTCGGTCATGCATTTAATGCATAGGGTATAAATAGGAGCAATACCCCTTCATTTTGAAGGAGTTCCCTGATCTACTTAGAGCTCGTAGAAAGCCTCTGATTTTCTACTAATCCTTTTCTCTAGTTTCTTAGTGCAAGAAATCTTAGTGATTCTCAAGTTTGTTTAGATTAGGTTTACTTAATCTTATTCCGCAACAAGCTGTAAGTTGTGTTTGATTTATCAATAAACAATTTAGAAAACTAAAATTTGTGTATGTATTCAACTCCCCCATTTTATAAACTTCCTTCTTGTATAACCCCTACGGGACCAACATTTAGAGTTGGAGGTGATCAACTTTAGAGCATCTTAGTTCTTTACTTTTAGTAATAATTAGATAGAGGGAATCTCGGTTGTGGAAGATTGTTTCCGTTGCGAATTTTGTAACTCTGATTCTTGTTATTTTGTTATGTATTGGGACCCGCTTTGGGATGTTTATTCTATATTGCATGTTTGGTTTTTCTTGGGGGTTGTTACATTATACCTTTCATAAATTGCAACAAGGTCCTTAAGTTTCTTTTCTCACACTTTAACCACAAATTCCCAAAGACAACGGTTATTACAATACCTCCCCCCTTAAAAGAATTACGCCCCTGGAATGCCTTTGTCAAAAAGATGCGGGCACTTGGCGCTCATTTCGGATTCTACTTCCCAAGTAGCTTCGTGTCCCTTGTGAAATCGCCAGTGGACCTTCACAACACTAATCTCTTTAGTTCTCAGTTTCTTAACCTTACTATTGACGATCGCTTCGGGTTCCTCTAACAGTTCAATTTCTCGTCCATCGCTGGTATGGCAACAAACGCTCTCAAAATAGAGGCGTGAAACACAATATGAATTCTCACATATCTATCAAGCACATCCAGTTCATATTTCACTAGCTACAACTGACTCACTAAAACGTGGCTCAACTCTCTTTCCTCTTTAAATGCACCACTCCATTCCACGGGCGTCTTCAGCATCAAGTCGACCCCCAACTTTAAGTTTCAAAGCTTCACGCTTTCCAATTTAATCAATTTTGGTTCCATTTAACATTCCAAACATTTCTAGACAATATCAAAAACGTGCGATATCCATCGAATTCGTGCTTCGATTAACCACAACTTTCTTATGTTGGGAAATTTTGCATAAAATACTTGTAACCTCTCCAACCAACTATACCATCTGCAACATCCCAGGTCAACTGTACCAGATATTGTCCGTTGTGTCCACACCTGGATTCAAGGTTTTAAAACTCTAACCAAGGTTTTCACATACAACTTCACTTCTTTAAAAGGAGGAATTTTTCCGAATTCAACGCCACCACAACATGAATCCTTTACGAAAAATATACAACCACCCAATTCGCCAATCGTAGCACGAGGTCAAGCTTGAATATCCCAATAAACTCACAGTTATGAGTTTCTTCATTGGATACATGAAATTCTAAGATCACATCCACCAACACGACATACGTCTAACGAAAAAAGTACCTTCTTTCCCCAAACCACGTTGACTACAACTCATCAATGTTAACCAATTCATACGCTCCCACCACATCATCATCCTACAATTACACATAGCTAATAGCAGGAGACCTCCACAATCCCTCATCCGGAGTATCCACCAATCCAAGCTGAACCAATCCTGAAAACACACATTCAAATTCTCACTGCATCCAACAAGCATCCAACCATACATGAAATAAATTCAAGTTTCACTCGCCCAACAAGAAGGAGTGACCATGCTCACACGAAACTATTCCAAATAACACATCGTTGAACGCCATCTTCACTTCGGAATATTCATCATACTAATATTTAATCGCATCGGACGGTCTTACACTTTGAGTGTCCCATAAATTAATCCCAGTTTTCTTGAGGTCCCGCCCCACTCAAACAATGTTTCCCCATCCCCCTCTTACCATCCTAGAGCTTCGAAACCTCCCTACTTGGTACCCCAAATCGCTAAGTCCCACATGCACACCATAAATACCTTTCATCATATTTGCCCAAAGAGCATTCCCTACTACCCTAAAACGCCACCACCACTTCTCAAGAAGGCCCCAATTTGAAGCTTTCAAACTTCCCACATTAAACCTCCCACCCACTCGAAGAAAGACAATTTAATGAAGTGTCCCAATTGACCCAGGCCCATTTCCGATTTTCATTGCCCCCCCCCCCCCCCCCCCACAAAAAAAAAAAAGAAAATCTTTCCTCACTCTCCCAAAAATATGTAGGACCCGAGTCGGAGCAAGAAAAAGTGAGAAGTAATACATAGACAAACTGTCGAGGACGTATTTGACCATCGTCAACCTTTCGCCAAAAGATATTGCTCTGGATTTCCATGATGAAAGCTTATTTTTGCACTTCTCGATTAATGGATTCCAACTCTCGACTTTGCTCGTACATCTTCCAATAGAAAGATCAACATAAGTGAAAGTCAGCCTTCTCGAGCTACAATTAAGCCTTCTAGCCATTGAATCAACTTTTGTATCAAAAACACCAATGCCAAATAATTTACTTTTGCTAAAATTCACTTTTAAACTATAAGCCATCTCAAAGCATTTCAAAATTTCCATCACGTTTTTATAAATCCACTCCCGAAAAAAAATTGTGTCGTCAGCACATTGAAGAAGGGACATATTAGCCTCATCGTGACCTACTGCAACTCCTTTGAACGTGCCACGACATACAGCTTCTTGAAATGCCACATTAATTTCGACGAGGATACCCTTGTCGAACTCCCATTTGCATTTAGAATTCCGACAATGGAGAGCCATTTATGAGAACAGAAACTTTAGGTTCCCAGATTCACGTTGTATCAAGATAATGGTAAAGAAATAGACAGCGGAAGCAAATTAAATAAAGCCATTAAAGTGAGTGATTGTGTAAATGATAAATGAACTGTGAGAATCAAATATATAACAGTAAATGATAACAGGATCAGATATAAAAGCTGCTCATATATTTATAATGAATCACACCAAGAACACGTTCAAGTGTGTTCGGAAATCTCACAGGACAACAATATCGTACGGAGGTAGTGCTCGGGATTTCAGCAGTGTGTGCTTTTACAATTGTGGAAAACTATTCTTCCAAAAGCTTACAATTGTTTGTTCCACTACCTCACTATATATAGCCTGATAAAGCGTAGACAGTGTACTATCGTACCCTGGAATGACACGTGGAAAGTGTGTCTCCAATCTTTAGGGCATACGTGGAAAGTATGGACACGTGTCTAACACTTAGGATTTCCTATGAGACTTAGGCTGACAGAGGTCTTCACTTCACCAGAGCTCTTTCGCAAGAGCTCTGTTGGTCTTCTGTTAAACACTTGTTCTTCTGTTGGAAGTCTTCGACATAGCTCTGTTGAGCTCTGTTGGTCTTCTTGAACTTCTTCCAAGTCTTCTGTCTGATCTCTGTTGGTATTCTGACTTGAACTATTTTCAATACTTTTACATAACAGATACTTGGGGCCAACAATCTCCCCCTAAGTATTGAAAATAAAAAATTTACAATTGACAATAGATTAAACAAAAGAACAGAGAACTTTTACCTCTGTCGAAGCCTTGCACTAATCTTTTAGAATATTACATTAAGATTAAAAGACAAGTACATTTAGGAATAATTATCTCCCTTAAGATTCTGTCAAATCTTCTGATGAGTTCTCGGAAATTCAGCAGAAGGTTGATTTGGGTGATGAAGCTTCTTTGTTGTTCTTCCGGACATTTCTCTCTTGGGAGATTCTGAATGATGTCTCTGAGGTATACTAGCGACTCACTTGAGTACTTATGAGTTTCAGTAGCTCTAAGGGCCTTCTTGGTTTTCTTCTGTCGGCAGATGAACACTGGAGGATCTCCAACTACTGTTCCAGTTTTATAGTGCCCATAGCCTTTAAGGCTCTCATTTGGTGGTGCAGTCGCTAGTGTCTCGACTTCGAACTCTATGCCTAGCTGAAAATCAATCTGAATCCTTAGGTTGATGTGCTCTTCCATAGCGAAGCGTACCTCAGGAAGTGCCGTTCTTGCCTCTTTGTATTTGTCACTGAAGTTGTAACAGTAGGCATGAAGTTGAATCAGATCAGAAGGGTTTAGTAGTACCAGATCGTTATCGTTGAAGTGCTCAACCCTGTCATTGTTTGATTCAACTATGAACTCGTGATAACTCATCTGCGTTCTGTTGTGCCGAAAGACCTTCTACTTGATGTTTACGATTCTGGGGATTCCAAAGTCAGAGTTTATGTTTCTGTTCAAACCGGACTTTGTTTCGATTAACTTACGCCTTACGTCAGAGATCGTATTTATCCTACAGGGGCTGAAATATGGGTTAATGGGCACAGCATTGACAGGAATTGTATCACGGTCACCATAGAGATAGGCAAAAATTTCTTCTAGCGGTGGTTTGCCAGAATGTTGGTTTGAGGTTTCAGGGTTCTGTTCTGTTTGCATGGGATTTGGGTCTTCATGAGTTTCTGTCATTAGTCTGTCGATGTGTTGAACAGGCTCTTGAGGTTGGTTTTGGCTTGGTTGTTTTTCAGTAGAGAATGGGTCTGTTCTCTCTGGTTCTGTTCTTGGTGAATTAGGAGGGGTATCCAAGATGATGACTTCTGGTGGTTGTTGAGATGAGGGTTCTGTTGGCTTGATGACCCTGTCTTTGAATATGTAGTCGAAAGTTATCATAGTCATCTCTGGTAAGTCTTCAGTTGTATTCCCTTGATCTCCTCTTTCTGTTTCCTCAGCCTCTGTTGCTTTCCCTTTTCCCTTATCAGTTCCCTCAGCCCCTTTCTCTGTCGCAGGCTCATTTTTTTTTCCTTTTCCTTCTCTTTCTCCTTCTCCCCCTTTTGTTGCGCAGAAGACTCACTAGACTTGGCATCTGAATGACCTTCTGCTGTGTCTTGAAAATCATCGTCATTATCAGAGTCCTCGTCAGAGATTCTGGTGACGATTGGAGAGTCTTTGGCAACAAGCCTCTGTCTTTTATTAGAGGGTTCTCCTTCTGGGGCTCCTTTTGTAGGTCTCTTTTCACCTAGTGCAGCTTTGATTTCTGTTGCAGCCTTCTTAAGTACATCCTCTAGTTCTGTCGCAGCCATGCGGACTTCACCAACCTGATTTGCAAAGTTGACATTGTTCGAGCTGAGTGAAGTTTGAACAAGTCTTTCTGTTGATTGGGCTTTCATCACAAACTTGGAAGAGACAGTCATCATTTTGCTTAGGACTCTTTTGCTAAATTCACCCATCTGGCCAACTGTCATCGGTAAATCTTTGGGTCTGGGGCCAGAGATGTTGATAGGGGTAGCAGAAGAAGTCGTGGCTTCTGTGATAGCAACCTTAACAGAGTTGTTAATTAGCTCTGTCAAGGTTCTGACGTTGGAGTCTGACAGAAGCACGGAAGGGGTTGGCAAGGTTCTGTTCATTTGAGCCGTGTAGTTTTCTACCATGAGCGTCTTCAGAGCGGCTAGTTCTGTTGAGAACTTTGTTCTTTCCTCTGTTCTGGCCCGTTCTTCCTCTGTGCGGAGTCTTCTCTGTTCCGCTAGTTCTGTTGTTAACTTGGTAATTTCCTCTGCTTTGACTCTTTCTGCCTCTGCTCTGACCCGTTCGGCTTCAGTTCTGATCTGTATTGCTTCTGTTCTGAGCAGTTCAGCCTCGTCATTCTTCTGAGTTATTTCCGCAAAAGAGGATGTCATCTTTTGTAGCTCTTCTCTGAGAGAAGCATTCTCCTTCTGGATCAGCTCCTCCTTCTGTGAAATGATAATTTTATACTCATTTAAGGAGTTGTTGATACTATCACAATAGCTTTCGAACTCTGCTCTTGTGACAGTGTCAACGGGGGTAACCTTGTTTCCAACACATGGATTCAAGTCGACCTCGAGTTCAGAGGTGCCTCCTATAGGAGTGGTATTGATGATGACTCTTGGAGGACTTCCACCTGATCCTTGATGTTCCTTTTGAGGGGAAACATCTACAGATGTTCTGATCAGATGTTCCTCTTCCAGCTCAAGTTCTGAAGAAGGAAATCTGATGTGATGAGGGGCATTTGGATCAAGCAAGGTTTGCCCTCGTTCAACTATGGTCTCCCATTGTCCCTAAGTCGTACAGAGCCTACGTGAGATCTGAAAGATCTCTAGTCTATATTGGGACGAGTCTAAATGAGCCACAGAGGCATCATTGTGTGGAGGTGACCTATCGATGTCATGGGGCGAATTGACATCATTACCAAACGGAGATTTCCCGGTTTCGTGCATACCAGAGGCATGAAGAGTTGCCTCTGGCGGTTCTTGCTGGTTAAGGTTCGAGGTGTGCACCTCTGTTTCAATAATCCCTTGGTCTTGATCACCGGGATTAGATTGTGTGGTAGCACGGGGAGTTGGGCTTTGGATACGCTCATCTGTGTTCATGTTTTGAACATCTTCTAAACTCTCATTTCTCTCGGATTCTAGGGGTATAGAATTCTCGGGTGAACTCTCTATCACATGAATTTATGTCTCACGATTACCAGAGGGATGCGAACTCTCTGCCATCTCCTCTGTAATTTCCCTTTCACCCTCGTGAACAGCCTCCATAGTGGATGCTCTGTTCTGTACTTCCTCCATCACTCTAGAGGAAGACCCCACTTCAGGTGCTCTTACCTCTGGTCCATGTTCTTCTGCTACTTCCTCACTCAAGCTCTCCAACACAGGTTCAGATCCTATATATGTTGGGGTTCTCACCTCAGGTTCTTGAGGTTGAGCAGCACTCTGATAGTTTTGTATAGAAATGTGTTCAGGATCAATCAGAGCGAGCATGGTTCCTGGCACTCGTCTGATGAAGGGATACGTACCTGAGGTTGTTGGAAGAAATCTGGTAATAACCCAACATTTGAAAGGGGTACCTTGTAAAGTCAAGTTCAATCGTCTGAATGCACGTCTCATCACTAAGCTGATGAACCGAGGGTATTTGATGTTTTTCAGGAACTTGTGCTTCCCAACTTCTCCTCCTCTGGCAATGGCTGATGTCTTTAGGTTTACAGCATTGAGGAAATCTTTGTACAGAATCTTGGCATAGTCAAAGTTTCTGTTGAAGAATAGGCCATACATGATCTGCAAAATCTCTGTGCTGGTTTGATCTTGACTACCAGATTTGCAGGTCAGGGTTCTGTTCAATGTGGAGAACATGAAGTTCCACAAAGGGGGTAGGTTTTGTCTTTTGAAAGCACCGAACCTGGTAATGTCCTTGTTGTATCCTAGAAACTTTATGAAGTCGAGTAGGGTTTCAACTTTGGGAGGTTTTTCATATGCTACAATTCCCAGTTGGGTCGTCGTCTTCAATCCGAATGCTCTTCTCAGGGTATTATCACTGATACGGATTGTTCCTGAACCACCGTCTCTGCCAGCATCGACGTTGCCAATGATTCCTTCTCGTTCTATAATAAACTGGCAGGTGGTCCACCATTGACGAATATACAGCTCTGGAACATCATCGTCGAAGTCGGTTAAGGCTCTAAAAAGTTCAGAGTTTCTGAAAAACTCCAAAAAGATGTGGTAAGTGGGTAAATAGAGACTAGGGTTTGGGTCAAGACGGTAGTTGTTGTCAGCGAGTTCATATGGGAGAATAACGATTTGATCTACAGGGTCGATTCTGCTTGAATCAGCAGAATGTTGGGGTTGTGCCATTGTTGCAGGTTAGGGTTCTTGAAGGTTTTGAACAAGGAGGGAAAGATGAGTAAAGGTTTGAATATTCAGAAAGCGTAAGAAATGAAATGGTTTGAAGGAAATGGGTATTTATGTGAGGAATGTGTGGCTGGATCATGATCATAGGTGCTGTAGGCACTCGGGTTTTGGATAGTGGAACGTTTGCTACAGTATGAACGTGGGAACAGCTAACGGTTGGTTTCTCAATCAAAGATTGCCACGTGGATTTAAATCTGACATCTTTTGGGCAAGTAAACCGTCACGGTTAGAGATGTATGAGTAACAAGCGGTTGACCTTTAAAGAATGACCCGCATTTCTGATGACGTGTTTCTAATGACGTGGCAGAACAAACTAACAAAGCTCTGGTGGAGCTTTGTTAAGTTGCTTCTGTTGAGTGATCTCTTCATATCGTATCAAGTAACCCAAGATGTTGTACCTTTTCCTTTAAAACATTTAAAAATTCTGTTCTGATGTGAAAGGAAAAGAACAGACAAAACTTAGACAAACAACAGAGTTCTGGTGAGAAACAATAGAGGCTCTGGTGAGAATTTAGAGTTCTGGCAGATTCTTAACATTATCACAAAGGTTATCATCAGAACAGGTTTTCCTCCTTTCTTCAAAAAGATTTGTCAATGAAGATCAAAAAGAAAAGTCAATTTGGATTTGGAAATTTGAGTACTGACTTGCTCCCCCTAAAACCATGCATTATTTTTCTTTTGAACTCCCCCTTGAAAATTGAGCTTAAAAAAACTTTATATACACAGAATGTTCACTGAGTGTTAAAAAATATGCTTAACAGAGTTCTGCTGAACAACAGAAGCTCTGTTGAATTATCCTACCCAACTATTTGATAGAGCTCTGGTAGGATCATCAGAGGCTCTGTTGAATTTTGAACAGAGTTAGGAGGACAAGTTCAGCATACCCAGTTTGTTGATTAAGAAGTTAAACCTCCTTTCATCAAGGGCTTTTGTAACCAAGTCAGCAAGCTGGAAGTCAGTTGAAACAAAATACATTTCAATAGTCCCTTTTTCAACATGATCCTTTATGAAGTGGTACCTTATGTCGATGTGCTTAGTTTTCGAGTGTTGAACTGGATTGGCTGTTATGGCAATGGCACTCTTGGAGTCGCATAGAATTGGAATTTTACCATACTCCAAGCCATAATCTTTAGAGTTGTGTTTTCATCCATATCACTTGAGAGCAACAACTAGCAGCAGCAACATATCCTGCTTCTGCTGTAGAGGTTGAAACACAGTTATGTTTCATGGATGTCCAACACACCAACTTTTCTCCAAGCAGTTGGCAGCTACCAGAAGTACTCTTTCTGTCATTCTTGCATCCTCCATAGTCTGAATCTGTATATGCTACAAGCTCGAAACCAGAGTTAAGAGGATACCAGAGACCCAAAAATTGAGTCCCTTTCAGATATTTAAAGATACGCTTGACAGCTGTTAAATGAGTTTCTGTAGGATTTGCTTGAAATCTGGCACAGAGACAGGTTGCAAACATTATATCAGGTCTGCTGGTAGTTAAGTACAGAAGTGACCCTATCATGCCTCTGTAGTACTTGACATCTGTTGGTTCACCATTAAGATCAGAGTCAAGCTTAACTCCAGTGGCAATAGGAGTTTTCATTGGTTTTGAATCATTGAGCTTATATTTTTTCAACATATCAGAGATGTACTTGGACTGACTTATGAAAGTCCCTCTGTCAGATTGTTTAACTTGTAAACCAAGGAAGAAAGAAAGTTCTCCCATCATGCTCATTTTGAATTCGCTTTTCATTAAACTTTCAAACTTATCACAGTACTCTTGTCGTGTAGACCCAAAGATAATATCATCAACATATATTTGTACCAGAAGTATATCATTCTTATACCTTCTAAAGAATAGAGTTTTATCGACAGTACCTTTCTCGAAGTGATTGACCAACAGAAATTTGGACAGAGTTTCATACCAGGCTCTGGGAGCTTGCTTAAGGTCGTACAGAGCTTTGTCTAACTTGTAAACGTGGTCTGGAAACTCAGAACATTCAAAACTAGGTGGTTGCTGGACATAAACTTCTACTTGTAGTTTGCCATTCAGAAAGGCAGACTTGACATCCATTTGGTAGACCTTAAAACCCTTATGAGAAGCATAGGCTAGGAAGATTCTGATGGCTTCTAGCCTAGCCACAGGAGCAAAGGTTTCGTCATAATCAATGCCTTCTTCCTGTCTGTATCCCTTTGCAACCAGACGGGCTTTGTTTCTGATGATAATCCCATCTTCATCCTTTTTGTTTCTAAACACCCACTTGGTTCCAATGGCCGCTTTGCCTTTTGGGAGTGGAACCAAGGACCAAACTTTATTTCTTTCGAATTCCAGAAGCTCTTCTTGCATAGCTTCGATCCAATTTGGGTCCTCTAGGGCTTCAGAAATCTTCTTCGGCTCAATCATGCTTAAAAAACTTACAAAGAAGGCTTCATTGATTGTGGCCGATCTTGTCTTCACACCATCTTCAGCAGCACCAATGATAAGATGATGAGGATGATCCTTTGTCCATCGTGTCATGGGAGCATGGACAACAGGCGGGGTTTGTACTTCTGATGGGAAAAGACGAACTTCAGCGTCAGAGCTCTGTGGATTGGGACCAGGGCTTTGTGGCACACAACTTTGGAGAGTGGCCTCATTGCTCTGTGAGTCATTAACAGGGCTCTGTGAAGGTGAGCTTTCAAACAAGGAGTCTCTACCAATATTAGTTAGCAGAGGTGATGATGGCTCTTGTTCAGGTTCTCTCTCGTTCTGATGTGGTTCCTCATTTCTCTGAATCACTCCTGTAGACAGAGAAGTAGATGGTGAAGTATTAGAGGGACCAGTGAGAGATGTACCTGTTAGATTCTGTTCTGTTGAGTTCTGAGCTTGATCTCCTCTGTTGATGTTATCAGAGGAATCATCATCATCGAAGAAATCATTGAACATGAGATTGATATCTTCTTCCCTTGTCTTTAAAGAACTTGTCTTCTTCTGTTATGTCTGTGTCCCCTCTGTTGATTTACGATCAGAGGAGCTTGATGTACTTTCATCAAAGGACACATTTACACTCTCTTGAATGACCCGACATCTGGAGTTGTAGACTCCGTAGGCTTTAGAGGTTAAGGAATAACCAATAAAGATTCCTTCGTCTGCTTTCTTATCAAACTTTCCCAGCTGTTCTATGTCATTCAATATGTAGCACTTGCAACCGAAAACATGAAAGAATTTCACATTTGGTCTTCTATTGTTGATGAGTTCATAAGGAGTCTTCTTAAATCTCTTTACTATCACAGCTCTGTTTTGGGGTAAAACAGGCTGTTGAGACTGCTTCTGCCCAGAAGTTTATTGGAAGGACAGAGCCAGCCAACATGGTTCTGGCGGCTTCTACCAGCGTTCTGTTCTTTCTCTCCACAACTCCATTCTGTTGTGGAGTTCGTGCAGCTGAAAAGTTCTGGGAAATACCTTCCTCTGTTAGGTAGGTATCAATTTTGGCATTCTTGAATTCTGTCCCATTATCACTTCTTAACTTCTGTATCTTCAGATCTAACAGAACCTGTATCCTTTTTAACAAACTTATCAAAATTTCTGGGACATCAGATTTTACTCTGATGAACTCAATCCAAGTATATCTAGAATATTCATCAATTAAAACAAGAATATACTTCTTGCCCGACAGACTTTGCACAGAGATTGGACCACAGAGATCCACGTGAAGCATATGCAAAGGTCTGGGACAACTATGATCACTCTTTGTTGTATGTGAAGATCTTTTCATCTTACCCAGTTCACAAGCAGAACAGAGATGGTCTTTGTCAAACTTCAGAGAAGGAAGTCCTTTTACTAACTTCAGTTTCACGAGCTTGTCAAGGTTTTGAAAGTTCAAATGGGCAAATCTTTTATGCCAGAGCCAGGCATCTTCATTTTTCAAAGACACTAAACAGAGTTTCTCTGTTGTAGAGTTTTGGTTTGGTTTAAAATTCATTTTGTAAAGATTGCCTTTTCTGTCAGCTCTTAAGAGTTCTTGACCAGACTCGGAAAGTAACAAGGAACAATATTTCTTCCTGAAATTGACATCGAATCCGTGATCACAGAGTTGACTTATACTGAGAAGATTATGATTTAATCCTTCAAGATAAGCAACCTCAGAGACTGAAACACCACCATTAACTAATGTACCATAACCCTTAATCTGTCCCCCATTGTCTCCTCCGAAGGTTACTGCACTTCCCATCTTGTTCTTAAAAGAAGTTAACAGCTCCTTATTCCCCGTCATGTGCCTGGAGCATCCAGAATCCAAATACCAGATCTGCACATGAGGTTTCTGCAAGACAGATTAGTTCTTTTTAGGTACCCATTGCATAATGGGTCCTTTCTTGTTAGGCTTAGGTGGGTTAACAGACTTTCCTTTGGGCTTTCCATACTGTGATGGTGTGCCAGAGGTTTTCCTCTGTGTATTCTGAATAGTCTTGGGATTTTTCTTTTGAACTGACTGATTCAGAACACAGTGGGGACCATTCAGATGATTTTGCAATTTTAGTAACAGCTGAATACAATTGCAGTTGATGGAGCATGACTGATGCACATTGTTTTTATTCAAAAACTGTTTGAATGGTGCTTGATTCTGAAAAATTTTAGGACCAGATGTCTTTGCATACAATCTGTCCTGGTTTTGTTTCTTAAAACTGTTATTCCTAGGAATAGACTCTGTTGACATGAAGTTCTTTGGAATCGATTCATTTGACCAGATAGAATTTCTTCTTTGATTTACACCAGAATTTGGAATAGATTTGTTGTTTGTTGTCCATTTTCCCTTCTGTTCTGGTGTGAATTTTACTGGTTTGAATGCAAGAGGAACATTTGGGTTTACAAAAACACTTTTGTTTTTCTCTCTCTTCTCCACTTCTACTACATTAGAAGCAAGAATCTTAAAACCTTTGTTGTTAAACTCAGTTACCGGTATAAATATTGATTGTTTTTTAAAGAAAGAAACATCCTCTTTTAGATCTGTGGATCCTATCGGTATCTGCTTTAACTTGTGTAAAATTTTCTTTTGACCACAAAAGATCTGTTCATCTACTTCAGAATCAGAGTCACAGTCAGAGGCTAGAAAGTCTCTAGTGGCTCTGTTGGAGGTATTAGACTCAATGGGTATGACAGAGATATTTGTCTTGACAGTTCTGAACCTTCTCAACTTTGGCTTTAAAGAATCTGAAACAGCATTTTCCTCGATAACTTTCAACAAATCTTCCTCAAAAGATGTTCTTATGGATTCAGAGGTAGGAGAGAAGACTGGGGCTTCTGGATTGAGTTTGCTCTATGGGATTTCAACAGAGGACTCAGTCACAGAAGTAACAGACTTCTGTCCTTTGAATGAGTTGAAGTTAAAAATCTCTTTTGTATCCAAGTCCTTGACAGAGTTAGGAAGTATGATTCTAGCTCTTCCTTGATCAAGAATAAACTTTGAGGATGGTTTTAAAACCTTTTCATGATCAGAGGAATCATAGCTGACGTTCCTAAAGTCAATATTTCTTGGTTTTGAGAAAGCATCTGAAGTTTTGGTTCTTTTGAAAACAACATTACCAGATATCACGTCCTCTTGGATTTTCCCAACACAAAAGGCAGAGGACAGAGATGTCTTCTTCCTTTCGTCATAGGGAGCAAGGTCAGAGAAACCAAGACCTTGTGTATCCATCTGGGAATTTATCTTGATGTGCACATCTTGTGCATCCTGGTACTTTTTAATCTGAATTTCTTTTCTCTGTAGGGATTGATGCAGAATTTCCCTTCCTCTTTGAAAATAATCAGAATGAGCAACAGAGTTAAGTCTCTCTGTTTCAGACTTTTTCAATTCTTCAGACTTCTGTTTCAAAACGTTTTCATATACTGTTGGGAACTGAAGATTTGCTAAGTATGGATAGTACTGCCAGAACAACATTACTACTTCCAGAACAAAGTTACTACTGCCAGTAAAGGTTAGTACTGCCAGAACAAAGTTACTACTGCCAGTAAAGGTTAGTACTGCCAGAACATAGTTACTACTGCAAGACAAAGTTAATACTGCTGGAACAATGTTAGTATTGCTGATGCATTAATGCTGCTGGAACAAGGTTAGTACTGCTTGTGCATAACGAGGTTAATGCTGCTTGTGATCATATTATGGAATGCGAGAATGTTGGAGATAAAGATGGAATGAATGAAGATAAGCATGAAAGAATATTCTGAAGATCAATTTTGTTTTGATAGTTATCTTGTAATTATTTTGTATAAATAGATGTTGATAGATAGCTATTCTATACGAGAGATTTCTGAATTCGTTTTTGTTTTAGAGAGAATTAACCTCAAGGTTTAGAACCCTATTTCTCTAGAAGTAGAAGTCGTCTTGTTGAGCCTGTTCAATAAGATTGAGGTTTGGTTGTAACCTTGTGAGTTGAAGCATTGAATACAAACAGATTTTGTTTTCTGATTAGTTGTTCATAAAGTGAGTTTGAATTAAAGTTCTATTCCGCAAGATTCTTTAATTCTGATTTCTAAGAATTATTATTTTTGTTTGAAATCGATCCTGACAAGTGGTATCAGAGCGTGGTTTCTTAGAAATCTTCAATCATTATGGACAACTCAGTTGAATCAAACAGTACTCTTGTTTCAAAGGTTCCAATGCTCAGGCCTAATGAGTTTGACATGTGGAAAATTAGAATCAAGCAGTATATTTTGCTTACTGATTATTCCATCTGGGATATTATAGAGAATGGTCCATGTGCTGAAGGAAAAGTTGGACCAGATGGCAAAAGACCCCCTCCAAAGACTGATGCAGAAAGAAAGGTTAGACAAACAGAGATGAAAGCCTTAAGCACTCTGCTTTTGGCTATTCCCGATGAGTATCAGCACCAATTTCATCACTGCACTGATGCTCAGATCTTATGGAATGCATTGGAAAAGAGATTCACTGGTACCAAGAGCACCAAGAGGAACCAGAAGGCAATTCTTAAGCAACAATATGAAAATTTTACTTCTACAAAGAATGAGTCTATGACTCAAACTTTTGATATATTTAATAAGTTGATTGGAGAATTGGCTACAGTTGGAGTTCATATGGAGGCTGATGATGTAAACAGGAAGTTTCTAAGATCATTAGGTGAGGAATGGACAATGTATACTGTGTCTTTCAGACAGAATGACCAGTTAGAAGATAAAGAGCTTGATGATCTTTACAATGATCTTAGGGTATTTGAAGCAGAGGTTGAAGCCAAGAAGAAACCCTCAGGATATGTGTATAATGCTGCACTCCTATCAGCATCAACTGATTCTACTGCTAACCCTGAATCAGTTAGTACTGTTGGTGGAGTCAATCAGGAGAAGGCCAATGATTCTGTACTAGAAGCTTTCTTTTCTAGTCATGTTAACTCCTCATTAATTAATGATGACTTAGAACAGATTAATGCTGATGATCTTGAGGAGATGGATATCAAGTGGCAGATGGCTATGCTTTCTATGAGGGTGAAGAAGTTTATAAAGAGGACTGGGAGAAACAACTTTTCCCAAAGAAGAGAAGATGGTGCTGGGTTTGACAAGTCTAAGGTGGAATGCTACAAGTGTCATAAGATGGGACACTTTGCCAGAGAATGCAGAGGAGGAGTATCTCAAAACAACCATCAACAAGCTCAGACTGGAAGCTTCAACCAGAACAGAAACTCTGTTCAAGCCCTTGTTTCTCAACAAGGAATGGGATTTGATTGGAGTGATCAAGCAGAAGAGGCAATTCAGAATCATGCACTCATGGCAGAAGTCTCAGATCTTCCTACTGAGGTAAAATCTAATCTCTGTTCTCAAGCTTGTATAGACACTGTGAAAAGGTATAGAGATCACAACCAGGGAATGTGTGATGACCTTAAGAGATTAGAAAAGGATAGAAGAGACTATGTATTGATTGTTGAGAGGTTTGAAGAACAAATTAAGGCTTTTCAAGCCAATGAACTTCAACACTCATATGATACAAACTACTGGAAGTGGGAAAAGAATGGTCTGGAGTTCCAACTGAAAGAGTCTAGGGAGGAATGTGAGAAATTAAAAGGAGAACTTGAGAAAGTAAAACTTGATGTTGAAAAGTTTTCATGTGCTTCTAAAGTCATGGACACCATAATAAATGCTCAAATCCACAGTAAGATGAAACCAGGCATAGGGTACAATGCCACACCCCCACCCTACAACAACACATACATCCCTCCTAGGTCAGACCTGTTAGAAACCATGGATAGGAAGGACTTACCTGAAGGAGCTACTAAAGTAGATCCATTAGATGAAGTTGTTGTTGAGGACAAAACTGAAAAAGAAGAATCTAAGAAAAAGAACAAGAATGTCAGTGGTGAGATCCCCTTAGAGAATTCCATCAAGTCTAATGAGAAAGGTGGAAGTCCCTGGGATAAGAACAATGAGATGAAAAGATCTGAAAAAGGAAAGGGGGTTCATTATACACAGACCACTGTTGTGAACTCCAATACTTGTGAACATTATTCTTGCAAGAATTCTCAAAAGAATGAGCCCCAAAAACATGATAAAAAGAAGGGAAATCAAAGAAACTGGAATAATCAGTGGGCTCAAAAACAAGGAGTTGATCTGCAAAGGATTAACAGACCAAAACCTTGTTTTATCTGTGGCAAACTGAATCACCTTGCCAAACACTGTTATTTCAATCCTATTAACCAAAGGATAAATTTTCAAAGAACTTTTAAAAAATCAAATGGTTATAGGAAGCCTGTAAGGAACCATGTGGCTAAGAAACAAGCTAAATCCAAAAGCCACATGAGGAAAAAGACTGAAAAAGAATGTGTCACAATATGGGTTCCTAAAAGCACTAGTGTTAGTACTGCTGCCTCTGATAGTACTGCTGCCTCAGATAGTACTGCTGCTAGCAGTATTAACACTATTAGTACTTCTGCTAGCAGTATTAACACTGTTAGTACTTCTACTAGCAGTATTAACACTATTAGTACTTCTGCTAGCAGTATTAACACGGTTAGTACCCCTTCTAGAAGCAATACTGCTGCTAGCAGTGTTAGTACTGCTAACACAGTTAGTACTTCTTCTAAAGATAATACTGCTTCTAGTGATTGTGCTGCTAGACCAATCATCTTAACAAAGTACTCCAGTACTGAAGTTCCTCAGGTTGAAAAACTTATCCAAACTGAATGTAAGTACTTTGATGAGCAAGGGAGACCCAAGACCACTTTGGCTTGGGTTCCCAATAAAAACTAATTGATTTATCTTATGTGCAGGGCAACCAACAGCTCAAGGGGAAGAGCATCTGGCATGTTGATAGTGGTTGCTCCAGGCACATGACAGGTAACATGGCCTGCCTCAAGAATTTCAAAAGAATTGATGGAGGACATGTTGCTTTTGGAAATAATCCTGCAGGAGGTAAGATAAGTGGTAAAGGTGATGTATCAAAAGGTAAGATGACATTTGAGGATGTTTACTATGTTGAGCAATTGAGATACAACCTGTTAAGTGTATCACAGGTCTGTGACAAGAAACATAGTATATTATTTATTGATTCTGAATGCATTATTCTTGCCCCTGGATTCAAAGTAGTTGATGAAAACATGATACTATTGAGAACTCCTAGAAAGGATAATGTGTATTGTTTAGATTTAGAAAGTGTTTCATCTGATTCATCCCTAAACTGTTTGGTATCAAAAGCTTCAATGGATGAATCCTCACTTTGGCAAAGAAGGATGTGTCACATGAATTTTAAAACAATGAATAAACTTGTTAAAAATAATATTGTTAGGGGTTTACCATCAAAAGTTTATTCATGTGATGATCATTGTGTTGCTTGTCTCAAAGGCAAACAACACAAAACTTCTCATAAGTCCAAAGAGATAAACACTATCTCAAATCCTCTTCAGTTGTTGCATATGGATCTGTTTGGCCCTACAAATGTCATGAGCATTGGCAAGAAGTCATACTGTTTAGTTATTGTTGATGATTACTCTAGATTTACTTGAGTATATTTTCTGAGAACTAAAGATGAGACAAGTGGACTGATCAAATCTTTTATTCTTAGAATTGAAAACCAATCAAATCAAAAAGTTAAAGTCATTAGATCAGATAATGGGACTGAATTTAAAAACTTTGATCTAAACACCTTTTGTGAAGAAAAAGGAATTGAGAGACAATACAGTGATCCTAGGACTCCACAACAGAATGGTGTTGCTGAGAGAAGGAATAGGACACTGATTGAGGCTGCTAGATCTCTGTTAGCTGATGCATTGCATGTCAAAGAAAACTACTGGATGGAGTGAGTTTAGCAGTACCATTGCTTATGCCCTGGTCTGCTTGGCCACTGCCAGGAAGTTTAATTTTTCACAAATGATTTTCAATGATCTTGTGTCAAACCTGGAATCCAAAAAGCGTTTCTATATGTACCCAAGGTTTGTCCAAGCCGTGATTACTCAGGAATTGACGGATTTGCCTTAGTTTACTGAGGTATATGTACCTAAACCCCCTAAAGGAAAGGTCTTCTCAAATATGAGAAGAACTTCCAGGGACTCGGAAGGAGTTGACACTCCATTGTTCTCTACAATGATGGGTGTGTCCCACACAAAAGAAGGTATGGCATCAGGGTCAAGTCCCTCATTAGACCACCCCACTGATAGCCAAACCCCACCTTCAATCACCAAAGAAATTCCTCAGTCCATTCTTCAAAGACCCACTCCTCAAATAACCAAAAAGTTTACAAGAAGAAAGGTACACAAGGCTCCTTCCCTTGATGTACCTCCTACAATCCCAAAGCCTTTAAGCCCTCTATTGGAGCATTCTCCATTAGAGAATATTGAAAGGGAAACCACAGGGGTGTCTCCCAACCCCAAGAAGGTGCTCACTAAGGAGAAGGTTGAGCATGTGAGTAGCAAGGCTGCCACTACTTCTGCTAGCACAGAGAAGGACAGTGGTAACATACCTAAGACCTTCCTCACGGCAACTCAGAATGAGAAATCATTCAGAGGTCCCAGGTGCCAAGAAACCAAGGGGGTAGGCAGTGCTTTTGCTAGGCAAAAGACTCCTACTAAAATTTCCAGTGATCCTTTAAAGGAGGTAAAAACTCCTAAACAAGGTGAGGATAGATATACTTATGAGGAATTGATGGAAACCATTGAAATATTAACACTTATGTTGTAAGTCAGCAAAAAGAGATAGGTGAACTCAAGAAAGTGGTCCTATATCAACAAACACAGATTGAGAAGCACAAGAAGCTGATTACAAAATTAATGCACAGGAAGAAGAAAGCTCAGTTTGTTCTTAAAAGAAGAAGCCCCAACAATGATGCTCCCAAAAAGGGGGAGTCAGAAGCTGAGTTCAACATGGAGAGTGCACAGGAACAGGGGGAGAATGAGTATGCTGAAGAAATTGCAAAAGAAGCAGAAACTGATCAAGCAGCAGAAACGGTTAATGCTGCTGAAATCCCAAAAGAAGCAGAAACTGAACCAGCAGCAGAAACTAAATCAAGCAGCAGAAACGGTTAATGCTGCTGAAATCCCAAAAGAAGCAGAAACTGAACCAGCAGCAGAAACAAAAGAAGCAGAAACTGAACCAGCAGCAGAAACAAAAGAAGCAGAAACTAAATCAACAGCAGAAACGGTTAATGCTGCTGAATGTCAAAAAGCGGAAGCAGCAGAAACAATTACAGAAGCAGCAGAAACCATGACAGCAGAAACAACAGAAGCAGCAGAAACCACAGCAGCAGAAACAAAGGAAGCAACAGAAACTAAAAAGCCTACCTTGGAAGAAGTTGAAGTTGCATAGGCTTTGGTTAAAGCCAAACATGACACTCCTAAAAGGCAAGAAGAAAATCTGGGTGAAAAGTTGGTGTCACTGAAAAGAACAAGAACCAAGTCTATAGCTACCAAGAATAAATTTGTCAAGAAACCCAGGGTAGAACCAGTGGTAGAAGAAGAAAAAGAAGAGGGTGTTCCAGAAAAGAAAGAGGATACAAAGGTTGCTGAAGAAGAAGTAGCAACTCCATCAGGTCAATCAAGTAATGCTCAATGTGACATGTATATCACTGTGGTTGATTCTGATCCAATCAAAGTTGACCCATTATCCTCCATGCCTCCTGAGATCATCTTCTGGGATACTTTGGTAGATCAGAGAAAGGAGTACATTAGAGTAAAAAGAGAAGATGGGAAGTTTGAGGTCTGTTCTACATGGGGAAGACTTATCAGAATGTGCTCTAGATCTGACATAGAGGAGATGTACAAGGTTGGAATGAAGCTGTATGGAAATATGCTGAATGAGAAAGGGATGTCTATCACCAAAATGGTTCTTGAATATCTGTGCCTAATGTTCAAACCAGAAGCTGTTCAGTATTTGATAGAAAGAAATTTTCAGGCCATTACCAACTGGATGCTCATTGAAAAATGTGGAGTGTATGTCATCACACTTGACCATACATTTCATGAATATTATTTGGTGGATGTAGTATACAAGCACAGCATGAAAAGGTTGAATGGAATGCTACATGCTAAGTTGGTGTGCAACAAGGATTCTGAAATGGGAAGATACTTGGAAAGAAGGATTATCAATCAAAGTCGGGGTTTGAATCCTGATTTATGCGTTAATGATTAGGTTTTGGAAGCATCATCTGAAGAACTTGACTTCTCAACCTAAAAAGTCAAGTTAGGGGGAGATTGTTGGGAACTGAAGATTTGCTAAGTATGGATAGTACTGCCAGAACAACATTACTACTTCCAGAACAAAGTTACTACTGCCAGTAAAGGTTAGTACTGCTAGAACAAAGTTACTACTGCCAGTAAAAGGTTAGTACTGCCAGAACATAGTTACTACTACAAGACAAAGTTAATACTGCTGGAACAATGTTAGTACTGCTGATGCATTAATGCTGCTGGAACAAGGTTAGTACTGCTTGTGCATAACGAGGTTAATGCTGCTTGTGATCATATTATGGAATGCGAGAATGTTGGAGATAAAGATGGAATGAATGAAGATAAGCATGAAAGAATATTCTGAAGATCAATTTTGTTTTGATAGTTATCTTGTAATTATTTTGTATAAATAGATGTTGATAGATAGCTATTCTATACGAGAGATTTCTGAATTCGTTTTTGTTTTAGAGAGAATTAACCTCAAGGTTTAGAACCCTATTTCTAGA
This sequence comes from Saussurea involucrata, assembly GCA_033807775.1. Classification (NCBI taxonomy): domain Eukaryota; kingdom Viridiplantae; phylum Streptophyta; class Magnoliopsida; order Asterales; family Asteraceae; genus Saussurea; species Saussurea involucrata. The sequence continues at coordinate 234,242,040 of CM066321.1, read as the reverse complement.
GAAGTAGAAGTCGTCTTGTTGAGCCTGTTCAATAAGATTGAGGTTTGGTTGTAACCTTGTGAGTTGAAGCATTGAATACAAACAGATTGTGTTTTCTGATTAGTTGTTCATAAAGTGAGTTTGAATTAAAGTTCTATTCCGCAAGATTCTTTAATTCTGATTTCTAAGAATAATTATTCTTGTTTGAAATCGATCCTGACATATACTTTAATCTTGTAAGAAAACAGGCGCTCTTTCTTCTTTTGCAAGATTTCTAGCTCAGATTTTTCTTTGAAGATTTCTTCCTTTTCTTGTTCTAAGAGAGTTTTCTCTCTCTTGTAAAAGGACATATCCTTCTGAGCTAGCTTTCTTAGCTCCTTTTCTTCAGAAAGTTTTTGTTTCAGAAGTTGAAATTCCTCATTCAGCATAGAAACATGCATTTCTAATTCTGAGTCAGACTTGGATTCAGATGAACATACCTTGGCACTGGGTCTGGTGTTCTCCAGCGCTCTGTCGTCAGACTCTGTCGTAGTAAGAGCAAATGCATGAGCTAGATCTTCTTCTTCTGTTGTTCCCTTCGTTATCTCTGGTTCTCCGGTCATCCAGTCAACAGTTTCTTCTAAACTCTCATCATCCACAGCAACTCCACAAAAGTTGGTTTGTTCTGGTTCATCATCAGAAGATGAATCAGAAACCCAGTTCTCCATTTCAGCAACATAGCTTCTTTCTCTGTAGTTGTACTTGTATTTGTTCTTGTAGTAGTCCTGGTCTTTTACCAGTTTGCCTCTACAATTAACAAAGAAGTGCCCAGGTTTGCCACATCTGAAGCAACGTCCATCATTCTGATTGATGGGTTGGGCAGCATCGGCCTTCTGTTGTGCTGGTGGATTTTCTCTTCTGTTTTGTGGAGGTTGTCTTTTTTCTGTGGTAACTCTGTTGTTACTTTGTTCTGGTGCAGCATATTCTCTTCTGTCTACCTTTTCTTTTCTCTCATATCTACCTCTTCTGTCAAACTTATTGCCAAATCTCTTGTTAAATTGTTGAGTTATTAGAGCAAGAGATTGAGCAAAAGCTTGAATGTCATCATCCTCTGATGAGCTTTCCTCTGTTTCACTCTCTGCAACCAAACTTTTCTTTCCTTTCTTTTTAACGGACTTTTCCTTCTTTTTCTCTCTGTTTGAACTCTCTCTGTTGGACTTTTCTGCAATGGTGGATTTGCCTTTTTGCTTGACAACATCCTTCTCTTGTGCGGCCAAAGTGCCATACGCATCTGTTAGAGACCATGCATCTAAGTCCTGGTTAGCTTGTAAAGACATGGACAAATTTAACCATTCATCATTCAAACTTTTCAAAAACAGAACATTGTTATCTTCCTTCGACCTAACAACCCCACATTTGTTGCATTTGTTGATCAACACATTAAATCTGTTGTAAGTTTGTTGTAAGGTTTCCTCAGGAAGTGCCTTGAAATCGTTGTATTCATTTATACATTGGGTCCTTCTGTTCTTTTGGGTCTTGATACCACCCTCAAGTTGGTTAAGAAGTTGATCCCAGATTTCCTTAGCAGTAACACATGAATCTAGTTCTTGAAATATTTCGTTTGGAATGGCCATTATCAGTAGTCTAACTGCTTTAAGATCATTTTCCATTTTTAGATTTTCCTCATCAGTAAAACCTGTGGTTTTAATCTCATAATGAGCTGGAATCTCAGCAGTAGTTCCTGTTGCGGGTACACGAGGAACAAAAACCATGGGTTGGTATGGTCCATCCGTGACAGATCGCATTAAGTCTTTATCCATACCATCGAAAAAGTTAATCATCCTGATCTTCCACTGAGCATATTCATCTCTCAGAAGAGTAGGAGGTTTTGTTAAAGAACCAGCAGTATAGATAGCATTTATACCGTTGTTCGCCATTTTTGAGAAAAACAGAGTACAGCTGTTACAAAAAGAGTTTCAACTAGAAGATGAGTTTTAAACAGTAACCAATGGAACAGTAACTTTTGAGAGAAACGTTTAAACTAAACTAGAAAGCTTTAAACACAGTTATATGAGCTATGAAAGCTTGTTTAGACTAGGAAGCAGTAAAAACGGAGTATATAATGAAGCTTTTAAAGACACACAGACACAATCAACAACAGTGAGTCAACCTTGGTAGATTGGATCGTTTGGTTTAAGAAAACCAAAGAAGCTCTGATACCAATTGTAGGTTCCCAGATTCACGTTGTATCAAGATAATGGTAAAGAAATAGACAGCGGAAGCAAATTAAATAAAGCCGTTAAAGTGAGTGACTGTGTAAACGATAAATGAACTGTGAGAATCAAATATATAACAGTAAATGATAACAGGATCAGATATAAAAGCTGCTCATATATTTATAATGAATCACACCAAGAACACGTTCAAGTGTGTTCGGAAATCTCACAGGACAACAATATCGTACAGAGGTAGTGCTCGGGATTTCAGCAGTGTGTGCTTTTACAATTGTGGAAAACTATTCTTCCAAAAGCTTATAATTGTTTGTTCCACTACCTCACTATATATAGCCTGATAAAGCGTAGACAGTGTACTACCGTACCCTGGAATGACACGTGGAAAGTGTGTCTCCAATCTTTAGGGCATACGTGGAAAGTATGGACACGTGTCTAACACTTAGGATTTCCTACGAGACTTAGGCTGACAGAGGTCTTCACTTCACCAGAGCTCTTTCGCAAGAGCTCTGTAGGTCTTCTGTTAAACACTTGTTCTTCTGTTGGAAGTCTTCGACAGAGCTCTGTTGAGCTCTGTTGGTCTTCTTGAACTTCTTCCAAGTCTTCTGTCTGATCTCTGTTGGTCTTCTGACTTGAACTATTTTCAATACTTTTACATAACAGATACTTGGGGCCAACAGAAACTGAGGCAGAACTTAAGCATGTCGTCATCCATCTACATCGTTTAGCTCCAAACCCCATTTGTCACATTAAGTCACAAAGAAATCCCCCATTTATGCAATCGAAATCCTTCTCAAAATCGACTCTAAAAAGCATGGTTCACACCTTTTTCTTCTTAACATACCCAATGATTTCATTTGCTATAAGCACTCCATCAAGAATGAACATGCCTTCAATAAACGCATTTTTCACTTTCCCAGCGACTTTTCTAATTACCTTTTTGTTTCTTTCGGCTAAAGTCTTAGCGATGATTTTGTAGAAGCAACCAATCAAGCTAATTGGTCTATAATCCCACAGACCAATCATGTATGCTAGCTTAGGGTTTAGAACCAGAATATAAGAATTTCAACCCCTACTAATCTCTTCCTTATCCTATAACTACATCATCGCATCCATTGCCTCCCCTTCAAAAACACTCCAGAATGATTTGATGAACTTGAAGTTCAAACCATCTAGGCCCGGTGCTTTTAAGTTGCCATAATTTTGATTGCATTCCTAACCTCCTCTTCTAAGAATCGGTATTCTAAGAAACGTACATCTTCCTGAGAAATACTTTTAAACTTATCACTTTGAAGTTTAGGTCTTGAAAACGAATTCTCTTTGTATCGTGTCCAGAAATAGTCGAAAGCAGGGTTTTTAATCTTTGTTGGATCTTCACTCCAACACCCATTTACCATATAGGCCTTTCAAAGAATTCTTCTGATATCTCCTTTTTAAATCCGAATGAAAAAACTTAGAGTCTTGTCGCCTTCCACAACCCATGTGATTCCCGATTTTTGCTAGACCATCTCCGATTTGCAAGATTCTTTTTCTACCCATTTAGCTCGAGCGGTTTTACATTAGCGTTGTTCTTCTTCCGATATCGGTCTCTTTTCCGCTACTAACTCCTAATATTGAGCTTAGTCTTTGAAATTAACCAACTCATTATCAATGCTTCCGAACCTAACTTTTTTTATTATCTCTAAGTATCATGTCAGGTATTCTTGATTTACTCAATTTTTGCCAAGCGGTGACCATTTCCTCAAGATCCTTCTCGTCTATCCATGTATCAAAAACTCGGAACGACTTAGGGCCAAAGTCCATCGAACTATATTTCAAAAGGTTGGGGCGGTGATTTGAAAACTTCGTTTCCAACGTTACTACTGAGTGATCATTCCATAAACTTCTAAACTCCTCCAAGACCAACAACCTATCATGTTTATTAAATTTTAACCCATTATCGCTGATTCTAGTGAATCTTCTTCCCCCAAGTGGGATATCAAATAATTGCTTCTTACTGATGAACTTGTTAAAATCCAACGAGGCTTTCTGATTTAGCTAGGAATTAAACGTTTTGAAACACTCGTAACTTCATTAAAGTCTCCAAATAGACACACAGGAATGTCCAAAGAGCCCAAAATGTCGCTAATTCGGTTCCGAAGCGCCATCTTCTTGTTATCTTTATGGGGACCATAAACGTTTAAAACCCCACTAAACCGTTGATGCCTTTCCATTCTCCAATTATTTCAAGGAAGCCCTCTTCTCCCATAGCTTGTTTTCCGATGAAAGCGTTTGAATCCAAGATAGTAATAAGACCCCTAGAAAGGAATATTAGCAAATTCAAAGTTGTCTAACCCCCAAATTTTATTTATAAAATAATCATCCACAAGTAGAATTTAGTTTCTTGAACATGATATTTGGCTTTATTGAAAAAACCAATATTTCTAACCCAACCAAGCTTTTGGTTAAGAATTAGAGAACAACGAAAGAAAAAAGGAGACATTAAGTCGTACCTTCATCTATCCACCTTGCCTCCCTATCGAAATTTAACTCCCTCTAGGATCGCTCGGAAGTCTATCTTCCTCGATCCAAATAAAGCCTGCTTGAATGCCAAGTTATCGATGCATGTTGGGTCGTCTAAACTTCCAACCCCAGAGGACGTCATCAATGGGCCATCACGTTTTAATCCTCCCTCACCACTAACATTATTCTTTTTTGAACTTTCCTCTTGGCTTTATGTTTATTTCGACCATAGATGAACCCTTTTTCCAATTTCTTTTGTTTATTTTATGCACCCTTACATTGAACTAAAATTTTAATATTCTCATACTTAAACAAAGGAAGGTGAGGCCCTTGACTTTAAGTCTGATGTAACGACGTCAGGATTACCAATGGATCTTGAAATATTGCAATATGTCTCCATTTTTTTTGGAATATGGACCGGGATATAGTGTAGCCTAAGCCCTTTTTCTTCTGCGCAAATTTCTTCGATTCCTTTTTTGTTGTTAAAATTGGATTAAAAGAAGGGGTCCATCATAACAGAAGGCATCGTCATTGGTATGGGCCCTAGGTCAATTAGGAAGGTTTGTAGTGAAAGAATTAAGTTCATTAAGAGCATCATCCATATCCCCATTACCGGTCGATGCATTGCATGTTTCCAAATCCTTTTCAACACTACTAAGTTGCATGTTTCCAAGACGTCTCTTTGAGATTCGATATTGCCAACACTGCCTGTGTGAGAGTTATCGGGTTCTCCAACCAAACGGTGGTTTGAATCATGTGGTTGATCATCGTCCTCAACACATTTATGGTAGGCAATCAAGATCTCCTCTATGAAGATTCCAATCTCGAATTGAAAATCCAAGAATAACGACTCATCCGACGGGATTTCTAAGTCCTCATCCCCCCATAGGCTGGTTTTACGAGAACCTACGAAACTTCCCATGTTAACCTGAGATTCTTCTGTGCGAACACAAAAAACATTGTGGTTAAATTTGATCGGGATGCAAGTGTTTAAAGGGGGTGGTTATGTGTCAACATCAAGACCATCGTTTATGAGCAAGCTTCTTTCAAAGAACAATTTTCGGTGGTTAGATGGTTTGAAGGCAAGTATCCCGGCTCCCGGTCTAGCATTTCGGATTCAATTCCATGACTTGTGTTCCTTCTCGATCGACTGCAACCTATCGAATTTTGGTGTTGTTGCAATACTTTTCGAACTCTTTTCCTTCAATAACTGCATGCAAAATTTATTTTGAATATGCAATTTTTCATTCAATAACCTATATATTTTGTCGATCAATATCAATGAAATCAATACCATAATAACGAACAAATGGGCGTTTCCAACTTGAAAATTTGCGAATTAAGGCATATTTGAAAACCATAAACTAGCTTTTTTTTACAATTAAAGCCATTTTTTAAAAACCTTGAGGACTAGCTCAATAGCAAATAAACGCTAGGTCGCTAGTTGTTGCTCTTCAAGGCCACTGGGATTTTCAATACCCCATAAGATAAGTCGAGGTGCTTGCAAATTGACCCAAATATCCACAGTTGACAAAAAAAAATTAACTTATATTTTAATATTTGTGATAATTGAAAAATGACTTGTTTTTTCAACCGTAAGCTAGCAATTTGAAAATCTACTTCTAGTAGCATTACATTAAGTTTCAAGGTTTTTTTTTACCTTCCACTTTTTCCAGTTATGCCATCTTTCCAATTATTTTTACATTTGTCACCTAGCTTAAGAGCTAGTTTATACGAACATGACTTGTTTTTCAACTACCTTATCAGTCAACAACTAGTTTTTCAGCTAACAAATAGACAGCCATTTTCGGATTGCTATTTTGCAAGCATAAATAACTAACACATTGTTTTGATGTTTTAATTGACACGTTGTGTGATCTGTGCCCACTTCCAACAATTGCAGCCTTTTATTCGATTGATCTCCGTCCACTTCCAATAAACTCGGCATACGAGCAAGCATCCCTTCAAGCATCGCTATCATGCCTTAGATGAGGACTCTATCAATTAGCCGTTACCCGCTAATTTAATAAGTAGAGTAAGATATGAATAAAGGTTTTATTAGATGGATAATTACTCATTTTGTTACCCGCTATTTTAGATAAGATAGGATAACGAAATAGTTATATATAACCATAACTAACATAGATTCATATTTCACCCGAGGTTCTAAATGGCGTGAGACGTGACGTTGTGGCGAGGCCAAGGCTCAAGCCTTAGAAGCCACGACAAAGCAATGACATTTTCAAGTCATGACTTTTGGCATCAAATTTCAAATTCATATATAATATTATATATGAAAACATATGTTTTATAGTGTTACTCAATGAGTCAATAGTAACAAGCAAGTTAAATTAAATTATATATTAAAAAAACTTACAATTAAGACTTGAAAAACGTAAAGAAAAATCAAATATCGCATTACAAAAAATGTTCATTAAGCCATGGCATGTCATTGACTTAACATGGCATGAGACATAAACCTTGATGATATGACGTGCCAAGAACTGTACGACGAGTTTCTTAGAGCAATAATTTCATCTAACCAAGTATAGAATGGGAAAAAAGAGGAAGAGGTGTTTTAAAAATTTTAAAAAGTTTTGTTATGCTACATAATCAATATTATCAATGTCATTTTATTATGCCATATAAGCAAAAATAATAATGGGATTACCGATTTGAAAGGTAACCAATTATTCATTGTTATAATGGATAACTTTCTAAAATTCAAAAGTAAATTAAAAGTGCAACATTATAGAAAGAAAAGTTTCAAAATATGTTAGGGTTTTGTACATTTAACCCTATAGAAAAGAAAAAGTAAATAATATTTGAAGGACAATCCAGTCATGATAGCAATATTAGCTATTTGTGATGTGATGTGTCCAACTTATCAAACACTAGACAAACAACTACCAAATATCATCCAAACAATCTGTCAAGTCCAATTCGTTTCTGCGTACCAAACACACCATTAATGTTTTCTTTAACGTTGTGTTTTTGAGTTTGGAGAAAAAGAAGATGAATGAAAAAGAAAGAAAATAATCTTAAATAAAAATAAATATGTCATTTTATAAATATACCATTCAAAATATATCCTTTAAAACCAGAGGTAGGATAGTTTTATGGTAAATGAAATAATTCCCATTCCCATTCCCATTCCCATTCCCACCACATAATTTTAAAACCTAACAACACACCAACTTTTGTTAACAAGTCCTACTCCTACCTAATAAACACAAAAGATAGATAAAGTAAAAGGTGCCATTTACACTTCATTGCAAGCTAATATCCTTCTGGATTATAAAATAATAAAACATACCTCATCCTTGAAGCAAACATCATATTCATTTACTCTTTCTTGGTGTTCTTCCTTCCATCATCCCTTCTCATTGCTTGGCTATTTCCTTATTTTCTTCACATATTGGATTCAAGATCCTACGGTTCATATAATAAAACCAGACATACGTCACACGAAAAAAGACATCAACGTTAGAGCATCTCCAACCTTGGCACCAAAAAAAACACAAAAAACACCAATTTTGGTGAAACACCAAATTTGCGGATCTCACATTAAAATAACATATTTTATTTACTATTAACTATTTTTAATTAAAATTTATAATATTTATTAATTAAATATATTAACTTTAGTCTAAAGTGGTAGGCTCCTCCATCTTTTGGTGTGAGGCCTGCAAAACTGAAACCCCACGCCATATTTGGCGTTCAAAAGTCTTGGCCTGCAAAAAAAAATGGCTTTTGAAGGTCGGTTGAAGATGGTCGGCCGGCAATTTGGGCGATTTGAAGGTCGGTTGGAGATGGTCTTAGGCACGAGATATGTAATGTTGTTCACGTACAAAAGTGAATTAATCTGCAACCATATGTCATGTGAACACATATAAAGTTAGGCACAGAATGCACACCATATGAACTCAACAGATTGAACTCAGAACATATGTTGTGAGATCGGAACACATAATAACTGTTTCTGAATCATCCAAACCCACATACCATAACCATGAAGTCAAATTTATGCCTCATAGCAACACATAAAAACCATCTAAATGAAACAGCTTGCAATCACACCCAATGGCCACCAAAAGTTCAATAAAAGCCTTCTGAAATCAGAATACAAAACACAGAGGTGGCTTTTTTAAGAGGTCTCAAGTCTTATATTTCCCTTCTGATTGATAAGAGATGGTGCCTTAAGAGGATCTGATTAATAAGAGATGGTGCCTCAAGAGGTTCTGATTAATAAGAGATGGTGCTTTAAGAGGTTCTGATTAATAAGAGATGGTGCTTTAAGAGGTTATAAGACATTAGGTTACCTAATAAGAGGTGGTGGGAAAAAAACGGTCTACCGATTCATTCAGAATTCAAAGGTAGCCCCAAAGAAACAAAACAAGTCATGAATTTCCAAAACAGAAGTATGAATTTAATGGGATTCAACCATCAAAACATGAACATCCTTCAAACAAGAACAGTATTATTATTATTATGTTTAAATAATATAGATAGATAGATATTGATGATCTAATTACATCCAAGAAACGCAGGCCAACTAATCATTCTCCAACTGGATTACATTACAAACCCAGAATAATCCTAACCTTACTTTGTATTAGAACACAAATACACCTTACTTTATATAAATAAACAACTACCCCTCACAATATGTTTCCCCTAATTGATAATAATAAACCAAACACTTATTAACCAACCTACTGCAGTACCATCTAATTGACAATCTTGCTTACCAAATTCCAACTTTCCCAATCAAAAATTAGGGAAAAAGAAACGAATTATAAGCAAACAACATGTTCATCAACGATTAAACTTTAAAAAGTACTTCTTGAAATCGAAATTATGGCTGAATTTAACTAACACTCAAACCGAGCATCCGCCGGAGATCGGTGCTTGGATCGTCCTTCACGGCGGCGACAAAATTCTTTGTGAAAAAACCCGGCAAAGGAACGGAACTTGGTGGCGGTGAATCGACGAAAGCAGATCCTGCGAAGAAAAAATCGGCTATGTTTTTCTTCATCTGCTTTGGTACCATTTCCGGGTCGGGTCCCAACCGATCCGTTGACGAAAGGGCAAAATCGTCAACCTTCAAAGCGTCGACCTTGGAGAAACTTTTCTTCTCCTTCTCGGGCTTTTTCTTCGCCGGTAAAACTCTCCGAGCACCGGTGAAAACCTTCCGATCACCGGCGACATCTTTTGGCGGTGTGGTCGCTGTACCGTTTGAAACTTTCCGATCATTCACGTCTTTCAAAACCGTCGATGATTCGTTTTCCAACGCTTCACCGCGTTTCAAAATCTTAACCTGTCCCATGACGAGGTTCTTGGCAACCGCCGCCGCCGGCGGATCGGCAACCATCGGAGCCGTAGTTCTGTTGTTTCTGCGTACCCCTGTTGGTGGGCTTCGTTTCCGACCTTCAGATCTTGTCAAGTTAGGGGTAGAACTGGAATAACTAACGGTAGGTTTAGGGGAACGGCGAGATTTGACGGGTGTAGAGAATAAGCCATCACGATGATCTTTTAGACAATCTTGAGGATGAAGAACAGCAACACCACCCATCGATTATCTTTAGAGATCTACAGAAAGACTTGAGCAACAACAAAATCAGATAGATTATTGGGAAAATCTGATGGAAATTTTAGAGGGGGAAAGAAGAACCCAATTAGGGTTAGAAAGAGGATGAGAAAGTTAAGGGAATGTGTGAAGGAAATCAAAGGGGTGGAAGATCATTTATAGAAAAGGTTGAGATAAGTTTGGGGAATGTTAACAACTCTCGCCTATGCCTGCGTCAACAATACCTATTAGGTTTAGGAAAACATCCATTTTTTAATATTAAAATACGTTTTTAACATTAAACGTCGTGGCTTGGCATGCGGGTTTGAAAACCCGAGAAACCCGATACATTTCCTTTTTTTTTAATTTTGAAAATATTAAAAACTAACGGCTCTTTCAACGGCTATTTTTTTATATATTTTTTTTAATTTTTTTTTCAATTTAATCACACTATATATATTAACTCAAACCTCTTATTTTTTCACACCAAAATCTCTCAAATTCTCTCAAATTCTCTCAAACTCTCTCAAATTTCATCATGAATCCAAACAAAACACCTACATCCCGTCGTAACCGACCGGATACACCACAACCGCAAGAAGACCCGGAGCTTGGTTTCCAAGCGTTTACACAACAAGGTTATCATCCGCAATTTTCGCAACAATATCCGCCACAATTTTCGCAACAATTTCCGCTACAATTTCCGCAACAATTTCCCCAACAATTTCACCAACAATTTTCGCAACAATTTCCTTACCAATTTACACGTCCCGGTTTGATTGAACAAGGTTTTACTCCGGCCAACTACAATCTTCCTTCACCCACAATCAATCTCGACGACGACATTGTTCCGGAAACCCAACATTATAGCCCACACACACCACAATCCATCTACACACAACAATCTATCCCGGAACCATCAAACCCGACACCAACGAGAAAAGGAAAAAACAAACAATATGAAAATAGAGCCGCCAAACAGATGTGGAGTAAAGACGAGGAACTCGCTTTAGTGTCGGCGTGGGTTGACGTTTCGGAGGACCCCGTTGTCGGTAACGCACAAACCGGTGGTAATATTTTTATTGTTATTATTATTATTATTGTTATTATTATTATTATTAATATTATTAATATTATTAATATTATTATTATTCTTGTTAATATTCTTATACTTGAATTTACATAAATGTAGAAAGTTTTTGGACCCGAATCGGGCAAGTGTTCTTTAGTTTGATGGGCCGCGGAAATTATAGAACAACTCATCAACTCAACACCAAGTTCAACGACCTCAATAAAAGAATAAATTCTTGTGGCGGCTTCTACAACAACTTGGTCACTAATAGATCAAGCAGAATGAGCGAGGCCGACATTTCACGAATGGCACACGAACGGTACCAAGCACAACTTGGGTTTGCTTTCACCCACGAACAAGCTTGGGAAGTCCTAAAAAAATGTCCAAAATGGGGAGTCGTTCCAACGATGACGACAACTTCATCGCGGGGTTCAAAACGTACCAAACCTTCCGATGATGACGATGACGACAACTTCATCGAGCAACTTCAACGACCCATCGGGAGAAACAAGGCAAAAAAAACATCAACGGGTAATACGAGCGGGTCGAATACGAACGAAAGTGTTACTCAGTTGTTGACGACGTTCAACGAGAAGATTGAGGATACAATGGCGTACAAAATGAAAAAACTCGAACTCGAACGAGATAGGTTGGAACTCGACCGAGAAATCGAACGAAAAAAACGATTTGATAAAGACTTCGAGTTTTTCATAACCCCGCATGATCACTTTACGGGAGACGTTTTGAGGGCTACTTTGGCGAAGAAAGAGAGAATTAGAAAATTACATAATTTTGGGTAATTTTGTATTTTGTAATTTTTATTTTTTTAGTGTTTTGTATTTTGTAATTTTTAATTTTTTAATGAATGATATGAATTTTTATTTTTATTATTTATCTTATTTTTATTTATTAAAAAATATATAAATATTTTTATTTTGTTAAATAATTAAATGTATAAATAAAAGAATTAAAAAAAATCAGGTGGCAAGAGGGCTTGAGGGTTGCGCTATGCCACTTTAGGGCTTGAGGGTTTGAGGAGAGGGTTAGGAGAAAAGCTGATGTGGCGCTTGAGGGCTGCGCTACGAATGGCCTAAAAGATATCTGTACTACTTTATTAAAAGAATAGTAGGGCGGTTTATTTCAAGAGCCGTTTTTATCAGCCACGTTCTCTTCTCCCCTCTTCTTTTCCCCACGTCCTCTCAACTATTCCCTATAAGAAGCACTACTAGATTCATTGAAGATTTCAATTTTTTGCGTTTTCTCCCCACTCCCTTTGAATTTGGCTCTCCAGGTGAAAGGTCCAAAAGTATTGTTTACCAATTGGTTGTTCTTTGTGATATTTGAATGTGTGAGTTTAATTTTCTTTGTAATTGTCGTACTTACCTTTTTTTGTTGCTCCTTGTACTTTTATCAATTCCGTCATTTTCTGGGTCTGTTTGCTTCGATTCATTGAAAATTTCAGTTTTTTTGTGATAGTGATTGGCTTCTCCCCACTCCCTTTGAATTTGGCTCTGCAGGTGAAAGGTCCAAAGGTATTGTTTACCAATTGATGACAAAATAAGCACAATTTGGCTCTTGATTATCTACTTACAGTTTCTTCATGTTATCAGAGACACCGTTCAATTTCTAGGTTTCTCGCGATTGTCAAAGAAATCGAGAGGGGGCGAGCAGATTACACTCAGACCCGGTGGAGATTGTATGGATCAGGTGGAGATTGTATGGATCAACTGAATTTGTGGGATCGATTTCTCTCCATCCAGGATCTCCTTCAATCTCCACGTCGATGTGTTGTGAGTGAAGAGAAACATCAACAGTTTTGGGCACATCGATTGTGGAGGTATTGTTCTGAGGTAATTAAAATTATTGTTGTAATTTTAATGTTTTTGTTTTGGGATTTTCTTTGTCGATTGTCCAGGTTTGTTATGCTCACAGTCATGATTTGTTTTTGGGTTAAATGTTAATTGTTGGACCAGTTCTGTTTCCAGTTGTCTACATATGATTCTTCGTTCTGATGTGGCTGTAATATGTTGTTTGGAGTTAATATCTCTTTCTGGACTAGCCGCTACTATGGTTTAATTAGCTCTCATTTCAAATCTCATTTTGATGGACTAAAGAGTTTAGCTTATTATCATCATCTTTAATTGTGGAGAATTGTTCATTCTAATATTTTGCAACAATTATCTAAATTGATTGTTCTATAGTTGTTTAAATTGCATTTTGAAAGATTATGTGGTTTTTGGTTGGGAATATACTGATTTTTTAAGATGGTCGAGATGTTGGTTAGAGGTTGTGGTTTTATTAGCAATGATTATTATAGATGGATGTTCTGATTTTATGTTTATATGAGTTATGGATTGTTTCAGAAGCGAAGTATCATATTGGGATGCCATAAAATTGATATTCTAAACTCAAAACCAATGCTCTTCTACTATGAAACCTGAGTTGAGTTTTGATAGGTGTATTATACTCTTGCTAATGGATTGAAATAGCAAAATGGATTTATTGGATATGGACTGTTGCAATTGATAACAATCTGTCTCACGTCCCATGGCTTTAAAAACAGAAGTCTACATTATCATTCAGCAGGAAATCGATTAGCAACAGTCCATTTGCAGGCATCTAAATCTGGATGGTTTTCCTTCTTTTGCAGAATAGTAGAATCTGAAGTCCACATTATCATTCGGCGGGAAATCGAGTGTGTTGCAATTGATTAAGCTCAGTCCTCATTTCCTTCTTTCACTGTTTCTGTTTTTGTTTTAATATCACAGATTTTCTGCATAAAAATCAAAGATTTTCTGCTTCTATGTAAAAATCACAGCTTCTTTGTAAAACTCAACAGGTGATGTAAAAAACACAGATTATGCCTTCAGCTTTAAATGGTGAAAAAATGATTTATTTTGGTATGGACCGTTTGGCTTAACTTTGGTTGTTTAATTTTTCCATAAATTTGATGAATATACATATGAGTTGATGTTTACTATTTCCGGATGATGAGTGTACATATGAGTTTTTACCATTTACTGTTTCCAGCTTAGTTGTTGTTTACTGTTTCCAGATTATGGCTTAATTGCATTTTACTGTTTCCAGATCATGGCTCTTGAGTTGCTGTTTCCCGATGATAGCTTAACTTTAGTTGTTGTTTCCATATTATTGTTTACTCTTTTGCACTTGATTCAAACATATTTTGCACTTAACTGTCTTTTATAGTCCAAACTCCAAGTATGCCATACAAAGATGGGATTTTACTCTTTTGCACTTGATTCAAACATCTTTTGCACTTAACTGTCTTTTTCTGAATTTGCTTTGTTTATTTAGACATTTTTACGATCTCCAGTAACCTTTTGTGATATGATGGTATAGGTTTGATGATGTGATACACTTTGCTGGGCTGAAAGCTGTTGGCGAAAGTGTGATCTACCCTTTCCGTTATTTTGATAATAATTTGATTGGATCAATTACTCTATACCAGGTCATGGAAAAGTACAATTGTAAGAAGGTTCGACTAGAATCTGTTTTGGTTTCGACTTACCGTCATTATTTCATGGTTGTGGTTTACCTAGAACTGTAAATACATGGTAACCTTTATCAAGGTTGGATAGGGCTACCAAAGGATCAGAATGATAATTGTCTTCTTGATATATTCATATTTAAAGTTTTCATTAGGAAAAATCATAACAGTTGCCACAAGATAGCGTTGACCAACCAGTTGCTCAATTATCTTGTCCAAGTTCAGTTACCTTTTTACTTATGAGATAAATCTGATTGTTTTGCTTGCAATTAGTATTCTCTTCTTCTGTAACAGTTTATGGACAGCCCGAAAAAAATTCCATGCGTTGAGGATTTTGAGTTGAAGGCTATTAATCCATATAGGCGCACAAAGGTATTAACTTGGTTCCCTTAAGAAGTTTTATTTGTTATCAACCTGTAATTATGTTAGGATCATTAATCACAAAGCCACAATAATAGTTCCATGGAAATGAAAAATCAAACCTACAATATTTATTTGGTTCAACAAATTCCATTTTGTTTATGAACCTCAAATGACATTTTTAATGAGTTTATAATCTTGCAATATAATCTCTTCCCTAATGAGCAATCTGGCAGCTTTTGTACTTCGTTTTTGCTTCATAACGGTAGTTAACCCTCCAACAATCGGTCTCAAGAGTCTTACTTACGATCATACGTAAAAACGAAAACAAAATTAAAAAGCGAAGGAAATGGTGAAAGCCTCTATGGGCCTTTGCAAAGTCGTGGAGTCCTATGTAAATGCTAATTGATCTAACCAACTGGTTGCAAGATTTGGGAATTGTAGGCAAGATATGGTGAATTTGAAAATTATGTATATATATACATATTTAGTTTGTTTATGCTACCAATTTTCTCATATTAAATTATCTTATACAAGCATGTAAACTAATTACAATCTATAAAGACCTTTAGTTAAGTTTGTACAAATTTTCAGCTTGATAGGATAATTACGTCTTGAAGTTAGTTTTATAGTGTAACACTCTCGGTCTTAACCATTGCTCTTACAAAAATTTTGGTCTTTGTCATGTTAATCTGATAAGGTAATGTGACTTAGTAAGTGCTTATTGGGTATGTTTGGTAAACGACCGCTAAGAATAGTGACTTTTATCGTGTAAATGCTTACCCGGTTTGTATTTGGAAACTACCTCCTAATTTTCATTAATTTCCCCAAAAGCATATGGAGCATAATCTCCTTTAGACATTATTAGGATATGTTGTTTTACGTAATGTATGACCACAAACACTAGCATTTGTTATTGAGTTTTACTTCCCACGGTATTGTGTTGGTACACAACTAATATATATATATATATATATATATATATATGGAAAGGTTCAATAGAAAAGTGCAAATATTTAGAGAAATAGAGAAGTAAAAAAACACGGGACCGTTCATATATGAACGTTCATATATGAACGTTCATATAACAGTCATATATGAACGTTCATATATGAACAGTCATATATGACTGTTTATATATGAACGTTCATATATGAACGGTCCCGTGTTTTTTTACTTCTCTATTTCTCTAAATATTTGCACTTCTCTATTGAACCTAAGACTATATATATATATAGGGTGTGTGTATATAAATAATTATATATATATATATATATATATATATGCAAACTTTTCGTTAAATATCAACAAAATTGGTGATGGAAATTGTGTGAGAAATTTGTGTTTTGAAAAATACCAAAATAGAGAAGAGCTAATGAAGATGATTAATGTATATACATCAATAACTAGTGCTTCAAGTTGAAGATGCAAATTAAACACTAGGATGGATTGTGACCTAAAATCTTATCTTATCTCTAGGAATATTTGAATATTATTATATCTTATTTTGTTTTTAAAAATAATATCCTACTATTATATACTAATTAAATGCATGTGTTACCAATTACCAAAGACGCAGGATAAAAATAAGCTCTACCTTACATAAATATATACAAGGATGATTCTTGGATATCATATAATACAATAAAGAAACATAGTTTTTGAAATGATAACATCAAATAACTGAATTTAGATCAAAGTCATACCCGACCAACGGAGAGTGTGACACGTGTCAAAGAACTAATGAAAAAACTGAATCTATATTAATGATGTTGTATACCAGACCAACGGACGGGTATAATACTAGACTTTTTCGATGGGTTTCGATGGGTTTTTAAGTTTTTTTTATATCGGGAGATTTTTGTAAGTTTTTTTTGTTTCTGTTGATTTCAAAAGACTTTCGTTTTTTTTGTTGATTTCCTTGTAGTTTCTTATATCCCGGGGCACCACTCAAAGTTTAAAATTTGTACTTTTCATATATAATCCAGAATAGCTGGTGATATTGCACAGGGGCCTATGTTTTTGGATTGCTACTTTGGTGCTGCTACCATGTTCATCAGAAACAGAAGCAGAGAAGATTGCAAAAATAGGAAGCTAAGGCTTTATGATCCATATTCTAATTGGAGTAAGTGATGCTGATTACATGAGATGGTTGCAAGTGGTTTTTTTTTTGCAGTGGCTTCATCAACATAAGTTGAGAAGGATTCAACAAAAAAAAGAATCTACTTCAATGTTCTAATTTATGATTATAAAATGAAACAGAAGTGCTTAAAATTTGTAAGTATAATGTGTTACTTTTGTATCTTATAAATAAAATAACTATTTTAATGGTAGCTATATATGAAGTTTATAATAATTATGATTGTTAGGATTTTAAAGGTACACCTGAGCACAATTTAATATTCAAGGGCATATGAATGCATTGTATTTATTTAAGGGAATATGAATGCATTGTATATTTTAGTATAAACATTATGCTTCAGTTTCATTTATTAACGTTGAGCCCTATAGTCCTGCGAGGCTACGATTCTTCTTTTCAAATCGTTGGCCAATAATTAAGCATCCTAATTTTGAATTTATGTGCAAGGTGATCTACAATTTAAAATCATAAAAATAAAATCAAGGTTAACAAAAACAAAGTAAATCAGGAAGCAAGATTGTGGATTTGAGTATTTTGTTTCAGAATCGAAATACGTCCCGCTGCATCGCGCGGGTACAATGACTAGTTATTATCTTATTCAATAGACTAACCGATTGAATTTTTATTATTTTATGTTAAGTTTTTTTTTTAAAAATTATTGAAAAGATAAATTAAAAAATATTATATTAATACAACATGTATTAAAATTTCTAAAATAAATAAATTATTATAGATTTTAAATTTTAATTCTTTATTTAAAAAAAATTATAGAAACATTTTCAAAATATTTTAAACAATTAAAGGCGTCTTTTTAAATTGAAATTAATAATTTTAAGAGTAAATTACACTTTTGGTCCTTGTGGTTTCCATCTACTATCAAGTGTAGTCCTTATTTTAAACTAATTACAATTTTGGTTATTGTGGTTGTCATTCTTTTTCAATGTTGGTCCCTCAAACTAACTTGTGTTAAATAGATCTATTAACTTAGGGGTATTTTTGTCTTTTTAGTTATTATTTCATATTCCTTTAAAAATTAAAATTAAAGAATATTATATATATATATATATATATATATATAAACACAAGGTCAAATCCCTTGTCAATCTCGTCTTTCCAATCTCCATCACGCCTGAATTCCACCGGCACCGGAATCTTTTTCTTCTTGCTATAGAACACCTTCCCCAATATCTTCGGTAGCATATCGCTTATCCTCTGATCAGCTAAAAAGACATCAAATGAGTTAAAGAGTTCGATTTTGACTCGAAGGATCTGTAATCTGATTTTGGCTTCGAGAGTTTGAGGATTTTCGTGATGGGTTTTTGTCGGCAAATTCAAGAAAAAGTACATTTATGATTTATATCATTCTACTTCAATTAACAAACACTTAGATTTTTATTATATGAAGATCTTCTACCTTCCAAGAAAACATGCAACCTACAAATCAAATTCCACAAAATTCCTTTACGTTTGAGAAATAGAGATGGACAAAATATGAGTGTGGGTGTGTATCAACGTTGATGGGTGTTGGTTCCATTATTGGAGGTCATCGTCAGCGGGGATACACATTTCGGGATAGGTTTTCTCACCGGAAGATGGATATGAGATGTAGATCGGCGGTGCAGATTAGAAGTGTGGTGTGTGCAGATCGGTGACAGAGTTGGATGGGAGGAACATATCATGAAGAAAACAAAGATAATCTTCTGAACAGAAAACAAAGATAATCATCTGGGTGCATCTAAAGGAAAAGAACGGATCATGAAGAAACCAATCTTCTCAGGCTCGATTAGGTCTAATGACTTTCTCAACGATTATTTGCTTTTGATGGATACAAAAATCCAAAATTAGAATCTAACTAAATCAAACTCTAAAATCAGAACTCTAATAAAAAACTAAATCAAAATGGATCTGAGATAGAGGTTAACCAACTCCAACGAGACTTGGATAGTGATGAACTGTGGTGATTCAGATCAAAAAGGGATTTGAGATGAAGGATGGATATGATATGACGACAAACTAGAGATGACCTACAAACTGGAGTTAAAGGTGATAAAAGAGATGAAGGCGACAAGTACAAGATAGGGTCAGCCGGAGGTGAGGCCGGAGTTTGCAGGAAAGGGAAAGCATGGGGTCGGCCGGAGTTCAGGGTAAAGGGAAGAGAATGATGGGTATCTTTTTATATATTAGAATATTAATAATTTATTATATTAGTATATAAATATATATTTGTATTCTTAAATTAAGATGATACAAAATAAACTAAAAAGACCATAATACCCTTTAGTTAACATAAATTTTTAACTGAAGTTAGTCAAATGGGTCAAAGTTGAATTCAAGTGGCAACCATAATGACCAAAAGTGTAATTAAGTGGTAACCATAATGACCAAAAGTGTAATTAGTTTAAAATAGGGACTAGACTTGATAATAAGTGAAAACCACAGGGACCAAAAATGTAATTTACTCTAATTTTAATATGAGTGCGTTTTTATTTATGGATTTGTCTTATCATACTTATGGTAGATATTTTAATCATTAAAATTGTTAAATTAAGAGTATTTTAATTATTATGCTATTTTACTTGGGAAATTAATTAAAATACCCTAAGTTTGACTCCTTCTTATCAAAATACCTTAAATTTCTATCGGTTTATCAAAATGCCCTAAATTTCTGCGGTGGGCCCCGCGATCGCGGGTCCAGCCCACGTGTCACCCAGGTTTGGGCAAAATGTCCCGCGGAGCCCCCCCAACTATGGCCGCGGTGACAAGTTTGGTCCTTGCCCGCGGTGACAATTTTGGTCTATCGCGGGCCCATCGCGGGGAACCACCGCGGGCCAGGCCGAAACTTTGTGACACGTGGGTGTGGGCCCGCGATCGCGGGGCCCATCGCGGAAAATTAGGGTATTTTGGTAAACTCTCCGAGATTTAGGGTATTTTGGTAAGAAGTGGTCAAACTTATGGTATTTTAATTAGTTTCCCATTTTACTTCATTCTATGCTAGTAAAAATAATTTATATTATTTTACATGATTATATAATATTATGTGTAACATATTGTTAATGTGTATGTTCATGCGCAATTATTAGATGATTTTGTTTGAATATTGTTTTATGATATTAATTAATTAAAAATCATTGTCCAATTATTTTGATTATGGAATAATCTGTGTTATATCTTAACGTAAACCTTATAATAATGTATACTATACTAAAATATTTCTAGTCAAGTATTAATTTGGGTTTAGCTTGAATTAATATGTTATGATTAGTATATGTAGGGACTCGTATGGAGATACAGAACCCACATATAGGTTCAAGATGAGATCTTGTGTATCCGACGTGACTCGTTATGAAAACGTCTCATTAGATGTCATATGAGTGTCATAGACTCTTCTCATGTGGTCGTTGTATAATTAATTATTTCACTTGAAATCATGGAGTTTGCTTTGTATGAGCGGTGTACTTTGATAGTTGATTCTAAATAATCCGTAACTGGGTGACAGAACAGTTGTTGGATATATCACGTATCACAATTGGTAGTGTTGCATGGATCAAGATAAGATTTGTTCTTCTTGTATGTCGAGAGTGATATCTCTAACACCCAATATTTTTGTAAGTGGAAATCATTTAGTTGTTATCATGTTTTGGTATTCATAGATCCGTATTGTAATAAGTCGTACCTCAAATCGGGAGCCTTTCATCACTAGAAGGAAGTTTGGAAAAATTTCAGACTCGGGTCACTTTGAGCGAGAATGCACGGCGAGAATGCCTTACGGAATGATAAGGCATAGTCGCCGTGGAGAGGCCACCTTCGGTACATAGCGGGCGAGATTTCCCCGGGAGAATGAGAGTGGCATTGTCCTCGGTTATTCTCGTCGTCTGACCCAGTGTGATAAGTGTTGATGTTCTACAACTTTACTCATTTACTATTTCACCTACCTCAACCTTTGTCTCCCAAAATAAAACCTCACCATTATAGTCGATTTTTGAAGCATTAAAGGCATTTTCTTGGATTGTAAAAAGGTCCTTTGCAATCAAGCTAGGATTTGGAAGCTTTACCTTATCAGAGATTCTGATAAAGAACTTTCAGACTTAACGAAGATTTCATAAATCTCTGAAATCTTTTATGTAAATGCACCCAATTTCCCAAAATCATAAAAATGTGCAGAGGCATTTTTCAAAACTTTGTTTTCGCTTAAACCCAATCCCATTTTTGGATTATAAAATCTAGTATCTTTGGGATCGTTTGTCAAAAGATTCAGAGTCTCTTGTGTCTGGCCTCTTTTATAATTCAAATACTCCAATTGCTTAATCTCAATGTAAGCGTTTGTTCTTTCTACATAACATGCTTCATCTTTAAACTTAAACTCAGCCTTTTCATATTCCAATTTAATCAAATTCTTTTTCATCTTAGAAAGCTTTTGTTCCAAAATAGCCTTTTCAGCTCTAATCTCAGTTTTTTTTTTTTTCTATTATCAGCTAAACATTTATAAAGTGCACATTCATCTCTGAGATTCATGACTAGATGTTTTTCTTGTTTGATTTTTTTCAAAACATCAAATTCAGAACTCATGAATGTTATTTGAGACTTTAAATTAGCATCATCATAAAATTTAGAATCATTATCATTATCAGGAAAAGTGACGTACCTCAGACTCAACTTCATAATTTGTCTTCTCATTTATGTTGGTGTCTTCATTTAAAGTGGTCGTGAAATTGTAATTGATTTGGGTAAAATGAGTTGACTCCTCATCCGAAGTATCTTTAGCCTAGTTTTCCTCCTCGACCACCTTGTTGGGTGGCTTGTTGGTCCCGTAAGGGTTATACAAGTTTGTAGAAGGGGGGGGGGGTTGAATACAAACACACATATTTTACTATTCTAAATTGTTTATTGATATGTATCAAACAATTTACAACTTGTTGCGGAACAAGATTAAGGAATAAACCTAATCTAAACAAGTTAAGAAAATCACTAAGATTTCTTGCAATAGAAATAAGATAGAAAGGAGATAAGAATATTAAAGACTAATATTCTAACACAGAGAAATAGTTAGAAGGAGATGGCCGAGCGTTTCATTTCTGAAGTAGGGTTTTCTTTATATACTACATGCATTTAATGCACAACAGTACAACTTTACACGTGGCAGCAGCTGATTGGTTGCATGTTTTGACCTTGGTAGACAACCTAGTAGCCGCATGATGAACAATGTAGAATCAAAGTTGGTTGTACGATTCTGGACAAAAGGGATGTCCATTCTGACATTTCGTACGGAGACGTGCAAGGGGGTAAGACAAAAGTAACTTGTAGAGGAAACTTCATGATCAGCGTTCGCTAAATAGATCTTTATCAGCGAGTGATAAAGTTCAGTGTTCGCTGAAGTCTTCTACTTGAAACTTCACGTTGAGTGGATAAATCTTGGCTTCGCTGATATCCGCATCAGTTCATTAGTAGACTTGTCGCTGGTTCTTTGGCTTGATCTTCGACTTCAGCGTAGAACATAGTTGACGTGAAACTTGTCTTCAGGGATCATAAGTAAACAACTAAGATTATCAGCGATCATCAACAAGACTGAACAGGCTCAGGTCTCATTGATGAACAATATCGCTGAAGGTGTAATTTTAAAGCATATGTTTTCATCAGCGATACTAAACAGACTTAGTATTTTCTTTGATGACAAAACATTAATACATATTGTCTACTTATGATTTTCACTAAGTGTTTCTCAGAGAGTCATTATCAAATCATTGAGGGTTTGGATCAACAATCTCCCCCTATTTGATTATGACATAGCAACGAAAGAAAATTGCTAAGTATGAAAACATAAGGATAAAAGGACTCATAAAATATTTGTCCAATTTACTGTTTTCGGGGATCTTTTAAGTACTGATGGAGTAAAGTACATTCGCTAAAATCTTTCTTTAAACTTCGTATAAGTTACAGAGGGAAGTAGAAAAATTATAAGTACAACAAATAAATTTTACAAGTACAAAAGATATAAGCTGATAAAGATAGAAGAATTACAAGGAATCCTATCAGCTATATAGGTTCATCCTTAATGAGAAGTTCTTCAAGGGACTTTGTGGTAGGGATCATCCAGTCAGGGACTCCTTGTCCAAGATCCCGTCTTTGCTTAGCTTCAGTAAAAATCAGAGGCTTGAAGAAGTGTCCGAGAAGGTCTTCTCTGAATCCGCAACAATAGACGAGATCTCTGAGCTGTTCGACAGGGGCAATGCATAGCTCAGAGACTCTTTGAAAGCATTCTCGTCCATCGTAGTCTCTGAAGAAGATACCATAAGGTTCGCTTAAGACTTTACCAGGGACAAAACGTTTACCAGGGGCAGGGAGATGTCGAGAGCTGAGAGATCAGGTTCAGGACCAAGCACTTCTTCGCGTGAAAATCCGATTCCGGTTTCGTTTTTGATAGGAGGACCTGAGTCTGAAGGTATTATCGTTTTCTTTGCAGAGGCCCTTCTTCGTTGAACTGGAGCAGGAGGAGGAGGAGGAATATCCACAGCTGATGTAACCAAGTCGATCTGTGTATTTATAGTTTTCTCGACATGGTTTTTAAAAGCTGAGCGAGATCGCTAAATGTCTATTCGCATCTCCAACCACTCAGAGAAACCGTACTTCTTGATCGTAGAAGCATAGATGGTTTCCTTAGTACCATTTTCTCTTAATATGTCAGCTTCAACAACATGAACTTTTATGGACGTTCTTCCACTGATGTTCATTTTGTTGATTCTGGAGACATGGGATCGATAGTTAATTCACTCTTTGCACCATTCCAGAGTTGAATCAGATACCTTGGTTTTCTTCCCGGTGATCTTTTTGGCGTTTTTCCACAGTTGACGTTGAACGTCAATGGAGGTCTTCTTCAGATCAGGGACTTTCACCGAATGTTGGACGAGCTCAATAACATAAGCTTTGTCTTTTTCTTCAGCTCTCTTTCGTTCGGCGAGTTGTTCTTCAGCTTTGAGGTGTTCAGCGAGTTCTTTTCTAGATATTTTGAATCGAGGGGTACGGAAGATTTCCTGATTCTCAAACTGTTTCATCATTGCTTCTCTCCTTTTATTTTCCTCTTCACTTAGCTTTTGAGGAACTAAGGAAGGTCTGTTTTTATGAGAGAGCAGTTCTTCTTCTGGTTCATCAGTCTCAGCGAAGTCTAAGACTGGGATTATTTCTTCAGCGCTTGGAGCTGGATTTATTGTTGATGTTGTTGGAGGAACTTCAGCTGGATCCTCAAGCATGGGAGAGTACTAGCTGAAACAAATCGATCGTTTAAGTAAGATCATTTGGGAGAATAGATAGAGAAAGAATGAGGTTTAAGTGTATAGAGGTTTTATGGAGAGGAGAACTGAGGTTGTTGATCCAAACCCTCAGTGATTTGATAATGACCCTCTCTTATATACTTAGTGAAAATTGTAAGTAAACAATATGTATCAGAGTTTCACTATCACTGATAAGTACTAAGATCTTCCAGTACCGCTGATAGGAACTCTCGCTCTTTTAAGTTAAACATTTAGCGAAACTGTTCACCATAAATGCTGAGTTTGTTCAGTCATTATGATGATCGCTGATAAGTTAGTTGTTTACTTATAATCCCTGAAGACAAGTTTCACGTCAACAAAGGTTCTACGCTGAAGTCGAAGATCAAGCTCAAGAACCTGCGACAAGTCTCCTAATGAACTGATGCGGATCAACGAAGACTCAGATTTGTCCACTCAACGTGAAGTATCAAGTACAAGACTTCAGCTATCGCTGAACTCTATCATTCGCTGATATGAAATGATAGATCGCTGAATCAACGAAAGCTGATCATGAAGTCCTCCGTACAAAATACTTTTGTCTTATCCACCCTTGCACGACTCCGTACGAAATGTCAGAAAAGAACCTCCGAATATCTGAAATCGTACAACCACTCTGATACTACACTATTCATCCATACGGCTACTAAGGTTGTCAACCAAGGTCAATGACATGCAACCAACCAGCTGATGACACGTGTAAAGTATATACTGAATTGCATTAAATGCATGCAGTATATAAAGAGATGAACTCACTTCATTTGAAGTAACTTGCTAACTCTGGACAAGTTCAATCTCTTATCTCAAGATAGGTTATTATTAGTAATTTCCTTATCTCTCTTAGTGCAAGAAACCTTAGTGTTCCAACTTGTTTAGATTTAGGTTTATCCTTAATCTTGTCTCCGCAACAAGCTGTAAATTGTTAATGATTTATCAATAAACAATTTAGAAAAGTAAAATTTGTGTGTTTGTATTCAACCCCCCCCCCCCCCCTTCTACAAACTTGTATAGGCCTTCGGGACCAACAAGTGGTATCAGAGCGGATTTGTTTAATCTCATAAACAAGATCTAATCTAAGATATTTCTCTTCCTTGCTATTATCTGAAAATGGCCACCAACACAAACACACATTATATAGACAATGGTTCTCTTGCAAAACCCCCTAGATTTTCTAGAGACAACTTCAACTTGTGGAAAAATAGGATGACACTCTTCTTAGAAGGTGTAGACCCCACTATGACTTACTATCTTGAAAACGGCCCACACATCCCTGTAACAATTGATCCTTTAGTTCCAGCCACTGCAAATAGACCTGCTATTCCAGAAAGGCTGATTCCTAAGGAAATACACATGTGGACCGACGAAGATAAGAAGAAAGTGACTATAGATACAAAAGCCAGATCCATACTATCCATGGCCCTTTCTGACGAAGTCTACCATTCCGTCATGAACCTGAAATCATCAAAAGCCATGTGGGACACAATATGTGTTCAGTATGAAGGAACGTCTGAAGTCCAGGACTCAAGAAAGATCAACCTGGTAAGACAATACGAAAGCTTCATTTCTGGTAAGAATGAAACTCTCTCTGAAGTTCACCAACGTTTTAATTGTTTAATTATAGATCTGAAAACTGTTGGTAAGGAATATTCTAACTTTGAGGTGCTGACAAAGTTTCTAGAATGTTTACCTGAAAGCTGGGACAATTATTCTATGTGTCTCAAGCTGTCAAAGGATCTAAAATCAATGACCCTTGCTACCTTATATGGCACGTTGCTGAATCATGAGCAATCAAGCCATCTTAAGAAGAATCTTGTAAAAGATTCCAAAAGCACCCCTGTTGCTTTAATCTCAGAGGAACCTTCTACTCAGCGACCTTCGGTCACTATCACTGAGTTAGAGAGTAACTCTGAAAGGTCATCAGATTCTGATTTTTCAGATGATGAATCTTTGGCTCTCCTAACTAAGAAGTTCAGGAGATTTGCCAAAAACAAAATGTTTAGAAAGAACAAACCTCTTTCCATAACTGACAAGCCTAAATCATCAGTTTTTGTTGATAAGGCTACTGCTACTTGTTTTAACTGCGAAAAAATAGGACAATTTGCTAACGAGTGCAGGTCTAAGAAAGTTTCTAGACCCTCAGCTTTTACAAAGAAATCCTTTGTTCCAAGGAATAAAGATGACAAATACTCAAAGCTGAAAGAAAAATATGCGAAGCTGAAAAGCTTTAAGAAGAAAGGCAAAGGCCTGATGGCTGACTATGATTGGGCTGCTTCTGATGAAGAAGCATCATCATCTGACTCTGAAGATGATGAAGCAAATCAATGTCTCATGGCCAAGATTGAAGAAGAGGAAGAAAGCTCAGACATTCCCTCCACTTCAACATATGCCATTCAGGTATCACCTTCTTTCTTTACCAATATTGCAAATATTGATGAAGCTGATAGTCTCCGTAAGATCGATCTCTTGACTAGAAGTTTATACGAAGCCATGAACGACAAAACTGTGGTTGAAAACCAAAATCTTGATCTCGCTGAAAAGCTTAAAAACTGCCACCTTCAAATAGAAAAGCTTTCTAAAATTGAAGAAGATTTTAAAGATCAAGTATATTTAAATCAGCTAGTCAAAATCGAACGAGCAGAAGCTATCGCTGCATTAGAGGCTGAAAAAGCTACTGTTGAAGGATGGTGTAATTCTTCAACAAAGATCACTGAGATAATTAAGGCTCAGATTCCTCTGAGTGATAAACGTGGTCTGGGTTATAAATATGATACTCCAAAACCAACCACTGAACGTTCAATGCTTAAATTTGGAACGTTCGTATCCTCAGTCGCTGACACTTCATCATCTCAGTGCTCCTCGTCCTTTACACCAATCCCTGAGGAAACTCCTACCTCCTCAAAAGGTAAGGAGAAAATGGTTTATTCAAAACCTACCTCTGTCTCTAAAGACAAAGGTAAATGAATTGTTATTTATCAAAATCCTCAGAAGGGTACCTTAGTACCAAAGCTGAATGCTTCTAAAGCCTCAGTGACCTACCCCTCTGGATCTAGAAAGCTGATCTCTGGATCTATTCAGCGATCTACTCCTAGACTCAGAGTGGATGTCCTTGGTAAGAAATCTGAAGAACTGAATGTTCGTCCCATTTCTAAAGCCAATAGTTTACTTGGTGCTGGCACTTCTAATTCGAAATTAAAAGCTCAGCATACAAGTGGTCCTAGAACTACTTTTAGTTATAGGAAATGTTATCACTGTGGACTTACCGATCATATTGCTAGTAAGTGCCCCACAGCCACCAAAGCTGAAAAGATAGCCAAGGTGAAGATTGCCCCAAGGCAAAGAAGACCAACCCCGATGTAAATCAGGTCAAGGTGACTCCTACCACTGAAGTTAAGAAATTAACCAAAGTGAAGAAAGACAAAGCTGAATCTTCAAATGCTGCGAAGACCGCTGAAACTTCTATTCCAACTAGCTCCACTGACAAATGTGTATACATGGTTAAGTGGGTACCCAAGCAAAACTAATCTTCCTTTGTAAATGCAGGTTAAGAATGGTATCTGGTATCTCGATAGCGGATGCTCTAGACACATGACTGGAAAGAAAAACCTGCTCGCTGAATACAAGGAAGAGAAGGGTCCCTCTGTGACTTTCGGTGGAAATGGAAAAGGACACACCCGAGGGTATGGTGTACTTTCAAATGGTACAACCTCCTTCAGAAGAGTCGCATATGTTGAAGGACTGAAACATAATCTTCTGAGCATCAGTCAGCTCTGCGACATGGATAACAAAGTGATTTTCACTAAGGAATCCTGCTTTGTCACTGACAAAAAGGAGAAGATAGCTCTCAGCGGTTATCGTTTGGAAAATGTTTATGTAATAAACATGGACTCAACAACCACTGAGAACTCCTGTTTCTTCTCAAAGGCATCTTCTGATGTTAACTGGCTATGGAACAAGAGGCTCTCGCATCTAAATTTCAAGACACTGAATACTCTTTCCTCCAAAGAGTTAGTCACTGGTCTACCTCAGCATTCATACGCCAAAGAGTCTTTATGTTCAGCGTGTGAAAAAGGGAAGCAGACCAAGGCAAGCTTCAAGTCAAAGCAAGTCTCCTCAGTGTGATCTCCTCTACAACTACTCCATATGGATTTGTTTGGCCCTGTTAACAAACAATCCATCGCTGGAAAGAAATATACGCTGGTCATAGTTGATGAATTCTCTCGCTTCACTTGGGTAATGTTTCTCCGTTCTAAGAGTGACACCCCTGAAGAACTCATCACCTTTGTTCGAAAGATGGAAACTCTGAACAATATGACTGTTCGCTCAATAAGGAGTGATCATGGAACTGAATTCAAAAACAGTTCTCTTGATTCCTTCCTTGAGAGTAAGGGTATTTCTCACAACTTTTCGTCAGTGAGAACACCGCAACAAAATGGAGTCGCTGAAAGAAGAAATAGAACAATTATTGAAGCTGCACGTTCAATGCTCAGCGATTCTCACCTGCCTACTCAGTTTTGGGCAGAAGCTGTCAACACTGCTTGTTTTACGCAAAACAGGTCGCTGATAGTTAAAAGATTCAAAAAGACAGCCTATGAACTCTTTCATGGGAGAAAGCCTTCAATCAGCTTTCTTCACATCTTTGGATGTCAGTGTTTCATACTGAACAACAGAGATGCCCTTGGAAAGTTTGATCCTAAGGCTGATGATGGAATCTTTCTTGGATACTCCTCAGTCTCCAAAGCCTTCAGAGTCTTCAACCGTAGAAGACAAACTATAGAAGAAACTATTCACGTCACGTTTGACGAATCCCGTTCAACGAACTCTAAACCGTCCGCCGATACTGAAGAACTGAATCAATGGATGTTTTCTCATCTTGGTGATTCAGAAGAAGTTCCCACTCCTCATGCTCACACCGTAGAAAATGATGGTCCTACTATCATTCCAGATATGCAGAATAGTGAAGCTGAAACATCTTGGGTCTCAGCTGTTCCTATAAACACTATACCTGCAGTTAATCCAAATGTCTCAGATATTCCATCTATTTCTCAGCAATCAGTGAATGAAGTGACAAATGCAAACATTCCTCTCTTAGCTGATAATCCAGAAGTAGCTGAAGCCTCATCTTCAGTTTCTCCAGTTCAGACTGAGTCAGCGACGTATGCTCCGGCTCAGCGATGGACTGTAAATCACCCAATCGATCAAATTCTTGGTGATCCAAACGCTGGTATTCAGACTCGTAGAAGTGCAGGTAATATTTGTTTATTTGTTAACTTTATTTCTCTAACTGAACCAAAGAAAATAGATGATGCCCTCAGAGATCCAAACTGGGTCAGCGCTATGCAAGAAGAGCTGACTGAATTCGAAAGAAACAAAGTTTGGAAACTCGTTCGTAGACCAACTGACAAAACGGTGATAGGCACTAAATGGGTCTATCGAAACAAGTTGGACGAACATGGTACTGTAACCCGCAACAAAGCTCGTCTTGTTGCTCAGGGATACAGACAAGAGGAAGGCATAGATTATGAGGAAACATTTGCTCCAGTAGCAAGACTTGAATCTATTCGTCTTTTCTTAGCATATGCTGTACACAAAAACTTCACTGTACATCAGATGGATGTTAAGTCAGCGTTTCTGAATGGAAAGCTGAATGAAGAAGTTTATGTGGAACAACCTCCAGGATTCTCAGATCCTAAGCGTCCAGGTTATGTTTATAAACTGGACAAGGCACTTTATGGCTTAAAGCAAGCTCCTTGTGCATGGTATGATACTCTCTCTACTTATCTCCATATTGAACAATTTGAGAGAGGTAAGATTGATAAAACGCTATTTTTTAGAAAAGTAAAAGGTCATATCATTCTAGTTCAAATATATGTTGACGACATTATATTTGGTTCTACTAACCCTGAACTTTGTACTCGTTTCGCTGATAGAATGAAAGATGAGTATAAAATGAGCATGATGGGTGAACTAACATATTTCCTTGGTCTTCAGATTAAGCAAACTGAAAAAGGAACTTTCATTAATCAGGGAAAATATGTTAAAGATATGCTGAAGAAATTCGACTTAACTGAAAGTTCAGCTATGAAAACCCCTATGGCACCACCGCTGACACTTGATAAGGACACAAAGGGTGTTCCTGTCAATGTCACGCTGTACCGTGGGATGATCGGCTCACTATTGTATCTTACAGCTAGCCGACCCGATATTATGTTTGCAACATGTCTGTGTGCACGATATCAAGCTGAACCTATGATATCTCATATGAAAGCTGTAAAGCGAATATTTCGATATCTTAAGGGTACAGCGAATCTAGGCCTTTGGTATCCCAAAGACTCAGGATTCGATCTAACCGTCTATTCAGACAGTGATTTTGCAGGTTGCAAAATGGATAGGAAAAGCACCACAGGAGGATGTCAGCTCCTGGGTGGAAAGCTGGTAAGTTGGACAAGTAAGAAGCAAAACTCAGTGTCCACTTCCACAGCTGAAGCTGAATATGTAGCCGCTGGAAGCTGTTGTTCTCAAGTCTTGTGGATGAGAAATCAGCTACTAGACTATGATCTTCAGCTCTCCAAAATTCCAATCTATTGCGACAGCACTAGTGCCATCGCTATAGCAAACAATCCAGTGCTACACTCAAAGACAAAACACATAGAAATCAGATATCATTTTATCAGAGATCATGTGATGAATGGTGATATAGAACTTCATTTTATCCCAACTGATTATCAGTTAGCTGATTTATTTACCAAACCTCTTGATGAGACAAGATTCAACTTTCTCATCAGCGAGCTTGGAATGCTGAACTTTGAAGGGTAAAATCTTCAGCGGTTCACATTAATCAGCGATAGGATAAAATCAACTCGTATAACCTATTCAATCATCTTCTCTCTGAATAAACTTGGTTAAACTGATATCCAGGTATGTTTTCTCTCTCTGACAAACGCATGAAAATGCAAGATTTCAAAACAAATGCATCGCTGAATATCTCTTCCTTAACAGCGATATTTTGAAAGTTCTTAAAACCTTCACTGATATTTTCTATTCAGTGCTTCATGTTTTTCAAAAGAGTCCCTGAGCTTTCAAAACCTCAGAGACATCCTAAAAGAATGTGAAAGGACAGTTGTGACGTCATTGCAACGGATAACACCAGGCACGATTTCTTTCTGACACACGTTTGCACGTTTCGTTCAAACTTCCAATCAAATGCAAACACGTGTCCGTGTCATGATGAAAACCTTTTCCCGCTCAAGGTGTTCTCTCTCTAAAACTCCCTATATAAACAAACTCTTGGTTTATATTTGTCTTTTACGCGATCAATCTTCCTCCGCAAGAAAAGAATTACTGTTGCATTTGTGCTCTCAAATCTTCAAAGAACTGTTCATCATCTTCTTCATCAAAACATCAAGGTTAATATGTTCATATTTTTTTCAAATGCAGATAACTTGTTTCTGATCTTATCATTGTTTTAAACAAGATCAAACAAAAGAACTTCATAAAAATAAAATCATTTCTTTCATGGTTTTATGAACACAACCATTTCATGGTTGTTCTTCAAGTTTTAAATCTTAATCTTAAACTTGTTCTTCATTCGTATCCAGATTTTTTTTAGAAACTGGAATACAAGACTTTATGGGCTTTACATTTCGTTTCAAAAAATCATGAAAAACCCTAATCTTCATTAAGACATTTATGTCTGAATGAAATGGACAAAATTCGAACCATCTTAATGGAAATTCTTTCCATATCAAGAAAATTCTTATTTGTTAACATCTTTGGTTGAACTGTTAAATACAGAGAAATGGCCTCGTCTGACATTCCTGCTACCGCTGAGAACATCTCCGCTGACTCTGAGGAAGTGGAAATCCTCAAGGCTCCACAAGTCAAGTTTGAACTTGACAAACTGGATTTGACTAAGGTGAACAACCTCTCTGCGCTTCTCGAGTTTCCTCCTCGAAAGCAAGTCACACATCTGGATGATGCTGTGAATTTCCTGAAAAACTGCTGCATTTCAACAGCCCTGACCATCACACCTCCTGCAAGTCAGCTACTACTATCCCAGTTCTGGTACTCTGCCAGACACACTCAGCTACCCTCCGCCAAAGATGCATCCAAAACCATCAATTGCATACTCAGCGATACTGAGTATGGCACAATTAAGATAACCCCCGCAATCATTCGAAAAGCCCTGAACTTTCCCAATGCTACCAAAGAAAAACCGTTTGTTCCATTCCCTGACCATAAGAAGCATGGTGACAGAGAAGAAATCATTGCTTTCCTCGACGCAATGGGTTACATCTGGGAAACTGGAAGGGACAAGAAGCCCGAGAAGAAGCTGACGCTGATAAAGAAGTCCAAAATGCCCAGCGAGATGAATTTCATCTTCGCACACCTGATCAGCTGCATGACAGCGAAGACCGGCTCCTCTGATCAAGCCGCTCAACCTCAGCAGGCTATGGGATACGCACTGCTGAAAGGTCTACATATTGACTGGGCATCTATCATTTATGATGACCTAGTACAAAGAGTAGATTCTGCTGCTGACAGACCTGCATGGGTTCCCTACCCCCGTTTCATCAGCGCCATCTTCCAATATGGCCTGAAGGACAGCTATCCTCAAGAGGGTGACCTGAAACTTTCTCAGGTTGGCCCTAAGGTGCTCGATTTCAAACCTATCGACAACGAGGTACGTCTCTCTACCCTTCTCTCTCTTCTTAACCCTAATTCTTCGACTTCTGTGGCTCCTTCAGCGACAATACCCATCGTTGATGCCCCGACCACACAATCCTCTCCTTCTAAGAAAAGGAAACACTCTTCAACCCAACTTGGTTCCAAAAGGATCAAGAAAACCAAGGAGCAACCCCAGCAATCCCATGCTGAAGACTCCTCAGCTCATTCTGAAGAGCTGAAGGAAAGTTCCGTGGTACGCTCTGCCACACCCATTCAAGCCATCCCTCCAATCCAGACTTCAGCGTCTCCAAACGCTGAGGTTAGAAACTTGGAACCTACCCAACCTCCCTCAGTCTCTCAAAAGACTGATGAAGTGATTCTCAGCGATTCCAACGCTGAACTCAGTACCCGAACCCCATTCTTATCCTTCGCTTCTCCCTCCACTCACTTGGACACTCCTCCAAAGAACACTGGAGATGCCATCATTCCAGAAGCCACCGCTGACGCTTCTCAACGAATGATGAAGACAGGACCTGCAGAGATCACCATACCTCACCATACTTTTGAGGAAGATATGGAACATTATTCAGGAACCCGCAATTTTGACGAGTTCGTAAACCCTCCTACAGGTACACACAAAATCCTATACACTGTGACTAAACCCCAAACTTCTGAGCTTTCCTCTGTTCACAAGTTTTTATCTGTTACAGGTCCTAATTTAGGAGACATCAACGAGTCTCTGAAGTCCATGGAACCAAAGCTGACCGGTCTCACCACCACACTCTCCAACAACTCTACAGCCGTAACAAACGCTGGAGAGAATTTGACAAAGCTAACTACGGTGGTGGAGAAGAAAGCTTCCACAGATGACATTAAGGGCCTTGATAAGACGCTCAACGATTTTGCCAAAGTACTCTCTGACATCTACACTGACTACACCAGCCTCAGAAACTCAGTTTCGACCGTGTCCAGCGAAGTTACAAAGCTGAAAACATCGGTTGAACATCTCGAGGGGGATATGTCAGCTGTCAAGACCGACTTGGGTTCTGTAAAAACCGACGTTGGTTCTATGAAGACGATGATCGAGACGCTGGTCAACAAGGAAAATACTCCTGATCCTGCCCCTGCCCCTGTATTGGAAACTTTCACAGCGGCGGATCGTAAAGAGCTGAAGAAGATCACTCCTGCTATATCTGGCCTTGAATACAGATTAGCAGCGATTGAAAGTTGTATTAAAATCTCTGGCCAAGAAGACAGAGAAACTACAAATGCTGAGTCTACCCATTCCTCCCCCAATCATGAGAAAGAGGGGGAGAAGAGCGCTGAACATCCCGAGGAGAAGAGCGCTGAACATACCGAGGAGAAGAGCGCTGAGGATCTTGAAAAGAGCGCTGAAGACCTTTCCCATGATGAATCTATCAGGGGAGAGAAGAATGAAGAACTTATCGCTGGACCTCAGGGAGATGAAAACCCTGAGGGAACTGAGAAGCTCGCCTCTGTATCTGAGGGGGAGCAACTCGAAGACGAAGCTGAAGAATCCGAAGCAGAAGATGATGAAGACATCGACATCCCTGATAATGAACCATCCTCCTCTCCAAGGAATGATGATGACGAAGATGACGATGACTTTTTTGTCGTCAAACCTGCCCCAAAGATCAAAGCTCGTAAGGGAATTTCAATAAATGAACCAACAGGGGAGCGGAAAAAGACAAAGCCCTCAGCCTCTGGCGCTGAGAAAGGCAAAGGCAAAGGCGTCGCTGAAGATGAAAATCTGGCGATCTTGCTTGTAAAGCCAGTTTGTCAGGTACACTAATCATATCTCACTCCATCCCTCTTCTATAAGTTCTACTACCCTAGCCTACACCTGAACATATTTCTCTTTCTCTTTCTACCCAAGTTCTTCTACCCATGTTCTTATTTGTAAGATCGCTGTGTTTCAGCTAGTCCTCTCCCCTGTTTGAGGATGTCGTTGAAGGTTCTACTACTGCGACTTCACAAATAAAGCCAGCTGCTGCTGATGAAATAATCCTAGTCTTAGATTTGATCTCTGAGACTGATGAACCAGAAGAACAACCTCTCTCGCACAGAAAAAGACCTTCCTCAGCTCCTCAAAAGCTGAGTGAAGAGGATCAAAAGAGAAGAGAGGAAATAATAAAGCGATTCGAGGATCAGCAAATCATTCTAAGGCGTGATCAACTTCCTTCAGTTCCTCCAAAGTTCAAAATCTCCAAAGCTGAATACCAGGAACACCTTAGAGCTGAACGCCTTATCGCTGAAAGGAAAGAAGCTGAAGAGAAAGACAGAGAATACGCCATCAAGCTTACTCAACGATCAATCAAAGACCCCAAGCTGAAAAGAGTTCCCATTGATGTCCAATGTCAGCTCTGGGATGACGCTCAAGAAATCGTTAGAGAAAAGACAAAGGTCTCTGATACAACTTTGGAATGGGCTAAACAAATGCTGATCTATCGATCAAGACCATCCAAAATAATCAAAGCCAACATCAGAGGAGGGATGCAGTGTAAGGGAAGAGAGTGTATGTTACCTGACAAACTGGCTTCCTGAAGACAATAGCCAAGTTGTCTTCAGATGAAACACCTTTGTTCTTGCCTTTGTCAGCTTCAGTCGCTGCAGGCTTTTTCGTGGTCCCCTCCCCTGATGATTCGGTAATGATTATCCCTTTGAGAGCAGGGGTCCTTTTGATTGGCTGGAAGGAGCAATCGATATCTTCATCATCATCGTCATCATCATCATCATCTTTAGGAGATGATGATGGTTAATTATCAGCGATATCGACGTCTTCATCGTCTTCTTCTTCTTCTTCTTCTTCAACTTCATCGTCATCAGCATATGGTTCTAGGACATCAGCATCAACGTCCTCTACTAGTTGCTCCCCCTCAAATTCAGAGGGAGGTTTCTCAGTTCCCTCAGGGTTTTCAACTCCCTGAGGTTTATCAGCAGCATCAGAAAGAATGCCCTCCCCCTCAGAGTTACAGGGAAGGTCTTCTTGAGTTTTCTTCTCCCCCTCGACATTATGGGGAAGATCTTCTTGATTCTTCTCCCCCTCATCCACATGATGGATGGGGGAGGATACAGCAGTAGCAGCAGCATCATTATCAGCATGCTTTGGGTCACTGTCTTCTTGGCCAGTGATCCCAACGCAAGTTTCAATCCTTGCTATTATATCTTCTAGGCTAGAAATAGCAGGACTGATCTTTTGAAGATCCTCTCGATCAACCTGAGTAAAGTGGGATGGAGCATAGGTTGGATCATCCAGGCGATCGAGGATTTGCTGTAGGAGATTCTTCACAGTGCCACCTCTGACTTTATAGTAGTCACCTCTCCCTGAAGATTACCAACCACTGTCGTCAACGATGTGACTTCGTTGGACAGGGTGGTGAAGTTGGTGGAGAGGGTGTTGTTGGTAGTGTTCAGGGTGTTGATAGAGGTGGAGTTTTCAGCAAGAGTAGTAGCCAAGTTTGAAATGCTACATTCCACTTTCTCCATATCAGCACTGGAAGCTTTGCCTTTCACCTCATCGGTGAGTGTCTTGAGAGCCTTTCCAACGTTTGTAACCACTGAAGAGTTCGTGGAGAGAGTGGTGGTGAGAGATTCCACCTTTGTTGACAAATCCTTGAGAGAGTTGTTGATGTCTCCCAAATTAGGACCTGCAACAGTTAAAAACTTATGAACAAATGAAAGCTCAGAAGTTGGGGATTTTGAGAGAGGAGTGTGTATGTTTTCGTGTATACCTGCGGGGTGGTTGACGAATTCATCGAAGTTTCGATAACCTGTAAATGTTTCCATGTCGTCTTCCAGAGAGCCTTTATGCTGAGAAGTGCCTGCATGTCCTATGTTTGTATCCATCATCCTCTGTAAAGTTTCTGCAGATGTATCCTTCAGGATGATGTTTGTTGAAGATAGGGGGAATAGAGGTGGAGTAACCAAAGAAATAGTAGGAGGAATGAAGGTTGAGAAGAGGGATTGGGAAGCAGGTTCAGCGTTGGAATCACCGAGAAATACTTCCACAGTACTTGGAGGTACTGAGGGAGGGAGGTTATGTTCCAAAGCAACCTCAGCGTTTAGAGACGCTGGGTATAGAAGGGATGGATTCAGCGGTTGTGGCAGAGCGTACCACTGAGCTATCCAACGGCTCTTGTGCAGAAAGAGTCATAGAGTCTTCAGCCTGGGTAGACTTAGGGGGTTGCTCTTTGGTTTTCTTGGCCTTAGGAGCACCAAGAGTGGTTGAAGAAGGTTTCCTTTTTCTAGAAGGAATGGATTTTGCACCCTGGGTACCAGCGATTGGGATTACCCTGGAGGTAGCTGCAGAAGTAAAAGAAGTGGGAGGTTTGAGAATAGATAAGAGAGTAGTAAGACGTACCTCGTTTGGCATGGGCGAGAAGTCAAGAATCTTAGCGCCAACCTGAGAGAGTTTCAGGTCGCCTACTTTCGGGTATTCATCCCCGAGTCCCTGTTTGAAGAGAGCGCTCATAAAGCGAGGATATGGAACAGTCGTTGGTCTCTCTGTTGCATCCACCCTGAGCAGCATATCGTCGAATATGATTTTGGCCCAATCGATGTGAAGGCCCTTCAGCAGTGAGTACCCCATAGCCTGCTGGGGTTTGGAGGGGGTTTGGAGGCTTGGTCAGTAGAGCCAACCTTTGCTGTCATGTAGCTGATCAAGTGAGCGAAGATGAAGTTCATCTTGCTGGGCATTTTGGATTTTTTGATGGCAATCAACTTCTTCTCAGGGAGTTTGTCTCTCCATGTTTCCCATGTGTACTACATTGCATCGAAGAAAACAATGAGGGCTTCCCTATCAGCGGGGTTCTTGGGATTTGGTAGAGGAACAAATCGTTTTTCTTTGGAACTACCAGGGAGGTTTAGGGCAGCCCTGAGAGATCCAGGAGTAATCTTGGAGCTTCCATGTTCGGTGTCGAAGAGAATGACATCGATTTTCTTCTTGGGGTCTTTAGTAGAGGTGATCTGACCTCTTCTGGCAGTATACCAGAACTGAGCGAGTAGGTTTCTGTGAGCGGGAGGATTGATGGTCAGGGCTGTAGATAGAGGACAGGTTTGTAGGAAATTTACAGCGTCGTTCAGATGTGTGATCTGCTTCCTTGGAGGAAAGTTGAAAATAGCATAGGGATTGTTTCCCTGAAAGTTAACTTTCTCGATTTTGAAGTTTACATGAGCAGCTTTGATGAGTTCAACCTTTTCGGAGGTAGTAGGAGACTGAGGAGTTGCTTCAGTAAACGCCATTTCTGCTTCAGTAGACAGTTTTTAAGCTGTTCAGCTAGATCAAGGTTTTGATTTTCAACTATGGTCTTGCCATTCATGGCATCATATAAATTTACAGTCAGAAGTTCGATTTTCCGAAGACTATGAGCTTCATTAATATCTGAAATATTAGTAAAGAAAGAAGTTGATACCTTAGAGGTAGAAGATGAAGTAGAGGGAATGTCATAGTTTTCTTCCTGTTCTTCGATTTTTTGCCATGAGGAAGAGATTGGCCTCATCATCATCTTCAGAGTCAGATGATTCTTCTTCATCAGAGGCAGCCCATTCAAATTCAGCCATCAGGCCTTTGCCTTTCTTCTTAAAGATTTTAAGCTTTGCATACTTTTCTTTCAGCTTTTGATACTTTTGTTGGTCCCGAAGGCCTATACAAGTTTGTAGAAGGGGGGGTTGAATACAAACACACAGATTTTACTTTTCTAAATTGTTTATTGATAAATCATTAACAATTTACAGCTTGTTGCGGAAACAAGATTAAGGATAAACCTAAATCTAAACAAGTTGGAACACTAAGATTTCTTGCACTAAGAAAGATAAGGAGATTACTAATAAAATCCTATCTTGAGAGATGTGTCAAGTGCAGAAAGGTCAGGTTCTGGACCAAGGACTTCCTCAAGAGAAAAACCAATACCTGTTTTGTTTCGTATCTGAGGACCATCTTCTGAAGATTTAGACTTTTTCTTTGCAGAGGCCCTTCTTTTCTGACTTTCGAGAGGAGGAGGAGGAATATCCACACAAGAATAGACTAAGTCGATCTGTTTGGTTATCAGCTTTTCAACATGATCCTTGTACTTAGACTGAGACTTCTGGATGGCTAATCTGATCTCCAACCATTTAGAGAGACCGTACTTCGTGATGGCTTCAGCATAGAATTTTTTGTACTGTCCATTCTCTCTGAATATCTCGATTTCAGCGATTGAAACTTTGAGGGTTGATCTTCCAGCGATGAGTACCTTGATGATTCTGGAAGTTCGATATCTGAAGTGTACCTTTTCTTTGCACCAGGTCAAAGTAGATTGAGACACAGTCCTCTTTTCTTCAACGATCTTCTTGGCGTCTTCCCATAGCTGACGTTGAACTTCGATTGGAATTCTTTTCAGCTTGGGGTCTTTCACCGATTGTTGAGAAATCTTGATGGCGAGTTCTCTATCTTTTTCTTCAGCTTCCCTTCTTTCAGCGATTAGACGTTCAGCTCTGAGGTGATCCTTGTACTCTTTTTGTGAAATTCTGAACTTTGGAGGAACAGTAGGAAGTTGATCACGCTTCAGAATGATTCGCTGAGCCTCAAACTTCTTTATTATCTCTTCTCTTCTTTTCTGATCCTCTTCACTTAGTTTTTGAGGAACCAAGGAAGGTCTGTTTGTATGAGAGAGCATCTGTTCTTTAGGTTCATCAGTCTCAGAGATCAAATCCAAGACTGGGATTATTTCTTCAGCGTTGGGAGCTGGGATTAGTGTTGGTGAAGTCGCAGATGTAGGAACTTCAGCGATGTCCTCAAACTGGGGAGAGGACTAGCTGAAACACAACGATCGTACGAGTAAGAACTTGGGTAGAACAGATAGAGAAAGAATGTGGTTGTGTATAGAGGTTTTATGGAGAGGAGAGCTGATAATGTGTATTGATAGATAGAGGAGGGATGAGTGTAAGGAAGATTTAGTGTACCTGACAAAATGGCTTTGGAAGCGAGATCGTCAGATTGTCATTGTCTTCAGCGACACCTTTTCCTTTGCCCTTTTCAGCTTCAGACGCTGAAGGCTTTGATTTGGTCCGCTCCCCTGAAGGTTCGTTTATCACGATCCCTTTAAGAACTGTAGTCCTCTGAGCAAGCTTGACGATAAAGGAGTGATCATCATCATCATCATTCTTTGGAGAAGAGGATGGTTCATCATTAGATTAGTCGATGACTTCTTCATCTTCAGCTTCAGATTCAGATTCTTCAGCTTCTTTTTCGAGTTGCTCCCCCTCAGATACAGAGGTAAGCTTCTCGGTTCCCTCAGGGTTTTCATCTCCCTGAGGTCCAGCGGTTGTGTCTTCATTTGTCTTCTCACCCTCTTCAGTAAGGGTGAGGTCTTCAGTCTTCTCCCCCTTGATAGATTCATCATGGGGAAGGTCTTCAGATATCTTCTCCCCCCTTCCTCATGATGAGTGGGGGAGGAATGGGAAGACTCAGTGGTTGGTTTTGGTTCCCTGTCTTCTTGGCCAGGAACCCCCATATAATCTTCAATCGCTGCTATTCTGTCTTCTAGGCCAGTGATAGCAGGATTTATCTTCAAGAGTTCAGCACGATCCGCCGTATTAAAATGCATCGGTGCAGGGGCAGGGGCGGTCATGTTGTTCAGGATCTGCTGCATCATTGTCTTCATTGAAGTGACGTCAGTCTTCATTGAATTGACGTCAGTCTTCACAGAACTCATGTCAGTCTTCACTGAACTGACTTCAGTCTTTACAGCAGACATATCTCCTTCGAGTTTTCCAACCGATGTCTTCAGCGTTGTGACCT
The DNA here is from genome assembly GCA_033807775.1 of Saussurea involucrata. NCBI lineage: Eukaryota > Viridiplantae > Streptophyta > Magnoliopsida > Asterales > Asteraceae > Saussurea > Saussurea involucrata. The sequence goes on along the minus strand of CM066321.1, from coordinate 234,200,940 downwards.
CGGTGGACATGGTGTGAACTGATGTTTTGATGGAGAGGTAGTCTGTGTAGATGTCAGCGAGAACTTTGGCGAAGTCCCCAAGAGTTTTATCAACCTTCTTCAAGTCAGCTTTGGAGGCTTTCTCTTCCACCACTGTTGTCAGCTTTGTGAGATTCTCTCCAGCGTTTGTTACAGCTGAAGATTTGTCGGAGAGAGTAGTGGTGAGACCTGTCAGCTTCGTCTCTAGGGTCTTCAGAGAGGCGTTGATGTCTCCCAAATTAGGACCTGTAACATATAATTACTTGTGAACAGAGGAAAGCTCAGAAGTTTGGGGTTCAATTACAGTGTATATGGGTTGGTGTATACCTGCAGGAGGGTCGACGAAGTCATCAAAACTTCTGTGACCTGAAAAGTGTTCCATGTCGTCAGCGAGAATGCGTATACGCATGGACGTTCCTACAGGTCCTGTATCAGCTTTAGCTTCTGGAGGAATGACAGGTGCTCCAGTGACAGCTGGATTAGAGTCCAATTGAGTAGAGGGAGGAGAGAAGGTTGAGAATGTTGGTTGGGTGCGGAGTTCAGCGTTGGATCCGCTGAGAATCACTTCTTCAGTCTGTAGAAAGACTGAAGGAGGTTGGGTAGATTCCAAGTTTAAAACCTCAGCGTTTAGAGACGTTGAAGCTGGGATTGAATGAGTGGCTTGTTCAGCTGTGGCAGAGCGTACCACTGAACGTTCATTCAGCTCTTCAAGATGAGCTGAGGAGTCTTCAGGAAGAGATTGCTGGGGTTGCTCCTTGGTTTTCTTAGTTCTTTTGGAACTAAGTTGGGTAGAGGATTGTTTCCTTTTATGAGAAGGAATGGAGGTTGCATCTTGGGTATCAGCGATGGGTTTGTCCGCTGAAGGAGCTGCAGAAGTCGAAGAAGTAGGGTTAAGAAGAGTTAAGAGTGTAGAAAGACGTACCTCGTTTTCCACTGGTTTGAAGTCGAGTACCTTAGGGCCAACCTGAGAGAGTTTCAGGTCACCCTCTTCTGGGTAGTTGTCCTTTAGGCCTTTTTGGAAGACGGCGCTGATGAATCTTGGATATGGAACCCATGGAGATCGGTCAGCGGCGGAGTCTACTCTGAGTACTAGATCATCGTAGATTATCGATGCCCAGTCAATATGTAGACCTTTCAGCAAAGCATATCCCATTGCTTGCTGAGGTTGAGCGGCTTGATCAGAGGAGCCGGTCTTTGCAGTCATGCAGCTGATTAAGTGAGCGAAGATGAAATTCATCTCGCTGGGCATTTTAGACTTTTTGATGAGGGTCAGCTTCTTCTCAGGCTTCTTGTCCCTCCCAGTTTCCCATACATAGCCCATTGCATCGAAGAATGCAGTGATGGCTTTCCTATCTGAGTGTTTCTTGTGGTCAGGGAGGGGAACAATAGGTTTTTCTTTGGTTGCGATGGGAAGGCTCAGGGCTTTGCGGATAATGGCAGGGGTGATTTTTATAGTGCCATAATCCGTATCACAGAGGATGCAGTCAATCGTCTTTGAAGAGTCTTTGGTTGAGGGTAGCTGAGAGTGTTTGGCAGAATACCAGAACTGAGATAGCAGTAGCTGATGTGCAGGAGGTGTTATGGTCAGGGCTGTGGAGAGGCAACAATTTTTCAGGAAATTCACAGCATCATTCAGATGTGTGACTTGCTTTCGAGGAGGAAACTCGAGAAGCGCATAGAGGTTATTTGACTTTGTCCAATCAAGTTCTTCAAGAGTGAACTTGACCCGAGGAGCCTTGATGATTTCCAATTCCTCAGTAACATCAGCAGCAATGTTCTCAGCTGTGGTGTTCTTGGCAGTGGAAATGTCAGTAGATGCCATTTCTGTATATCAGTTCAACCAAAGATTAACAAATAAGAATAATCTTAATGTGGAAAGATTTTCGAATAAGATGGTTCTAATTTTGTCCATTTCATTTAGACAAAAATGTCTTAATGAAGATTAGGGTTTTTCTTGTTTTTGAAAAACGAAATGCAAACCCAAAAAAAATCTTGTTTTCCAGTTTCCTTTGAGAAATAGGATTCTGAAAAAACGTATGAAGAACAAGTTTAAGATTTTGCGTTTAAACTTGAAGAACAACCATGAAAGGTTGTGTTCATAAAACCATGAAAGAAATGATTTTATTTGAAAAAGTTCTTTTGTTTGATCTTGTAAAAACAATGAGAAGATCATTAACAAGTTTAAGAAACAGGTAAATAACAGAATTATTAACCTGGTTCGTTGAAGAAGAAGAAGTTCTTGAAAACTTGAGAGCACAAATGTAACAGTAAATCTTTCTTGCTTGGAGGAGAAGTTTTTCGCGTAAAGGAAAAATATAAACCCAGAATTTGTTTATATAGTGAGATTAGAGAGAGAAAATCTTAAGCGGGAAAAGATTTTCATCATGACATGGACACGTGTTTGCATTTGATTGGAAGGTAAATGAAACGTGCAAACGTGTGTTAGAAAAAGAACGTGACGGGGCTTATCCGTTGTAATGACGTCACAACTGTCCTTTCATATTATAGGATGTCTCTGAGGTTTTGAAAACTCAGGGACACATTTGAAAACATGAAGCACTGAATAGAAATATCAGTTGGTTTTAGAAATTTCAAAGTATCGCTGATTAAGGAAGAGATATTCAGCGATGCAATTTGTTTTGAAATCTTGCATTCACATGCGATTGTCAGTGAGAGAAAAACATACCTTGATATCAGTGAATCAAGTTTATTCAGAGAGAAATGATTGAATGGGTTATACAAGTTGATTTTATCCTATCGCTGATCAAATGTGAACCGCTGAAGATTTTACTCTTCAAAATTCAGCATTCCAAGCTCGCTGATGAGAAAGTTGAATCTTGTCTCATCAAGAGGTTTGGTGAACAGATCAACTAACTGATAATCAGTTGGGATAAAGTGAAGTTCTATATCACCATTCATCACATGATCTCTGATAAAATGATACCTGATTTCGATGTGTTTTGTCTTTGAGTGTAGCACTGGATTGTTGGCTATAGCGATGGCACTTGTGCTGTCGCAATAGATTGGAATATTTGAGAGCTGAAGATCATAGTCTAGTAGTTGATTTCTCATCCACAAGATCTGAGAACAACAGCTTCCAGCGGCTACATACTCAGCTTCAGCTGTGGAGGTGGACACTGAGTTTTGCTTTTTACTTGTCCAACTCACCAGCTTTCCACCCAGGAGCTAACAGCCTCCTGTGGTGCTCCTATCCAATTTGCAACCTGCAAAATCACTATCTGAATAGGCGATTAAATCAAACCCTGAGTCTTTGGGATACCAAAGACCTAGGTTCTTAGTACCCTTAAGATATCGAAAAATTCTCTTTACAGCGGTCATATGAGATATCTTAGGTTCAGCTTGATATCGTGCACACAAACAGGTTGCGTACATAATATCGGGTCGGCTAGCTGTAAGATACAAGAGAGAGCCGATCATCCCACGGTACAGCGTGACATCAACAGGAATACCATTAGTATCCTTGTCTAGTGTCAGCGGTGGTGCCATAGGGGTTTTCATAGCTGAACTCTGAGTTAAATCGAATTTCTTCAGCATATCTTTAACATACTTTCCCTGATTAATGAAAGTTCCTTTTTCATTTTGCTTTATCTGAAGACCAAGGAAATATGTTAGTTCACCCATCATGCTTATTTTATACTCATCTTTCATTCTATCAGCGAAACGAGTACAAAGATCAGGGTTAGTAGAACCAAATATAATGTCATCAACATATATCTGAACAAGAATGATATGACCTTTTACTTTCCTGAAGAAAAGAGTCTTATCGATTTTACCACGCTCAAAGTGTTCAATATGGAGATAAGTAGAGAGAGTGCCATACCATGCACGCGGAGCTTGCTTTAAGCCATAAAGTGCCTTATACAGTTTACAAACATAACTTGGACGCTTAGGATCTGAGAATCCTGGAGGTTGTTTCACATAGACTTCTTCATTCACCTTTCCATTTAGAAACGCTGACTTAACATCCATCTGATATACTTTGAAGTCTTTGTGTACAGCGTATGCTAAGAATAGACGAATAGATTCTAGTCTTGCTACTGGAGCAAATGTTTCGTCGTAATCTATGCCTTCCTCTTGTCTGTATTCCTGAGCAACAAGACGAGCCTTGTTGCGGGTTACAGTTCCATGTTCGTCCAACTTGTTTCGATAGACCCATTTAGTGCCTATCACTGTTTTGTCAGTTGGTCTTCGAACAAGTTTCCAAACTTTGTTTCTTTCGAATTCAGTCAGCTCTTCTTGCATGGCGCTGACCCAGTTTGGATCTTTGAGGGCATCATCTACTTTCTTTGGTTCAGTCAGAGAAATAAAGTTAACAAATAAACAAATATTACCTGCACTTCGTCGAGTCTGAACACCAGCGTTTGGATCACCAAGAATTTGATCAATTGGGTGATTTACAGTCCATTGCTGAGCCGGAGCGTGAGACGCTGACTCATACTGGACTGGAGGAGCTGAAGATGAGGCTTCAGCAACTTCTGGAGTATCCGCCACGAGAGGAATGGGTGCAGTTATCATTATATTCACTGATTGCTGAGAAGTAGATGGAATGTCTGAGACATTTGGTTCAGAAGCAGGTATAGTGTTTAAAGGAACAGCTGAGACCCATGATGTTTCAACTTCACTATTATGCATGTTTGGAATGATAGTAGGACTATCATCTTCAACTGTACGAGTATGAGGAGTGGGAATATCTTCTGAATTACCAAGATGAGAAAACATCCATTGATTCAGTTATTCAGTATCAGCGGACGGTTTAGAGTTCGCTGAACGGGATTCGTCAAACGTGACGTGAATAGTTTCTTCTACAGTTTGTCTTCTTCGATTGAAGACTCTAAAGGCTTTGGAGATTGAAGAATATCCAAGAAAGATTCCATCATCAGCCTTAGGATCAAACTTTCCAAGGGCATCTCTGTTGTTCAGTATGAAACACTGACATCCAAAGATGTGAAGAAAGCTGATTGAAGGCTTTCTCCCATGAAAAAGTTCATAGGCTGTTTTATTGAATCTTTTGACTATCAGCGACTTGTTTTGCGTAAAACAAGCAGTGTTGACAGCTTTTGCCCAAAACTGAGTAGGCAGGTGAGAATCGCTGAGCATTGAACGTGCAGCTTCAGTAATTGTTCTATTTCTTCTTTCAGCGACTCCATTTTGTTGCGGTGTTCTCACTGATGAAAAGTTGTGAGAAATACCCTTACTCTCATAGAAGGAATCAAGAGAACTGTTTTCGAATTCAGTCCTATGATCACTCCTTATTGAGCGAACGGGCAAGTTGTTCAGGGTTTCCATCTTCCGAACAAAGGTGATGAGTTCTTCAGGGGTGTCACTCTTGGAACGGAGAAACATAACCCATGTATAACGAGAGAATTCGTCAACTATGACCAGTGTATATTTCTTTCCAGCGATGTATTGTTTGTTAACAGGGCCAAACAAATCCATATGGAGAAGTTATAGAGAAGATGACACTGAGGAGACTTGCTTTGACTTAAAGCTTGCTTTGGTCTGCTTCCCTTTCTCACACGCTGAACATAAAGACTCTTTGGCGTATGAGTGCTGAGGTAGACCAGTGACTAACTCTTTTGAAGAAAGAGTATTCAGTGTCTTGAAATTTAGATGAGAGAGCCTCTTATGCCATAGCCAGTTGACATCGGATGAGGCTTTTGAGAAGAAACAGGAGTTCTCAGTGGTTGTTGAGTCCATGTTTATTACATAAACATTTTCCAAACGATAACCGCTGAGAGCTATCTTCTCCTTTTTGTCAGTGACAAAGCAGGATTCCTTAGTAAAGATTACTTTGTTATCCTTGTCGCAAAGCTGACTGATGGTTAAAAGATTATGCTTCAGCCCTTCAACATATGCGACTCTTCTGAAGGTTGTTGTACCATTAGAGAGTACACCAAACCCTCGGGTATGTCCTTTTCCATTTCCACCGAAAGTCACAGAGGGACCCTTCTCTTCCTTGTATTCAGCGAGTAGGATTTTCTTTCCAGTCATGTGTCTAGAGCATCCGCTATCGAGATACCAGATACCCTTCTTAACCTGCATTACAAAGGAAGATTAGTTTTTCTTGGGTACCCACTTAACCATGTGTAAACGTTTGTCAGTGGAAGTAGTTGGAATGGAAGGTTTAACAATCTTCGCAGCATTTGAAGATTCAACTTTGTCAGTCTTCACTTTGGTTAATTTCTTAACCTCAGTGGTCTTCTTTGCCTTGGGGGCAATGATCTTCACCTTAGCTATCTTTTCAGCTTTGGTGGCTGTGGGGCACTTACTAGCAATATGATCAGTGAGTCCACAGTGATAACATTTCCTATAACTAAAAGTTCTAGGACCATTTGAATGTTGAGCTTTAGATTTTGAATTAGAAGTACCAGCACCAAGTAAGCTATTGGCTTTTGAAATGGGAGGAACATTCAGTTCTTCGGATTTCTTACCAGAGACATCCACTCTGATTCTAGGAGTAGATCGCTGAATAGATCCACGCTGAGTAGATCCAAAGAGCTGATTCCTTGATCCAGCGGGATGGATCACTAAAGCTTTAGAAGCATTCAGCTTAGGTACTAAGGTACCTTTCTGAGGATTTTGGTTAAAACCAATTCCTTTACCTTTATCTTTAAAGACAGAGGTAGGTTTTGGATAAACCATTTTCTCTTTACCTTTTGAAGAGGTAGAAATTTCCTCAGGGATAGGTGGTCTAGAAGAGGAACACTGAGAGGATGAAGTATCAACGACTGAGGATACGAAAGTTCCAAATAAGAGCATGGAACGATCAGTGGTTGGTTCTAGAATATCAGCTTTGTAACCAAGACCACGTTTATCACTCAGGGGAATCTGAGACTTAATTATCTCAGTGATCTTTGTTGAGGAATTATACCATCCATCAACAGTAGGTTTTTCAGCTCTTAATGCAGCGATAGCTTCTTCGCGCTCGATTTTTACTATCTGATTTAAATGCACTTGATCTTTAAAATCTTCTTCAATTTTAGAAAGATTTTCTATTTGAAGGTGACAGTTTTTAAGCTGTTTAGTGAGATCAAGGTTTTGATTTTCATCTACAGTTTTGCCATTCATGGCTTCATATAAACTTCTAGTCAAGAGATCGATTTTACGAAGACTATCAGCTTCATCAATATTTGCAAAGACAAAGATTGGCTTCATCATCTTCAATCTTGGCCATAAGACAAAGATTGGCTTCATCATCTTCAGAGTCAGATGATGATTCTTCTTCATCAGAGGCAGCCCAATCATAGTTAGCCATCAGGCCTTTGCCTTTCTTCTTAAAACTTTTCAGCTTTGCATACTTTTCTTTCAGCTTGGCGTATTTGTCATCTTTATTCCTGGGAATAAAGGATTTCTTGGGAAACGCTGAGTTTCTCGAAACTTTCTTAGACCTGCACTCGTTAGCGAAATGTCCTATCTTTTCGCAGTTAAAACAAGTAGCAGTAGCCTTATCAACAGGAGCTGATGATCTTGGCTTGTCAGTAATGGAAAGAGGTTTATTCTTTCTGAACATTTTCTTTTTGGCGAATCTCCTGAACCTTTTAGTGAGGAGAGCCAAAGATTCATCATCATTTGAAGAGTCAGAGTCTGATGACCTTTCAGAGTTACTTTCCAACTCAGTGATAGTGACCGAGGGTCGCTGAGTGGAAGGTTCCTCTGAGATTAAAGCAACATGGGTGCTTTTGGAATCTTTTACAAGATTCTTCTTAAGATGACTCGATTGCTCATGATTCAGCATCGTGCCATATAAGGTAGAAAGGGTCATTGATCTTAGATCATTTGACATCTTGAGACACATAGAATAACTGTCCCAGCTTTCAGGTAAACATTCTAAAAACTTTGTCAGCACTTCAAAGTTTGAATATTCCTTACCAACAGTTTTTAGATCTATTAATAAACAGTTAAAACGTTGGTGAACTTCAGAGAGAGTTTCATTCTTACCACAAATAAAACTTTCGTACTGTCTTACCAGGTTGATCTTTCGAGAGTCCTGGACTTCAGAAGTACCTTCATACTGAACACAGATTGTGTCCCACATAGCTTTTGAGGTTTTCAGGTTCATGACGGAATGGTAGACCTCGTCAGGAAGAGCCATGGATAGTATGGATCTGGCTTTTGTGTCGATAGCCACTTTCTTCTTATCTTCGTCAGGCCACATATGAACTTCCTTGGGTATCAGCCTTTCTGGAAAAGCCGGTCTATTCTCAGCGGCTGGAACTGCAGCATCAATTCTTACAGGAATATATGGGCCATTTTCAAGATAATAAGGCATAGTAGGGTCTACACCTTCTAAGAAGAGAATCATCCTATTTTTCCATAGATTAAAATTATCTCTGGAGAATCTAGGGGGTTTTGCAAGAGAACCATTGTCAATATAATTTGTGTTTGTGTTGGTAGCCATTTTCAGAAATAGAATGGAAGAGAAATCTTAGTATAGATCAGATCTTGTTTATGAGATTAAACAAATCTGCTCTGATACCACTTGTTGGTCCCGAAGGACTATACAAGTTTGTAGAAGGGGGGGGGGGTTTGAATACAAACACACAGGTTTTACTTTTCTAAATTGTTTATTGATAAATCATTAACAATTACAGCTTGTTGCGGAACAAGATTAAGGATAAACCTAAATCTAAACATGTTGGAACACTAAGTTTCTTGCACTAAGAAAGAGAAGAAATTACTAATAATAACCTATCTCAAGATAAGAAGGATGAACTTGTCCAGAGTTAGCAAGTTACTTCAAAATAAAGTGAGTTCTTCTTCTTATATACTGCATGCATTTAATGCATGGCAGTTTACACTTTACACGTGGCAGCAGCTGATTGGTTGCACGTCATTGACCTTTGTTGACAACCTTAGTAGCCGCATGTTTGAACAGTGTAGTATCAAAGTGGTTGTACGATTTCAGACAATAAGGATGTTCTTTTTCTGACATATCGTACGGAGTCGTGCAAGGGTGGTTAAGACAAAAGTACTTTGTACGGAGGACTTCATGATCAGTTTTTCGTTGATTCAGCGCTTTACCATTGTTTATCAGCGAATGATAAAGTTCAGCGATAGCTGAGGTCCTGTACTCGATACTTCACGTTGAGTGGACAAATCTGAGTCTTCGCTGATCCGCATCAGTTCATTAGGAGACTTGTCACTGGTTCTTGAGCTTGATCTTCGACTTCAGCGTAGAACCTATGTTGACGTGAAACTTGTCTTCAGAGATCATAAGTAAACAACTAACTTATCAGCGATCACCATAAGGACTGAACAGACTCAGAGCATTATGGTGAACATTGTTTGCTGAATGTTTAATCTAAAGAGCGAGAGTCCCTATCGGCGGTACTGTAAGATCTTAGTACTTATCAGCGATAGTGAAACTCTGATACATATTGTTTACTTACAATTTTCACTAAGTATATAAGAGAGGGTCATTATCAAATCACTGAGGGTTTGGATCAACAAGGTAGCAGTAGCCTTATCAACAGGGGTTGATGATTTTGGCTTGTCAGTGAGTGCAAGGGGTTTGTTCCTTCTGAAGTTACTCTTTCTAGCAAATCTCCTGAACTTATTAGCCAGGAGTGCCAGAGATTCATCAAGATCTGAAGACTCAACATCTGATGAGCATTCAGAGTTAGTTTCCAACTCAGTGATAGTGATAGATGATCGCTGAATGGAAGGTGACTCTGAGAGTAAGGCAACAAGGGTGTTTTTGGCATCTTTTACAAGATTCTTCTTAAGATGACACGACTGCTCATGATTGAGCATAGTGCCAAATAAGGTAGAGAGAGTCATAGATTTTAGATCATTTGATAGCTTGAGACACATTGAATAACTGTCCCAGCTTTCAGGTAGACATTCTAAGAACTTTGTCAGGATCTCAAAGTTAGAATACTCCTTACCAACGATTTTTAGGTCAATAATTAAATAGTTAAACCGCTGATGTGCTTCAGAGAGAGATTCATTCTTACCACAAATGAAGCTTTCGTATTGTCTTACCAGGTTGATATTTCTTGAGTCCTGGACTTCAGACGTACCTTCATATTGAACACAGATTGTGTCCCACATGGCTTTGGAGGTTTTCAGGTTCATGACGGAATGATAGACTTCGTCAGGAAGAGCCATAGAGAGGATGGATCTGGCTTTAGTGTTGATAGCCACCTTCTTCTTGTCTTCATCATAGAAAATAGCAAGGAAGAGAAAAGATTATTATAAGCAAGATCTTGTTTATAAGATTAAACAATCTGCTCTGATACCACTTGTTGGTCCCGTAAGGGTTATACAAGTTTGTAGAAGGGGGGGGGGGGGGGGGGGAGGGGTGTTGAATACAAACACACATATTTTACTTGTCTAAATTGTTTATTGATATGTATCAAACAATTTACAACTTGTTGCGGAACAAGATTAAAGAATAAACCTAATCTAAATAAGTTAAGAAAATCACTGAGATTTCTTGCACTAGAAATAAGATAGAAAGGAGATAAGAATATTAAAGACTAATATTCTAACACACGGAAATAGTAAGAAGGAGATGGCCGAGTGCTTCATTTATGAAGTAGGGTTTCCTTTATATACTACATGCATTTAATGCACAACAGTACAACTTTACACGTGGCAGCAGCTGATTGGTTGCATGTTTTGACCTTGGTAGACAACCTAGTAGCCGCATGATGAACAATGTAGAATCAGAGTTGGTTGTACGATGTTGGACAAAAGGGATGTCCATTCTGACATTTCGTACGGAGACGTGCAAGGGGGTAAGACAAAAGTAACTTGTAGAGGAAACTTCATGATCAGCGTTCGCTAAATAGATCTTTATCAGTGAGTGATAAAGTTCAGCGTTCGCTGAAGTCTTCTACTTGAAACTTCACGTTGAGTGGATAAATCTTGGCTTCGCTGATATCCGCATCAGTTCATTAGTAGACTTGTCGCTGGTTCTTTGGCTTGATCTTCGATTTCGGCGTAGAACATAGTTGACGTGAAACTTGTCTTCATGGATCATAAGTAAACAACTAAGATTATCAACGATCATTAACAAGACTAAACAGGATCAGGTCTCATTGATGAACAGTATCGCTGAATGTGTAATTTTAAAGCATATGTTTTCATCAACGATACTAAACAGACTTAGTATTTTCTTTGATGACAAAAACATTCATACATATTGTCTACTTATGATTTTCACTAAGTGTTTCTCAGAGAGTCATTATCAAATCATTGAGGGTTTGGATCAACATGGCTCAACTAAGTTCCAAACTTGGTTTTCATACATGGAGTCCATTTCTATTCTCATAACATTTAGCCATTCTCCGGAGTCAGTGCTTGCCATAACATCTTGGTAACTAGTGGGCTCATTCCGTTTTCTACCAGATTTGTGAACACTTTCACTACTAAACGAAAGACTTTTACCTATGAATTTTTCCCTGGGAAATCTGTCGCTAAAGGGTGATTCATCACAAAACCGTCAGAAAAGTTGGTGGGTAGATTTTTGGTGGGTAATGCAAATCAGTGACAGATTACCCAGGGATTATCTAGGTGATCCATGGGTATTTTCTCGAAAACATCGGATTCTACAAAACCATTGGGCTTTTCTGGGTGATCCCTGGGTAATCACCGACGGAAATTTCCCTGGATAAAAATTTTGTGGGTAAAAGTCATTTATTTTGTAGTGTTTGTTCTACAACACCAAAATGTCTTTCCACAATACTTTGTAGACCCACAGTTACTTGTGGTGTATGTGTTGATTCCACCTGAGTTAGACATATTCCGATCTTCAACAGTTTCAAGTTCTACATTCCTCCCGGTAATACGTTTGGAAATAAAATCTTTTTCCATGAAGACACCAGTACGCCCAACAAACACTTTATTGTCATGGGGATGATAGAAGTAGTATCCCCTAATTTCTTTGGGATATCCTACAAATATGCATTTATCAGATTTTGGTTCTAATTTAGTTGTGATTAGACGCCGTACGTAAACCTCACAACCTCAAATCTTCATAAAAGATAACTTAGGACTTTTCCCAATCCATATCTCATATGGTGTCTTTTCAACAGATTTTGATGGAAACCAGTTTAGTGTGAAAGTCGTTGTTAGAGCATATCCTCAAAAGGACGTCGGAAGGTCATCTTAACTCACCATGTGCAACAGTGTACAATTCTTCCTTTTGGAGACACCATTCCACTTTGGCGTTCCAGATGGAGTGAGTTGTGATATATTACCACAATTTCTAAGATGGTCAAGAAAAGCATGGTCTAAGAATTCCCCACCTCAATCAGATCGAAGAATCTTAATACTCTTTCTAAGTTGGTTTTGTATTTCCTTGAACATTTCAAAGGACTCGGACTTATGTCGCATTAAATATACATAGCCGAACCTATTGAGATCATCAGTAAATATATGAAGTACTTATAACCACCTCTAGCTTGTATGTTCATCGGACCACAAACATCACCATGTATGATTCCCAGTGCATCACTAGCTCTCTCACTTTATCCAACAAAAAGAGCCTTTGTCGGCTTTCCTATTAAAAAAGCTTCACACGTCCCATATGATTCAAAATCTAATTTTTTTAATAATCCATCTTTATGAAGTTTGGATATGCGAGTTTCATTTATATGGCCAAGATGACAATGGCAGAGATAGGTTAGGTTATATTCGAACTATTCAATTTGACATCCCTTTTATCTATGTTATAAATCGGATTACCCATATTAAGAATATAAAGACCATTAATCAAACTTGCGTCACCATAATATATATTACCAAAAGAGAATGAAGAACACTCGTTCCCAATGTTAAAGGTAAAACCTTTCCTGTTTAAACAAGATACAGAAATCAAATTTCTAGAAATAGATGGTATGCAATAACAAACATCAAGTTCTAATATTAATCCGGTCGATAAAGTTAACAACATAGATTCTACGGCTATAGTTGCAACCTTTGCCCCATTTCCAACGCGCAGATCAAATTCACCTTTGCTCAACCTTCAATTCCTTTTTAGTTCTTGCATGTTTCTACAAATATGAGAACCACATCCGGTATCTAATACCCATGATGTATAAGAAGTAGAAAGATTAGCTTTTATCACATAGATACCTGAATTTACGTTACGATCATTTCTTGATAAGGATAAACTTAATGGTACGAACTTCGTCGATTGGTTTCGTTTCTTGAGGGTTGTCCTTACGAAAAGAAGTTGTACGTTCTAGAAAAAACCCTTCCAAACACTCCTGCCAGAAATGCTCCAGCTGAGAATAGAGCTGCTTATGATATGCATCTCAATGACTCACTGGATGTTAGTTGTATGATGCTTGCATCCGAGACTACCGAGCTTCCGAGGGAACATAAAGATATGACTGCCTGGGATATGATATCCTCTCAGAAATCCATGTTTCAATTACAGGCAAGGCTAGAGGGGTTTGACACAGTTAGGGCATTGAATGCCTGTATAATGACTAAGGGTTCATCAGTCAGTACCCACGTTTTGAAAATGAAAAGGTATATTAACCGATTAACCCGTCTTGGATACCCACTAGGTCAAGAATTAGGAATCGATATGGTTCTGAATTCTTTATCAAAATCATAAGATCAGTTCGTCCGGAACTATACTATGAATGTTTTGGAGAAAACTCTCACAGAGCTTCACGACATGCTTATAACTGCTGAGAGGAATATGAAATCCAAGTTGGATTTATCCAAAACCAAACAGGTCTTGATGATCAAGCCTAAAAGTGGGATAGTCAAGAAGAATAAGGGGGTTACCAAGGGTAAAACAAAAGTTGGAAGCTCCAACAAGAAAAGGGCAAAGGAAAGATTCTTGAAGATGTAGTTTTCTTTGATTGCAACCAGAAGGGGCACTGGACGAGAAATTGCCTTTCCCTATTGGCAGAAGTGAGGAAGGCGAAGGCTAATGAAGCGGAAACTTCAAGTATGTTTACTATTGATTTGTTCACTTCTGACTAGGTATTAAGTATTGGGTATGATACTCATATTAATACTACTTTTCAGAGAATAAGATGTAACAACCCAACTCAAGATAACGCAAAATCAACATGAATTAAACAAGTCGCCGAAACGGCTCCAGAATTTTATCATAAACATAAGAGGACATAACAAGGTTTGCGGAAACAACCTATTACAAAGCTGAGATTTCTACAATACTAAGCCCGACATACTAAATTATGTCAACTTCCTTCTAGACCCAAGCTTCAAGATCATGCCTGCTTCTTGCCCTTACTAGAGCCTTCTACTAGTGCTTACCTGAAAATGGTTTAGTTTTTGGAAATGCGAGGGTTAGACCATGAGGTCTAGTGGGCTCCCTCAAAACAACAATCCTCAAAACATATTTAAACAGATCATAACTTTCAAAATAAACAACTTTGAATAAACTTTAGCGTAACTTCACACTCGTAAATGGCACACTGAAGTCACTCGGAAGTGACAACGTGTCAGCCTTACACTGCCTTACTGGGCCACTCCTCCCATGGCATAAACGGGTCACTCCTCCCGGTATGAACACTGGCGGGCCACACCCCCCGACTTAGCCAATTTACGTCTAACCACATTGTATGCATACATCTCAAACAAACTTTCATACAAGTAAAATCATGTGACAAACATGGCATTTCTACTCATTTACTTACTTCATGAAAAACACGTTTAAAACACGTATTTTTAGTTAGAAAAGCTCACCTGTCGCCTTAGCAATTTACTTCTTACGAAATCTTCAGATTTTTAAGGGGGAAACCACCTAAGATAATAACAGAATAAAAGTCGTAAGTCTTAAGTCAACCCTTCTCCCTTTCGAACATATTCTCACCCTTGACTAATACTTCCGAATCCAAAACAGTAGTTTCGGATTCCACAATCCGGATCCAAATCCGGATTCCAGTCTCAACGTCGCTCCGACTCCAATTCCGGGTCCGGTCCCATTCCGGATCCCGGTACACCCGGTTCCGGTCCTAACTAGGTTCCGAATCCATGCGGGTTTCGGCCTCATTCCGGATCCGCTTGCGGATTCCGAACTACCACCCTTCCGAATTCGTCCTATCCCGGACTCAATACCGGACTCCACTCCGGATTCCCATCCGGTTTCCGGATCCATTCCAGAACTCGATTCTTCAGGTTCTGGGCTCAACTGGGTTTTCGCATGAATCACTCTGAGTGATCGACCAAAAGGAAATATATTCTAACCGAAAAACATTGGAAAAGGATGCAGGAACAAAAATAGCGTTAATAGATACCCAATATCCAGTTCCCTCTTACCTCACTTTGCTTAAAAACCCCCATTTCAACTTTGAGCTTCAATAAACTTATAAATTCATCCACAGGTGCGATAAGATTAAGAGATTAGGAATTTACCTTTCCAATTTGATGCTACAGCTTCTCTGATGCAATCCCTCCCTTTGTTCTCTTCTCAAAATAACAAGCGTCTTCTTGATTTCTTCCTCAGCACTCACATACACACAACCGTTCACAATGAAAGGATTTCCTAGGGTTTTGTGCCTAAAATGCTGATTTTATACCTTCTCTCCTTTTTCCACTTTGGTCCCTCAATATTTCTGATTTACCTTCTTTCCTACCAAACATGAACTCTTTATATTTTAACCTGGTTATTACAATACCTCCCCCTCAAAAAAATTCCGTCCCGGAATTCCATTGTAGAAAAGCTGAGGATACTTGGACCTCATGTCTGCTTATACCTCCTAAGTTGCCTCTTGTCCCTTAAGAAAGCCGTCACTGAACCTTTACCAGTCTGATCTTCTTATTCCCTAACTTACAATTCTTGCTGTCCACAATCTCATCGAGTTCCTCTCACCGATTCTGATATCCTCCAATGGTACTGCAACATCTAACTCAGCCCAACGCCTTTTTAAAATTCGGAACGTGGGACGTTGGGTGCACTCCCTTTAATTCTTCCGTTAGCTCCAACTTGTTGGCTACTGACCTTACCCGTTCTATCATGACGAAGGTCAACTCCTTATCGCCTGTATTCTTTGAAAGGTTTCCATCATCTCAACTTCCAACATCTGCTCTCCATAAAAGAGACGTGCATCACACGATGAATTCTTCCCAAAATCTTATCGAGCACCATAAGATCGTACACTATCTTTCCAACTCTTATAATTTAGACGGATCCACAAACGTGGTCCACTTCACTTTTCTCTCGAGTGCACCACTCCCGACTATGGGAACGTCTTCCGCATCAAACTGCCCCTTTTCTCAAACTTAAGGCTCAGAAATCTTATGCTTTCCAATCCAACCAACTTAGTTCCACTCGGTTTCCCAAACCATTCTGGTGGAAAACATAGCCGTACCGCGTACTTCGGAACTGCCCTCGGTGAGTCATAACTTTGCTATGTCGAGCAATCATATATCATATACTTACAACCTCTCCGATCAACTATACCCGCTTAATATACCATCTGTAACATCCTGGGCCTACCGTACTAGATAATGTCCGCTTTGTCCACAGTTGGACTCGCGGTTTTAAAACGCGTCTAATCAAGGTTTTCGCATACAACTTCACTTCCTTAAAAGGAACTTTGCGGAATTCCCTGCCACAATAACGTGAATCTTTTACCGGGAACAATCACTCACTTGTCAACTTGGCACAAGGCCAACCTTGAACATCCCAACAAACTCACACCCAAGAGTTCCCTCATCGGATTACATGAAAAAACTAGATCACTCTTCCATTACGACTTACGTCTAACGCAAATAGTACCTTCTTCCTCGAATCACATCATCCTAGTTCATTAATTGTTAACCAACTCATACGCTCTTACTACATCATTACCCTTCCTTACACATAGCTAAAAGTAGAAAATCTCTACAATCCACCATCTGACATGTCCACCAAACTGAGATAACACATTCAAGTTCCCGTTGCATCCCACAGTCGTCCAACCATAAACGAAATAAATTCAGGTTCCACTCGGTCAACAAGGAGCGACCAGGCTCACACGAAACTACTCTCATCATCTTAGTACTGAACGACAAGTTTACTTGAAACATTTCTCATAATAACACCAAGTCAAATCCAATGATCCTTCATTCTGAGTACTACATTCAACTACCTTTTCCTTTTCCTTCGCGAAACATAAAACATGCTTTCAACTAACGGCTCACTAGAAGGTGCACGCTTTCGACCAGTCGCATAAGTCGGTTTTCCATCGTCCTTGAATCATAATACACACAATTCCCCTTTCTCAACACTTACCAGGAATCCCTATACCCACCATTGACAATCTATATACACACTACTCCACACATTCGGTGTCACTTGCCAACCTTCCTACTTTCAAGCTACTCACTTATTCTGACATATCTTTCCACCTTCTTACGTTAACATGGAGCACCGCCCACTAAACATTACTTGCCTCTTCTTCCGACATTTTCTACAAGTGCCGACACACTTCCTCATTACTATACATAACCAAACGGTTTCACTAAATTTTTTAACTTGAGGTATCCAACCAAGTCATCCTAAAATGACACCGGTAATCGAAGCCACTACACGCTTCTTGCTCTCCAACTGATACATTCTCAGGTAGTTTATTCGTACATAAGAATCAATTTACATCTCTTAAAGATTTCGCATTTACCACACCGCATCGTAAACTAGCCAATTCAACATCTCCTTTAAACTTTCCATGATCCAAAAAATATACACACCCAGCGACTCATACAACCAAAAACACTTGGCTCCACATTTGGGTAACCACCCACTACCGCTCCGACATTTTATTCCGAGAATAGCCATATCATAACGGCAACTTACAAACCACGTGTCCCAATAACTTGATTAACGAATTGCACACCTCATCGAAATCCCCGAAAAGGCTTCCATCTGATGCTTCATCTTTTAACAGCACATTACCACAACACTGGCTGGCACATTTATCATGGCAAATGATGCCACTAACTTATCCATACATTCTCCACCCACAACATCACACCACAAACTAGGTTCCCACGGTCATTTGTACACAACAATCAATCTTGCCTTCATATTCACCCACAAAAAACCAAGTCTATCTCATGACTTTGTCTTTCCTGAATTTAAATGAACCTCAACTCACGATTTCCCAATTTACTCAAACATATTCGTTTCTTGCTGGTTCTTTGCGATCTCAAAACCATTACATAAGACATGGCACATTCCCTTGCAGACCGATATAATCTATGCACCCACTTCGCTTGTGTTAAATACCTCATCCTTTTACGAACCGTCCAAATCTCATAGGTAAAACACTCATCCGCTTAGCAATCTTCCACATTCTTAACGCCCACATGAGGTGTTCCATCGTCAAGTATACACCTTTCCCTGAACGACCTCTCACATTTACCCATACCATGGTAATTCTCTCTAATTTCAACCTCATGACAACGCCTTCGGCTCCAGACACTTTAAATAGTTGTTGACCTAAACATTAATAGTCGACCTGATGATGCATCCTTAACCTTTCCGTCAACAAGGGTTCCCAACAGAACCTAATTCTTCCAACATATCTAAATCAACTTCAGGTCCCGTCGTCCTCACTTGAAGGGAAAAGTTTCAAGACTTACCTGTGTAGTATCAATATTACAAGACTACCCCCAAACTCATGTTCGACGCCGAAGACATTTCATTTTCGCCTCTGAAACACTACTCATAACGAGTTGCTAATATCTGCACCTTGATGACTTTAAGTCCTTCCTCCAGACTCAACCGTCCACCGATCATTTCCGTCTCTCAAACACTACTCATAACGAGTTGCTAATATCAGCACCTTGATGACTTTAAGTCCTTCCTCCAGACTCAACCGTCCACCGACCACCGTACTTCTAGTTACCGAACAAGAGTACAAGCTACCTTAATATAAACCATACCAACGTCCATTTCTGACCTTCCACCATTCACTTCTCTACCTTAATGTGAATATCAAGATCACAAGACACTCGCAACTGGCGTGACCGGCACATCACCAGTCTCAAAACATTTCCTTATCCGGTAATACGACAATATCCACGACCTAGTGAGTTCATAGCCTTCATGCATGACGACACGATAATTTAAATCATTTCGCACCTTTTATGTTTAAAAAGAAAATAACACTTGAAAACAACTTGGGTACCCATGACCCCAACACTCTCATAACTCAAATGCCTTGTACAACGATTTCGAGAATCGCTCGCATGTAACTTTTCGGTAAAACACAATCTTACTCAACCAAAACGACGTTGTTACAACAGAAACATATTGACTGGAATCTTTTTCCCATATAACTAGAAAATTTATGAACAAAATCACTTACACGAAGTAAATCAGTCGGCTACCACACTCGTTTATGATATCAACGTGTAAATACTCAAAAAGCCTTGCAGTCAAATGTTTTAATAAATTTCGCAACCAAGATTCTTCTCACATGAAAAATAGTGATATAATTCGCAAATCAATAAGTTCAAAGTTTTTTTATGTAACGTAACCAGTTCTGTCTTTTCCTTTAAACATGCGCTTGCACGTGTCGACTCATTTTCAGCAAAAAATTGTTATTTACGCAATTGCTTTTAAATCATGAGAAGCTCATGTAACACTTATAAGAACACAATGCATGAAACTCAACTTGCAATTGAAGGCTATTCACTCTAACAAGGTCACACGTTGTACTCACACCACTTATCATTGGCACTATACCTGGACCAATGGTCGCCCTCCCGTTCTTGCAACAACTTGCTGTACACGCATTTCACCGCCTACCTGCTCAACCATTCTATACAGTTTTCGTCTTGACCAATTACTTCATATTCTATCCCTACACGTGTTTCAATCCAATACTGATACCTTCCCTTCATTGTTCCTGCCACTGAAAAGCTCGACTAAAGAGTCGGGGCTCCAATCCTCCACTCGCTCTTGAATTGAAGCTTCCAAGATTCCGGCACCGTCCTTCCTTCCCAACCCCAACTGATCTACACAAAAATTTCAAGAACGAGGACCCACTAGAAGCCAGGAGGTTTTCCCTTAATCAGTCATTCATCACCTTCGAACCCAAGAAGTTCTACCTTTGGACGACTCATATCGTTCCAAACACCACTCCTTCTACATGATATAAACATTTTATCATAAGTGTTCTCTCACGATAATTCAACCCCTTGCTATCGTTGCAAGGTCAGAACTCACTGCATACTTCCACGCCCATCGAGCTTCTATACAAGAGCAATTGAGCACACTCATGTACCTGTAAATTTGTGATTACATTGGCCAGATGTATTTTCAAATTTACCTTACATGACGGTCCTCACTACCCTATCCTTATCGCACAAATAGTGATCTCTCCTAAAAGCATCCTATATCTCAGCTGTGTTTCCCCTCTACTCCACAGCTTAAGTTTAGGCCCATCCGGTCACCTAAATCCCTTTGTAACGTCCCAAAAATCACAGTAAATTTAAACTTTTAAAATAATACTTTAATTCAATAAAATGCCATTAAATATCCAATAACCGTTTCGTTGTAAACTCAATTAATAAACAATCTCATTAAATTAACAGCGGAATAAATTATTCTTAAATATAATATCTCAAACTCATAATTGTGAAAAGTTCTTCGCACGCCCCAGTGTGTACCGTCACGCCTTTGAGCCACTCGTACCTGAAACCACGATTTATAGGGAAAGGGTAAGCACGAAGCTTAGTGAATTCAACACCACATACAACACAATTATATAACACTACCCCTAAAACAGGTAGATACACATAACCAAGGATGCAAGTCTAAGAACGCATCCTAAACAAGCAATCTCACACCAACCCACCTAAACAAGCATTCATCGGTCTCCCCGATGACACACGATAACCGTGCACATATCCCTCGGTCCCACCGAGTTCCTACGCCACTCGTGTACACAATCCCCAGTCCCACCGAGTCCTCGGTCCCACCGAGTTTACCCGACACCCAAGGTCCATACTAGACACAACACTATCTAGTACCACACAACAAGTAATACCACTTAGCACACGCGAGCTACTGTAATGTAAATATGACCATAGTTCTACGTAGTGAGTGAACTCACCTCAAAAGCAATGTAGAAATCTCGAACGATCACACGAGCTAGACAACTCCAAAATCACTTCTCGACACCTAAATAAGTACTATAAAGTGTCAACTTGAAGCCCAGGATCCTTAATTATAAACATAAGATTAAACGGGTGATACTTCGCCTTTTCGGCCTAAACTGCAGGTCTGTTCGGGACCTGCTTAGCCCCATCTAGACCCACAATTCTAGAGATCACTTTTTACAAACAGATAGGTCTAGCTCTTAGCTTTCCAGGGACATATTATACGCGTTCTAACGATTTTCCTACGATTTTATACGATTATTCTAAGATCGAGACGTAAGGCTGGCAGATTCGGAGCTGCTGCAAAAACGGTCCTTTTGCACCTAGCTAAAGGCCTAACCAGGTTTTCGATAAAATACGAAAAATGTGCCCGACACAGAATGTGAACCGTGGGCACCGATTTCGCCTCAAACCGAGCCACGATGGAAAAGTTATGGACGAAACAAAACAGCGGCAGAAAAGACGTTTTCACATATAATGACGATTTTGAAACGGTTTAATGTTTTTGCGATTTGGGGTTACGGTTTAACTATTTAGGTTCGGGTCAAGGTAGCCACGGCTGGACTAATCTCAGCATCACCCACTGCCACCTCCGGCGGTGGTGGTCGGCGGCGGCGGCAGCTACGGCTGCGGCGCCGGTGGCGATTTGACGGTGGTTCGGTACTAACAAACCGGCGATGAAAGGGGCGATCTAACCAACGATTTACGAGTCATACATCCACACCTATGCACAACGAACCACAGCAACATGCACCATACACCTCCGCAACGGCGGCGCACACCGCCGGCAGCCAAGGCCGACGGCGGTGGTGGTTTTTGGGGTGGTCCGATGGTAGAGAAAGAAAACAACGAAAAAGGTTAGGGGCCTTACCTCGCGACGACTCCAACAGTACCCTCTCTCTCTCTCGTTCGCTCTCTCTCTCTCTCCCTCCGGTGGGACTCAGCGGCGGCACGGCGATGGTCCTGGTGGTTCACGGCAGCAGCTAGGAAGGAAAAAGGAAGAGGAGGGTGTTTGGTTGGGGTCTCACGGCGCAAGGAAGAAGGAGAAAGGAAACAATGAAATAGGGTTTTCTTTGATTTTGGTTGAATGGTAACACATCGAGAAGGAAAAACGAGAATGGGTGGGGGGTGGGATCGGTCCTCATGGGCTGATCCATGCAGCTTTCCCACAATGTCACATTTCGTCCTTCAACTTTAAAGCCTTGCCAATTCTTAACCCACCTAATTCAGGATTTTTATAAATTAACCCCATTAGGACAAAATGTTTACAACTAGGGTTTTTCCCAACGAAACTTATTATTACGAGGTCGAGAAGATAAACGCATTAAATAAATAATAACGTAAAAACTAAAACCGTACCGGGACGCGGGCTTTACAACTCTCCCCCGCTTGTATTAGACTTCGTCCTCGAAGTCTATGTCCGCGAAAAGCTCCGGGTAATTCTTCCGCATCTCAACCTCGGGTTCCAAGTCCATTCGGAACCCTTCTGGTGCTTCCACTGGACCTTCACCAAACCAATTACCTTGTTGCGTGAAGCCCTAGTCTTCTTGTCAATAATGGCGATTGGCTTCTCCACGTAATTAAGTCGCTCGTCGATCTGGATATCCTCGAGAGGAAGCACTGCCGACTCATCCACCACACACTTCCTCAGCTGGGAGACATGGAAGGTGTTGTGAATCAAGCTCAACTCATCCGGTAATTCTAAATGATAAACTACCTTCCCCACGCGCGCAATGACCTTGTAAGGTCCAATGTAACGGGGTCCTAGCTTTCCCCTCTTGCGGAACCGAATCACCCCTTTCCAGGGTGACACCTTCAGAAGAACAAAATCCCCGACCTGAAATTCTAAATCTGATCGTCTCTTGTCAGCGTAGCTCTTCTGCCGGCTTTGTGCAGTAACTAGTCGATCTCGGACCATCTGAATCATCTCAGTCGTCTTCAACACAACATCGGTGCTCCCCAATACTCGATGACCAACCTCGCCCCAGCAAATGGGCGTCCTACACTTCCTACCATATAACACCTCGTAAGGCGGCCTGCCGATGCTGGAATGATAGCTGGTATTGTAGGAGAACTCAGCTAACGGAAGATACTGATCCCAACTACCCCCAAAGTCAATAACACAAGCCCGCAGCATGTCCTCGAGTGTCTGAATGGTACGCTCACTCTGCCCGTCAGTCTGAGGATGAAAAGCTGTGCTGAAATGCAATCGTGTACCCATCTCACTCTGAAACTTCTCCCAAAACCGGGAGGTAAAACGAGTATCCCGATCCGAGACAATCGAGACTGGCACCCCGTGCCTAGTCACAATATCCCGAATGAAAATCTCCGCGAGCTTATCCGCTGAGGAACTCTCTCTGATAGCCAAGAAGTGAACGCTCTTAGTCAGACGATCCACAATTACCCAGATAGCATCATTCCCTCGCGAAGTCCTGGGAAGTTTAGTGATGAAATCCATCGTAATCTGCTCCCATTTCCACACCGGAATCTCCAAAGGCTGTAACTTCCCATGCGGTCGTTGATGTTCCGCCTTGACCTTCCGACAGGTCATGCATACCTCTACACATTTGGCGACATCCCGCTTCATGACGGGCCACCAATAATCCTCCCGCAAGTCTCGATACATCTTGGTAGCTCCCGGATGAATCGAAAACTTGGACTTGTGCGCCTCGTCCAACAGTATCTGTCGGTTCCCACCAGTGAATGGAACCCAAACCCTACCGTACCGAGTCAACAACCCCCGACTATCACGGACAAAATTTGGGATTTCTCCCGTAACCCTCTCACGTTTGGCATTTTCCTCCAAAACTGCCACCTCTTGAGCACTACCTATCGACTCGAGAAGAGGTGCAACCACCGTCAATCGTTGACATAAACCTCTTAGTGGTTCACTAACCGGATGTCGACTAAGTGCGTCCGCGACCACATTCGCTTTACCCGGGTGGTAAAGTATCTCGCAATCATAATCTTTGACCACATCGAGCCATCTTCTCTGACACATATTGAGATTCTGCTGATCCATCAGGTACTTGAGGCTCTTATGGTTAGTGTAGATCGTACACTTGACGCCATATAGATAATGTCTCCAGATCTTGAGAGCAAACACCACCGCCCCCAACTCTAGGTCATGAGTCGGGTAGTTCGCCTCATGAGGCTTCAACTGCCTCGAAGCGTAAGCTATAACCTTACCGCGCTGCATGAGCACGACACCCAAACCTTGGTGAGAGGCGTCACAGTACACCACCAAATCCTCCATGCCCTCGGGCAAGGTCAACACCGGAGCCTCGCATAAACGTCTGCGTAGCTCCTCAAAAGCCCTCTGTTGCTCTTCTCCCCAGCTAAAAGCAGCAGATTTCTTCGTCAATCGGGTCATAGGCAACGCAATCTTGGAGAAATCTTGGATAAATCTCCGATAGTACCCTGCTAACCCTAGGAAACTTCGTACCTCGGTGGGAGTTTTCGGTAATTCACACCGCATCACTGCTGAAATCTTGGCCGGATCGACCATAATACCATTCTGATTCACGACATGTCCTAGGAATTGGACCTCTCGTAACCAGAATTCACACTTGGAGAACTTAGCATAAAGCTTCTCCCGCCTCAAAACCTCCAAAATTTCTCGCAAATGTATCTCGTGCTCTTCCTTTGTCTTCGAATATACGAGAATATCGTCAATGAACACAATCACCGACCGATCCAACATCGGGCTACATACCCGGTTCATGAGGTCCATGAACGCTGCTGGTGCAATGGTGAGCCCAAAAGGCATCACCACAAACTCATAATGGCCATAACGCGTGCGAAAGGCCGTCTTCTCCGTATCCTCACTCCTTACCCGCACCTGATGATATCCCGACCTCAAATCAATCTTAGAGAACCACGAGGCTCCCTGAAGTTGGTCGAACAGATCGTCAATCCTTGGCAGAGGATAGCGATTCTTCACCGTAAGCTTATTCAGCTCGCGGTAGTCTATACACATCCGTTGAGACCTGTCCTTCTTCTTCACAAACAAAATAGGGGCTCCCCACGGTGAACAGCTCGGCTTAATGAACTCCTTTTCGAGAAGTTCCTGCAACTGAGTGTACAGCTCTATCATTTCCGGTGGAGCCATGCGGTAAGGTGCCTTGGCCACCGGAGCAACACCCGGAATCAGATCAATCCGAAACTCTACCTGTCGCTCGGGAGGTATCCCTGGCAAGTCATCGGGAAACACATCAGTAAACTCCCGTACGACTGGCACGTCTTCCGCAGTCTCCTTCCCTTCGTCAACTCGCTCGTCTATCACATATGCCAAGTATCCTTGCCTACTATGCTGTAAATACCTCCGAGCCCTCGCAGCTGAACATATCGCTGAATTCCGTCTAGGCGAGTCTCCCTGAACCAACAGTTCTCCCCCGCTTGGAGTTCGAACTCGCACTTGTTTGTGACGACAAACACTCTCCGCATCAAACGTATCCATCCAATCCATGCCCACAATCACACATAGCTCACGCATAGCAATCGGAATCAGGTCGATGGGAAACCTTACCCCCGAGATTTCCAATGTGCATCCACGATACACATCCGTAACCGTCAAGGTCCTGTCATCAGCAACCTCGACTACCAGAGGACAACCTAAACATCCTACGACTCGGCTCAAACTCTCACTAAAGGTGCGAGACACGAACGAATGAGTAGCCCCGCTATCAAACATGACTACCGCAGGCACCGAGTTAACTAGGAATATACCTAACATACAGATTAAACACATATAAATACATACAACAGTTAAACAAACTAAGAGGGATAGGTGATGAATTGTACCTGTCACCACCTTAGGCGTAGCATGTGCCTCGTCCACCTTCAGCTGGTGAACTCTACCTCGGGCTGCCTCAGTCCCCGGCTGACCCACTCGACCATCAGTAATACGCAGTGGGACATTCGCAGGAGCCCTCTGTGCCCCACTCCCATTAGCTACCCTCGCGTTCAGACAGTTGGCCTTCACGTGACCCGTCTGCTTGCAGTTAAAGCAGACCATCAACGGCACTTTACAATCTCGACTGAAATGACCGGCCTGCCCACACTTGAAGCATCCATCAGTTCTCTTCCCACTAGCATCCCTGGGCTTAAACCCACCGCTCCTTGGACTCGAGCGTGAGTCCGTGAACCTTGACTTCTTCGGTACAACAGAGATTGGCGTCACCGCCTGTGCCGCCTTTCTCTTCTTCGCTTGAGTCTCTAACTCGAGTTCCCGTCTCCGGGCAGCCTCCATCATCGCAGTAAGTGAAGCATACTGCGCAGTGCTCACGAACTCCCTAATCTCGATACGTAACATGTCCTTGTACCGAGACATCTTCATGTCCTCCGAAGTAGCATACTGAGGACAGAACAGCACCATCTCTGTGAACTTCTGGTTCATCTCCTTCACAGTCTCTGTCGTCTGAGTGAGCTCTAGAAACTCCTTTGCGATCCTCTCCATCTCCACCGGGGGCACGTACTCTGCACGGAACTGGGTGACAAACTCCTCCCAGGTCAAAGTAGTACGCTCAGCCAGCGTCAACGCTGTAGCACACCAATCCTTCGCTCCGTCACGTAGTAAGTTCACCACGAAGCGAACCTTCAAGTTGCCGGGGCAACCACTGGTAAAAAATGCACACTCCATGTCCGATATCCATCGCATGCTGATGATCGGATTCGGGTCTTCCTTGAACTCAAACGGAGAACAAGCAGAGAGATCCCGATATTGAAACTCTCGAGCTCGGGGCTGTCCACCCGCCGGTGGTGGAATCGCCGCGTTGCGTTCCTCCATCAGAACTACCACCTCGTCGCGGATGGCAGTGATAATCTCGGGGATCGCCTCCCCGATCGCATGTGCCACCTCGGCAGCAATCATCTCCCGGATCTGCTCCGCGATGATCCCAACACCAGTCGTTGGCTCAGTAGTGTTGTTTCTCCTGGTGATGGCCATTCTGGGTAGAAATTACAACGAGTTATTAGCACATAATAACTCATACTAACAACGCTCACACTCAACTCCTCAGATCCCTCGTGACTTTCCCCGACTCGAGCATTGATCGGTTGATCCTGTGCTTCCGATAGTAGGAGCTCTACTACTACCTTCCACACCTATCATCACTCGTTCCGAGTCCCATCCCGAAGTGTCCAAGTAGTTTATCGCCGGTAACTACACCCATATGCCCGTACCAGCATATGTACACGCTCTTCCTAGCTCCCTAGGAATTTCACCCCAAATCACTACCATTGCTACAACGAACTCCCTACTAGCCATGACGAGTCGCCTCGCGAATACCCAGTCACATGCAGCGTGAAGTCAAATAGACATTCGAATACAAGATTCTATCCTAGAACGGTTGGACTCAAACAAGAGCTGCGCAATAGAACTAAATCAGATATTCTAAGGCTATGTGATTCTTACTGCATACCACCTATAGGGCATTCACTTAACAACTTACCATGATTAGCGTAAATTCCTACTAGCAAGCAACAAACATGCAGTACAGTGTAAATAACATAGGCAATCTAGCATTCATACTTCTATGATCTAGAAAGCAATAAATACACTAAGTACTGTACCTCTTCCCTTGGCTCCGGCTGACTGTACACACTGCGCCCTCGATGACTGTACACACTGCGCCATCGATCACTGTTTCTCAAACGCATTTTCCTTTCTTTTATTTTCCAAAAACTTTAAAGAAAATTTTATAGCCGCAAACTTGAGATCAAACACACCGATATGTGTTTGATTCACTCAAGCTGTGCTCTGATACCAAGTTGTAACGTCCCAAAAATCACAGTAAATTTAAACTTTTAAAATAATACTTTAATTCAATAAAATGCCATTAAATATCCAATAACCGTTTCGTTGTAAACTCAATTAATAAACAATCTCATTAAATTAACAGCGGAATAAATTATTCTTAAATATAATATCTCAAACTCATAATTGTGAAAAGTTCTTCGCATGCGCCAGTGTGTACCGTCACGCCTTTGAGCCACTCGTACCTGAAACCACGATTTATAGGGAAATGGTAAGCACGAAGCTTAGTGAATTCAACACCACATACAACACAATTATATAACACTACCCCTAAAACAGGTAGATACACATAACCAAGCATGCAAGTCTAAGAACGCCTCCTAAACAAGCAATCTCACACCAACCCACCTAAACAAGCATTCATCGGTCTCCCCGATGACACACGATAACCGTGCACGTATCCCTCGGTCCCACCGAGTTCCTACGCCACCCGTGTACACAATCCCCGATCCCACCGAGTCCTCGGTCCCACCGAGTTTACACGACACCCAAGGTCCATACTAGACACAACACTATCTAGTACCACACAACAAGTAATACCACTTAGCACACGCGAGCTACTGTAATGTAAATATAACCATAGTTCTACGTAGTGAGTGAACTCACCTCAAAAGCGATGTAGAAATCTCGAACGATCACACGAGCTAGCCAACTCCAAAATCACTTCTCGACACCTAAATAAGTACTATAAAGTGTCAACTCGAAGCCCGGGATCCTTAATTATAAACATAAGATTAAACGGGTGATACTTCGCCTTTTCGGCCTAAACTGCAGGTCTGTTCGGGACCTGCTTAGCCCCTTCTAGACCCACAATTCTAGAGATCACTTTTTACAAACAGATAGGTCTAGGTCTTAGCTTTTCAGGGACATATTATACGCGTTCTAACGATTTTCCTACGATTTTATACGATTATTCTAAGATCGAGACGTAAGGTTGGCAGATTCGGACCTGCTGCAAAAACGGTCCTTTTGCACCTAGCTAGAGGCCTAACCAGGTTTTCGCTAAAATACGAAAAATGTGCCCGACACAGAATGTGAACCGTGGGCACCGATTTCGCCTCAAACGAGCTACGATGGAAAAGTTATGGACGAAACAAAACAGCGGCAGAAAAGACGTTTTCACATAAAATGACGATTTTGAAACGGTTTAATGTTTTTGCGATTTGGGGTTACGGTTTAACTATTTAGGTTCGGGTCAAGGTAGCCACGACTGGACTAATCTCAGCACCACCCACTACCACCTCCGGCGGTGGTGGTCGGCGGCGGCGGCAGCCACGGCTGCGGCCCCGGTGGCCATTTGACGGTGGTTCGGTACTAACAAACCGGCGATGAAAGGGGCGATCTAACCAACGATTTACGAGTCACACACCCACACCTACGCACAACGAACCACAGCAACATGTACCATACACCCCCGCAACGGCGGCGCACACCGCCGGCAGCCAAGGCCGACGGCGGTGGTGGTTTTTGGGGTGGTCCGATGGTAGCAAAAGAAAACAATGAAAAAGGTTAGGGGCCTTACCTCGCGATGACTCCAGCAGTACCCTCTCTCTCTCTCTCCCTCCGGTGGGACTCAGCGGCGGCACGACGGTGGTCCTGGTGGTTCACGGCAGCAGCTAGGAAGGAAAAAGGAAGAAGAGGGTGTTTGGTTGGGGTCTCACGGCGCAAGGAAGAAGGAGAAAGGAAACAATGTAATAGGGTTTTCTTTGATTTTGGTTGAATGCTAACATATCGAGAAGGAAAAACGAGAATGGGTGGGGGGTGGGATCGGTCCTCATGGGCCGATCCATGCAGCTTTCCCACAATGTCACATTTGGTCCCTCAACTTTAAAGCCTTGGCAATTCTTAACCCACCTAATTCAGGATTTTTATAAATTAACCCCATTAGGACAAAATGTTTACAACTAGGGTTTTTCCCAACGAAACTTATTATTACGAGGTCGAGAAGATAAACGCATTAAATAAATAATAACTTAAAAACTAAAACCGTACCGGGACGCGGGCTTTACACCCTTAAACTATGGCTCTGATACCAATTGTAACAACCCAACTCAAGATAACACAAAATCAACATGAATTAAGCAAGTCGTCGAAACGGCTCCAGAATTTTATCATAAACATTAGAGTACATAACAAGGTTTGCGGAAACAACCTATTACACAACTGAGATTTCTACAATACTAAGCCCGACATACTAAATTATGTCGACTTCCTTCTAGACCCAAGCTTCAAGCTCATGCCTGCTTCTTGCCCTTACTAGAGCCTTCTACTAGTGCTTACCTGAAAATGGTTTAGTTTTTGGAAATGCGAGGGTTAGACCATGGGGTTTAGTGAGCTCCCTCAAAACAACAGTTCTCAAAACATATTTAAACAGTTCATAACTTTCAAAATAAACAACTTTGAATAAACTTTCACGTAACTTCACACTCGTAAATGGCACACTGAAGTCACTCGGAAGTGACAACGTGTTAGTCTCACACTGCCTTACTGACGGGCCACACCCCCCGACTTAGCCAAATTACGTCTAACCACAATGTATGCATACATCTCAAACAAACTTTCATACAAGTAAAATCATGTGATAAACATGGCATTTCTACAAATTTACTTACTTCAGGAAAACACGTTTAAAACACGTATTTTTAGTTAGAAACTCACCTGTCGCCTTAGCAATTTACTTCTCACGAAAGCTTCAGATTTTTAGAGGGAAACCACCTAAGATAATAACAGAATAAAAATCGTAAGTCTTAAGTCAACCCTTCTCCCTTTCGAACATATTCTCACCCTTGACTAATACTACCGAATCCAAAACCGTAGTTCCAGATTCCACAATCCGGATCCAAATTCGGATTCCAGTCTCAACGTCGCTCCGGGCTCCAATTCCGGGTCCGGTCCTATTCCGGATCCCGGTACACCCAGTTCCGGTCCTAACCAGGTTTCGGATCCATGCGGGTTCCGGCCTTATTCCGGATCCGCTTGCCGATTCCAGAATACCACCCTTCCGGACTCGTCCTATCCCGAACTCAATACCGGACTCCACTCCGGATTCCCATCCGGTTTCCGGATCCATTCCAGAACTCGATTCTTCAAGTTCTGGACTTAACTGGGTTTTCGCATGAATCACTCTGAGTGATCGACCAAAAGAAAATATATTCTAACCGAAAAACATTGGAAAAGGATGCAGGAACAAAAATAGCGTTAATAGATACCCAATATCCAGTTCCCTCTTACCTCACTTTGCGTAAAAAACCCCTTTCAACTTTGAGCTTCAATAAACTTATAAATTCATCCACATGTGCGATAAGATTAAGAGATTAGGAATTTACCTTTCCAATTTGATGCTACAGCTTCTCTGATGCAATCCCTCCCTTTGTTCTCTTCTCAAAATCACAAGCGTCTTCTTGATTTCTTCCTCAGCTCTCACATACACACAGCCGTTCACAATGAAAGGATTTCCTAGGGTTTTGTGCCCAAAATGTTGATTTTATACATTCTCTCCGTTTTCCACTTTGGTCCCTCAAGATTTCTGATTTACCTTCTTTCGTACCAAACATGAACTCTTTACATTTTAACCTGGTTATTACATAAGAAGTGAAGATAAGATGAAACCAAGCCATATGAAGCTATTTTAGCAGCTCAAGGGACATATGATTTGGAACTTCTAGATGGTCTTACATCTAACACTTAGCAAGTGTCTTTATGTACCTAGTATTACTAGGAATATAGTTTCATTTTTCTCAATTACAACCAATCGAATTTATGTTTTAAGAAATAAAATTTCATTTTTAAATGTTTTTATGAAATTGATAGTTGTAACTATAAATCAATATAACGAATTAAGCGGGGCTTAAATCAGTCCTATTTGTGATATTTAAACAAGAAGCACATAGACAAACTCCAGGCGGACGGAGAGCTGAAATCATATAATGATTCATATGATACATGTGCGTCTTGTTAGTCAATATGACAAAAGAATATTTTAAAGGAAACCCTTAGGGGTTACAAGAACTAATAAGAGTTATCCATACTAATGTATGTGAGCTTTACAGTTCAGTCACAAGACACGATCATCACTTCTTCATCACATTCAACTAATGATTCCAGTATATATGGGCATGTTTACCAAATAAAACCTGAAAGCTTTGAGTTTTCCAAAGAGTTTCAGATAGAAGTAATGAATATACTTAGCAAAGATAACGACGCTTTAGTCAGATTGAGGTGATGAATATCTAAGCCAATAGTTCATCCTAGAGATTTTGGGATTGTATCCCAATTGAATCCTTCCGGAACACTGCATCACAATGGTGTGTCCAAGAAAAGAAATAGAACCCTATTAGACATGGCTCACTCTGTGTCTCACCAATCTGCCTAAAAGTTTCTGGGTTATGTCCTAGAAATAGAAATAATTATTTGTAATTGTATATAATTATATTTAAAGTTTAAAGATAATTATATATTTGAACTTGAATTTGAATTTGAATATTACAGATAATTACTAAACCTTATTTAAACCCTATAGTCTATCTATAAATTTTCTGGTATAAATAGGGCGTCAGACTAAACCATTTTCCAGGGGATTGAAAGTTAGAATTAGTCTTTTAGATAGAGGAAACATGTTCATGTGTGTAATACCGATAGAGAAAACATACTTTGGTTTTTTGGTGCTTCAACAGAATTCCCGATTGATCTGAAAGGTACACATTCTAAACACCTTATCGTGTGGTTAATTTTAATTAAATGCATCACTGGATCGGGATTTGGGTTCTAGTTTATTTAGAAAAGTTTCTATATAACTTTGTAACCAAAATTTATATAATTTTCCGCTGCGTACAAAATGCACTAAAGCCCAACAAATTTATTAATGCATTAATAAATTTTTTTGTTTTCGTAGTCTGAGTTGTTAGGTTGTACATAATATTTTGGAACAAACTTTTGAATGTAGTTGCAATCATTTTGTTTAGAATGGTAATGTTGAATGATGAGGTTCAAATCATCCCAGAAAATCTATTTTGCATCCTTGGAGACGCGGGTTAGTGGTGGAGGTCTTGACGGCTCGTGCAAGATATGGTGAAATGGATGAAGAAATACAAAGGATGATGAACCAAGCGTTTAGTTGTTTGATTGCAGTTGGTCTGTTATGGAATGATAAGGGTACATTGACAAATTTTTTAGAATAATAAGAAGATTGGGGTGAAGAAATTTTAGTGGATATACTTTTGGTGTCAAGTTCTCAGAGAAAAAAATATACCATTTAAGAGTTTCTTTTCACAACCTGAATCAGTTGATATTTTGCCCTCTTATGGGATATGCAATAAAGGGCGTGAAACTGGGAAACGTCTTATTGGGCATCAGAGAGGCCACGAAGAATGGAAAGAAGCCGAAGAGATTGTGCAGACGGTGTCATAAGATGACTAGACACGATTCCCGTAATTATGTTGAGAAAGGTTATGCTAAATAAAGTGTTTTCGTATGGTCATTTATTTGTTTTATTATTTAAACCTGATATGGAATTTTGATATTAGACAGTTGGCATTTCATTTAGGTTTCATATGGATTTTATGAGATATGTTGGAATTTGGTTTTAATTGTGATGAGTAAGTTTGTTTTTTAACTGAATTTCAAGTGTTTATAACTTTTAGGTTTATTTACGTTTTTTAATTAAGTAAGGGTTGAGAATTTGTTTTGTTGAATATTATATGTTGGAGGTATATTTCATTAGTGCAGTGTGTATTTTTTGTGATCTTGTATTGCATTAATCAAAGCCAATTGTTGTATTGCACGAATACCTATATGTTTTCACAAAGATGACCTTCTATTACCCTAAACTAATAATACTTTAGATAGTATTACATCATTTCATCTTCCCGACAGTTTTCAATGTATATTATTTCCCTATTTTAAGAGGGTTTCACCAACCCCATTTATTATTTTAAGTCCCCTTCATCTTCTTGGTAATCCTCTTGCTCCAAGTTTTATTTGTTTTATCAATCCTCTTGTGAAGCAGAAAATGTATGATGCAAGTTCTTCAGCATGAAGAAGTATATCCTGCTTCAACTGTTCGGTCACTCTCGTTCGTAGCCACAATATTCTAGTCACTCTTGTTTTCTTGTTCCCTCTTGTGGTTTGTTTTGTATAGACTCTTTTGGTTTAATGAAATTTCTGCTTGCCTTTAAAAAAAAGCAATGTTCTAGTCACTAGAGTTAATAAACTTTTATGAGGAAGATATTGAAGGCTCAACTCAACGATGCCACTAAGCAAAAGTGGTTCAAGATGTTTCAGAATCAGAAGTTGTTATCGAAAATTGATGAGATGAATCTGAAGATGAACAGTAGATATGGCCGGTGCATGGTAGTTTTTATGTTTTTGTCCTTAGTTTATGTTTTTTTATGTTGGTTAGGTTTTCTTTTGGAAAGATGAACCAATCTAAGTTTGATGCTTTTGATGTTTGTTGTGACGGTTGGTTCATTAAAATGGATGGTGCATTTTCCTTTGTCAAGCAATGGGAATGTAATGGATGTGTTTCCATGTTCATCGATTGTCAACTTTGGTTTTTCAATGCTAAAACTACAATGTTAAGACGTGTAACAGTGATCCAAGAGATTAGTTGGTATCGTAAAAGGGTCATGATTTACTACTTGAAGGAAACATTATATGTGTTTCAATTTAATGTGTACTTGTTTGTGATGAACCAACCAGCCCAACACTATGTTTCGAGGGTTAGTACTCAGAGATATTTAAAAAATGTGATGAACGGGATGATGAAACATTATATGTGTTTTTATGTGTTGGTACTCTAGACTTTTAAAGAAAATGTGATGAACCCATAGTTTAACATTATGGTTGTTTCATTAGTAATTGATCCAAACATTAAAAAAATGAGGTTAACGATCGATCTGATGGAACATTATGATTGCTTCGACGAGTTAGTAGTTTAACATGTTTCAGTCCAAAATCATAGTTGACAGAAACAATTTCATTACGCTACTTATTATTCGGACTATAATTTTCATATCGAAGAACAAAACCCGAGCATGCAATTATTTTAATGATTGAAATTACCATATATAGCAGTCATATGATCCAAACTAAAACAATCGGTAACTAGCTATTTTCATAACAAACTTAGTGAATCCAATTATCCAAATATAAATTGCAGTTTTATAAGCCAATCTTTCGGCACAACAATCTCTTTTATCTTGCTTTAATGTCTGGATCCATGCTTCACGGTATACTTCTTCTGTAGATCTATTGGTTGTGTCTTTTGATTTGTTCAATTCCCTCTGTGGTTAGCACAGTTTTCATGACTGTTCCATATTCCTCATCAAGAATACTCCAATGTCATCATTTTTGTTTTTTTGTTTGCCAACTCATCTCTAGTCTATCATGGTCATTCTCTTATATATATGTCTTTCCAAATGGTGGGATGTTTCACCGATTGATTTCAAATGCTTAATCATCTCCCTATCTTGAAAAAAGTAATCTATGTAAGTGCAATTCGGAAGATTTATTATGTATGTGCTTAAATTATCATATTTTTGATGAATCAAACCTATGATATCTATGTAAGATAGTTTTAGACTGATTGTTTACCCAAATATCAACAACATGCCTATAATATATATGCTCATTGTGTCATCGATATCACATCATGTTGCCTTCTCAATGTTGCATAAGAACCTAGGCAGCAAAAGCAAACATCATATGTTGCATAAGTTGACTCCTTAGGTAACATGTAAAAGGTTATGATGAGGTATGGCTCCATTGTACAGTGGCGGAGGTCTCAGATGCTGCGGAGGAAATTTTCCGTAGGGAGGATTGTTGACAAAGGGCCCTGCACCTGCTTGGAATGGTGGCCTTACGAAAGGTGCGCCTGTAGGTCGGGGACCGTTCTGAGATCCAAAGGAATTTCCAATCATCGGATTCCTCAGGGAGGCAATTTCCGCGGCTGCCTTCTGGTTCTTTTCATGCAGGGCTTGAATCTGACTCCGAGTTGCGTTCAGTTCTGATTGAAGTTGAACCATGGGATCCTGGTAATTTGCCATTTACCTGAAAGTAACAAAAAACTTCACAAGATCGTTAGAGCGATGTATGCGTTGGCTTGAGATTTTCTCTAGATGGGGTCCCACGGATGGCGCCAAACTGTTAATGCCAAAAATCACCCAAAAGGATAACTTGAGGTTGATGTGGAACTTTTAACAACTAAAGAAAGGGATCTCAAGACCAATCAACACAATCGCGATAAAAAGTAAATAAGACAGGAGAATTGGTGACGCAGAAAACCCAAACGAGGGAAAAAACCGCGGTCGACTTGTGAGAGTCGACAGTGCACTATGGTCGCCAAACAGGGGAGAAAATCCTTTGGTAACAAGTGTTTTTGTGTACAACAGATTACAATAAAGGTAAAAAGTAAACTTTATCGTAAGAAAAAGTTGTGCGTCGTGCGTAAATCGTGCGAAATAAGCTGTTGTCGTGCGGTTCAAACTGCTATCGTGCGAAATTTACGTTAGCGATGTGTGTTCGAATGCTTCTTTGATCACTGTTGTGTTGCGTAAGAAATGTAGAAACGAGTGCGGATGTGTTGAATTCAGATATGTTTCGATGTGTAATAGCTTGGTAACAGATGTCCTTTCCGGATGTGGAGCAGGCCTTTCTATAACTTTCGTCGGCAATAAATGCGCCTTGATGACTTGTTTTGTAACCGCTGCCCGATCTTTAATGCCATTTAAGAGCTCGTCCATTACTGGCCGTTGTACCATGATTGCTCATGGACCTGCATTAATGAACAAAAGAAACGGATGTTGACTGTTAACGGTTAGTGTAATCGTACGACCGTCTTGAGTCTCGGACATCGGTCGTATGGAACATACGACCAACATGGAAATGTACGACCGAATGTTCGTTTGTAAATAGTCTGCAAGACCTTATCTTAACACAGGAGTGGTCTTATATAAATGTTATTTGAGTTATCTATCGTCGGTCGTGAGGTGTGATTTTTTACCCAAACAGGGGTGCAACAACCATATATTCTTTTAATCGTTCGTCCAGTCGAAACCTTTGTTCTTTTTCAAGACGTTATAGAACAAATGACATTTATTGGATGATCGTGAGATGAAGCGATTTAGCGTTGCTACTCGTCCTCTGAGTCGGTGGACCTCTTTGAAGTTTCTGGGCGACTTCATGTTTATCAAAGCTTTGATTTGATCGGGGTTTGCTTCCATGCCTCGTCGTGTGACCATGTACCCCAAGAATTTCACGGCACTGACTCCGAATGAACATTTCGTAGGATTCAGCTTCATCTGATGCTATCGAAGAACGTCAAAGGAATTCTTCAGATGATCGATATGGTCGGTCGCCTGTTTGGATTTGACAAGCATGTCGTCAATGTAGACCTCCATGGTGTCGCCAAGGTGTTCTTTGAACATCTTGTTAACCAATCGTCGGGAGGTTGAACCTGCATTTTTTAAGCCGAAAGGCATGACTTTGTAGCAGTATATGCCTTTATCTGTCATGAAAGCAGTCTTCTCTTGGTCTTCAATGTGCATCAGTATCTGATTGTATCCAGAATAAGCGTCCATGAACATCAAGAGTTCATGTCCTGCGGTTGCGTCGACCATAGCGTCAATGTGGGGTAGTGGGAATTAATCTTTAGGACAGGCCTTATTAAGGTCTGTGAAGTCGATACACACTCGCCACTTCCCATTTATCTTTTGTACGACCACGATGTTGGCTAACCAGTCGGGGTATTTCACTTATCTGATCTTCCCAGTTTTAAGTAAGTTGTCGACCTCATCATTGATCACCTTGTTCCTTTCAGGAGGGAACTTACGACATTTTTGCTTTATTGGTTTGAACGATGGGTCGACGTTCAACTTATGGGAAATGACGTCAGGATCTATGCCGACCATGTCTTCGTGCGTCCAAGCGAAACAATCGGCATGTTCTTGCAGAATGGAGATTAGCTGCTCCTTTATGGTGGGATCTAATGATGCCCCCACAAAGACAATTTGATCAGGCTTGTCCTGGTCCAAGACGACTTCTTCTAGGCGATAATCATATGAGGATTCAGGAACATCCTGGACCTGTAATTGCTAGATGTCCCTTTTCTGAGGTTTCAATGTTATCTTGTAGCAATCACGTGCTGTATTTTGTTTACTTTTGATTTCTTGTACTCCCCATGGCGTCGGGAATTTGATCGTCTAGTGATAGGTCGAGGGGACCGCCTTCATATCATGGATCCAGGGTCGACCAAGTATAACGTTGTAAGCTGACAAACAGTCGATAACGTTAAATTTTGTTTGCTTGTTGACCCCTTTAGCGATAATTTCTCCCAAAGTGTTGGTAGAATCGCCATTAAATCCTATCAGAGTCATCGATCGACGAGTGATATCTGACTTATCGATGCCATAGCTTTGATCGTGCTCAGGAAAATAATGTTAGCCGAACTGTCTCCGTCGACTAATACTCTTTTGGTCGACCAGTTGCCAATAGTAAGCTGGATAATCAATCCGTCGTGATGTTTTTGCCAGTTGTCATGGAGGTCATTCTGATCGAACGTTATTGGCATCGCCTCCAGTTCTAACTCTTGTTTTGGTCTAGACGACCGAGGAATGGGATATTCTTCTGATGATTGACTGGCGTGCCGCTTGGCTGCCGAATATGTTAAACCACAGACGTCTGATCCGCCGGTCACGCAATTGACGACTTTTGCGTGGGCTGGGGATGTTGGTCTTACGTTTTCGACTGGTGCAGATTCTTTATCAATCAAATATTGGAGATGACCCCTGGGGATGATCCAGGCTAACTCCTTTTGCAAGGCGAGGCAGTTATCTGTCGTATGACCATGGTCATTATGGAAGTGGCACCATTTGGTCTTGTCCTTCTTGTCGTCGTCTTTGTCGCTTTTCTTGGGCCATCGTATCGATGATGGAATGTTCTTGAGAGTTTCGATCAAATCTTTCGATGTCCCCTTGAATCCATAAGAGGAGATCTTAGGATATTGAGGAAATCTGGGAGCAATATTGCTCTTTTTCTTGTCGAACCGGACGTTCGATATCTGGCGCGTCGGCTCTGTCTTGACGCTCGTCTTGGACTTGAAATCTGGTTTCTTGATCCCGAGCAATTTTTTGTCAGTAGAATGCTTACGACGGAAAGTCATGTCATCTTCCACTGTCACGTAAGCCAACGTACTAGCTCGGACGTCTTCAAAGTTCTCTGGCGGGTACTTCGTAAGATCGACGTACAATCCTGAAGTGTTGTCATCTAGATGACGCTTATATGCCTCGATGGCGGTCTTAACATCACAGTTTCGGATGCTGATCATTTCTGCGTTGAAACGGTTGAAGTAACCGCGAATGGATTCTCCAGATATTTGGACGACGTAGTACATGTCACTAGTCTGCTTCTCCATCTTGCGACTACTGGCGAATTGTCGTGAAAACTGGTTGACCAGCTCCGCGAAGTTGTTGATGGACTTAGGTTTGAGATTAATCAACCATTGGAGAGCAGCACCTGTAAGAGTCACGCCAAAGCTTTTGCACATGCATACTTCTTGATACTGATGTGGGATCGACGCGGTCCACATTAGTTGCTTATACTGGGCAATGTGCTCCGTTGGATCGGTTATTCCTGAATACTTGGGCATAAAAGCAGGAATGTTGTACTTCTTCGGGACGTCGACGTTTGCTATCTCATCGACGAAGGGTGATGCTTGATATCCTGTAAGGGGTTTGACGTCGACGGGGACGACAGCACCAGGTAACTTTGAAAGTAGCGACAGCATCTTTTCGTTCTGATCCTCCAATAGCCTTTGTCGTCTGGCGACGGGGTCGTTGGGATCGGCGACTGCACCTATCGGGGGAATGACTCATGAGTCTTGAGTTGTCATGCCGACTGTCGTGTGAAATCCATTTCCATACGACGAACCATTGGCTTCTCCGTTAAAGGGGAAGTTCATGGGGATTGTCATTGCGGGTTGCGAGATTGTTGGGATATGATATGGTATGGCTCTATTATACAGCGGTGGAGGCCTCAGATGCTGCGGAGAAAATTGTCCCAAGGGAGGATTGCTGACAAATGGCCCTGGACCTGCTTGGAATGGTGGCCTTATAAAAGGTAATCCTGAAGGTCGGGGACTGTTCTGAGGTCTAAAGGAATTGCCAATCACTGGATTCCTCAGGGAAGCAATTTCTGCAGCTGCCTTTTGGTTCTGCTCGTTCAGAGTTTGAATCTGACTTCGTGTTGTGCTCAATTCTGCGTAAAGCTGAGCCATGGGATCTTGGTGAGTTTCCATTTTCCTGGAAACAACAAAAACTTCACAAGATTGTTAGAGCGATGTACGCTTGGCTTGAGATTTTCTCTAGATGGGGTCCCACGGATGGCGCCAAACTGTTAATGCCAAAAATCACCCAAAGGATAACTTAAGGTTGATGTGAAACTTTTAACAACTAAAGAAAAGGATCTCATAACAAACAACACAATCGTATATAAAAAGTAAATAAGACAGGAGAATTAGTGACGCGGAAAACCCAAACGAGGGAAAAAACCGCGGTCGACTTGTGAGAGTCGACGGTGCACTATGGTCGCCAAACAGGGGCAAAATCCTTTGGTAACAAGTGTCTTGTGCACAATAGATTACAATAAGAGGAAAAATAAACTTAATCGTAAGCTAAAGTCGTGCGTCGTGCGTAAATCGTGCGAAATAAAATGTTATCATGCGAAATGAACTGATGTCGTGCGAAACTTGTGTGAGCGATATTTGTTCAAATGCTCTGATGATACTGTTGTATTTCGTAGAAAATGTAGAAATGAGAGTAGATGTGTTGAGTTCAGATATATCCTGTTCGAATGTGGAGCAGGCCTTTATATAGCTCTTGGCAGCATTGAATGTGTCTTGATGATTTGTTTGTAACCGCCATAGGGTCTTTAATGTCATTAAGAGCTCGTCCATTACTGACCGTTGTACCATGATTGCTTGTGGACCTGCATTAATGGAATAAAGAAAATGGCTGTTGACTATTAACGGTTAGTATAATCGTGCGACCGTCTTGAGTCTCGGACGTCGGTCGTATGAAACTTTCAACCATCGTAGAAATGTATGACCAAATATACGATTGTAACTAACCTACAGGACCTTATCTTAATACAAGAATGGTCTTACATAAATGTCATATGTATTATTTATCGTCAGTCATGAGGTGTGGATTTTTACCCAAACAGTCGCCCAACTACTGCAAAAGTTATAAGTACCCTTGTCGTACAGTTTTACATATATCTTGTTGCTTTAAACGCTCGTTCCCTAAGTTGTGTTATCTTTTGTTTATTTTGTCTACTTACGACAAAGTAAGACGCAAAACGATAGCATAACAAAAAAATTACATGTATTAAGCCAAAAGATACAAGGCGAGGGCGCGACCACCAACGGTCGCCCTAAAAACAAACTAAAGTACAAAAGAAAAATATAAAAGCCTACTGAGGGCCCTGGACGACTCCAACGTCGTCTCCCGCATCACCCGACTTGGCCTCCGCGGAATGAGTGTCGTCGACCCTATCCTCTTGGTCGAGATCCTCCTCGGTCCCGACATGTTCAAGATAGGACTCGACTTCGGCCGCAACGCCAGCTAAGGCATCTTTCCCCTACAGGTGACGGGGCATGATCGCCGCCCTGGCCTTCAGATGGGTCAACGCCTCAAACGAGAGGAGCTTCTCCTCTAAGGCCACCGTCTTGGCCTCAGCAGCCTTGACCGACGACTTCAGCTCCCCCACCTGTTTTTCGCGCACAGTGAGGGATGCCTTAGTCACCAACACCTCTGCCAGATAGGCAGAGGCCTTCTCCAACGCCTCCCTGAGGCGACCTCGAAGATCTTCCTTCTCCCCCGACGATGTCTCCAAACTGCTGCGGAGATCGTCTAGTTGAACGAAAAGAGCCCCCACCTTGGCCTTTGCCGCCTGTTCCTCCTCCCGAGATAAACGCTCACCCTCCTGCGCTCGTTGAAGCTCCTCAACGACAGAAGGGCTGACCTTCTAGAGCTCCTCCAGTTGGCCAAAAAGGCACAGAGACGCCCGAAAGGCTTGCAGTCGCACGAACACAAGATAAGTCAATCTTATAAGAAGGAAACTGTTGGTTCCATATGCTCAAGAATGATTATAAAATAATATTACCGGTAATATATGATCCTATAGGGTCACACCGAATTGATATTTATAAGAATTCGATTCTTGATAAATATTAATTATTTCTTGAAAATATTAATGAATATGATTCATAATATTAGATGCAAATATTAATAGATTTTAATTTGTTAATACATATGATAGACTCATATGTAACTAAAATTGAAAGGAGGGACTTAAAGGAGAAAGTTTAAAATAGTTAAAATGTGATTTTAACCATTTTAAACTAGAAGGATTGAGAGTGTAAAATTGCATGGCCTTCCTTTTTCTCATTGGCCATGCTGGGTGGCCATATGCACATCATTGGACTCTTTTGTGGTCCAATAGAAAATGCTTAGCTTGTCTTCTAGTAAAAGGAGAGAATACTTGGAATTGAAAGAGACACTTGAAAATT
The DNA here is from genome assembly GCA_033807775.1 of Saussurea involucrata. Taxonomy (NCBI): domain Eukaryota; kingdom Viridiplantae; phylum Streptophyta; class Magnoliopsida; order Asterales; family Asteraceae; genus Saussurea; species Saussurea involucrata. Next base: position 234,158,437 of record CM066321.1, on the reverse strand, counting down.
AACTCTCTCCTCTCCCTCTATCCCTACTTTGGCCGAAACCTCCCCCCATTGGGAGTGTTTTTTGCAATTCCAAATTCAAGTCTCTTGTATTCTTGAACAAGAACTTGTCTTTTGCATCTTTGATCAAGAAGGTACTAGCATACTCAAGGTGTTGGGGCTTGTTGGTGGACTTCTCTAGAGGAACTCTTGGTTGGGTTCTTGCCATCTCCATCTTCTCCAAATAGAAGGATTTATCAAAGGACAACAAAGGTTGTATTTTCTAAAAACCCCCTATGGTTGTTTTAATCTTTCATGTTCATGCAAATGGATCCTTAGTGGGTGTTGAAGTGTTTTAATGTTGTTCAAAATTTTAAGCTTCCGTTGCAAAATGTTTTGATTTTTGAAATCGATTTTTGAACAAAACCCAACAAGTGGTATCAGAGCCACTTTTGCATGCATGTTAAGATTTATTGTTTATATGAAAAACTTGGTTTTTGGAAGTCATGGATGAGTTTCATCTTGCATGAAGAAGTTCATGTATGGCATCTTTGGCAACTTTTTTTTAGTTTATATTAGTAAATTTTATGTGACCAAAATTAACATGCATTTTTGGTCATAAAAGTTTCCTTAGAAAAACAAAGTGTTTGTTTATTTTTGTTGTATGTAAATGATGTGTATAAACAAGCCAATGACCCCTTGTGATGATGGTTATGTTGTTTATTCAAATGGTTGTAATATTTATTTCTTCATAAAATATGTAATAGTAAATAGACATTCTTTCATTTTGTTAATCTTTGTATAAGATAGATTAATTTTTAGATTAGTTTATTTATATAAAAATGTAACAAGTTTGAAGAATGAAGACCATTTTGGAGACTTTCAAGGAGCAACACACGCACCATGGAGTTCCTAGAAGATTTGCATGCAATGGTTGTTTTGGCAAGTGGGAGCTTGAAGACATCTGTTGAAAGCTAGGTGTGTACCTGAAAATATCACAAATAAACCATGACGCAAGTATACATCTTAGTCTATTATCGCCTTTAACAAGTAACAAATGGTACAAAGTACCGAGTATCGATCCCACAGGGAAGCTTGGAAAAATTCTTCTTTTATAAGTCCAATAAATAAAAACAAGTCTCAGATGGCGAATGTGAAGGTAATCTTTTTGTTGGAAAAATAAAAGATGATAGAACCTGGCCTACTCAAGATGAGTAGGTGAAGCATCAGTATGTCCTCCTATTTGGATTGGAAATGGTGGGAGGTTCTTCAAGAGTCTTGCATTTTGCTGACTCCAAACGTGGTGTTTCTCTTTCCACTTATGCTTATATACTTCTCTCACCACTCGCTTTACTACTTGATCACGACACAAGACATTGATTGCACAAATGGGCGAACGATTCATCACCTCGCCAACAACATAACACGATTTTATGAAGTTTCCCAAGTCCTTGGATTGATCATTACGTCCCCTTTTTAAAACAACTTGAAGATTTTCTGCAGAAATTTGCTGTAGGGATGTTACGGTATCTACAACAATATTTTTCTTTTTGCACAGTTTTATTGTAGGGGTTAATGAAAATCTTGGCACTTTGTTGCACCTCTTCACTATTTTGAAGTGAAGAGGGGTTGCTCAAATGCTCAGGTGTTTCCTTGGAACTCTCTATCTTTTGAATCTTTTCCAAAGTATTAGCCTCACCCTCATCCTTACCGATACACTCAGATTTTTCAATATCACATGGTATAGGGATTTGGTTTTGCACTTTAAGTTCACTAATGATCTCTCCAACACAAGTTGTTATGTTAATAACAACTCCTTGTACGTTCTGTAAGAAATCAGTCATCAAAGTTTCAAGAGATTCGAAGTTTTCAACTTGTTCTAAAGGGGGCGTAGGAGGTAAAAATGAGTTGTTAAAATCATCCCCTTGAAAATTCCCAGAAAAATCATCGTGTTCCTCCTAAGATTGGTCAAAAATATTTGAGCAAGTGTTACTCCAATCTTGATAGGGAGGTATTGGTGATGTGAAAGTGCCATGATCTTGATCATTTAAAAATAAATTAGGATTATCCTCCCATGATTGAGTGTAACCATTAAAGTGTGAGGTATCCCAATTACTATCTTCCATGAAATAACGGGATTCGGGGTTCGAAGGGCAACTGTATGAGAAATGATTTCCGCCACAGTAGTCACAAAAAACAGTTTCACACGGCCCAAACGAACGTACCATTGAATCCATATTCACAGAAAGATATACTACAAGATTTATTACTTGTGCACACATGGAAACGTATGACAAGCAACAAAGATGGTAGAAAAACTTGCTTTTATAAACTTTACTTTAAAAATAAAAACTTTTAGCGTGCTTCCCCGGCAACGGCACCAAAAACTTGGTGAGCGGTAGGTGTGTACCTGAAAATATCACAAATAAACCATGACGCAAGTATACATCTTAGTCTATTATCGCCTTTAACAAGTAATAAATGGTACAAAGTACCGAGTATCGATCCCACAGGGAAGCTTGGAAAAATTCTTCTTTTATAAGTCCATTAAATAAAAACAAGTCTCAGATGGCGAATGTGAAGGTAATCTTTTTGTTGGAGGTTTGATTAACAGCTAATGACAAAAATCAATTATAACGAGAAGCACAGGGTATAAAGTTCCGTTGGGATGAAATTAATAATAATTAGATAAAAAGATGAGACGGCATTCCTTGGTTATCTCAAGAGTCCACTATTTCATGATACAACGTACCGGGTGTTAATTGGTCAATTGTGATACACCATAAAATATAACATTGATTTAAATAACTTCGGACAATCATGTCATACGATACACCTTTTTATTTTATTATCGGTCTCGGTCCCAACTTCACTTTATACCCCAAGCTAAGACAGTTAGACCATCATCGCTTTACGTGCACTAAAAACTACAACGACAGTTATGAAAACAAATAATGGAGATGGACAAGTCATCACACAAAACTTGGAAATTCAAAATCGCGTTTTTACGAAAATTAATTATAAACTAAAGAGATGGAAAATCTTGTTTTAAATGTGACGAAACACAAAACTAACCCAAAAATTCCATCGTGCGGTTTGAAGTGAAAATTTGTACTAATTGGATGCTTAAAAACAGTTTTAACGATAAACACTTCAACACTTAACAATCCTCTAATTTTGTTATAACTACAAATTGTGAACCAAGCTTTTTTTGGGGACCCGAAGTGATTAATTCGGACTTCCAACTTGTAGAAATAACATAAACTACCGAATTGGGTCAAGAGTTGATGATCGAACCATGATGCTAAAAAAATGAGATTAGCAAAGTTTGTTATCACAAAACTTTGCTTGAACCGAGAGTTAAGAAAAACTGAGATTTATAAAACTTGGTTGCGAAAAACATTAACTAAACTGATTATGATGAAAGTAATTGTAAAACCGTGAAAACGAGAAGTTTGATGTAGAACCATAAGAAGAAGAAAACAGCAGAATTTTAGTAAGAAACTTGCGATTGACAAAAACACGAGATTAATAAAAACACACTTATATTATACGAGAAATCAAACCCGAGTGTAAAACGGAATCACTGGAGTGTGAGATGTGAACCAACCCAATTGAGATCTGGATTTGGTTCACTGCATATAAACAGCCGAAGCCACCAACAGTAAACAAAGAAAAGAGAGTCTCGGCTCTCTCTCTCTCTCTCTCTCTCCCTCTCTCTCTATCTCTATCTCTATCTCTCTCTCTCTCTCTCTCTTTACCTACCACCCACATGCTATGCACTAACTACATAATATCTAATATGAGAGATGATCCATTTCTAATACCATTACATACATATTTATAATAGGCGTGAGTGACTTGGGGCCCAAGATTATTTCTTGGGGGCCCAAATGTCTTCCAAAATCAGCCCAAGCCAAAACCAACTTGAGTCTAAATTATGTATCCTTCAAGCCCAAAAATGTCATCCAAAAATCGGCCCAAGTGATTAAATATGAAATCTGCATTTTCGGCCCATGTAGATGAATATGTAGCTTGTATTTTCGGCCCATGTAGATGTCGTGTCCAAAATATGAAGTCTCTCGTTTCTCGTCCCGCATCGTGTAAATTACTTCTTTCCCATGTGCTTCCAATATATATAAACTTCAAAAACGGCATTCGCTTCATCCCTACATTTAGACAACTTTGGATGAGAAAATTGCTACAATATATATATATATATATAATTGTGTTACTTTGACGTTTTAAAGTACAAAGTGTTTATTTGCTAAATTAAACACTAAAATAAACTAAAAAGACTCAATGGGGAATAAAAACAAGCTCAAAATTATAATAAAAGGCTATAAGTAGGGTTATAAAAATAACCCTATCAACATCATTTAGAGTTTTGGTTCTTTGTCCCTTTGGAATGGACTTGACATTCTTGTTTGGTTCACAAGAATTGTCACTAGAAATTTTGGCTTGGTTTATACACTTTTTGCATTATGTTGATGACGTTTATGTTGATATTATCATGTGTGGTTGAAATAGGATTTTGCATGCTAGATAATATTTTGAACATAAAAGTAATTTTTTTTGGAGTCTGGCTTTTCAAAATAACATTTTAAAGTTAAATGATAAAAATGAGTTTTTAAAATAAAAGGAGTTTTATTCTAAAACTCTTAAAAATTTTGAAGTGGTAAAATGAGTTAAAATTGTGATTTTAAAACTCATCCAAACTCCATGTCTAAATAATAAAAAGGTTGTTTTATTAAAAGAACTAAAATTGGTTCTAATGCGCTCAAACTCAAAATTTAATATAGGATATTAGTTTAAAATTGACCGCAACGAAATAGTTAATAAAATTGAGATTTTATTTTAAACTAAAAGAACCAATAAAAGAAAAATATGTTTTTCAAATTATAAGTACCATGTGATATTGGATGCATGCAATATACATGATACAATATGTTGTTTATAAAACTAGAATTATAATACAACTAAAATCCCTTTTTTAAACGCAAGTCTATGCCGTCCCTTTTGAAAACACTCGCACGTCACTTGTATGATCCTTGTGGGATAAATGTCACCTAACTACTTGGATCGTCTTTTGATGGCCGAGGTGGTTTCGCGATTTCTAGTGGGATAAAGGTCACCTAACAACTAGTTATGCACCGATTCCACATGTTGTTCAAGTTAGATTGACTTGATCGGGAATCTTTTGTGATAAAGGTCACCTAAGCATTAGAAACCCGAGGCATAGATGGGATCAAACATGCCAAATAACAAACGTTGTTAAGGATCCCATATTGCTAGGAATTACATTTGGATGTAATTGGTAAACGTCACCTACCTTGTTGAATTAAATAGATGGGATAAAGGTCACCTAACCATTTATTTGTTTTGCAACGTTGGATCCTAGACTTTATATTATTAATGTTTAAGTACATGAAGGGTATTAATAAACAAAGTTTTAAAAATCGAAAATACTAAATAGAACTTTGTTAAAATTTTGTAGATGGCACAAAGTGTGAACCACCACCCCAATTACCTTCGATCCATCCTAGAAAAGGAAAAACTTAACGACACCAACTTCCTGAACTGGCGCCGAAACCTGAGAATTGTTCTCAAGCTAGAAAAGAAGTTGTATGTGTTGGATACCCCAATTCCCGATGAACCTCCCGTTACTCCTAGGGCTCCTCACGCTGAATGGTCGAAACATGTGGATGATTCGGTCGAAGTGTCGAGTCTCATGCTGGCCTCAATGATTCCCGAACTTCAAGAGATTTTCGAGAATCACACGATATATGATATGATCAATCAGCTGAAGGAAATGTTCCAACAGTAAGCCCGAACAGAACGCTTCAAAACCGTTCGATCGTTGCACGCATGTAAGATGGAGGAGGGAGGAAATGTGAGCAATCACGTCCTCATGATGAAAGGTCATTTGGATCATTTGGAGCGTCTTGGCTCTAAATATCCAACGGAATTGGCAACGGATATAATTCTGAACTCTTTGCCCAAATCCTATGACCCCTTCATCATGAACTATAACATGAATGGTTGGGAGAAACCTATCTCAGAACTGCATTAGATGCTCAAAACTGCTGATAAGAATCTCCCAAAGAAAACCCCTCATGTGCTCATGATTTGGGAGGGTGGAACCAAGAAACCCAAAACCCCTAACTCCAAGGCTAAGTTTGTTAAGGGCAAAGGAAAAAAAGTTGCCCGAACCCCACAAACTAAAAAGAAGAAGAAAGTGGCCAAAGAGGACGCATGTTTTGAATGTGGCGTGATTGGTCACTGGAAGAGGAACTGTCCTACTTACCTGGCAGAGTTGTAGAAGAAAAAGACCGAGGCAGGGCCTTCATGTATCTATGTGATAGAATTAGATCTATTTACTTTTTCACCTAACACTTGGGTATTTGATATTGGGTGTGGAACTCACATATGTAACATGTTACAGGGGTTCAGAAAAAGTAAGCAGTTGAAAGGTTCAGAAAAAGTAAGCAGCTGAAGACAGGCGAAATCGTACTCCACGTGGGAAATGGAGCAAGAGTTGAATCTCAAGCTTTAGGAGATTACGATTTACATTTACCGAATGGCCTGTATTTGACATTAAACAATGTGTGTTATGTCCCTGGCTTGACCAGGAATATTATTTCAGTTGCTCGTTTAAAACAATCTGGTTTTACTTATCGTTTTAAAGACGATTTTATTCATGCTTTCAAGAATGATATGCTCTATTTCGAGGCTAGACCTCTTAATGGAATATACGAAGTAAAACTAGACAGTTCAATAAACGATAGTTCTATATACCATGCTAACACCATAAGACTCAAGAACGATTTAAGCGATTCTTATTTATGGCATTGTCGTCTTGGCCATATAAACAGAAAACGCATATCCCAATGTAACACCCGGAAAATCCTCGTAAGTAATAGTAAGTTTAATATTTATTAATATTTTGACTTTTTAGATTATGATTAACATTTTAAGTAACTTCTGTGATTTTTACTTGTTATTTGATAACTCTCGATAGAAATCAGTAAGTTTATTCTTTAAGTAAAATTATGAAAAATAGATGATATAGTGGAATAGTAGATTTTATGGATTAGTTAGATGGGTATTTTGAATACGAGCCTAACGGTACTTTCCGGTGTAAAAACGGGGTTCTAACGAAGAAGTTACGGCCTAATTAGTAGAAGTTGGAGGTTTTGGCAAACAGAAGCCGACGCCAATGGAGTGGCGCCGATCCATCGGCGCCGACGTCTGGCGCCAAAAACCTGACGTGCCAAATGGAGGGTTAAACTCACCCCTTAGTCATCACTTATCTCATTTATCACTTAGAACTCTCAAAACGAATTTCACTATTACTCTTGCTCACTCTCAGACGATTTCTTCATTCAACCTAAGGTAAGTTCAAATCTATTAATCTAAATCCAATCCAAGTAATTGTTATATGAATCTTAACAATCAAACTTCAATTAGGGCTTTGCTTTCTTCATCTTCTTGATTTGGAGTATTAGAGTTCAAGACTTCAAAAATAGAGAGATACTAATTGAAGAATTAAGGTGAGTAACTTGTGATAAATTGTTTGTATTTCATTTATATACTACTCCTCATCTTGATTTTGGTATAGCATATGGGAAATTATGAGTAACATGCTCTTAATGGTTAAGAGGGAAATAAGAGGAGTTCAAGTAAGTTAATGTGGCTTAATCGTGTTTATTACTTTGTATGATATAATAAATGTTGATGTTAAGAGTTTGGTTGGATTATATATCCATAGTATGAGATATTGAGATGATGACTTAATAAATGTCTTAATGATGAACTGGTGACTTAATGGTTAAAATAGACTTATTCTTGAATTGTAAACATGGTGGTTTATTGTTGAATTCTTATGGAATGTGAATTAATACATATGGATGTATGTGAACTACATGGAAGTAGTATGGATTATGATAAATGGTTGGACCATTGTTAAAGTGCTTAATATGTTGTGAATCTTATTTGGATTAACATTTTTGGTATTCACTTAATTGGAGGAGCACCTGGTAGGCATTGGAGGATATAATCATACATACCGTGGGGTAAATGTATTTTGTTCATACCTTCGGACACCGTGGGGTTTTCCGTTGTGTTATGCCTTGTGACAATACCGTGGGGTATCAATCAAGGTATATCTTCAATTATGATGTAACCGGGTAGCGATATGGGCCTTCTCCATGGAATCCAATTTGTGAATGTACCGAATTGTTCTTCCTACATGTTATGATTATAATCTATGTATTATGTGTAAACCTCACTTAGGCTTTAAAAGCCTAACACTTGCTATGTGTTTTATGTGTTACAGATATTAGTGGTTCCGGACTCAAGAAGGTTTAGTACGAGGTGTGAGCTCGGGATTGATGTTGGAAGGTTAAAGAATTGGAAGATTTACATTAGAACTTCCCGACATCCTTTTTGGATCTTGGATTGCTATAGTTTTGAGCAAACAAGCTAGTAGTCTTTTGGTAGTTATACATTAACTAAATATTTGTATTAATGGTTTAGTAATGATGTTTATGAACACTTTTACTTTAGTAATGAGTACCACTCTTCCGTTTTATGGAAGTTTTTGTTAACCCCTATTTTGGGGTGTTACAAGTTGGTATCAGAGCTCTAGTTTAAGTGAACTAGGTATGACTATAGTATGCCTAGACTTAAGCTGAGAACAATAAGATTGAAATACTGTTGAATGGGTAGATATCATAGGATGGGAGAGTGTAAGGAATTGTGAAAATACCTTGGTAAAAAATTATAATGATGGTAAAAAGAATACTTGTATATTACATATTCATAATTTCATCTAGCTAATGCTATTATGAATATGTTGTTATGTAAGTGTACTTGATCTCTATTATTATGGTAATTGATAAGTGTATTAGTACACAAAAGTAGTCTGATTCTTACCTCATTCTCGTGTGCTTGTCAGACTGAAATGGTAAATACTCGAAGTCATGTGCAGCAACCGCGTGATGGTCAGTCAGCATCTGAATCTACTGCTGACCAACCTGGAATTCAAGCAACAGTTAGACATTCTCCGAGACCACGTAATTTAGGCGGAGGAGCAGAAAATGTATCGAGACTTAACGTTGGTCCATCGAACCCAGTAACGGAAGAAGACGCTCTTGAAGCTCGATTGAGGAATAGTATGCTCCGAGCCATGGAATCTGCTATGACTCAACAGCAGGAGCGAATTATGAAGATGTTGGATGACAGAGATAATAGCATTCGGCAACGCGAGACAATGGCAGAAAATGCTTTGAATGGGCAAGGTAATTTGGAAAATACTTTGAATGCGGAAACAGATACGACTCTTCGGGAAGGAAGAAAGGAACGGAGATGTACATACAAGACGTTTTTGGGATGTAGACCTCCAGAGTTTGCAGGAACTACTGATCCCACTAAATGTATGAATTGGATTCGAGAAGTTGAGATGTCTTTTGAAGCAAGCGAATGTGAAGACTCTCAGAAGGTTAAATTTGCATCTCATCTCCTTAAGGGTGAAGCTCTTACATGGTGGAATCTTACACGTTCATCAACCGCACCGGCATTGTTGGCCAAGTTCACATGGACATCTTTCAAAAGGAAAATTTTAGAAAAATATTGCAGTGAGCGGGCACTTGATAAGATTGAAGATGAGTTCCGTGGCTTGAAGAAAGGAGACATGTCAATTATGGAATACTCAAGATTGTTTCTGGAGAAGTTAAATCTGGTAGAACACTTAGCTCCTGACGAGAAAACAAAGATAAAGACGTATCAAAGGGGATTACCGGCTAGTATGAAGACTACTTTGAGAAATGCTAAGGTTTCAACCATACAAGAGGCAATTGAAGAAACCTTACGGATAGAAGATGATTTGGTTCAAGGAAAGTTGGAAAGTGGACCAACAAGTGAGAAAAGGAAATGGGAAGAGTCATCTGGAAATTTTCGTCAGCAAAGACCATTCTCGGGGAATGAAGTTGGAGATAGTCGTAACGAGGCTAGATGGTGTAATCGATGCAGGAAATCTCATGTGGGTCCATGTAACACTCGTCAGTATCAGGGTCCTCTAACTTGTAGTAAATGTGGAAAAGTCGGGCACTTAATGCAGGATTGTTCAATAAAAGGGGTAATTTGTTTTGAATGCCGTGAGCCGGGTCACGTGAAGAGAGATTGCCCAAGGTTGAAGACAGACGGATCTGGGAAACCCAAGTCAGAACCACCGAAGGCAACGGGAAGGGCGTTTCAGATGTCGACGGATGAGGCTAGAAGTTCAAAGGATGTGGTGTCGGGTACGTTTCTTCTAAACTCCGTACCTGCACGTGTTTTATTTGATTCTGGTGCAAGTTATTCATTCGTGTCATTATCATTGCTCAAAAGTTAAATTTGCCTGTTAGTCAGTTAGATGAAGCTTTGTTAGTAGAAATAGTTATGGTGAAGAACAAATATCCACATTTGTTTTCTTAACCTAAGATTTCGAGGACGAAATCTATTTCAAGTGGGGGAGAATTGTAACACCCGGAAAATCCTCGTAAGTAATAGTAAGTTTAATATTTATTAATATTTTGACTTTTTAGATTATGATTAACATTTTAAGTAACTTCTGTGATTTTTACTTGTTATTTGATAACTCTCGATAGAAATCAGTAAGTTTATTCTTTAAGTAAAATTATGAAAAATAGATGATATAGTGGAATAGTAGATTTTATGGATTAGTTAGATGGGTATTTTGAATACGAGCCTAACGGTACTTTCCGGTGTAAAAACGGGGTTCTAACGAAGAAGTTACGGCCTAATTAGTAGAAGTTGGAGGTTTTGGCAAACAGAAGCCGGCGCCAATGGAGTGGCGCCGATCCATCGGCGCCGACGACTGGCGCCAAAAACCTGATGTGCCAAATGGAGGGTTAAACTCACCCCTTAGTCATCACTTATCTCATTTATCACTTAGAACTCTCAAAACGAATTTCACTCTTACTCTTGCTCACTCTCAGACGATTTCTTCATTCAACCTAAGGTAAGTTCAAATCTATTAATCTAAATCCAATCCAAGTAATTGTTATATGAATCTTAACAATCAAACTTCAATTAGGGCTTTGCTTTCTTCATCTTCTTGATTTGGAGTATTAGAGTTCAAGAATTCAAAAATAGAGAGATACTAATTGAAGAATTAAGGTGAGTAACTTGTGATAAATTGTTTGTATTTCATTTATATACTATTCCTCATCTTGATTTTGGTATAGCATATGGGAAATTATGAGTAACATGCTCTTAATGGTTAAGAGGGAAATAAGAGGAGTTCAAGTAAGTTAATGTGGCTTAATCGTGTTTATTACTTTGTATGATATAATAAATGTTGATGTTAAGAGTTTGGTTGGATTATATATCCATAGTATGAGATATTGAGATGATGACTTAATAAATGTCTTAATGATGAACTGGTGACTTAATGGTTAAAATAGACTTATTCTTGAATTGTAAACATGGTGGTTTATTGTTGAATTCTTATGGAATGTGAATTAATACATATGGATGTATGTGAACTACATGGAAGTAGTATGGATTATGATAAATGGTTGGACCATTGTTAAAGTGCTTAATATGTTGTGAATCTTATTTGGATTAACATTTTTGGTATTCACTTAATTGGAGGAGCACCTGGTAGGCATTGGAGGATATAATCATACATACCGTGGGGTAAATGTATTTTGTTCATACCTTCGGACACCGTGGGGTTTTCCGTTGTGTTATGCCTTGTGACAATACCGTGGGGTATCAATCAAGGTATATCTTCAATTATGATGTAACCGGGTAGCGATATGGGCCTTCTCCATGGAATCCAATTTGTGAATGTACCGAATTGTTCTTCCTACATGTTATGATTATAATCTATGTATTATGTGTAAACCTCACTTAGGCTTTAAAAGCCTAACACTTGCTATGTGTTTTATGTGTTACAGATATTAGTGGTTCCGGACTCAAGAAGGTTTAGTACGGGGTGTGAGCTCGGGATTGATGTTGGAAGGTTAAAGAATTGGAAGATTTACATTAGAACTTCCCGACATCCTTTTTGGATCTTGGATTGCTATAGTTTTGAGCAAACAAG